>OY294067.1:277096407-277712241 GCA_958510875.1 Endomychus coccineus
CTTGAAAATCCCCGAGTACAGTTTTCTAGCCATTTTCGTTAAAAATTGCAAAATTTTCGCGTTTTGTCCATCAACATTGGCCAATAACTGGCCAATAAATCGAAAAATGGAAAATCTGACTTCGGAATCGTGATCAGCGACCTCGAAAACCCCCCGAGTACAGTTTTTTTTTAGAATTGACCATTTTCCTCTATATTCCTCTATAATAATTGAAAAATGGGAAAGCACATATTAGTGTTTTTTCGGGAAATCCGTTCAGGAAAATTTTGCAAAAAACCCGGAGTCGATCGGAGTTGCCCGCAAATTTTCCCAGCTTTTATACTTTTTTCGTCTAATTTGACCCGACTAGTTATGTGTGCTTCCATGAGTTATACCATGAATTACGTCACGCATTTATACTCATGTGTCATATGTACTCAATACTCACTAGAGTCTTGGACATGATTGTTTTGTTAACAAAGCGTGTTATCGATTCAAACAGTAATGCACCAAAATAGTTGTTTTGGAGGCTTTTTAATTTATTTGGTTGTAAATAACCCCACATTCAATACTTTTGACCTCAACTGCAGATATGCGTATATATAAATACATTTCTCGAAGTGTAGTCACATAACAACTCTCTTTGAGATATGAACAATTCAAAAGATAATGAGAGGAATGTCGTGGTGATGAGTTAAACTCCATGCAACGCAGACCTTCAGTTGTAATTAATCAGTTTACTTCAGCATGAAAACAAACGCAAGAATGTTGTTTATGTTTCAAACCGTATAGTGGGATGCACTGGGATTAAATCATTTAAATGTACATAGTGCATAAATGCTTTCACGTTATGCATAAATGGAATTATGCCTATGCCTATACACGTGCTCTTGTCGGATACATAAATTTCACAGTGCATCTGCATTTGTCTCTCGTTTTGTACAATGTTGAATTGCAATTGTTTATTCGCCTACGTGATTATTTCCTTCTGAAAATTATATTTCACATATTATACTAAGAACCTAGGAGAAAAATATAGCGATTCTCAACAAACATGAAATTTTTTTTGCATAAATCGCTAGTTAGACTTATTGATACACCATAACGCGGCCAATTAGGAACCATGTTATTCTTCATTGCGTGGTTTTGAGTGGCTTTTTCGAATTAGTTTCCGAATGAAAGACCTCAATCCAAATGAAATAGTCGTTTGGAACATATCACACCTTTGAAGATTCATTATAAGCAATTCAAAAACTTTTTTCCCAGTGAATTTGTCAGTAAATAAGTGCTGTTTTATGAAGTTACCACTGAATCTACAATGATTCTTTTTTAATTTGAGCTGAAAGTGGACTCCATATTGTGTGGAATTTGATGTGTTAACCGGATATTTGATAAAACAGCTAAGTACAGATGAAAAGTTGGTCTGAATTGAGAAATTTTACACTGCAGGACAAACTTGAGACTTCTAAACTAGAAGATTATAAAATAAACATAGAAGAAAATGCTAGTGTAGGCCACGGTCGTATATATAGGTCTGGGAACTCTATGTTTGACATGAGTCTCTTACATGTCGCCAAACTCGTAGTCCCTTGCTCAGCCACCAGTTGGCGCATGGATCGAAATATGTTGTCAGGATATCAGGATTGGGCGCCATATCGTTCAAACACGGTCGTATACGTGCCAGAGAACATCCCTCGACTCATGCGCCACCCTTTTGGTACGCTGAGCGGACTCACTTCTCACATAGGAACCAGCCTCGAGTTTCCAGACCTGTATATACGACCGTGGTGTAGGCAATGACAAAATGCCTTTGAGAAGCAATTATAGTCGTGTACGAAAACTGTATTGCTTATAATTTTGCAATCGTATCTACAATTAGAGTGGAGTGACATCTATATTTCTGCTCATCTTCTCATCGAGTCAAGTTTCTTAAGAAAGATCCTTTTCTACTCTAAAAATTACTAAAAATTGCCCGGGAGCACCTTGGCCTTTGATAATTTGCATTCTTCCATTGCAATGGCGGCAGAAAAGGATTTATTTATTGATGAATTTAGATGACGTGATTGTCAAAGTAGCCCAAAGTGTTGAGCTTCGTGGGAAGTCATTTAGACTATTTATATAGAGCTGTTGGGGAGTGGAGGTCTCTAAAATGTAAGGGCCGGTTTTCAGTTTCTGTTTCTCCTATAATAGCTTTCAGTTCCTTCAAGTTTACCGATAAACTCGCGGAATAGCTTAAATAGCTTTTTTACAGCCCCTTCTGTTATCTGGAACACTTTTACCTTGAACCTGTGATGTTGCAATATTTTGTGAACTAGTACGTCCAATATTGGTAACTTCCAGAAAAAAACTTTTTACAAACAACGTCATCATAGAATCAGCTTGCAAGTAACCATTCATGGTACAGAGGTTGTAACACTACTTTCTTATTAGGGTTTTGACTTGTCTCGAGTATGTTTTTTGGAACCAAACTCTAGCTTTCTGGATTTTGTTTTGCGTGATATGGGGCAGTTTTTGAGCAACAAAAGATTGTAGTGATTGAATCTGATTAGAATTGCGGTGTTTCGTGTATTTCGCAGCAGCTCTTTTTCCACCAGTACTAATTTTCTTGCATCTACCACCATTATCCACTCGCACTTAAATAGTGTCTGTTATGTCTTCTAGATTACACCGCCCTTGCTAACCATTGTTTTGATTATAACCATCAATTCGTATATAAAAATGCTAATATTTTAACTAAAGAAACCAATTATTATAAAAGATCTATCCTGGAGAATCACATAAGACGTGACTACAAGTCTGTAAATCATAGAACAGACGTTCAATCATTAAGTCAGATTTATTATACTAATTTAATTAATTAAAATCCTTGCAAATTTCTACATGCGTCTTCATATTGTTGAAAGTATATTTTAGGTAGAATGCTGAAATAGCAATATTTCTAGTAATGTCTAACAACCTTTTCCTATTACCTCATAAATCTTCAACATCTGGTTCGAAAGTGGATATTTGGGCGTTATAGTTTGGTTTCAGTCTTACTCAAACATTGCTTGAGACGACTACGAATATTATAAGTACATTGCTATGCAGTGGCTTCTTGATACATATTCATATACTTAAAACATTGCTTGAGACAACTACGAATATTATAAGTAGATTGCTATGCAGTGGCTTCTTGATACATATTCATATACTTGAAACATTAATGTGTTACAATTTTGATTATTCGTGTTTCTGTTCGTTTCGGCGACGTGGACAAGTTTAATTGGAATTAGTGCGATACAGTTAGTTCTAAGAAATTCCGTTTTAGACATTGATACGTCTTCCGGTGGTGGTCGTGAGACCGAAACGCAGGTAAAGACGAAAATAATAAGCATATGTGTTAGTGTGACCTATACAATCTTCCATTTTCTATTAAATCCTTTATTTGCATCAGAGGTCAAAAGTCTTTTCTGTTTTGTCAAGTATTACAAAGGCGCCACCTCGCTTCTTTTCGGTGTTTTCGGATAAAATACACGGTCGACTAGCGTAAGACAGGTTACGTTTGCTGGAATTTTGGTTGAATGTATTTATCCTACAAAAAACATGAAGTCTATAGGAAAGACATTGTAGGGATAAGTAATTTTTTTTAATTATGTTTGATGAATCACAATATGTTATCTCCTCATATGTTGGGATTCAGAATCGCATAAATGCCTGTGCCTTGTGTTCCCAAGTATATATTATGGCAACTCCTGTCTCTAGATATGTATATTGTATTGTAATGTTGGCTAAATTTTAGAATGAAATTCCGTTACTCGAAAGTAGTTTATAGAAACTGCGATAGCGAGCAAAAACACAATCGCATTATGAAACATGTTGTTTCCGTATCTCGGCACAGCAAGCTTTATTGTTGATTAAATCGATTAAGATTAATGTTACGGACACATTGATCAACACAAACGTACACGCCACAGCAAATTTCAGAATTCTTAAGATGTATTTCTCCAGTGGATTAATATGAACTTCCTATTTTATGTGAATTATGGTGACTGAGTTGCCGACATACCTATTTTTCATGACGTTTCCTAAGTCTTTCACTTGAAGAATAATATTGTTTGTTGTGGATGTAAATTCTGTTTTGATCATTACAGCTTAGTTGTTTTTTTGCAAGATTGTTTTGGACGTTAGGGTCTGGCAATGGACTCTTGCAAATTCCTACATGCGTCTTTATAATATTAAAAGTATTTTTTAGGAAGTAATCGAAAGTAATATTTCAATAAGGTCGATCACAACCTTTTTCTATTACCTCATAAATCTTAACATCTGGTTCGAAAGTAGATACTTAACGTAATAGTTTTTCTTTTCAGTCGTATAGAGACTATACTAACATGCTTTTGTATATTATGAGAATATTACAAGATAGTGGATTCTTGATATATATTTATACTTGAAACATTGATGTGGTACAATTTCGATTATTCGTGGTTCTGTTCGTTTCGGCGACGTGGGCATTTTTAATTGAAATTGGTGCGATAAGGATGCTTTGTGCTAATACAATTAGTTTTAAGAAATCCCGTTTTGGACATAATAAGTCTTCTGATGATGGTCGTGAGACCGAAACTTACGTAAAGACGGAAATATAAAGCATAAGTGTTAATGTGACCTATTTCCCGAGAATTTATATATAATATCTAGGCAACTAGTAATACAATGCCCGTTTATGTTCTTGTTTAGTTCGTTGTTGCGATGTAGTAATGACGCTTAGTGCTTGTGCTTAGTACAATTAGTTTAAGAAATCCTGCGCTTTAGTTTAGTTTTCAAATATCTTCTGATGATGGTCGGGATACCGAAACGTACATAAACACGAAAATATAATAGATATAAGTGTTAATGTGACGTGTTTCCCAAGAATGTACATATAATGAAAAATACATTCGCACTACAAGTACGATTTTGTGAGATGTGAATTTCTTTAGAATATCTGTGGGAATAAGTATATAAATCATGATATACCAGAATGCCATGACTGATAATTTTGCTGCTACTTCATTCACTGTAAGCTCTTTTCGGAGTTAATATGTTTCAGTAATTCGAGTATCTAGACTAGAGAGTAAAGTGCCGATCTAATCAAAATGAATATAATGGGAATTTGTCGTCATCAAGAACAATCTTTCATTCATTAAACATATCAAATCCTGCATTCATTCATTCATATCTCCCGTATTGTTGATCAATTGCACGATATCGTTACAACTGAGATCTTTGTTATGGTAAATCAGGCCGCCATACGGGTTATCTGAAAAGATTTGAAAGGAATGTCTCGGTCAATTGAACCCATAGTATTTGATGCTTGTTAACTTGGCTTTCATTATTCCTAGCCCTTGGTCATCAATCAGTGTTAGTTTTCTGATACTACAAACGGCTTTTATATGTAAATCAATGGATGGATCGTGAAGAATAGCTTGCAAATATAGTACTTGTTATCTATAGATTCGGAATTTACATGATGTAAATTCATTAAAAAAAAATATCAGGAATAGTGAAATAAAACACATTCAAATTTACACAGTTATCGACTAGTTTTGAAAATGTCATTGTGTGACGAAATAGTAAGCAATTTAATTTTGAAGTTCGCGTATACTCAAATTTCTATATTTTATTGGTACGAGTTTATAGGTCGAATCTATGCTTTGTAGATCATCGCGTTTAAAGTAGCTCTTGGCACGTAATCGCAAACTAAGTTTCTGTAAAGCAGAGTCTAATTAAGCTGCAAAGTTGATTAAGCCTACATAAATACCTGAATTTTCCGACGTCAATGTCTCATCATGGCCTCGTAACGGCAATTCAAAAGCTCTGCAAAATTTCAGACACAAAATTAACCGGCACAAAATTTGACGATTTTTTTCCACTACATCGTTGTTCTTAATTTTATGTTGCAAATAAGCACTGTCCATGCCTGTGAGAAATAACATTTTCGTGTTCCTTTGCCCTCTCTGGGATGTGTTTTAAATCATTCAGTTGTTTATTCCACGTTTCCACGTTTCAGTTGTTTATTCCACGCACTAACCTCTTTCTTAACAATTAAGCACATAAAACAAAATAGTTTATTTATTACTGGGCATCTACACATCCAGTCGTATTTTCCATAGATATTCTTGTTGAATATTCTATTGTAAGTTCGGGTTTTACTTGTGGAAGTGTAGTTTATTTGAAGATAAGGAATTGGCCTCCCTTTATTTTTCATAAAAAGTTTTTCCTCAAATGCTAGCGGGTTTTTTAAAAGATTTTGTACACAATTAACTTCCATCATTGATAATAGACGCACTTCAGACTTTACGCCTTCGAATTGAATTCACACATTGTACACTATGAAGGCAAGACGTTTACTGGAGACACGATGCTTTATGCCCAAAACCGACGGTATAAGCGCGTAGGGCGAAGGTAACCGTAGTCAGTCGAATCATACTTGGAATAGGTACACTTCAGAACGTTCCCCGGAAAATAGTTTTGAGCGTTAGAATTGCATGCGCCTGTCGCCCGTTGTGCGGAATAAAATAATGCACTCAATTACATGCGAATTTGTTTCCGTATTTATTTTGGTGGTGGTGTGGGCATGTTGGTGGTTGGGTGGGCACGAGCCCTTGTGCCCTTTAGTACCAGTCACCACTGCTGACATCATCTATTATTAGGGATTGTGAGATCCGCCTTCCTGGAGAAAATACAAGTTAGAGCTTTGGCTGCATTAAACTCTACCAGATTATTAGATCCTCATTTCAGAATTCTAGCCAGATCTCCATGTATCGACTCCATTGGATGATATACGGACTCCAGAGGAGAAAGCGGTATGTAGTGTACCATCATGCACAAAACTGTGGCGCGACAGGATGTTTTTTTCAACAGGTCGTTATATCAACAATGGAGCAGATACAAAGTTGGTGCCAAGACAGACCCTTGTGGAATTACAACAATCGTTGCCATTGTTTCGGAGGAGACCCCGTCAACCACCTCACTGTGTGATCTATCTAAGATAAAACTCGATGGTAAACAACAAACTTGGGGCGACAAACCATATGAAGGAAGTTCCTCATGAAGGTATTGGTCCCAGACTTGGCTAAGACATGGGCATAAATCACACATCCAAAATATGGTGAACACAGCTCTCAAATCTATTGGTTTTATTACTCGAAATAGTTAAAACTTTTCTCCTGAAACATTAGCGAAACTTTATTACATATTAGGTCGACCAATTATTGGAATATGGATCAATTGCTTGGGGAAGTTTTTGATTCCGAAATAATTACACCGCACTTTCCAATATTTATTGCCACTTTATTTTCCAATCCCAAATAATTTAGAATTTAATTTTTAAAAGTCTAAGAATCTTACATTAGAAAAATGTGTACCATCAGGGCATATTGAAGTTCTCTGTACAATAAAAATATTACGTCACGTTCGACTTCATAGCAAATAACGGCAGTATATTATCTTGTTATAATTGATTATAGATTCTTGGTGCCAAAATAATTTGAGAAATCACAGAAACAACGCCTACTCCAAAACAGAAGTAATGAATTGGTAGAGGCGTTCGGTTCAAATGCATTGATGTGGCATATTTTTTAATCCAATTATGTTCGGCTAACGTGTTCAATCGTATTGAAATGTTGCCGTCGGTAGAAGCAATTTGTATGTTTCAATTCGATAACATGCTGGCACGTACCATTTTATTGTACGTTCATTAATTCGTTTTTATCGACTAAAGAGTTTTCCTATATGACCGAAATGTATGTAACCTTTTAAACCGAAATTATCTGTGGGACCCGAACATAATTCTATGTTTTCTAATCTCGCGTCTACTCTTCCGTTTTTTCCTCTATACCTGTAGTAAATTTCAATCATAACTTGCGAGTTCTCCTCAAAAGTGTTGCCCGGAGCAGTTTTTTTTCAATTTCATTCTCTTATGACATTCAGAATATCATTGTATTTAAAAAAATCTGGATAACACCCCAAAAGTATGGTCCTTCGAGCCAACAATATAGTGTTTAAATCTCTATCAATTCGTATAAAGGCATCCATCCAACTGCAATATGGTTATAATGGATGAATTGAGCTTGGTGAATAGAGCTTGATGAATAGAGCTTGGTGAAGCTTGTTTCATTCGTATCAGACTCCCCTCTCCATATTAGTGAAAAGGGAAACTCTTCCAACAACTCTGGAAAGTTTTTTTATCAGACATTTTGCGGGATATTAATTCTTTTGGTATTGTCGAATCCAGATATACCTGACTCACCTCTGGGTATACCCTCTTATGTACACAGGGTATTACCTCTGGTAGTTACCAGAGGGAAACCCCATTTCGTGAGAATAGATTCTTCATTTGACAATACTGGTTTCAACTAGTTTGAAATAATGCATGAGTTAGGGGGAAATAAAATAGCATCTTATATTTTGATGGTAAGAAGTTTTTTTAATTACATTTGTGCTTTGAATTACATCGTTGAGTGACTCTATTCATAAATAATCATTATAGAGAAATAATAATGATTCTTGACCCAGGTATGAATAAATTCTATGGAAATATGTCACTTTAACACATTATGTCAACTATATTTTCATCTTAACGTAAGTTTCGATCTCACGTCCATCATCAGAAAACGTTTGAATACTAATTCACATCAACTAAAGTGCAGGATTCCTTAAAATAATTTCACTAATCTCTTAGTGCATTTATTTTACGGAATCGCGCATTTTGGTGGCGTGAAGTAGTTTTCAAACGTCTCCTGATGATTAACATGAAACCAAAACGTAAAGGCGAAAATATAGTTGACATATGTGTTAATGTGACCTATTTATCCAAGAATTTACATATAATTCTAAATAAATTATGAATACCCATACATAGATAAGATATCGAATGGTAATTTCAATTATTCTATACTCTTGTATGGATTCAATAGAAATCGAGATTGATGGTGCAGTTATAAATATCAATGATATCAGGGTAGTGTAATAAATTCGAAGAACATGAAGAGGAGGTAGAACCAAAGTTGATTTTAGAGTCTGTATGTTCTCCATGTCAAGATGCGATATAAACTGAGGACAAATAAAAATTGACATTTGAATATTCTCTTTGTCGCTGAATGGTGAAATGTCATATCTATTTGAATCCTACTGGGCATCGTTCGCATACTATCCTAGGAAACTTGGTGTATTCTATTTGTGACTGCTTGAAAAAGGAGAATTATGAAAAAGAGATGTCAGTCAAACATAATTTATCGCAAACAAATATTGTATTTACAATATCAGTATGTTTATAATGAGTAATTCACATAAACTATATCTTATCGCATATTAGTACCGATGACGATTACATAATTGAGTCATTGTTGGATTATAAATATTGATATGAGTCATAATCTACTTACTATATTGAATAATTGCAGGGAAATTTTCAAAATTCTTCCTATTTGAACTTATGACATTATATATTATATTCAACAAATGCAATAAAGTGATTTAGAAATGGAGCAATCTTATCGCAAAATTATCATTGTTCAATATTTTCTTTTGAAATATTATTCCAACACAATGTTTCACAAAAAGCATATTATTTGTACTATTTAATATTAATTTACTATTAATAATGTCTGATAAATAGAATATTTAGAAATACAAGAATAAATTATTAACTATTATACCAATTATTAAGGTATGGAATTAAAGTGACTTTAGCAAAGAGGCCTTCTCATCTACTGCTAGATGTAGTGATGTTATATCAATTTTAATTGTTTCTTATGATACCAGCGATGGTCCCAAAAAATGGATGGACTTGCTTTTCTGCACGACATGCTGAAACATGTTATAGACAGAGCTCATAAACAACACGAACTAGATCCGAGTGCTTGGGGAGGAGGCTTTAAGCTGAAATAGCAAATTTTAAAATTTGATTCCGAGGCATATAGGCATATCTTTTTGCAGCCAATCGAAAAATTTGGGTAGCTGAATATATGAAAATACAATTGACTCCAATCTCCGACTTCATCAGGGTTTAAAAATGATAAACCAAATGTACCGACTTCTCACTTAAATTGTCATGCATTGATAACTGTCGCTGTGAGTAATTTATCTTCTTCGATATAATGGTTGTAACGAAGCTTAAATTCTGAAATATCATTTTAATATAGATCAGGCAATAAATACGGATGTTACATGTAATTTCAGTTTGAACAGTTCATTATTTCAATAGATATGCGTGAGTTCCGAATGTCTATTCCGTGATTGTCACTTGTCTAAATCTCCGTAATTTCGAATAAGTATAATTATTCAAATAGATGAATCAAAGTCATGCCCGTTCAAAATTGCATTTCATTCCTATAAAATATGTTGCAAAAACAAGGGTCTGACCAGTTAAGACACCAAACTTTGAACAGCCTTATATATAAAAAAAGACGAACAACCAAAAAACTCCGATAACACTTGCTTAGTTCGCCGAAAGAAACTACCGGAGCGTCATGTGCGCGAATTTTAGATCTAAAAAGTAGCGTCACTTTTATACATTGTTCGGGGCATAAGTAAAAAACCCTTGGCACAAAATAAGGAATTGGTGGAGCAGACCTGTCCAGAACCTCGGAAAACATATAAAAGCCGTGACAGCCAAAAGATCGCTCTCTTGTGATTTCGATTTAGAATCAGTACCGTTGCTCTCTTTTGTGATTTCGATTTTCAATCCGTATCGTTAAAGTGTGATTATCATATTAGAATCAAAGTGAAATAATTATTATCCGAGTTCAAGTCAGAATATGTGAATCAACAATAGTGTTTGTGTTTGTGAATTAAACATAAGTGGGCATTACGATATATCTCCGATCCGACCGAAATTTCAACCGTTTAATATATCTTAGTGTGATTTGAACATTTCACGTAATAGTGTTGCTATCTAAAATTTACCGAATACCGCTCATTACGCTAGGAACTGTTTGATGCGTACTTTTCCGCAAATTGATCATTCTGAATCATTTGTCAACCGATTCCGTACCGCTGAATTGAATTTAGTTACCGAACTTATCGTAGAGTAGATATGTTGAAAGAGTTTTCATTTACCGTTTGAGCTTCATTACATTTTTCCGTCTGGGTGTAATTTTGTGTAATAATACCGTTCAATTGCATTTATATTGATTATTCCGAAAGTGTACTTGTTATATTTATTATATATTTTAATATTTGGAATTCCCCGTTTTATTGAATTATTTTTGCTCCATCTTCAAACGAACTAAGTTATCACCAGGTATCAATTGTAATTAAAGCCTACAATTTCGATACTGTTTTCTGCCCATTGGACTCTGGTTATACTTCACTGTAGCTACCCTAGGGACAAGGCTATCTATAGATAGCATAGTGACAAGCCTTGTGGTGAAGACCCTAGCAGAAGTCTTTAAAAAGGAAAAGTCGCAAGGTACACGTTATATGGTAGTGTTGTAGATAATGGTTCTCCATCACTATATTGTCATTCCCCATTCTGTATTATCTTGGTCAATGGTGTTTGTGGAATCTAAAACGTGTGTCTTACTTTACATTTGAAATAATTATGTCATAATTAATTTGAAGTTTCTAAAAGTGCGAAATTTCGCAATTTTATACGAATATTGTAACACTCAGAAGTCTTTTGCGCTTTGGACTCCGGGATTTTCACGTGGCCTAGCGAAATTAGAAGGTTCGAATTATCTAAAAACATAATTGCATGAACGCCAGACATCCTATGTAATTAGCTACGAACGAAATCATTTTGACATATGCCTCGAGGAGCTCGCTGCGCTTAAGTTAGAGTTTATACATTTTCCTCGGTCTTGTTAATTTGGGGCCGTTTCTTGCCCCGTGCGACCGGCGCCAGTTGTAATAAAGTGTTTTTGGCTATGGGCCGCTAGCTTTTACCCGCTTCGTATATATTTTAGTCGCGAGAAAATTCCCTTTGGTACGTCGCAAGTTAGACGCGCGTAGCTGAGATCTGAGAATAGCTCAAACTGTTTTAATTAAAGTTTCTTATTTAATGGACAATTATCGAAAGAAGAAGGGCCGTCGGGCACGGTCTGATACTAAATCTAACTACATGGAGCGAAAACGGCACGCGAAAAGTCGTCGTAAAGCCGTATTAGGTACAACCAGTTTGCACTTTTCTAACTCGCGTGCTACGGGCTTCTCACTTGAACGTCATTCGATTTACGGAAAATTAACTATTTCAAAACAGTTTTTGACCCGGATTGTGGCTATCACGACCTCTGAAAAGGTTCAAAGTTCACATAATTATATAATTTGTAGTTCATTATTGTTTTACAACTGAAATAAATAGTTATGAAATTTGTAGGTTATTGATGATGTCAGTGTGACAGTGACATAATTATTTCAAACGTAAAGTAAGACACACGTTTTAGATTCCACAACCACCCTTGACCAAGATAATTTTTGATATCCCGGTACTAGGTTTTCCTATTGACTTTTATACATTGATTCGTCTTTTTCCCAAAGATTAGATCAAGTTGGAACTTTTTATTTCCACAACTAGCAACTAGCCTTTTTCCGTCTACATCTCAAAACTACTCATTTTAGAAATATACTGTGGGGTTTTATTTAAACTAAATTTTATCAGGAAACGACAATTCCTTATTCTATTCATAATAAAAGCAGGTACCTATAGTGTTAATAGTTACCCTACCCATCATCATTTGGGTGTTTCCGGTCGAGCAATTCGAACGTGACCTTTTGAAAATTTTATCTGCCTTCGAGCAGCTCGACGTTAGCCTGTCAATATCATACAACATACTCAAATCTAAAAATTCGTTTGAATGGAAACGCAGCAAAGCAAAACCCTATTTACTTTTCATAAAACCGCAAGCATAATAACAAATTCCAGAGTTGCACATTATGTTACGTAGCTTGATCCATTACTAATCAAAGTTAAATAGACATTTAAATGTATTGCGAAACGTTATAATAAAGCGTGCAATTCGCCAAGGAAGCTCGTACAGTTGCGAAATAAAGTTGTCGTCGCAAATCAGAGTAAGCATAGCATAGACTAGGCTCGGGTGTGACAATGATATAAGCAACAGAAACGGACTTCGGGGTAGACAGAACAAGAGAGAAAATGCATCAGGTGCCCAGATCGTTACCATGGTAGCGACACGCTGCCGGGGTTGGTGGTGGTGCGACGGCAATGTTGTACGTTGCCCAGCAACCGTTATCGAGGTCCTTGCTCCGAAGACACACTGTACTACATCTAGCTTGGCGTGTAGTCAGATCCGCCTTCGATTTCTATATTTGCGGAGCGAAGTTCACAAGACGGATCGATCAAGCTCATAATCAGTGAAGCTAACAGTCTAGTTATTTTTGATAGACTTTGTTGTCACAACATTCCGGTTCATGTCACATCGATTTGTATATTTCTAGTTCTTGGCAAATGGATTCGATTAGTTGAATAAAATAGGAAAATATGGCACTGGGGAGGTGATTCATAAATTTTCACAAATCCGCACTGCAAGATTAAAAGATAAAAATGATTATAAAATATGAAAAACGTAAAAATTTTTGGAACTAGGAAATTAATATGTCTAACTTGTATTCCATGTGTTATTATTATTGTTATTGATGGGGGGGGGGGGGGGGGGGTTAAACGGTTAGGTTCCTAGTGACCCACTCTGGCGTGAAGGGAAACGAAGTGGCCGCCAAATGGGGTTCCTTGAGCGCCACTGGCCCCGATTCAACGATCGGAATTTCATTACCACCGGGACACACGCCCTCGAGGAGCTACTGTATAGACAGTGGCTCTCGGTCTGGCTTGGTGCCCCCCGGCATGAAGAGGGCAAAGCTCCACATTAGAGAGTTGTCGCCTAAACTTTCTAAAACTCTACTTTCTATGAGGAGGAGGCGCCTAAAACTCGTGACAGGACTCCTCACGGGCAGTGGCGGCTCGTGAATTTTTGAGAGAGGAGGCTGGACATAAAACTTTTTTGTAAAAATATACTCTATTCACAGCCTTTTAACCTTTGCACAGCGAACGTACCAGCTACTTCAGTAACAAAATTAATTGTTACCAAGCAAGAACCAACGTGGAGGTATAAAGTTTCTCTTGCCAAAAAATTTTTTTGTTCGTTTTTTATCTTTTATTTTTTTTGGATTTTTAATATTTTTTCTTTTTTTTGGAATTTTTCATATTTTTTTTTTTTAAATTAATTCTATTATTTTTTTTTATATATTAACGGAATTCTACGGTCATTAGTTTGCGAAAAATGATCAATAATATTATCAAAAAATGTATCATTTTGTTTTAAGTGTTTTACTAAATCTTTTTCAATAGATATTAAACTAACATTGTATAAACGATTTTGGCCCATTGTATTTGGCATGTAAGTTTTAATTCGTTTGAGAGTAGAAAATGATCTCTCCACCGATGCCGACGCGACAGAAATAGTGACTGTCAAACAAAGTAGTTTATAAAACTGAGGTAAAACTTGTTGCAAATCATTGTCTATCATATATTTTATCATATCGGCGTGACTGTCATACTGGCCTAAAATATCTTTATCCGAGTATATAACGCATAATTCATTGTGCCGTGCTATTTTATCAAAAAATATATATTTTAGAACTAAGTTATCTTAAAGTGTACTGGGGAACTCTTTTGAAAAAGATTCGAAAAATCTTCTATTCGTCAAGTCAAAAAACTTCAATTCATGTAAATCGGAAAATCGAATCTCAATTTAACCTTTAATAGTATCTAAAATTTCATAAAAAAGTTGTTTATACTTAATGTAGTTTCTTGTCTACCAAATTATATGTTTTCCTCCTTTTCGCGGGAGGAGCCTCATAAGTTGAAAAATTTTCAAATAAAATATTGAAATGAAATTCTGTATTTCGGAAACTTGAAATTTTTCCAATAAGATGTTTCAAACGATCTCTTGAATTTATGTTGTAAAATTTGAAAAATAAGATCAGTTTGTTCAAATATTAATTTAAAATTATCAAGAAAAAACAAAAATTCTTCATTTTCTAAATATATTTTAAACCAACAGCAGCATTTAATGAAACCTGATCTGTTGAAAAGTCATCACTGTTTAATACAAAATCAAATGTTTCAATTAATTTGTCTTTATTTTTATGGATGGTAAATACTGCACGTGATGTAAAATTCCATCGAGTTGGAGCATTACAGGGAAATCAATGATTTTTTTAAAACTTCGTATTGTCAATATTACTATTAGTATTAACAATGATCGATTTTGATAGTTACCTGACATTACTAATCCTTTCAAATCCGGTAAAGGCCGTTTATTTAAAAGAAACACTTTTATCATCTGTTAATTCACTAAATGAATTTTCTAAAAGGCAGCAACTAACTCACTAACACTCATTTTAAATTTACAACAGACAACAATCTAACCTTACTTGGCGTGACAACACATAAACAAACAAGCACTGACTGACCTACTGAGCAGTCGGCAGAACGCACGTCTCGTATGTCATAGATTGCTAGCGGCTGCCGCAGGCTAGCCTCCAGAGGGTGTTGCCGTTTTCGCTGATTTACCCAGTTGGCGTTCGGACTGGTCGGAAAAACGGCAACTGCGTTGAACAACACATGCTCAGCGTTTGAGATATATAGAGAGTCTAGCCTCAGGGCACTGTTGCCAGATTAAAAATAACTACTGAGAACGGGGAATTAATTGTAAAATTTTAAAAATTATCAGAGAAACAGGAAATAAAATGGAGAATGATCATTAAGATAAATTGGTGAGGAGGCTGAGCCTCCTTAGCCTCCTTCGAGGAGCCGCCACTGCTCACGGGACACTGTCATCTCAATAAACATCTACACACAAAGGGCATTGTTGAAGACCCAGCTTGTAGTAGATGTGGAGAGGCGGACAAAAATGCCTCTCACGTCCTAGCAGAATGTTATGCACTGGCTTCTCTTGAGCAGCATCCACATTATGCCGATCGGCAAAGCCAGTTGTGGCCTATCGAAATTAGAAGGTTCGAATTGTATAAAAACACAATTGCATGAACGCCAGACGTCCTATGTAATTAGCTACGAACGTAATCATTTTTACGTTTCCCTCGAGAAGCTCGCTACGCGTCAGTTAGAGTTTATACATTTTACCTCGGTCTTGTTATGTTGGGACCGTACCGAGCCCCGTGCGGGCAGCGCCAGTTGTAATGAAGTATTTTCGGCTGTGGGCCGCTAGCTTTCACCCGCTTCGGGTATATTTTAGTAGCTAGAAAATTCCCTTTGGTACGTCGCACGTTAGACGCGCGTAGCTGAGATCTGAGAGTACCTGTTTCTATTTTAATTAAAGTTTCTTATTTAATGGACATTTATCGAAAAAAGAGGGGCCGTCGGGCACGGTCCGATACCTTATCTAACTACCTGGAGCGAAAACGGGACGCGAAAAGTCTTCGTAAAGCCGTATTAGGTGCAACCAATTTGCACTTTTCTAACTCCCAGCTACGCGCTCCTCACGTGAACGTCATTCGATTTATCTCAAATTAACCAAAATGGCCAGAGCGAAAAAAAAAATAGAAAAATGAGTTCCATGTCATAAAACTATATGCGAATAACTACATTTGCTCGCAAAGCAGATCCCGATCGGATGTAAATGACATGAGATATCTCAATTTGAAAAATAATTAAAAAATTGACTTAAAGTTGAATTTCTGAAAAACTATTCAATATTTTCACTTGAAATTCAGAGGGTAGTTTTGAGACCATAACACCTATCTTCAGCCAAATCGGTTGAAAAATGACCGAGTTAGCCGTTACGCAAGATTCCTTGCATTAATGAGTATATATGAGGTCGGATCAACTTGAAATTTGGACTGGAAGTTCCTTGGACATTGACAATAAAAGGGTTATACTTTGGTTTCTTAATTTTCAATACAACCAGAGATATTAATTTTTTTTTGCTGAACTACCTTAAAAATGTCAAAAAACCTCTTTTTAGCCAAAAAAAAGGGGTTGCACCCACCTTGGGAAATATAAATTTCAGGGGGTTGTTATTGGTACCACAACAAACATTTTCCACCGGGTCGCTAGGCATCGTAAGATTTTCGCCAACCATTTGCCAGATTTACTCCACTACTAGTTCTATTCTGTTTTAAGGTCTCATATAGCTTATGGTGCTCTAAGCTCAACTCTTACTTGTTTTCGAACCTCCTTTTCACAGATTTTTGTTACCATCAAATCTTATCCTTTGTTGTCTCGTTTTATCATTTGTGAATGATCACAAACAGTCTAGGCATCCCTAACTTTTGAAATAGGTAACACTTATAAACTGTATAAGAGTTAACCCTATGGATACACTATAACACTATAAATAATCATGGTTTTTAGAAAAGATAATAGATCTGAACTTACTCAGGTTGTTAAGTCATATTATAGTTTCCGATCAATCATGCAGAAATTCCGGTGTATATTTTACAGTATGCGCAAAACTATGTATCAGTACTCACAACTCGTGATGCCAGCAGAGGGTTTCGTCCTTCAATCGAAACAATACTGTGTATTGGTTCCGAGAAGAGCATTATTGAACATGGTATTCAAGATGTGTCGAGAACACTTTCTGATGCATTCAATAAATAATACATCTTATGATTTTTCTTAGTAAAGAAAAGTCATGAAACTGCTCATTTTTATGAAAAATAATTGCTTCTTGTTTTTAGTCACAGCCATTGAATTTGCTCTTCAGCGAGTTGAGTCATTATTACCATACAACATTAGTAAAAAGTGGTAGTGGGGTACATATATTTCCAGTTTTACTGTACATACCTTCTTTATTTCCCTTTTATTGATGATTGATCTCTTACAAGAATTATGGTAGAAACGTTACTTTTATTTGGTTGGTTTTGTACATAACTTTTATATTGAGTCATTAATTTCTATTTACTATCCAATGATGTGTTCGAACATCTGCCGCATGTTAGATCAACCTATACCTTCGCAGAATTCCGTAAAGATGAAATCTCATGGCCTGCTACTGGGATATTTATAAACATGCCGTTAATACGAAGGAACTGGAATGGAATGTTCAGTGATTAAGAACTGAAACATATTTATTTCGTTTTGAACGAATACTGCTGCAGCGTGACTTATATTTAAAAATACATTAGAACGCCCCTATCTTTGTGTTTCTCTTATTGAATAAATCTTGCCTGCTTGCTGCTCAATCGATCCATATTTAATTAAGCTGAAAATATAACTTTGTTATAGCGTTCACTTAAGATATTTGAAATTGAATTAAAATTGGTTCTCGTGCATTGCCTTCATCTTAATCGACCGCGTTTTACCGTGATATATTTGGCCTTTGATGCAAAGGACGAGTTATATCGAACCAGTAATGCGAATCTATTCTCATTTTAGCTGATTCCCAAAGCTAATGGATCACACATTGCATTAATAATAATCGAATGAGCCAGAATCGTATCGAATGGATGCGGTTGTATTATTTATATTACTTCATCCCTTAATTAACTGTAAAAGATTGCCAAATTGGAAAAATCTGAATTTAATTGCCATCTGTACGATTTTTTGTCTTGGATGCTGGTCCTTATACTTCGTAGTGAACCAGTGAGAGAAGTAAAAGTAAAAAGCCAAGTCCCAACGTTCACAGAACTCGAGCAGCGTGCAATTTGAATACTTTAGACTTAGAAGTCGGTAAATTATTGATGGTAGGTACTGTATAGAAACGGCGTCTCCAAACTTTCCAACCTTAGGGCCATACTGTTTACTCCAGTAAGCTCCAAGGGCCAAAACTGTTTCAATGTTCCTGCCATTATCTATAATTTCTAGACTTGTCGCCGAATACGTGCTCTGAGCGAGCATACGCTTGCTAAATTCGCTTGTTCAATTACTATTGTGTACTGACTGAGCTTTATTGTTACGACCGCGACACTTGACGACACCTGGTGGTCACATGCGGAAATAGGTAGTGGTAGCGCCCTTCATCTCTAACAGATAGCGCTAGTAGTACTTTCGAAAGCGCAGTAACAATTAAACATTCGCGAATAATCTCGTCGTTTCGAGAAAGTTCTGGTGTATTCCACTCACTTCTAGATGGCAGTAATTGGAGTATAAAATGATAAAGGCGCGACCCCGAGTCAGTCCGCCTAGGGAAGGCGAAGGAAGCGAAACTGTCGTGTTGTGAAATAAAGTAGTGGGTAACTCCTACGTGCTTCTCCGTGTTTAAAAGACATCTTCGCAACAGTATTTTGATTTGACTTGTTGTTTTTGAAGGTTGATGATTTAATTGAAAGAACGCTTTGATCCTCTTATATTGAATCTTCAAATCTCTTTGTATTCTGTTATGTAGTTCACTAAAATTTCTCGATACATTTTCTTCTGCTAACGATTATCTTTCAGTGAGAAATTTTCCTATTTTTTAACTAGTGTTTTGACCAGATAGCGTTAGACAGTGGAGGAATAGTGTTTTCAATTAATCTTAATATAGAAGTGGGAATTTCCTGAATATCTCTGATGTTGTTGAAGAAGTTTGTCAGGATCAGATTGGCTTCCTGTACAGTTTCAATTAAGGATTTTATAAATAGGGTTGTATTCTCACTACTGAGAATGAGTTTCCCGTCTATTTTGCAATCGAAGCTTTGATTGCTTTGAAGATAAATTTCGATACTCTTTTCTCAGACTTTTATGTCGTTTTCAAAATCCTTTTGATACTGACATTGCAACCTGCAACTTCAAATGGAAATTATTGATTTACAGTGCATTGATATAATTAAGAACAAATATCAAAACTCATCTCTGTTTTTGGTTCATTTTGGAGAAAACATTCTTCAAACTGAAGTACACAAAGAATGTTTACAGATCTAAGTTAACCGATGAGCATCTTAAATCTCTTTTAATAATTGGTACAAGTAAAATTGGTTCACAACTACAACCTATTGTTAGTGGATAATCACATTTAGATGAATCTCATTAGTATTTTATATGTTATAATGTTAGTGTGCTTCATTTCAATTATTTGTTAGTTATTATGCTTAAATTAAATGTTCTGCGTAATATACTTGTCATTAAGCTTTTTTTTTCTGTGTCTTTTTATCCAACTTATCACAACAACAATAACAACAATAAGCCATTAGCTGTCATGGGCCCGATTGATGACACTGGCGGGTCGAATTTGGCCCGCGGGCCGTAGTTTGGAGACCCCTGATCCAGAATAATATACTAAGATTCTAATCATTTCTTCACAATTTTGATTGGTTTTCGCTTCGGCTGACATGAATAACTTGTCCATGTATTTCTCACTATTTTCAAGCAACTGAAAAGCGATAAAACATCTAGAGAAAGAAATATTATTAAAATCGGAGTTAATTGAAAATATAGACTAGAATCAGAAAAGAGCTATAATTTCTTTTAAGTGCTGAAGGCGAAAGCATCGAGTTTAATTAATAAGAATGATTTTATCCGTATTGTGAAATTACTATAATAATGAACAGAGAAACGATTTCTAATGAAACTACTAGATACGTGTTCTACACAATTTCTTTTCAGTGCATATTTGTTACAAGAGTGTACAGTTTTGTTTTTATTTCTTTATCACATTGAATAGCAACTAACAACAATACACGATTAAATTTAATAAGCATAATAATCCTTATCTCAAGCAATGCATTGTCTTATGAGTCTTATGCTAAAAGTATAATGAACAAGAAATTTCTCATAATACCAGTGAAATGACTTGTTTATACAAAACTTCGTCATTACCCTAAATAGTTATATATATAATAATTATTCTATGTTGAAGATTCATAGACTCATTTAATTTCACTTGACTCATTTCACTTTAATTAAGCACCAAATAAACTACTTTCATTGTCATGAAGACATTTCAGTGTATTTGCATTATAATTAGCTGCTATAAAATAATTACTGAAGTAACAATTATGTGGACAAAGTTATTAATATTTATGATCTGGTGTACTTATTAAAGTGACCCTTTAATGTTTGTTTTATGTAAAATCTTGTTTCTATTTGTTATACCCTATAATCTGTTATTGCAATTTAAATGTTGAATGGAGTATAATATGTTTACCATTTCAATAGGAAAAATCTTTAACGCCACACGAAGTGATATTCGAGGAGTAAGTTATGATCATTGGCATAATAGTCGAGTCAAATAGGTATTAAAACAGGCCGACTTACGAAAATCGTCAGATATGGACCGATTTTGATGAAACAAAGTGCATTCGATTCGGGATGACGTCTAGAAAAAAGCTTACCGGTTAGTTTTTTGTGTAAATTTGTTATTAATTTTTAAAACTAAAAATTGACCAATTTTCTGGCTAATTATTGGGAAAATTTAGTCGCGGGTTTTCGGGGTCTCTGATTACGATTCTGAACTCAGATTGGCCAAAATCGAACTCCCCAGCTGGTAATTGGCCACTTTAATTAGACAAAGTGACCTTTTTTTTTTAAATTTCATCAAAAATAGCCAGGAAAAATCACTCGGGGGTTTTTGGGGTCGCTGATTACGATTCTGAACTCAGATTGGCCAAAATCGATCTTCCCAGCTGGTAATTGGCCAGTTTAATTGGACAAAATTGTTCATTTTTTCTTAATTTCATCGCAAATAGACAGGAGAAATTACTCGGGGGTTTTCGGAGTCGCTGAGTACGATTCTAAAGTCAAATGGTTCAAAATCGAACTCCTCAGCTGGTAATTGGCAGGTTCAATTGGACAAAATTGACCATCTCCAAAATTTCATCAAAACTAACTAGAAATCTTCAGTTAGGGGTTGTGGAGGTTGTTGTTTTATGTTAAATGTTTAAAAATTTGTTAAAAGGGGGTCGTTACTAATTTAAATCAGAAACAAAATCGAATTCTAATTTTTTAATTTCTTAATTTGAAATAAATTCCCGCTCATCTAAATTTTTTTTCTTTCTTCTCTACTCAGTCTTTTTATATTCCACACAGCATCTTTTACGTATACTATGGACATATACGTCCATTTAATATTTTGATCTTAAAATTGCTGTTATCATCCTAAGAAATTGAAAGAGAGTACACCTATAAATAAAACGACACATTTTTGAATAAATATCATTTCCATTACTTAAATTATTTAACTAAACTTTGTATTTTCAAAATACAAATTTGTAAAAAGTAAAAAAAAACGCTAAAGAAGAAATTGTCGACTTATCGTCCTTACCACCAACACTGGATGCGTTTATGGAACATTTGAAAAGGGTTTATTTTCAAGTTCAAAGTTGAATTGGTGTATTAGTATTGAATCCAAAAGAGTGGGGATGGAAAAAAGTAGACGGAGTCTTACATCCTGTAAAATTGAACTTGGATCCAGTTCCTGAAGAGCTTTTAAATACAGTATCATGCTCATGCAAAAAGGAATGCGCGTCAAGCAGATATGGATGTTGCAAAAAAAATATAAACTGTACTGTTGCTTGTGCAAATTGCATGGGAAATTGTAGTAACAATTTCAGTCTGATCAATCCAATTTCACCTGGAGATGACGACGAGGACGATGACGATGATGAAGTAGATAATACCAATGAAGAAGAAGGCATTGAAAATATTCAAACACGCAATGACAATTATTATGATTATGATAGTGACGATGAAGATTGATTTTACTTGTACTTACTGAAATATGCATTTTGTAAATAATATTCAATTGATTAAAAATATTGTAAATATGTATATGCTGCCAATTACCAGCTGAGGAGTTCGATTTTGGACAATTTGACTTCACAATCGTACTCAGCGACTCCGAAAACCCCCGAGTAATTTTTCCTGTCTATTTGCGATGGAATTAAAAAATGATCAATTTTGTCCAATTAAACTGGCCAATTACTAGCTGGGAAGATCGATTTTGGCCAATCAGTTCAGAATCGTCATCAGCGACCCCGAAAACCCCCGACTAAATTTTCCCAATAATTAGCCAGAAAGTTGGTAAATTTTTTGTTTAAAAAAATAATAACAAATTTACACAAAAAACTAACCGGTAAGCTTTTTTCTAGACGTCATCCCGAATCGAATGCACTTTGTTTCATCAAAATCGGTCCTTATCTAACGATTTTCGTAATGAAATACCTATTTGACTCGACTATAACGGCAATACTCATTAATGCCAAAAATAACATCTGAAAATGAGACTTTTTTGTCTGATTCCCCATATTGAGTACGGGGCATTTCTCGATGTCTTAATACAAGAAAATTTTAACGAGATAAACATTTTTAAATTGAATTTATATTTTGAAGAAAACGAAACATGGGGGCTGCTGAATCAATTAATCAATCAATGCGGGGACGGACAAGTCCGGAGCACTTAGACCGCTTGATTGAGTCTATTGTGCAGTGCCGAAGGCTAAAATTTTGCATGAACTGATACAATTTATGGCTTCAAGCAGCATATGTGTGCTACCGAGGTGTTGTAGCCTAAGAGAAGTCAATGCTGGACATTCTGCTAGAATGTGAGAGGCAGTTTCATCCGACTCTCTACATCTACTACAAGCTGGGTCTTCAGCAATGCCCATTGTGTGTAGATGTTTATTCAGATGACAGTGTCCCGTGAGGAGTCCTGTCACCAGTTTTAGGCCTCCTGCTCATAAAGAGTAGAGTTTAAGAGAGTTTAGGCGGGAACTCCCTAATGTGGAGCTTCGCTTGCCTCATGCCTGAGGCACCACGCCAGACCGAAAGCCACTGTCTATCCAGTAGCTCCTTGAGGGCGTGGAGCCCGGTGACCGATGAAATTCCGTTCGTTGAATAGAGGCCAGGGGCACTCAAGGAACCCCGTTTGGCCAGTTCTTCAGCCATTTCGTTTCCCTTCACGCCAGAGTGGGCAGATACCCACACTACAGCCAGAGTTTCCCTGCACTCCAAACTAGCCTAGAAGTCACTTTATGGGCGCGAAGTGCGCCCAGGGCCAGTCGGCTGTCAGTGTAGATGTAAATCTGCCTACCTCGGTAGTTTAATCTCAGGTTTTCTAGGTCACAGGTCCGTATTGCACAGACCTCAGCCTGGAAAACGGTTGCGTGGGCATCTAGGGGAAGTGAAAATTCCCTTCTGGGTGCATCCGAGTCGATTCCGGCTCCGCTAGACTCGGGGCTAATGAATACTAGTCCCATCATTCGGGCTACGATGCAACTGCCTCTTGGCAATTGAAAAAAGTTATGTCGTTTAGCTGGAGTGGGCTACTGAAAATTTGGGAAAAATCGAATATAAAGCTTCTTCAGATTTCTATGGCCGAAGTCGACCGGGTACACTATATGGATTTAATCTTACCAACGTATGGACTCCTCAAGAATGGACTGCACAGGAAAACAGCAGCGTGATATTATATTAGTCCATTACCACCGGGTTTCGATCTGTCATGGAAGGCTTGGACCTTAACAGGAGAAGAAACCAACATGATGGCAGATGCGTATATTATCTTACCACATATAACTAGCTACAATCTTCATTTTTGACAGCTGAACGAATACCACAGCGGTAGACCCCTTTGTTTCATTAACTAAGCATGCATATGCGTCTTATTTGGCGTACGATAAGTAAAATGAAGCACTTTAAATAATCATGAATTTTGATGAAATACGGAAAATGTTCGTGTATGAAGAGAATTTACCACTAATTGGACATTCTTAGGGTGCTCCAATATTAGAAAATGCGTGACCTATTAATTTAATCCAGGTTTATTTCGTTTAAACTATTAATTAATTAAGTCTAAAAATTGTAAAAATTAATTAAACTTCAAAAAATAACAGTGATATACAAATACAAATAGTTATATTACAACTTTTTATTATTATGCATATATAAACAAATAAGAAACGGTGAAAAAAGGGAAATTAAAAAAAACTATTAGTTTATTAGTTAGTATTTTACTACTAACTGAATTTAACTTAACGTAAGAAAAGAAATACTTTATCTTAAATCTTTATAACATAAAAACATTACAAATTCAGTAGGTATAGGGTATAGCCACTTATCGCTTTTTCGAAACCTAACTTCAAGCCGGAAAGAAGGCATTGGAGAATGTTACTGCACAGGACCATACTAGTGAAATTACAATTAAATTAAAGGAATCTACATAATAAAAAATAAAATGTTTTCTTAAAAAACTAATCGGTTTAAACCATGCTAGTTTTAATCTGCCAACCATGAATCTAATCTATGAACAATGAACGCTTCGTGAGGACGTTAAAATATCAGAAATTCTGTTTATTTTCAATTAGAATAGTAGAAACTTCAACATCTAATCGAAAACATTCACTGTCAGTGCTTTCTGGAAGAATTGTCATAATTTTCGGTTTACCACGTTGAATCTATTTTCAAATACAAATCCCCAACATCAGGATTGTGACGATCATTAATATTGGAAATGCAATCATACTTATGTATTCTTCAATCTTGTGTAGCAATTAATCTTAATGCTGTTCATATATGTTGTTCATTAAGGAAAATCGAGTTAAATAAACTTATGTTATATGAAGCTTTAGCAATTAACCAGTGCAGTTGAAAATAACTGTTATTTGAAGAATACGAGAAATCCATTACATGAAAATAGTGCTCCTGGTTGAGATGAGATTGCTAATAAACATAATGGTAGTAATAAAGTGCTTGCGTTCTCTGATAATAGTTGTAGATTACCAACTGTTCTTTACTACGTCGCATACGAACTCCAGAATTCCATTCCCTGTATGTATTATAAATCCACGTAATCTGCACAATCTTGTAATGTTTCTGCAAAATTACTTGGAACGTTAAAAAAAGATGTAACTCTCCTAGTGCGAATGAATAGTTTATTTCCCAAAATAGTTAAAATCTTGTAGTAGTTGTGAAAATACACTACGAGGGCATGTGACATTTGTGATATACATCTAGAACGCATTAAAATTTTCAAACTGATATGTTTTGATACCCATCGAAAGTAAGCAACCTTGAAGATTTTTATGAACATGGAAAAAAGTGAATTTCGCGTCTTGATTAAACTTTTTTCTCGCGTGGAAAAAAACATTACGCAAACCAAAGCATCCCTTGTTTAACATTATGGGGACTCTTCACCATCGATTGGAACGATTCACAAGTGGTTTGCTGATTTTCGCCGAACGTTCTGGTCGTCCAATTGAGGTTACAACGCCAGAAATCGTCGATAAAATCCATGGTATGACATTAGAAAATCGGCGAGTTAAAGTGAACGAGATTGCTGAGGCTATGGTCATCTTAACCGAACGGGTGGGTACGGAACATTTTGCATAAATTTACAATAGGAGAAAGTTATTTGCCAGATGGGTGCCGCATTTGCTCTTTGTTGACAACAAGTGCGATCGTGTGACAACTTCAAAGAAGTGTTTGGCACAATTTGAGCGGGATTAGAAGGACTTTTTTGCGCCGTTTCGTAACCGTGGACGAAACATGGATCCATCACAACACACCAGAGACCAAAGAACAGTCGAAACAGTGGACTTATCCTGGCGAATCGAAGCCGAATAAGGCCAAAGTGGGTTTATCAGCCAAAAGAGTCACGGCGACAGTTTTTTGGAATGCACACGGTATCGTCCATATCGATTAGCTTGAAAATGGCAAAACGATCATCGGCGTATATTATGCAGAGCAGTTGGATCGATTCGACGCCGATTTGAAGCGAAAGTCCGCAGTCATAATGGTAAAATTGCATGAATTGCGCTACGAATTAGTTCATCAGCTGCAACTCGGAAAGAATGAATTTTTTTTGGAAAAATGATTCCAAAATCATAAATTTGACATAATAAGCTATAATGTATAAATATAATATAACAATAACAGCAAATGGAGTAACATAAATACATTGGTAAAAATCTGTTTGATAATTGATGACCTAAGAAAGAAAGAAAGAAAGAAATAATGTTTATTGACCACATTGCTGGATTTACATTTGGCATAATAGTATGTCAATACAATGTGAATATAAGATAAATATATATAAAAAATTAATTAAAAAAATTACAACGTTACATATATAATACATAAAAATTAAATAAACAAGATATATACTAGACTAGCAAATCACTCCACTCCTCAAAATTCGAAAATTCATTGATAGAGTAAAAACAATGAGCAGTGAGAAACATTTTAAGTTTGTTCTTGTATTTTATGTGCTGCAGGTTTCTGAGACTGAGCGGAATTTTATTAAAGAGTTGGACCTGCCAGGAATTTTTCCTGGAGACCGTCAGGTTAAGTTCAAGGGATCGCAGATTTTGTCCCAAACAAGTGGGATAATAATGTACGTTATCATTTGAAACGAATAAGTTGATATTTTTATGAATGTATAGAACATGATTTAAAATAAACAGGTTAACAAGTGACATTATTTTAAATTTGACAAAAAAAGGTCTACTTACTATTAATGCTACCTATTATCCTAATTGCTTTCTTTTGAAGAATTAGAATTTTGTATGCATATACAGAGTTTCCCCATAGATCCACCCCATAAGTAATATAGGACTTGAATAATGCGTGATATGCGTTTAAAAGGCAATCATGTGAAAGAATTGTTTTAAGTCGTCGAAGAAGGAATAATTGCGCAGAGAGTTTTTTTGATAAGGTGCTAATGTGGAACTTCCAATTTAACCCAGGATCGAGATGGAATCCTAAAAGTTGTACAGGCTCGTCAGTTTGATGTATTGGATTTGCCGAAAAAATAATATTTTATGTCTTAGCCAGATTTAATTTTAGTTTATTTCTGGTGAACCAATTTTGTGCCGTATCTTCAATTTCCATCTTATATTCACTTAAGGTCTCCTGATTTGAGTGATATGTTACGGAGCTATCATCTGCAAATAAAGCCGATTTATGAGGTAAGAGAGCCGTAGGGAGATCGTTTATGTAAACTATGAAGAGAAGGGGACCAGTGACGGAGCCCTGCGGCACGCCACACTCTAAAGTTGCAGGCTCAGAGAAATTTCCGCTGACATCTACAACCTAACAACTAAAATCGTCCATATCCCGGAAAATATGCATTTGGGAAGCATTACAATCCATAAAAAAAATGTTTATTCCGATTTTATCTAAATGCTATATGTTTTTGGATTGTTCAACAAAACTGCCTTCCCCCTTTCAAATAAAACATGATTTTTTCAGTTTTTATTGAAAAACACTGAAAATATTAATTTTCGTAAAAAAGTGTTCATTTGAATATGACATACTCCAGGAGGTTAAAATTTTAATTCTTTCCAAAATTGACCATTTTCCATTTTTGACATCCTCTTTTTCGAAGGGCTGTAACTCGAAAAGAATGCAATTTTTCACCAAAAATGATGCCAAGATCATAAATTTTTCATAAGTCCTAGTTCGGCAGGTCTCGAGTTTGACAGTAAAGTGGTGACTAGTTTGAGCTCATCTAGTAAGTCTATCTGGAATCTCTCGTAGTGGAACAACAGACGAGATTTCTGATCAACACCGACCATGGAAATATCCATAGAAGAGGTACAGATCTCCCACCTTTCTACCAAGTTCTAGAGAGGTCAATGAACTCGTACGTGTGACATCATCAATCAAGCGAATATTTCTCGTCTGGATAGAATCCAAGAGCTTCAGCGTATTTTTGGGAGCCGAACTCCAAACATGTGAAAAGTCGGACAGATCGAATCTGTGCTTTGTAGATTATGAGGACCTGTTGGGATGTAAAGTAGCTCTTGGTACGAAATAGTTTTTGTATAGAGGTTTTCGCAATGGACCTCACATGGTCGTCCCATGAGTGGGTGCTGCTGGTGGTGACCCCGATCATTGTTATGGAAGACTGCATAGGAATAGTTGTACCTGACATCATCATATCATCAATGGATGGTATAGAGGTTCTAGATGAGAAAGCGGTATGAAGTGTTTCATCATCTGCAAAGCTGTGCACGGGACAGGTGATCACTTCCAGCAGATCGTTGATATGGAGCAAAAACAAAGTTGGTGCCAAGACACGTCCCTGTGGAAAACCAGCGTTGATAGCCATTGTATCGGAGAATATTCCGTCAACCACCACATGGAGTGATCTCAAAGTTGAGGCGGTAAACCATATGACGGAAGTTTCCCAAGAAAGCTTAGGTGCCAAACTCGGTCAAATGCTTTGGAGGTATCCAATGATTCAGCTAGAGATTTCCCATGTTTTTCAATAGATTTCTGCCATACATGTCTCGTGTTATCTCTGCTGACGAAAGCCATATTGCAGGTCATTCACCATTTGGTAACTCGGTAGGTATGCGATGAGCTCGATTTTGACAGTTTTCTCCATCACTTTAGAGATCACAAATAATAGTGCAATGGGTCTATAATTATTAGGAAGGGTCTTCTTTCCTTTTTTGGAATTGGTTGCACTCTAGCTGTCTTCCAGCTCGAAGGAAACACACCAAGTTTGTATGACAGGGTAAACAACCTGCAATAAACTGGTATTAATTCAGGCCCACATTCCTTGATAATGACGAGTGGAATTCCGTCTGACCCCATAGACTTTTAAGTATTGAATTCGCCTAATTGTACGCAGACGAAAGACAGTTCCAGGATATGGCTATCGATGACAACAATATTAGGAGGGTCCTTCCCTTATGGACCTAAAATAAGTGCTTACAAAATACCTATCATTTATTTTTTATTTTGTCAAGTTTTTATGTATTGTATTCTCACCTCAAACATCCTGGACACCATATGAAGCTCCTTACCAAATTTCATCAAAACCTGAATCCATCGAGACGTTAGGTAATGAAAATGCTTCATTTACTGGACTATAAACATTGTATATAAATATTATCGAAATTTATTTTCAGAAGAGGTGATGTAAATACAGCGGGAGATATTCATAAAAATATCCACAGAATGTAAATTTTCTGCAGGGAACAATGAAACCTATAGATGAAGGTAATTTAATCTGTTATTGTGAGTCAACCGTTCGTCTCGTTCAACGGTATCCCACTTGAGTCACGATACTTGATATCGATTGCTGTTCAAACAAATTGGGAAACGTTATATTTCGAATATAATGCATGTGAAGGATTTGTTCCGTACTTCCAAATGTGTACATTATTTATTTGCCCTTGATATCTGATTCGAATTCACTTTGTCTAAAACAATCTGCCTCTCTGCCACTTCACTCATCATTCGCATCCATCATTCTCTTTCGAGACTTTGCACGTGATTTAATGTGGCAGCTATTATTTGTTTTCATTCGGTTAAGTAATGGGAGCAGTATTATATTTGCTACGAAAATTCAGCTAATTAATCCTTTTGTTTAAAATTTCCAATCATAGTCTTAACCCCTTCCAGCAAATCGTTGATATGGAGCAGTTACAAAGTTGGTGCCAAGACAGGTCCCTGTGAAACACCAGCTTTGATGATAGCCATTGATTTGGAGGATAATCCGTAAACCACCATCTATCTGAGAGAAAACTCGATAGTACGCGACAAAGTTGAGGCGGCAATCCATATGAAGAAGGCTTTGGTGCCAGGACTCTCCTCTGTTGCTTCGCTCGCAATGTTACTGAAGGCTCTCTATTGAAGGTAGTCATAACCGACCTACAACGTGGTAAAAAGACCAAAATATCTTACGTCATCTATGACTATGAGAAGAGCGACACAGCTGTCTGGAACTATAACTTTGTGGCGTTAACGACCGATTTGGACTAGAAAGACCTTATCATTGTTATCTGGAAAAAGCCAACAAGTCATTAATGAGTATATTCTTGTATTCATTTGTTTCTAATTGTCCTACATTGGATCGATCCGAAATAAGTATCAGAGCAAAGTAAATTTCTGAAAGGAATCGATGAATCTGAGCAATATTGACAATAAAACACAATCCCAAGTAAATAAGGACAATGAAACAATACCTTGTAGTTTCTCGAACAGTTCTATATTGACAGATAAATAAAGAGAAATTGGAAACCGATTCAACAGAATGCAAAAATAATAGCACGAAAGGATGAAAAGAAAAACCGAACAGTTCAATAGTCTACTGAATTCAAACGCTTCTATGAGTAATACGAAACGGAAATTTGAAGGTCAAAATTCATACCACCACAGTAATGATTTGAAATCTCAAGTTATTGTGTAAGATTGGAATAGTAGAGAGGTTGTATATAATAGTATGTTCTATATTACTATTTATTCTCACAAGTACATGAGTGGTTGTGAATCTCACCCTAAAAAAGTTTAATTTTGTAGTTGTAATTTTATTCTTATACAGAGCACACAGACTTTTAAAGTTCCTTATGGTTTTTCTCTACACTTGAAGTGCTGTCGAGGGCATCTTAGGAAGTTCGTAGTTCCCTCTTTTTGCAGTAATATATGCGATCTTTAAAGTAATGGAGAAGGCAATCAACACCGAGAACTTCAAAATCATGAATAACCGCGCCAATATGACATTTGTCAGCAGAGATCAACAAAAGACCTGCTCGACTTCTATTGAAAAATATGGGTAATCTCTATCTGTAGCATTGGATACCCCGAGAGCATTTAGCAGTCTGGCACCAAGGTCTTTTTTGGGAACTTCCGTCATTTACCGGCCAAATTTTTTCGTTTACTACCTAGTTTCCTCTGATAGATCCCTCCATATTGTAGTTCACATATCAACGATCTGTTGGAAGTGACATGGTCCCGTCCACTGATTATGTTAAATGCTTCTCGTGTAGCGATTCACTTGTTGAACTTTTGACACAAATAGTCTAGGAGCCAGAGCGATATTGATGGTCTGAACATTAACCTCTATGGCACTATGGTTTATCGTTAGAGGACGGTTCAATGAACAATTCATCTCACAGACCGAATTTTCCCCGGCTGCTAGATCTCGAGATACAGCATCCGCATTTTTTTTTTTTACTGGAGTACCCTTTCCAAGTTGCGGTTACTTGAAAAGCATTCCATTCTTATACACTTCCACCATGTGCCATCTTTTTTTATCGTGTCCGTTTATCAGGCCGACCAGTTAAAATTGAACCAAAAATGGACTGCAAGTTAACCCCCCAAAACCTGGTGGAAAATGTGCATTGGTGTTGGCAAATGTTAACATATCCTATTCCATTAAAAGTTATTGATCCATTTCCGAGTAATTGGCCATTATTTGGACCAAAAATGTTTCTTTTTTCATTTTGTGGATAAAACTTGCGGGTTACAAGGTAACATGATGGCACCATGTTAAATAACATTATTGGAGGTTAAATAAAGATTTAAAATTATTGTCATCACTCTTTGCCTAGTTCAACCTTCCAAAACTCCATAAAGTCATCCGGCAGAATGAAAAAAAATAAATAAAAAAGAGCCTTTCCGATTTTAAACCCAGCCAGAGTCTCAATAATTTATGATAAAATTGGTCATATTATCATATGATTCATTTTTTTTGGGGGGGTGGTCTTAGAGGATTTTGGGGGGTTGAAATAGGCAAGGAGTGATGGCAATAATTTTAAATCTCTATTTGAGATCCAATAAAGTTATTTAACATGGTGCCATCATGTTACCTTGTAACCCGCAAGTTTTATCCACAAAATGAAAAAAGAAACATTTTTGGTCCAAATAATGGCCAATTACTCGGAAATGGACCTATAACTTTTGATGGCATATGTCATGTTAACAATTGCCAATACCAATGAAAATTTTCCACCAGGTTTGGGGGGGTTAACTTGCAGTCCATTTTCGGTTCAATTTTAACTGGTCGGCCTGATAAAAGGACACGATGAAAAATGATGGCACATGGTGGAAGTGTATAAGAATGGCATGCTTCTCAAGTAACCGCAACTTGGAAAGGGCTAACCTCCAGTCAAAAAAAAAGAAAAAATGCGGATGCTGTATCTCGAGATATAGCAGCCGGGGAAATTTCGGTCTGTGAGATGAATTGATCATTGAACCGTCCTCTAACGATAAACCATAGTGCCATCGGATTAATGTTCAGACCATCAATATCGCTCTGGCGCCTAGACTAAAACTAGATATCATGCTCGACATTTAGTGGCATAAAAATTCAATGTCGTAGTAGCTTAAACATTATTTTTTTTGGTTATTGAGAAGAGCGGTCCGTCGAAATATTCGACGCTATTCGTTTGATTTTGCGCACTGTTCGATGCGCTAACTATCTGGCCGATTGTAGAGAGAAATAGTGCTAAAAATCAAGCTCGCGTAACTAAACAGACTGTTGCTAGAGCTTTTGTTCGACTTATACGAAAAACGAAGTGAAGGTAACGAACGAAGTCTTTCTTTTTTACGACACGTTGTTGGTTTCTACATAGCGTTCGATTGGCGACTCCGATTTACTGTACCTTGGGCCTAGACAGACTGCGGCCCACGCTCTTGGTAGTCTTATATGAAAGACGAAGTGAGCGTAGCTAACGAATTTTTCCTCCCTTCGGCTCACTCACCCACTCCGTCTTTACCTTTACCTGATGGAAATGTAGCAGTTATCTTTCTTCTGCCGAAATACAAAAACGAAAATTTCAGTAGATATTCCCTTCAATAGCCTAGAGTATATATTTAATCGTCGTTGGTGATATTTCAAAATACATATTTTTGTTGGAATCCCTAAAAGGTCTTTGAATAACATTCGCTACTTATCGTCTCTTGCAACAAACAACTCATTAACGTATTTTCACCGTTCAACAAAAATAACTCGAACAAAGGACCATCAAGAAAATCAAAACCATCTATGGTTTCCATTTTCGCAGGTAGACGTAAACAAACTGTTATTCAGAATGCGCTCACACTCTAACCACTACGTTCTGACGAATGAGGCTGAGCTTTTCCCCAGAATTTGATTTCGTCAAAATTCGCATTCGCTGTGGCCGTAGCTAGTTATTAATAAGTTCATACAATTAGATTATTTATTTTTTACATCCACTGAATAGTAACTTACACCATTTGCTATTCTAGATAATGGTTTTGTACAATAACATAATACAATGAAGTGATTCATTAGTGACCAAGTAATTTGGCTCATGTGTGTTAAGTGAACTATTTCGACATAATGTTATCGAGAAACTTTTGTTTTTATGTGTGGTTGAGTTATTTAATTTTGCGGTCCTGGAAAATAAACCATTGAGTGGTTGGCACTGAATCAAGACAGTTTGTGTAAAATATTCTATTGTGCTTAATTTTCCATACTTCCGTTTTTTTCTACATTCTCATTCCAACCGATTTGTTCAATGCTGCTTCACGTTTTTGAACAGTAATGTATTCATTATTGAAGAAACAATTTAAACAATTTTAAAAGCAAAGCATTTTAAAGATTGAAAATAAACCAATTGAATTGTCGGAAGGGTACAACGTGTCTCTTAGGAAACCCCTTTGTACGCGGATTTAAAGCATTTAGGTCTTCGAGTGGATCATCAGCGTTCTGTTTGATAAGATAATGTTGACACAAGCCCCCGATAGTATGTTTTTAGTGCATTTGACGGAAATCAGGCGTGACGACCAAGTGAAACGGGATTGTTCTTCACTATAAGCGGGCATTCTCACCAGAAGCAACTGGCGACAGCAACGAAACAGCAACCCAACTACGGTTTCTGTTGCGTTGTTCTTGTGTACTTACTGAAAGCAACTTATTTTGGAATCAGTTGTGAGAGAAATGTCTTCCTCGTCGGATGAAGAAATTGCTGCTGCATACTTGCTACTCAAAAAGCGTAGAAAGAAGACAAATAGAAGGTTTTGGGTTAATCCTTTTTATACGATAAATTTAGGATATAGTTCTTACATAGTAGCTCAAGAATTAAATCATGATCCTGTTAACTTTCACGGATTCTACCGTATGAGCAAGCGCACGTTTCAAACTTTGGTAGAAATAATAAAACCTGAAATAAGCAAGAGAGATACTAATTACCGCAAAGCAGTAAGTGCAGAAGAAAGGCTTCTTATTACTTTAAGGTAAGTTTATTTATATTATATTTTTTTGATAAGGATATACATATGAAATGAAAATATTTTTTCTTGCAAAAAATTAAAGTAAACAACGAAAACTAATGTTCGTAATTATAAACGTAATTATCAGATTGACATTGAAAAGATCTCGAAGGCTCGGAAGGATCAGGCGCACTCATTGTTGTAAAACGTGATGATTGTGTTTCGGATGTCGATTGATAATTGTTTAGGGTATCTGAGTGGTAGGTGAAGGCACTTGATGGTCTAGATTGGCAGCTAGAACTACTGGATGGTCCAGGTGGACAAGTAAAATTATTACTATAATCGCTCCTCGTACTATTGACACTTATCGGACGAAAATGCCCTTCAGAATTATCCTGTAATATTTTGTCAATGATTTCTAAAAATTCACGTTTACATCTCCTTTTTTGAGAAGCGTTCATTAATTCTAGATCAGGAAGAAGACTGAGCAAAAACTTCTGATCTGCGTTTTCATTTTTATTGCTGAAATTCGCCCTTTTTGCATCAAAGTATTCAGCAAGTGATTTTTCTGCATCTATATCTTTATTTTTCCTTTTAAGTGCGGTTACACGATTATCTCTTGTGTGATTTACTCGGGGAGTTGTTGGTGTCTCAGGTAGCTCATTTTGATTTAATTGAGATTGGGTGTTAACTTCTGACGACTCAGTTTCTTCTTCAGTTTCTGGTACAGTGCTCTCTGTGTCATCACACTCTACAGTTAAATTACTTGTCTGTTTTCGATTACTTTTAACGAAAGGAAGTAGAAATTGGAGAGCATCTTCCAAATAATATTTTTTCTTGATGCCTCCAGCTGACCCACTTGGTGGTATTTTCCTGAGGTGTCGTAAGAAAACAGTCCGTATATTTTTCCAGCGTTCTTTACAAGTTTGCACTGAAAAAAAATTAAGTTAAAATATCTTGTTTTAGCATTGTTATATGTATTTTTTTATTTCAGGTATTTAGCAACAGGCGACAGTTATAGAGCTTTGACATATTACTTTATGCGAGGTCTCACAACAATCAGCAATATAATTGCAACCACTACTGAAGCTATTTGGACTGTTTTACAACCTAAATACATGAGTACACCTACTCCGGAAAAGTGGACATCAATTGCTGATCGTTACTACACTCTCTGGAATATACCAAATTGTTTGGGTTCCTTAGACGGTAAGCATTTTCGAATAAAACGTCTTCCAAAAACGGGATCAACGTTTTATAACTACAAGGGATATTTTTCAATTGTTCTTATGGCATGTGCTGATGCGGATGGATTATTTACCACAATAGATGTAGGAGAAATAGGCAGAAATAGTGACGGAGCAGTTTTTCGTACATCAAATCTTGGACGCGCTTTACAACTGGGATTGTTGGAATTACCACAACCTAGACCACTACCTTTAGGAAACGACGATTTTCCTTTTTACTTCGTAGCAGATGAAGCCTTTCCTCTCAAAAACTATATAATGAGACCTTATTCGAAACGTACTTTAGATAACAGAAAAAGAGTTTTTAATTACCGCTTATCAAGAGGACGGAGAAGTGTCGAATGTGCATTTGGGATGTTGGTGTCTAAATTCCGTTTATTTGAAGGCCCAATTTGCTGTAAAGAAGAAACTATAAATTCTGTAATTAAAGCAGCGTGTGTTTTACATAATTTCATACGAATCAAGCAGGGAATATTTACCCAACCAACAGAAACTATTGCAGATCGCCAGGATCAAGTACACATTCCAATTGAACCTATGCCACAACCACAAATTATACGTAATCATTCAGAAGCACAGAATATTAGGGAGCGACTTTGTAATTATTTTCTGACGCCTGCTGGGGCTATACCATATCAGTGGAATCACATTGTGTAACCGATATATTAATACTTAAATATAGAAAATTTATTGTACTAATTTCTTCGCACTATGCCTGCTCTAAATCAATTTTTTTCATGAAAAAAAAAACGTGATGAAATTTTCCATTTTTCCATTTCTGAGCACCCTGTAGGTATAGTGTATATCAATAATAATTTTTTTGCATGGTAATAATTTCAGCATTGTAGTCATTTTATTTGATAACCAAAATGTTTCTTTTATAAAATTAAAAGAATCCTGTCAAATCCAGCCGTGGACACACTGTATAACCATATAATATATAAAATAAATACTTTAACAACTTACCAGATTCATTCATTGCTTTAGAAATTTCCATCCATGCTTTTTCCTTGATGTCCATTCGGGTGTAAGAATCATTCTTTATATCGTATAAACACTGATATGTTTCCACAAGTTCCACAAATTTCAAATTTTTAGCAGTATCGTCCATAACTCGACTACAACTGACGATCGCGACGCGGGTAACAGCACTTCTAGCAACCGGTTTCTGATTGATTGGGTTGCAGTTGAGTTGAGTTGCGGTCAGTGGAAACACGTGTATCGAAATATTAGCGCTACGTCGCGTTGCTGTTGCGTTGCTGTCGCCAGTTGCTTCTGGTGAGAATGCCCGCAAAGATTTATAATAGGGAAACGAGAACTTCGCGATCGTAGAAAAAACAAAGAATATGGTATATAATCAGCATTTATAGGTTCCGGGGTTGCACCGTTAGACGGTAGTCGGGCTCTCTCTTTTGTCTTCCGATTGAATGAACTCCTGGTAGGACCATTAAATATATAATTACTTCAATCTCGTCCGCGACTTCACATTCTTACATTATGATGAAAGCTTGCTAATAGCGTTATAATCATTGAATGCCAATCGGGATACACTTAGCTCCAAGTTTTTGAATATGTTTTCTTTCAGCTATACCTCTGCAGTGAACTATTTCGTAATGATGACTTAACCACTCATTTTGGATGATGATCCTAAAAAAATGATGAAATCTAGAAAATGAAATTCCCCAAATGTTGTTATTATTTATACCGATATTTATTTATTTATTTCAATCCAACAGGTCACATTAAATAGTCAGAAAATAATTTAAAAGAATATTGTATCTTGCAGAGATGCATGCCATCTGTACGCAGGCAGGAAATGAAAAAAATCTAGTTTTCAAACTCTAATAACTATAATCATGTTAAATACATTTTTCCGATTAAGCTTAAGGTAATGTAAATTGCATTCCTTTGTTTCACTTTCATATATTTTTGAAATTCATCTTCATAATGTCAAATTAATAGTCTATGTCTACACAATTTAGAAATTTTAATTATATATCTCTTAATGTATTGACACGGAATTGTGGCCAATTAGGCAAAGAAACTTTAAACTTGTTTATTCTTACCCAGAACATTTGTCAGTCAGTTCTATTGAAATATATGAGAACCGGGATGCTTTCATTGAATGAGTACTGTCAGAGTAATTGCCAACCATAGTAATACTCATTCAAACATTCAAAACTATTGAATGTGCGTGAATAGTTGATCTATATCGGGGCATCGAGTCGCATTATGGTCAACACACTGGATTAGACATCAAGGATTGTGTGTTCGAATTCCACCTACAGTTTAATGTTTTATGTTTATTCATCTTGATAATCTTATGTTAAATAGTTTTAAGTTATCGTCATAATTAAGAAAATTTAATTATACTGGGTGCCCCATAATAGACTACCCATTTTATATTATTAATAAATTCCCTACGAGATAACTAAATAGGTTGTTCTCTGTGGGATTATCTTCTGTAGTCTTTGGGAATTAAGTAAATTATTAATCAAGTAGGCGCCTGTCACAAATAAATTTTAAATTAATAATTTCGTGGAACGCCATTTTTCTACGAGAAGTTTGTTAGTTTTCATCAATCATTATTTAATTTTTTTGCTTTGAGACATTATTTCAACATCCGTTTGAACTTTCATGGATTACTCAGTCCAACAACGTGTGTTTTGTGTAGAAACTTACATAAGAAGCTATTCGATAGAAGAAGTTAGGCGTCCATTCCGGCGTCAGTTTAATAACAACAATAGGGGTCACGCGCCAAATCGTAAAACTGTTCAACTTATGGGTTCGTCATTGGCGTGAAAATGGTTCTGTACAAAATTTGAAGAACAGTTCGTACACCAGAAAATATTGAACTAGTTAGAATTGCGTTTACGAGAAGTCCTAAAAGGTCTGCTAATCGACAAACCCTTATCCTAGGAATATCGAAGGGAAGCTTAGATCGAATTCTTCAAAGGGATTTAAAATTTCATCCCTATAAATACCAAATGGCACAGCACCTTAGCAATCAAGATAAAGAAGCAAGGTTAGCATTTTGTCAAGAATTTATGGATTTACATCAAGGAGCAATTCAGTCTCCTAATGACCGACGAAGCAAATTTTTATTTGAACAGCATGGTCAATAAACAGAATTTTAGATACTGGTCAAATGAAAATCCTCGTGAAATTTTTACACAGAACCTCAATAATCCAGAAGTTGTTGTGTGGTGTGGAGTAGGATCTTTTGGTATTATTGGCCCTTATTTTTTTGAGGATAAAAATAACCGCGCTGTAACAGTAACATCCGAGCGCTACGTTAATATGCTAGAGACATTTCTCATTCCAGAATTAAATAGACGAGGATTACTAAACAATGCCTTACTATTTCAACAAGATGGGGCAACAGCTCATACCGCCAGAAACTCAATGAGGGTCCTGCGAGAAATGTTTAATGGCCGACTCATTTCTCGATTCGGAGATTTGCCTTGGCCTTTGAGGTCCTCCGACTTAACGGCACCTGATTTTTTCTTGTGGGTATATTTAAAAGCCAAAGTGTTTGCGAGTCGTCCAGGTTCAATCGAGGAACTGAAACTCAAAATTCGTAAAGAAGTTGAAGGAATAGACGAAGGTTTGCTACGCCGTGTAATGAACCACTTTTTATCTAATATTGAAAAATGTGTTGAAGTTGGTGGAGGTCATTTAGAAGACGTGATTTTTAAAAGTTAGAATTAAATTAGCCAAATATTTATAAGTTATCATAAATCCCAAAGAGTCAGCTGTAATTTAGTAAAATAAAAAGTTTGTTTTGTTAACTAAAAAATTTTTAGTTCAAATATTAAATTGGGTAGTCTATTATGGGAAACCCAGTATATCTCTTAATCTACTTACACGGAATAGTGCCATTGCAAGAGCATGATTAGTAATTTCCCAAATTTGCTACTTATACATATTGTGATTTCTATATAACTTTATTTTTAACTAAAAAAATTATTATTCACACATTTATCAATTTTTTCATAAATCTTTGCGAATTGAACTAAATCTAATTTTTTGGTGTACTCTTATCCCCTGATCTAAATATTTGGACTACCTTTGCCGCCTTGATGTGATTTGAACAGATATACAAAGGCACCCAATGAAAAAAAATAATATCGTAGTTTGGTCCACTGGCGCTCTCACTGATCGCTCGAATGGAACTATGATTCACATCTTTGTTTCATATTCATCCATTGAATTAATATTCAGTTTAGTAATGTGACTCTACAAATCACGCATTCAGCTACGGTTACCTATAAATTACCTTTATTATTAAAGCTAGCAATGTACGCGGACATGCATGACCGTAACATGTATTCGCTCTTTAATCTGATTGACGACTCCAGGCATTTCTAAAATAATTTCCGCTTTCTACATGAATTTTTACAATAGTTTTGCAGTTTACCTGCTAGCTAGGTGTATCGAATACGTTCACTTTCTGGCAACCTGGGTGAGTATATCTAAAACGTGATTTCTTTATAACATTCTTCAACAAATTCCCGATGAATTTTCTTTGGGTTGCTGAATCGGAAGTTGAAGTTCAACGGGTTGATTGTTCATCTAAAGTATCGGGAAATGTATGTTTAACACATTCGCTTCTGGGACGGACTCCAGTCGCTCATATGTTTTTGTTCTCCAATACACCATGGTTGACATCGGTGCCCAAAATATTTATTAGTTAGTATCTATAGGCCAGCAAAGACTATTTGTCATTAAATATTGATCAATAATTGTTTACTGTGGTCAATTGACTGACCTACCACCTCTGGATTATTTCTATGGGGATACGTGAAGTTTTTGGTATAAAAAGATAAACCAGCTACGTTGAACCATTCAGAGCGCAACCAGGACTTCGTAGATGTGTTATATTAGAGCCAACCGCGTAGTTCATATGTCCGAAATAATATTGAAACAATAAATGACATAAGATTTTCTTTTGAATAAAGTACAAAATTTTGTTTATTTGGTGAAATTGTATGTGATTCGTTCCAATTTCTGTCGCGCTAATAAATATCCTTTGTAATACGAAATGACCACAAATCAAGTTGACGAATTCACATGGTGATATTAGATGGAAGATAAAATAGAGAAATTTCTCTTCGGTATGTCTGGAATCACTGAAAGTTTGGCTAACTTGAATAATTAATGCTATGGTTACAGGCCTCTTGTCATGATACTTTGTTCGTTTTGATAATGAGGGCCTAGGTAATTCACCATTTAGATCGGCTATGTTTGATCCGTTAGTACTAGTCAACCAATAAATATTTCAAAACCACGCAAGTAAAAAAGTCTCCTGTGAAGTTCAGGCAATGCCGCTATAACCACACGGACACACTGCCAATGCCGAACTCAAAAGAAAGAAAGAACTCATGCTAGGCTTGTTAGCGCCACTATACAGGGTGAGTCAGTTTTTTGGACCATTTACTACTCATAATAAGCTATGTTTTGTGTGATAAACATTTTTTTTTACCCTTAATTAGTGAAGATTTTGAAGGGGTAGTGGGTGTTTCTCTCCCCAACTTCTACGCCACTGGAAAAAGTACAATTTTGCAACATAAAAGTTGATTTTTCTCGAAAACAGCTGAAAGGAGCTGTACATTATAAATAATAATAATAAAGAATATTTTGCAAAATTTTTTTATTTCAAAATTTTTATTGAAAATTTTGTTCGAATTTAAAGATTTTTTCTATTCACTAGTATATGTTTTATTCTATTAAATATATGAAAAGTTTAAATAAATCGATTATTTATTATTAAAGCATGAAAAATCTTAAAAAAATTCTTGAATTAAATTTAATAGAAATATTTTTATTTTTATTATTTTTAAGAACAAAATAATTTAATTATATTTTATTAGTATTGAAAAAGTATTTTGGAAAATAAATATTACTTTGATAAATAAAGTTTTGTTGAAATAAGAATTTTGTTTAGTGAATTGAAAGCGTTTTTTTTGTAAAAGCAAATGTTACAAATAATTTTAATGAAAATTATTGAAAAAAAAACGTTATAAAGCGGTTTGGAATATTTATGAAAATGTATTGTGAGTTGAGAACATATTGTGATCATTTCAACTAAGTCGATTCTTTTCGAGGATGCCACCGAGGTTTAATGTATTTTAATGCAAGTTTAAATTTGTGTTTTGTTCATAGTTTCTTGACCGACAATATTGTCGTTGCATAGGAAACGGAAGAGCAACATTTCTGTTTGTCACGCGAGTGAACAAGTACGACAGTCATTGTTTGGCATCGTTACCTCCGCCTCGGTGATTTTATTAGTCATTACAAATATAAATAACAACCCAACATGCATTAAAATTGTTGTATAATCCCATAACAATAGAACAGCTGCATCATTATAAGATCAAGGTTACAGAGACTGTGGTCAATATAACAGTACCAAATTAAATGTACCAAAACATCACACTAATATCTGGAAATTGAAACACTTAGAGACTTTAGTACCAGAGAAGTTCAACAAGAGTTCACTGTGAACTCCAGTTTAAATAGGAAATCACGTTGTACCATCAGTTCAAAATTGAACTTCGAGTTCAGGTAAACGTCAAATCTGGATTAGAGGTCCAAATATCTACTCGCTGACAGTTTACGTATATTTGTTATTTTTCAACTAATTACGGATATATTATGGATTTGGACATTATACATGAGATGACCGACGATGAAGACTTCATATGACTCATTCAAATAGTTTTTGAGCCAAGAAATAGAATTCCGAAAACGATTCAGATTGGGTAAAGATATTGTGACTCCAATAATAGATGAAATGTCGTAACGTATCACTTCTAAAACTGACAGGTAGAAAGTTGAACTTTCCACCTTTCTGCGATGTTCTAGAGAGGTCAATGATGTCATACTTCATCATCAATCGGACAAATAGTTCTCTTCTGGATAGAATCCAAGACCTTCAGCGTATGTTTGGGAACCGAACACCTCACATGTGAACAGGTCGAACCTGTGCTTTGTAGATTATGAGGAGCTGCTGGGATGTAAAGTAGCTCTTGGCACGGAATAGAAAACCAAGTTTTTGTGAAGCGGTTTTCGCAATGGAGCTCACATGATCGTCCCATGAGAGGGTGCTGTTGGAGGTGATCCCGAACATGGCTATGGAAGACTGTATAGGAATAGTTGTACCTGACATCTTCATATTAGGGATTGTGGTATCCTCCTTCCCGGAGAAGACGCCAGCTTGAGTTTTGGTTGCATTGGACACTACTAGATTATCAGATCCCCATTACAAAATCTTTGCTGAATCTCCATTAATTGCGTCAACTTGTATCTATCTCGCTCGTCTTGCTTTAATGGATGGTATAGGGGCTCTAGATGAGAAAGCGTTATGAGGTGTACCATAATCTGCAAAGCTGTGGATTCTATCCAGAATAGAACTATTCGTCTGATTCACTTACGGATTCATTTACTCTCTGGAACATCGTAGAAATGTTGTGATCTCCCTTTTTTCTATAGGTATTCACTTGGTCTGTGTTCTGAAATCTCGTATGTTATTCCACCATGATAGATTCCAGTTAGGCGGACTAGATGAGCTCAAGCTAGTCACCCCTTCATTGTCAAGTTCGAGACCTGCCGATCTTCTTCCTACCAGAGTTAATTTTTCTATCGAACAGCGAAGCTGTGTAACTCTTTGCCTAGTTAGTTAGGTCTTTCCTTAGGCCTTTTACCTCCAAACGTTCAAGAAAAATTCGAATGCTTATCTCCTTTCCCCACATTCCATCGCTGGCTAACACGATGTTTATCGAACATTATACAGTCCCTGGCAAAATTATTAGACTCACTTCCGAAATCTAAGTTTTTTGTTGATTTTAATATTATTATTAACATAATCATGGTGCAAATGTTAATGATAAACAGTTGTTGTGTTTCAAAATATTTATTAAAGAAAATGTGAACAAATATTAATTAGAAGAGAAATAAATTAATGTTTTGTTAAGCCACCCTTTGCAGCAATTAGAGCAGCAACTCATCGTGGCATATTCTCAACACATCAACACAGTTTAAAGCAATTTCTTTCAACTTTTCGTTATGGTCCCAATGATGGATACATCTTTCTATTAGTTGAACCTTTGTAGTTATGTTTTCTTTTGCCAGGTCCCTTTTCAAACACTCCCAAACGTTCTCTATTGGATTCATGTCTGGCGAATTGCCCGACCAAGGCAAAAGTGGTATAGACATCTCTTCTAAGAATTTTTTGATTGATTTTGCAGTATGGCAAGGGGCTCCATCCTGCATGAACACTTTTCTACTATTCCCGAATCATTGTTCCATCTGTGGAGACAATCTTGTATCCAAAATTTTCTTATATTGGTCTTGCCGCATGGTTCCCCCGACCAGATACAAACGTCCTAGGCCCTTTCCACTTATTACCGACCATATCACATTTAACAGTTTTTATGACACAGTCATGATGGAATTTTTTGTTTTTGCGACGCCTAACAAACTGTGCCTTATCATCCAGGATTTGAAAAGTTGATTCATCGCTGAAGCAAGTGTGTAGAAGAGCAAAAACAGTAAAAAAAAGACGTGTGGCACTCGGGGACTGCCCCGGTAAAGCTATTGCATAGCATTTTTTCTCAACTTATGCAATTTTATCATTATTTATTTATTTTTAATTTATGCAGTATTTTTTTTTCTTTGATATTAATTCAAGTTACACTTTTTGAGCGTGGTGACCGATAAGAAAACACATTTTTTTCTTTTATTGAATAAATGAGAAGTTAATATAGTTTAAAATATTTTTATTATCTTACAATACATGTAGGTTATTCAGGAATTTTATTATTGAAACTATAGGTTTATGTTAACTGAAATAAGAAACATAAGTTTGAGACTTATATCTTCTAAATATCTGGAAAATACCGCGTCAATGGTGGTCCCATATTTTGTTGTGGATTCTTGTGGATCATTATTCATTTTCAAATTCAATTTTTCCGAAAGAAAAGTTGTCAACCGCTCTGATTTTTTATCAGCGAAGTTGTTGTTGAAATCGCCAGCCAAGATAAGTGGAAATTTATTACCATTTGTACCAAGTATTTTCGACCCTTCTTCAGTGTACTCCAGTAAAGTGCGATGGATAAAATGCTCTACCTCGTCCAATTTTGGATTCGGAGAAATGTAAATAGCTACCATGACTATGTGTAGGCCATTTCTAAGTTTGCATAAGCACGCACAAATATCTCCAACAAATGAGCGCCTAACATTAACATCGCTAACGTGTGCAATATTTATTTCAATATTCGGAGTCATAATATTAGTTACATTATTATTATTTTGGTAAATAGCTACCCCACCTTTTGGAACAGTATCTCGTTTGAATTAATAATAATAATAAAACACTTTATACACACATTTTAGGCGTACAGCTATTCACCAGCAACTGATATTCACTGTTGTGCGAGCTTCGTACAGTCGTACCACGGTCGTATACACAGGTCTGGAAACTCGAGGTTGTTTTCTATGTGAGCAGTGAGTCGCTTACGAGCAGTACCAAAAGACGCCGAGGAAACATAAAAGGCGTCACGTAAGAGTATCATCTTGATCTCTATGAAGAGTATTCTGTGACAAGCATAGATAACTCTACTACCGGTAGTAGAGCTATCTATGGTGACTTAGGATATTTCGTTACGGTATTTGTTTTTTGTTTTTTTGATTTTCGTTACTGTATTTCTTGATTCGGTCGCCGCGTCGCGCTCAAAGCCCGCGATAAAAGCTATATGCAATAGCTTAAAAAATACTAGAAGATTTCAAGCAACTTACTATTCTCCAGTCATCAACAGTTAAATCTTTATGAGCATTAGCCCAATTTAGCCTCTTATTTACCATTGTTGGTGTTAATCTTGGCTTTCTTACGGGTCTACGGCATTTGAAACCAAGATCAAGATGGTTGATTTTATGAGAAAGACTAATTTGTTCGAATTAAGGAGAGATGGACTCAGAGGATTCGAATAATAAATTCATACCTGTACCTAGTTTGTATTGCTTGCCACTGCCAATACTAATCATTTGCAGACGAGATAATTGTGACCTCTTAGCTTGCTCTTGACAGAAGAATTGGCGCATCTCGCAAATGGTGTGAGAATAATATTGCGCCTGTCGGGTGTCGGATTCCTTCTTTCAAACGATCGTGTCACTGCATGACAATAAAACCTAATGATGATAGATATTATACACTTCTATGGGCGATGCGATGGTGGCCTGGTAACCAGAAGGTTGGATGGACATTGGGTGGTATTATGTGTCACTTCGACCTACGACCGCTCGATATGTCCGTCAACAAACGTTCTAGAAGTATATCTGATGATACGGACTTGGTGATTGAGCATTCCACGCACGCAATTTTCACCGGACTGCATTTGAAGGGAATTACCCCGTCTCCGACGTTAAATAGAATAGACGGCGCCTTGAAGTCGCCCCAGTTCACCCCTTACCGATTTTGCCATATTGCTCATTATTTTAAACCGTTTAACTTACTTTCTGATATTCCCTTGCGACATTCTCAATTTGATATCTACGTTATATTGCGTGAGGAGATAGCTATCTCTCCTCAACCGTTCCGAATCTCCGGAATAAGTCCCACTACAAACTAGTGGAAATATTAATATCGTTGAAATTCAATTCCAAGTCAAAGAAAAATAGTGATTTGAAACTAGTACCTTATTATGACAGATTTAGACAACTCCAGTTATATGGGATATAAAGAAACAACACCATACGAATTAGAAAACTTCTACACATATATTACTAAAAACCGTCTAGACAAGTCGAAAAAGAAATTCAACACGACAATGAATATCAGAACAATTAGAAAATTGCAATCACCAGAATTTAGACTGTAATAGAATTTGATAACATTGAATAATTCTTAGATAGGTAGATCTGTTGAGTATTGAACTGTAAGAATTGTAGATGTAAGAATATACAGCATAAACGGTTGGATCGTTTTAAATGTCACATACCATATTGCTCTGATGCTGATGAAAGCATTCATTTCCAGTTATTTCTACAAAAACCAATACCCTCTATACACAAGCGCGCGTACACGGCACTGGGTGTGACTCATAAATATACCAACTCAATAAACATTTACCTTTTTATTGTGGAAAATTATATAAAACATCTTTTCCCAAGGTTTCCTTGGTAATTGGAACATGTTTCACCCGTAAATATACGTGTACATAAGAGTGTTATGAGTGAATAAAGTAGGTAGTAAAATGGCTTCCTACGGAAACAATGGATATCAGCTGTCTCAGTTCACATTCTCTATGGTATAAGGTTAAATTCAAAACCTCTAACAAATTATATGCAGTATCCCAATTTTGACTCGGGGAGACGAGAACGTTACTTATGTTTACGCTCCAAAAAATGCTTCAAATATTACATGATAAATTGTTAAAATTTTGATATTCTTTGAATTTGAAAAAATGTTATAAACTAACCCTTGAGATATTCAATGCATATGTTATACAGGCTCTACTCCAATTTGGTCCAAATATAGAGCAATCCAAATCCACAGCCCAGTTTATAAATATTATAATGAACTTGGTGGAAAATATTGAAAGTAAAACTCCCATCAAAGAGCAATTAAGGAATATTTTCCAGGAACCTATCGTCAAAGGTAACATAGAGGATGATTCGAAAATCAAGTTTTTAAGAAATTTATTAAATTGGTTAAGTACGTGGGAATCTAGTTCGGCCTTGAATAAATTAACAACATCGCATAGTCACACACAGCTCCTAGAATTTTAGAAATTATTTCGTATTGTTTCAACGAAATTTTGTTAGGAACATTTCAAACAGATACGAAGCTTTAAAAGTTTGAACCATATCGCAGGAGAGGACAATCTTCAAAATTTTGTTGGTTATGAAAGTCACACAGAAAAGGATATTGCTTACCTCATTTTTAAATGCGCAAGTAACTTATTGTTAAATAGTTATTTCTCAAGAACTAACGGTCAATTAAAATCTTCAAGTAAAAGTAGAAAATTAAGTAGATACAAGCGGGGGTTGGTAATCATCATAACACTCGTACATAGAGTAGTAATTTCCACAAGAATAACTCATGGGGTGCAACTAAGCACGGGGTCTGGCAACTCCGTTTAAACAGGAAGCTTGTATATATGTATGTTCTAAAAACTAGCAGCATTTGCCCGTAACGTGCTGCTGCAACATAGCCTCCAACCTGTGACGTTACGATCGAGCCAGTAGAGATTCAGAACGAATTCCATATTCAATATTAGATGTTGCCGGCGGCTTCCGCATGTAGAGACACCTAACGGCGGCTACCGCTTCGCAGGCTTAGAGAATGCTGAGAGAATATAGATGCAAAACTTAACTCGAACTTACGGCCTACTAACCTAACCTAGAAAGTTTATTCCATTTGACAGGGATAATCATTGTATGAGCTATCTGTCATGTAAACATTAGGTGACGTCTTGTTATCTCTGACCTGTAACGCACAGTCTGAGCTGTGATGAGCCATCAATCTATGAGGAAACTACACACTATATGGATTAATATCCCTTTTGATACCTTAAGAGTCGAATTTTTCAAGAGTGTCTACGTCGTATAAGGAACCATTCTGCCAAATTTCAAGTCTGTCGGCTTAATAGTTTCGGAGATTTCGTGGTGAGTCGTCAGTGGTATTTCACTTATATAATTATACATATATTGAACTGAACTATATTTTGTATACAATTTAGGGCCGTCTTCAAACGAATTCCATGGTACAAGAGCAGCACGATCATACCCCAAAATTTCGCCGACCAAGTACATCCTCAGACTTTGTGAATCGTTAAATTATTCAGCTAATTGAAATATGTTGATTTGTATAAGGGGGTTTGTAGATCAATTATATTTCATAATGCGGTTTTTTTTTGTTAGTTTAAACCGGACTTTGTTAATTTAGTTAGAAGAATTTTATGTCCATTCTACGAATTAAAAAAAATATATGTATAACTCATCTGTAACTTTTTCACATACTAGATTCATATTTACCATTTGACGTCTGACGACAACTTAATATCTTATAGTAGTGTCGTATTTGACATTTTCTCGACATTTAGAAAAATTATCATTTTTCACATTTGGGAACTTCAATCACCATATATTTTTGTACCCTAACTAAAGTTTCTTATCTTTCTCGTAGATTGGTATTGTAACCACAAAAGATAATGGTATTCTAGGAGGAACTATTAATCGAAAAAGCACGTTTTTTGTACGTAGGTTTGTGTCATTATTAATAAAAAAGAGCTAAAAATAACTCTTCTTTAACTGGATATTATTTAAGCACTGTGCGGTCATTTATACTATATTTATCTAGTGATGCTTCTTCGTTTTAAATTGTAAATAAATCATGTGCCTACTCTCTTCTGTCATTCTGAATAGGCGTTCTAGTTGAAAGTCTGATGAGATTGGAAAGGAATGCGGCCAATTTGTTTCTGTATAGATACACATCTCGACGCCCTTTCTATAATTCAAGATTTCGTTAAAACATGTAGCGAAAATCCTATTTACGCGATTGATATCTCTCGAATCGGCTATTTGTTTGGTTCATCCGTCCAAGCTTCAAAACTGACATAATCAACAAGGATTACGATAGAAACTATATACACCATTAAATAAATCGGCTTCTGTTCTGTCAACTATATGCCAAAGCTTCAACCTATCAATCACTTGATTTCTTCACTGGCTCTGCAGATCCATCTTGTGCTGCTAAAATATTCAGGAGTATAAATAATGCAGCAGCTACCATGATCTTTGGCGCACAATGAATTTAGGTAAACATCGATTTTAGGGATGCAGGTATGAATACGGTTAAATTGAAGTACGTAATCGGAGACTAGAGAGCTCGATTGTCTGAATTCATTTGGAAATTTGCATGACTACACTCCACCAACACGTTGACATTCCGTTAATAAAATAAAATGGAAATTGGACTTGGGTTCATCGTATTTGTCAAGCTGGTTGGGTATTATCGATTCGACTGAATAATCGTTTGTTTCAGTCCAGTTGTTATTCATTCGAGATGAACATATTATCAAGAAATGGAATATTAAGAATTTGGAATATACTTTGGGTATTTATTAATATAAACTCGAAGTGAATATGGTTATAGATTTGATATTGGTAAACTGGTTATTCAGAATAGACGATGTATAGGAAATAGCATACCTAGTAGAAAAAGCAACTTCCCTCAGTTCCCTCACAGAAAATATATTGGAAATGATTTAGAAACCACTAATGAAAGACATTATATTATACTCTGTGTTACGTTGCAATTTTATTCAAATCGTGTTGTTACGTCCATCCCTAATTCAACGTGTAATTCCAATATTTTCTCACTATTATAACTATCATCAAACCATCACAAATCATTGAATTCTGAGTCTCCTATAATTACCTTAATCTATATTTCAAACCCGTAAAGGCCATATAACATCTGTAATCCAGCTGGTCAAACTTAGCAAATTATGGGAATTTCCCAACCACCGCATCAGAACAAATAAATACCCCACTTCTTCCATAACCACTGGAGAAGAAGACCATAATTCAAGAGTCAATTTGTATAACATTATTTATTCAACATTCCAGCAGACATACAAATATATACTCATTCATTATTGTATAGCTTGTAGAATTAAATTCATTCAAAAATATTCAACAACAACTCAGTTATTAAAAATGTTTGTAACATTACTGAAAGATCATAGATGGCGTGACATTCTACAAACACCATTGAAAGTACAAATCGCATTTCTTACGTTATTAAATTATTAAATAAAATATCGTTTTGAAATTCAAATAAGTTAATTGTTGCTACGGTAATGAAAGTTCGATCGTTTGTAACTTCAAATCTCGGACCTGGAAAGTGATCAAGAAAATGAATTTATCCCAGTAGAAATCGAAGAAGCTGCTCATAAAGTCACTTTCGAGTTACTGCCTAGTAGGTCAAAGCTACAGTACGAGTTTTTGTACAATCGTTTCTTGAGATGGTGTTATCTGAAAGTGAAAAAATGCTTCTAAAAGTGAATTACTTTTAACACCACTGCCTTAAAATGACATTTTGGACACATAATGGGTTGAAAATTATGCTTTTTCCCACTACCCCCTTAGAAAATGACTTTTACGACCCTTGAATTAAGGCAGAAAACAGCACTTTTCTACCCTAGGGAGGTAAAGTTAACTCAACTATTTTTTTCAGAGTATAATCTGAACTAATTATCGTTACAATAAAGTGTGAGTGAAACTGACATGCGTTACTGTGACTACGTTACGGTACGAGATAGAGAGAGAGAGAGAGAGAGAGAGAGAGAGAGAGAGAGAGAGAGAGAGAGAGAGAGAGAGAGAGAGAGAGAGAGAGAGAGAGAGAGAGAGAGAGAGAGAGAGAGAGAGAGAGAGAGAGAGAAAGAAAGAGAGAGAGAGAACTTGATTGATTTAATTAGTTTTATTTTGAATAAAACAATTGACGGCGAAAAACATTCGAGTGAACACATTGTAAATAAAAAATAGCTTTGAATTGAACTTTAATAAAATAGGTTGAGAATGTTGCTTCGCTTCACTATGTTGTAAACAACGCCTTGGCAACGCCAGCCTCTGTGTTGTATACTAACGATTTCAAATGTTATATTTTAACAGAAAAAAGGATACAAAGATCATTCTTGAAAATGGGCATGAAAGGTAGTAGGAAAATTATATACATTCCTCTGTAGCAAGGTATCGTCATACTTTCTATATAGGGAGTAAAAAAAATCTTTTTTTCACTGCAACAAACCGTTTTTTCTATAGGAACGACGGAGCAAGTTAACTTCAATTGTGTAGAGAGTATACATTTATAATTTAGTAGCTTAGCTGATTAATTCAAAGTTAAAGTTGTACAAAAAATGTTGTTTGTATTTCGCTCATAAAATTCTTCTTTTAATGACACATTCGAGTGAACCACTTGGCTATGCCAACTATTTACCAGTCTGTTTCATACTTATACCTGCAGTCAGTTGACTTTCAAAATTAGTCACACTATAATATAACCTTTTCCGACGACCACATGCGAAAATGACAAATAGCACACTATTTAGTTACTTCCATAATGACAAATATCACCCTGAAGATGAAAAGTTAAATATCATACTAGAGTGATATGTGTATCTATAGCTATATGTATTGCATAATGGAATTGAAGTGTGCTTTGAAATTAATATTGCGAAAACGTCAGATAAACTTTAGAAGTGTCAGTTTTGCATATGCATCATTCTTATCATATACAAAACCGTGAAAATAGTATCTAAAATTCCATAAAACATGGATGCAGAGATTAATAGTGATGATCAATGTACTCCATCTGAAATTGAAGAGACCGCAAAATTAACGTCACTAAATTTACTGCCTGAAAAGTCCAAAAGAAGGTACGAATACGCTTACGATCAATTTCTTTCATGGCGAAGAAATAAGGAAATAAGAAGCTCATTTTCTGAAAACGTTTTGCTTGCATACATGGGGGAACTTTCCAATATAATCCAATGCTCAACATTATGGACTACTTATTCTATGTTGCGTACCACTTTATCCATTCACCACAATGTGGATATCTCCAAATATAGTAGACTTGAGGTATTTTTAAAAAGGAAAAGTGACGGATATAAACCGAAAAAAGCTAAAATTTTGACGCAACAAGAAATTTGTGAATTTATAAATAAAGCTTCCGATGAGATTCATTTACTTACAAAGGTAAGTCATCGGTCTATACATTTATTCAATTATGGTTTTTCTTAGGTTGTGTTGGTTATGGGTATGGTGCATGTCGCAAGCAAGAACTTACCCAGTTATGTATAAATAACATTGAAGATTTAGGGACTGCTGTCATTCAAATTAATAATTCAAAAAATAAATGCTGTCGCAAGTTCACTATTACTGGGAACTTTTATAGCATATATAAAAAATATGCCAATCTAAGACCGCCAACTACCGAAACACGCTTTTTTCTTAATTGTAGAGACCAAAAATGCACAAAACAAGTAGTGGGCATTAACAAAATTGGAAATATACCTAGAGTAGTGGCTAAATTTTTAAATCTAAAGGATCCTGAAAAATACACGGGGCACTCATTTCGCCGTTCTTCTGCTACTATATTAGTAGATGCAGGAAGAGATCTAACTTCTCTGAAAAGACATGGGGGTTGGAAATCGTCCAAAGTCGCAGAAGAATATATTGACGATTCTGCTACTAACATTTTGAATATTGCCAATAAAATTATGGGTGCCATCAGCAGTACTTCGAAAACCGTCACTCCGCCTCTTCGAGAAACTGACATCGAGTCTACTACTGTACATAGTGTACGAATAACAGAGAGAAATCTGTCTAACTCCTCATTGCAAAGTCCATTACAATTTACTAATTGTAATAATAATAATATTACTTTTAATTTCTACAATTCTAAGCAGTAATCTTGTTCAATTATTACTTTTCTTTGTGAAATTCTCAAATTCTCAAAATTAAGTGAATATATATTAATTTTTTTGCAATTATGCATTAATCTGTGGTCGTCGGAAAAATTGTGTACATTACTTGTGTGGAAAGTGCCATTTCACACTCGTGGGACAACATTCTCCCACTCATGTGAAATGGGTCACTTTCCGCAACAAACCGTTTCTATAGGAACGACGGAGCAAGTTAACTTCAATTGTATACAGAATATTCATTTATAATTTAGTAGACTTTCAAAATTAGTCAGACTAAAATGTAACCTTTTTCAAACTGACACATGAATGTCAAAATTTGCCACAGAGTAAAGACATAAAATAGACTGTGACGTTACATCGAGAATTTCGGACATTTTGCAAGTTAAATATATGCGTGTGATGATTATTTATAACCAGAAAAACACTGTTGTCATTAAGGTTCGATGAAATACTATAATTCCATTTGAAGAACTGAAGATGGATTTCACAAATACCACTCTAAACGGAACTCCGCGCTCATAAATGATCCTATTTTCACTACTTTCAAGCGATATGCAAAATTGCTATTCCATACGACCAATAGGATCGTTGCAATCTCCACAGTTTTTACACACTTACATAGAGATATCATGTCGATTTAGAAATGCTCAAAACTGATATATCCGAAAATCAGGAAAAATATTTTCCTTACAAAATTGTGAAGGAAGTGTAGTAATTATTTATAAATACTACGTATAGTGACTGAAGTAAAGTTAAGTATTACTTATCAAAGTTGTGAAATATTTCGTATATTGAATCTCTTTCTTTGGCTTCCAGATTATAAGTGAACAAAAAAAGAACGTTGATAAACATTTTGATCTGTTGAAGACAACAGTTAGAATAGTCTTAAGATATGACGATGATTCGAACGAGCAAAGCTCGTTGTCATGGCAGCATAATTTAGCTTGTAAAAATAAATTGAAATTGACTTGTAACCGCACGCAAGTTGTGAACAAACTTTATTCAGGGTGAGTTAACTCTAACTACAACAAAGGCGAATCCAACACGTCTACAATTATTGACATTTCGACACCCTAGTTTTTCAACGGTAGATTTTTATCAAGAAAATCGAGATATTGGTGCCCACAATTTGCGAAAGTTTTATAAATACACTTCAGATTTCCATAAACGATTTGTGAGCGTAACTATATATACGCAAGTTCTTTCACAACGGATGTTGCTCATTAATAATACAAGCCCATCATAACGTTCGTTGAGAGTGAAGAATTACTTTCAGACATAGAACATTTACTTCAGACATTGCTTAAAGACGACTAGTTAAAACCCATGTGTGTACTTCCTATTTATGTCGTATTCCATCCTAAGTGGATATACAGGCTATGCCCTGAATATAGCATGTAATGAATAGTTTCTGAAATTAAAACATTTCTAGGTTTCTGTTAAAATAATAACACTTAATAAACAGTTTAATTAATTAGTTTATTAATTTTATTAATGAAAATCTTTGTTAAGATAAGAAAATATCTTTTTCAGTATTTTTGGATGAAATTTCTTCTGTAAACAAAAATTATTCTAAAACTTTTCTAATAAAATACGTGTTTATTCATTTTTTATTTGTAAATACAGTTTTATTTAAGTAAAAAAAAATTTGTATCGCTTTCTAGATGAAATTTTGAAGGTATATTTCATAATTTTTTATTTCAATTTTGTTATAAGTAATTTTATTAATAAATTATGGTTTTTAATATAGCAAAATTATTTATTTTTATAATTGAGAATTAAATTTTGAAATAATTTTTAGGGAATTATTATTAATTTTTATTTTAATAATGGAATAAATAAAAAGTATAAATAAATTAGTTATTCTAACAGCGCCAAAGAATAATAGGTTCCCAAAATTAATAAGTTTCTAGGTTCTACGTTGTTGAATATCACTAAAAATGGATGGTATTGAGTCTTACGACAGTCAAATATTTTCTTACAATCCTATCCTCCAATCTTACAGATTGGAAGGTTTCTTTATGGTTACGTTTCTGGACTGGGTTTGTATAGTAAACTGAATGAATAATTAATGATATTGGAATATTAGTGTAAAATTTTAAATAATTAAGCTTCATTTCGAAAATATTTTGGTTGGATTCTCATTGTCTCCACTAATTTTCAGAATGGTGGTACTTTTAGTTCTTCATATATAGATCGCTTTAACTCATGGAGATATATCCTGTATATAATAGATAACTAATTTTCACAAGAAACAGAGGTACCTGTGTAAACTAAAATTTTTAATTATATAATTTCGTTATATGTAAATTCTTGGAAAATAGGCCACATTAACACTTACATCTATTATAAATATTATATAAACTGATTCAGATCAACTAAAGCGCATACTATGCACTAAGTTTAAGAAATCCCGCGGCTTTGTTGATGTGAATCAGTTTTCAAATGTCTTCTGATGTTAGTTGTGAGACCGAACAGCACGTAAAGACGAATATATAATAGATATAAATGTATGTGACCTATTTCCCAAGAATTTACATTTCTGAATCATTATTATTTTATTTTGTGATGTATATATTTATAAACATGGTAATATTCAGCTATGTATCTGTGTGTAATTTGTTTAAAACAAAATATCATAAAGTAACAGATAACTCAATTTTTGATGTTTTAAAGTTAATCAAATATAATATCATTCTGAGCGTTTGAGCCAGTTACAAAGGGTCGTTTAGCAGGGATATTGTTTCGTGTTTGTTGCACTGATTTTGGTAAAACCTGCATAATTTTATTTATTTGCTGAATCTCGTATCTACTCTATTGGCGCAATGATTTTGATTATGCCATCATTTTCATGAATGAAGCATTTTTTATAGCAAAATCAATACACTATCATACCTTTCACCTGTTTCAATATTTCATTTCGCTTATTAGTCTTCACTGTTAGTGACATGTGTACAGACAGCCCGGAGCCTATAGATGTCCGCTGAAGTGATACATTATGTTCCTTCAGGCTTCAGCTAACTGTTCCTGAAGCTTCACACTATGTAATAATATTCGAAGAGGCACAAGGACAATGTACCGAACACTAAAAGGACCATAAAACAGAAACAGAGACTCATCGTATTAAGCCACCATTTTTACTACCTCTTCAGGTATTATTTTTAAATAAGCAAACTTTGAATAACCTCGTGGTATAAGGAAAACTAGGAATGTGTTGTTGCCGCTTGGAGGTAGATGAATAGTGTGCTTGGAAATGTTACTCTTCGCAAATCATTCGATTTGCTTACTGATCTTTATATAATTCATTCATATTCTATAACATACACGCATTTGTGCAAAGATCATGAAATAAATTATTTATTTCATTATCTTCACAAAACAAAATAATATTTATTTATATTAATAATGCTTTTAAGAAAATATACCAAAACAAATTTTTCCGCTTCCGGGAATCGAACCCGAGTCTACTGAGTGGCAGGCCGATAACCTAACCCATAGACCACACCGCTAGTTGTTATTAACTGTTAATGGTGGTAATTGTTGCAGAACGAGTTTGTTGAAATTAGGGTGAAAGCAGTTTTAAGTTAACTAATTTACTGTGAAAGTTTTGAATCGATTCAAATCGGCTATACTATTCACGTGAACGCTATGCATTTGTGAAACACATTGTGTTTACGTGCTCTCTATCTTGGATGTGGATAGACCCACTAGGAGGTCAGTACGCTGTGCATATGCCCAACGAGTTAAGACGGAGTCAGTGAGTGAGCCAGAAGGAGGAGAGACTTCGTTCGATGCGATCACTTCGTCTTTCGTATAAGTAGATCAAGAGCGCGACCCGCAGTCTGACGCGAGTTCGATTCTTTAGCACTACCAAAGGTATGTAGTCACCGTTCGACCGCTTTCTAGTAACTAGTGTTGAGAATGACTGGTCTTGGTCTCTTTATGCAAGGCCAAGACCCAGACCGTATTTTGACAGCAAGACCAAGACTGTATGCAAGAACAAGACCATATCCTGCAAGACCGAGACTTCTGCAAGAGTCTTGCAAATCCTGCATTAAGATATTTTATCTGTATTACCGTAGAGAGATCTGGAAATATAATATTTAGTAGTCTTTGCTAAAAGAATTCCAAAATAGAAAATTATTTATCTGGGGACATTGCCGAAAACTGCTTGCAGTTGCTTTGTCGGAAGCCGCAAATCGCTCGCTTAGCTTTGGGGTGTGCCTCAAAGTTCCTTCTTCTTTGCAATGTCCGCACTTGCAGGTGTTTTTGTTTCATATATTGTGAGTCACATAATATGTGTTGGAACGGTGAAAAAATATTTATTGTTTAACTAGTTTCTTTTTAACTTTGGTGACGTGTGTTCATTGTTTTTAAGTTGAATACGAAAAACATGTGAATGGATGCTGATTTGCATACATTTTTGGTTGTTTTTTCATTGTAAAATTGTAGATTAACTAGTAAAATTTACATACACATAAATGCTTTCAAAATTGAACATAACATCCCAGTTTTCGGATACTGACCTCACGGGCGTCCTCACCGGCCACTGTAGGCTCTCCCTCACGGAGAGTTCATCCTGTCCCAATTGCGGTACAGGAGAGGAGACTCTTCACCAACTTATAGAGAGAGTGCGCCAAGCTGTGTCGCAGTCGCACCAGGATACTTCTGGGTGCGGCCAAACTAGGTCTGTTCGATCGTTGTGAAAAAGCAAGTCTTGCAAAACCAATACCAATACTTAACATGCAAGACCAAGACCAAGAAACACCAGCAACTATATGTGAAAGAACAAGACAAGACCATACAAGTCTTGGTCTTGATCTTGCTTGCTCATCACTAGTAGAAACCAACAACGTCCCATATGAGCCGAAAGGGGGATATGCCAATCAAGAACTCGAGCTCGATTGTTTTCTCTACAATCGGCCAGATAGTTAGCGCATCGAACAGTGCGCGAAACAGAGCGAAAAGCATCGAGTATTTCGTCGGATTACTCTGCTCAATAACTCGAAAACGGCTTAAGATACAACTTTGAATTTGTATGTCAGTAAATTTCGAGCATCATTCATAGTTTATGTCAAAGTTAAGTGTACGTATTAGGTTTTTGTAACAAGTCGATAACGGTTTATATCAACTCAGAACAGGAACTCTATATTGACATAACTCATTTAGTTCGGTTCATATCAAATTTCTCTTTCATCATCACTGAATCCTACCGCATAAGATCGACTGGGTCGGTCCCCTTCATCTCTCCACATCAAACAGTTCAATCATACTGTTCTGAATACGATGTCGGCCACTTGATTCGACCCTTGAAAGAACGAGAAATTATGCCTGTTCCACCATAACAGGTCCAATCTGTACGTGCGCCATCCCCCAGATATGAAACAATAACAGTCATCAGTATGAGTGAAATGCCATCAATTCAAGTACCGGATGCATAAATCATGAGAACGAGGCGAGCTAGACTACAATTAGACGTCTACTAGTGTTAATTAAATATGTTTATAAATTATATGGTCTTGACATGAAAACCGCTCTCGACGTGCGTCGTTCTGAATTGCCATTTGGTCTATAAATAAGCCCGTTTTAGAAAATAAATATAACGCGCCAACGATTTTAATAACCTCTATTGCAAACTAAACTACGCCGGTTCTTTATTCTGGGAGTCTTTATGATTGTGGCACTGTGTAATGCCTTTGTAGATTATGATATTTCAATTCGTTGTTCCAAGTTATTTCTGTTGCACATATTGACTGAATCTAAACAACTATTTGCACCAGGAGCCAGGGTTCGAGTTAAATTCTGCTTCAGTCAGCTTTAAAAAAACCTATTATAGACTGGCTGGTGTCCCTGGGGTTCCGTGGAGATCGCCCAAGGGTTCTGCGAAATTCACTTATTCATAATATACAAGAAAGAAACAAACGTTTCCATCCCTTCTGAATTACCTAGATATTTGTCATTATTGTGTTTCAAGAGTGATAAACTTTCTTGAGGAATGGTGTAACCTGTAATTAAAATATCTTCGGCTAATGCTGATTTTTCACCATTATTTTTTTATATGGGAAAACTGTTCTTTATACCGAGATAGAATATTCCTTTTAGTTTGACCCACATAGCATTTTCAACAAGATTCACAATCTATTTTGTAAATCCAGGATTTATCTGTAAATTTGTATTGCCAATTTAGAAAACGAAAATTGTGAAATTTATTAATTATTGAGAAATGATTAGTGAATTATCTGAATTTAATTGAACTATTTCAAGGTAATGATGGCTCTAATTTGGTTAATCCATAGCGCTCCATTTTTCGTTTTTGGTTAGAAATTAACTTATTGATCAAAGATTTGCCATAACCATTGTCCATCGCTATTGTTAAAGTTCCTCAACTTTATTGTTATAATTTCCCTGGCTCAAATGAACTTTTAATAATCTATGAACAAGAAGGCTAATAAATGGAGCTATTTTATAATAAATTGCTGTAGTTGAGTCCACCGTATAAAGAGCATTTTTCTTGTACAAAGAAAAATCAGCATTAGCAGAATATATTTTAAATGCAGGTCACGGCATTTCTCAAAAAAATTGATCACTGTTGAAAAGGTAATTAAGAAGGGATGGAAATGTATAAACGAAAAAGCAATATAATAAATCCAGTCACATTTTGTTTTCTAATTCAGTTTAATCTGATTATGACTACTTTGTGGATAAGGGTGATTGTTTCTTTTTATTGTGTTATAGTGTATTCACAGTGTGAACTCTTTTATAGTTTATTACTGTATGCTTATCGTTTATCATGATTAGATATCAATCCTTTGTATTGACTTACCCTCCGACCTCGAGTGTAATGGAGTAACGGATAACAATATAATAAAGTTAATGCAAATACTCATAATATGTGGATATAGATTTTGAGTACATCAAGAGAGGTATAATTTTCGACCTTCGAATGATAAGTACTTGGATATAACTGGGTATATCGATAACTTCGAATTAATCGTTGCTACTTGTAATCATAACAGATACTTTCCATGCCATTTTAGTTAATAGCCGTCAACCCATGGTTAACTCTAAACATTGATCAAGTATATGAGTATTTTGTATGCATGAAATAATTGAACTTACAGAATCTAACCAACTTATTTTTTGTTGCAGGTGAGCTCAATCGATAAATAGTCGACAATAATATCCTATGGTCCTGGTATGTATACATGTTTATTAAAATTAATCGCTTGTGGTTTCCACAATAAGCATGGTTCTGTAGATGGTGTGATCTACTCATTTGCTACAGCATATAAGGAATACAGCTTGCAATATCAATTATTGATTTGGATTTTAATGGTTACGTTTTGTTTATTAGTTTAAATCTCGGGATAATCTCTATTCTAGCTACTTACAAATACCTAGTTGTGGTGCAAAATAATGAAATTCTGTTTGACAATGAAGAATGATAAAATATTATTGCAACTCCAACCTTGCAAGAGCTATCATGTGGTATAACGGGATTTGTTCATCCTTCCTTCTTCTAAAGCCTGACGGTAAATCTTCTATCTATTCTGAATGATATCACTTTAATGCGGATGAGATAATAAAATGTTATCCGAATACTAGATAAACGTTGAACCAATGTAATGGTAATATTCTCCAAAATACTAACCAGCTCTGGAGAAGACAACCAACAAAGTGCATTAGGAGAACAAAGAATGGTTCACTGGATGTTCACAATTGTGGTACAAACAAAGATTACTTACTAGCCCTAGCTATTATCGAGAAAAAGCTCTACTGTGGTCTTTAGATTCGAAAAGAATCTGAACGCATCCGAAGAGGTCAAATATCTGAGTACCTTAGATAAGACAACGGCCATATTGAGAGAATCACAAACAGGACTACAGTAGTAGATGCTATAAACAGGGCCATTACGTCATTATTGTAGTTTTTTTTTTATACTTTGACTACACGAGAAAGAAACTTATAATGTTCGAAGAACATCGTGTGAGCCAGCAGTGGAATGTAGGGGGAGGAGATTCGTATTTTTCTTGAAGGTTTAGAGGTTATAGGCATAAGGAAAAACATTGAGCTTTGGTTGCATTAAACTACTAGATTATCAGATCCCCATTTCAAAATCTTTGCCAGATCTCCAATAATTGCGTCAACCTGCCCTTGCTCCCCTGGTTTCAATGGATGGTATAGGGATACCATACCGCTTCATACCGCTTTAGATTTGAAAGCGGTATGAAGTGTATCTGCAAAGCTGTTGGCGGGACAGGTGGTCATTTTCAGCAAATCGTTTATATGAAGCAGCAACAAAGTTAGTTCCAAGACAGATCCCTGTGGAACACTAGCGTTGATAGCCATTGTATCGGAAGATACTCCGTCAATCACCCATGGAGTGATCTATCTGTGTAGCATTCCATTTTTGGCGTCATAAAATGCTACATTAATGACAGTATAGTGTGAGGAGCTTTCACCTTTGGCAACCAAAAGGAAACAATCCGGTTTCAGAAGTTTTATGACCTAAACTAATTTAATCTTCTCAATATAAATCGTTCTGGGAACCTCCATTAACGTTTGGCAGCCTCATAATGTTTGGTACTGATAAGGATACAATTGAGAGGAAACATACCGAATGAAGCCATAATCACCAAAAAAACTAACAGATGCTAACATTTGAATGTTCATTCCAATTTTTAAAATTTTAGATGAATTAACTTTAGGTAAAAATTTCATAGGTTGACATTTCAATGCCACAACAGCATTGCATGTTAATGAACAGAACTCAGTAATGTTTTTTTAAACACTACCAAAGGCTTTTATGAAGTAATAAAATGAAATAAAATCTAGTGTACTAGAAAAATTGTTATCGCTAACATCAATGAAAGGTCTGACATGTAATGTGGTCTTGATTGTTTCGCTTCAAATTTTGAAGTTGCTCACTAAATGCATTACTGTTATCGTTTTACAAAGGAAGACCGAGAACGACTAAAATGGTTATCAACAAAAAAAGCACTTAGGCCTGCCAACAAGATGGCTGGTGCATAAAATCAATAATAAATTTCATATGCGGTAGAGACGATCAACGTTTCTTTTCCCTCACCTATTTCTTCTGATTTAAATAGGATGAAAATGCTTTTTAAATTGACATCCATTTGCTCTCTAATTTAATCGCATATTACTATTCCAACTGGTTGATTCTGTTTGAAGGGTTCATAAAACGAATTTCAACAAAAACTTTCATTTCGAATAATGCGCCATTTATGTGTATCAAAGATATATTTTGGTAGCGTCTCGTAGAAACATTGGCTTTATCGAAAATATTTAATTGCCAATAAGAAGTCTACATTAACAGTTACGGAGGTACCTTCATTGTTTTCTAAGAAATACTGCCCGATGATCCCTTATGCCCATTTGCCACAACAAACGGTCACATTTTAGGGATGCCTTGAAAATTGATTGAATTTTCCGATCTTGAGATCCAATAATTTTGTTTCTTGACGTGGCCCTAGAGAAAGTGCGACTGATCACTGAAGATGGGTTCTTATAGCAACTTACTATTGTTTCAAGATCCAATTTGCGAAATTTCTGAACTTTCCATGGCCGACTGGCTTCAGTTCTCCAATGAAAACGTTAATTCCGCTAACATTTCTGAATTAAAATTTCAATAGCAGGCCGAGACGTACGATCAAGTAATCTGTAGTGATCTACAAGACCTCAAGATCAATCTTGATCTTGCCTTGTCTGTTTGACAAACCAAAATCAAGACAAAACATTTTTTTTTCCAAACCTAACCTTAATAAATTGAATAGAACCATTCCGAAATGAAAATCCAATCTAAATTTTAATACAAAAATTCGTTTTTTCACTTGTTTGATGAATAAATATGCTATAGTTTCGCTAACACAGTGCTTCTTCAAACAAATATCACAAGAGTACTTTATAATATTTGTTTGAAGAAGCTACTGTGTTAGCGAAACTAGACACATTTATTTATATATTAAACTAGTGAAAATCGAACTCCTATTAGTTTAAAAAACTAACATTAATAACTTGATGATTCTTAGTGCCTCAAGTTTTTTTATAGATTTCCACTATTAGAAAATCAAAAAAACATGAATATTTCTGAATTTTAAAATTAATTTGAATTTGAAAAACAAGAAATACTTTTGATGTGTTTAATTTTATGTATTTAGAGGGGAATTTAAAAATACTATTTATTTTGCTTTTTTATAATTTTTATATTAATTCTTTACAATTATGAATGTTTGCATTATATTTGGCACTAATTTTGATAATTTAATAGATGTTTTTTTCTGTAAAATCATGTTCCCTTATTTAAATACGAAAAAAGGTTTTAATACTAATAAATGAAGCTGTGTCCTCATTCACTCGCTCACTCACTGTCAATCAATCAATCAATCAATCAAAACGGGGTCCGTTGTGCGCCCCTTGATGCAACACTCAGTCCACCAGGCCTAAGGCAGCGCTAGAATTCTGCATAGATTGATGTCTCTAATGACCCTATTTAATTGAAACGTTAATTCCGGCTTGGAAGGAAGGAAAAATATGTATTAATATTTTTTTACACCAGCTGCAAAAATTCACTCGTTAATTTTATGCCTATCAATTGTAGCCAATCAGATGCTCCATATATTGCTATAACAACAACTTACCCCACTCATAGGCACCTAACTGTAAGATTAGTAAGTGGAAATCTCCCTGGCTTTATAGCTGTAATGAAAGCACTGGATTTATGGGTGAAATGTGGAATAATTTCACGAAGAATGTTGCTCATATTCTTAAACGGAGCTTCTTGTTCAGGATCTAGGCCAGAGTCGTTCACCAAATACATTTAATTAAATACTTTAGATTTTTATGATAAACTTGAATATGCTCAGATTCTGTACAAAATTCACCAAGATTGTATCGCAATTTATTTTATTATTAAATAATTAATTAGCTTTGCTTTTTATGATACCCAAATATCAACAAGACGACAAAGAACTTGTCACAGGAATTTGAACCACAGCCAACTTTATGTTATTATAAGGCGTAAAATTATCATTTATTTTGTATGCATCATTATTTAATTCTTTCGATACTTTTCCCTTGTTTCTAGTAGTATAAAATAATGGAACGTATAAAAAGTAATATTGATTTTAGATTATTATTTAAACCTTCTTTTACCAGAGCATAGGGAAAGTAATCGAAATGCGATTAAAACTGCTTCTGATTTACCAAAATATAGTACCCACTATTATTTACAATAATGATTTGTATGTTTTCTCTTTTTTCTAGTACTATAAAGTTGTATGACGTAAGTAGAATGTTTTCTACTTTATTTAATTACTTAATCCTTATTCTACTAGAACATAGGGAAATTAAAATATATATGTTATTGAATAAAGGTGCCACCGATATAACATCATTAGCATCCAATAGAAATAGGCCTAAATTGTTTTCCCTTTTCTCTACTACTATAAAATTGTGTGTTATGGGTAAAATATTATCTACTTTATTTAATTATTTAAACCACACACACACCCTAAGTTCCACCGTCATTTACAGGATGTTCGGAATTTTTTTTTTGGGGGGTAAAACCTCGAATAGCAATTATTGTCAATTTTTTATACAACAACGTTGCTGAAGGAATTGAAGGTTGTGAATTTGCCATGCTGCGTACTATTTCACCACAATGGGTCTGCCAATTTGCAAATTGTTCCTTATATTTTTAACATTGGCTATCAATTAATATGTTACGAATAAAGAAATTGTTTTTCAATAAATTATAGCAAATTTTTAGTTTCTTCCATGTAAATAATTTATCTGACCTCGAAGAAGGTCTACGAACAACATATAAAAAATTTGTAATGGTCTGAATTAATGTGAAATAGCATATTTGGTCTGTACTGTATTTGCATACCTATACTGCACAATGGAACACTTGAAGGACCGATAAAGTAAATTCGTATAATGTTGTTCGAACAGAACGACAAGAAGGTTCTGTTGATATTAGATGAGAATCTAATATCAAATTTTCCAGGAAACAACCAACAACAAAATAGACACACCGGCGCCTTCACCATTTAACGAAATGTTCATATTCAAAATGTAACAGAATTAATTATTGATTATACCGGGATATCAAAAAGTATCTTGGTCAAGGGTGGTTGTGGAATCTAAAACGTATGTCTTAGTTTACGTTTGAAATAATTATGTCACTGTCACACTGACATCATCCATAACCTACAAATTTCATACCTATTTATTTCAGTTGTAAAACAATAATGAATACAAATTATGAAATAACGGTTTTAGTAACAAGAAAAACTAAATTACAGTAATTGTTGGAAATGTCCCCCTGTGAAAATCGTTTTGCAGCATTTCTGGCGTTATGGTTGCACATTGCTGAACTATTCTTCTTCTGTACGAACTTTTGGTCTACCAGCACCTTTTTTATGAGTCACACAACCAGTTTCGCGAAACACTTCAACACAATTTGTAAGGCACGCATAAAAATTGTCCGGTAATATTGCCACGTTTGGAAAGTGCTCTTGAGAATTGTCCAAACACAAACGTTGACTGTATTGCCAATTTCCATTAACTAGCGCACCCGTTCGAAAATAGGCTTCAATCATGAAAATTTTGTGCTGTGTGGTAAGAGGCATGATTCAAAAACTGGATTAGAAAATTTCAGCACAACGACTTAACAGATTCTGACATGATATTTATAGGTTATTGATGATGTCAGTGTGACAATGACATAATTATTTCAAACGTAAACTAAGACATACCTTTTAGATTCCACAACCACCCTTGACCAAGATACTTTTTGATATCCCGGTATTTTAAAATGTATTATTCTGATGGAGATCTTTCATGATTATGATTCAAAATGTAAAGGAAAGGGGACAAAGCACTGCGTTGGCTATATTTTCCAGGTATAATAATTATCTACTACGTATGGTTGTGGTTTATTCATTTTTACCAAGATCAACAACAGTCCTTTAAATGGGTTATCTTGATGTAGGTATATTATTCCTACGTAACTAACCTTTTTGTATATCACCTTTCTTGGGGTGCTTGTTGGCAGTTTATTCAATATCCGCAACGATGGTGATGACTGATGATTCTTCTAAATTAATTTGAAGTTGAAATTCAAACCAATTCATGAAGTTTTGATTTGATACATTCCACCATGATAATCGACATTCGTTGATGAATAAAATATTAGTTCTGCACTAAGGATAACACTTGCTGTACAACCAGCATGAAGTACGATATACATGTATAGGTTTTAGTGCTATAATATTGTCAGGAATGACCATCTTCGATGATCCATGTCCCATCGAGATAAAAATAAACGAATTTTTCAGTTTAATATACTGATGTCAATCAGGGTTTCGGGACGCTGCGACATGTTGTCTAAACGTCTGACGTTATGACGGCATTACATCGGGATCGATGAGATCGACCAAATTCACTATTTTTCCATCCCCTTATGGAATTTGGGAAAATACGAAAATTTCGAAAGGTCCATGTAACTGATGGAAATTGTTCTATAGAATCGCGGAAGCTTGCGGATACCAATTTAGAGTGCATTAGTCAAGTTAAATGTGATTTTTATAGTGTATTTTTCTGGATGGTGGATTTAAAGCGTTTCGGGAAGCTGCGACATGTTGTCTAAATTTCTGAGGTACGTAGAACATAGAATTGCAGTCCTGTGAAGAATTGTTTCTGTACTTTTGAAGTTTAATTTTATTAAAAATCAGATTCACCACAAATCTATGAACTGTCAAGTCGAATTAAGAAATATACAATTCATATCGGCAACTCTGTAATGTATTGGCAACTGTAAAAATGAAATATACCTAGTTTGACGAAGAAAGCGCGGAACTTACTCATAGACATTTTTGAAATGAATTGGTTTAAAAATTAAGTGAGTATGACGTCATGTGATTCTTAACCTAAAAATACTATAACGAAGACAGGAATTCTAGTTACAGTAAATCAACTTAACGCCATCGAATAAATAATTACGTTGTTTTGGATCAATTTACGAAGGAGCTGTATTAATCAAAAAACGCCGTTAAATTTTACTTCTCATGTAGCATATACATGTGACATCACGACAAAGAAATGGTTACCATCTGTTCAGGAATTCGATCTACAACTCACGTAACCATAATATGGCTAGACGTTTTCAAATCTTACATAGTTTATTCTCGTCATATGACTAAGTGGTTTATTAATTAAATAAAAACGTTTTATTATGTATATTTCTCACTCATCCATCAGGCAACAATACTTTTTCAGAATCATTCTAAGTCAAGAAATTCTGTGGTATCTAACGATTAAAAAAAACTCCCAATACTTTGAGTTAGAACTTGAATGAGCGAATTTACCTATCCCAAAAGCTCATCTTGGATACCTTTTTGAGTATCAGACAATCAAATCTGGCAGTCGAACGAGACAATTCCTTTCTGGGACACCTTTTTCAGTATCAGGCAATCAAATCGGCCAGTCGAACGAGACAATTCCTTTCTGACATTAGATCCTATTATGATAATGATGGTCAAGGGAACCGGAATTGTAATGTGAGTTGCTGTAGAAAAATAAGACTATAGGTAGGTATTGAAATTGTGAAGTAGTTTTATTTCTTTCGCGCCCACAAAGTGACTTCTAGGCTTGTCTTGGAGTGCATGGAAACTCTGGTTCAATTAGCCAGAAGGAACAAACTCCAGCTAGTGTGGGTACCTGCCCACCCTGGCGTGAAGGGAAACGAAGTCACCAATGAACTGGCCAAACGAGGTTCCTTGAGCTCCCCTGGTCCTGATTCAACGATCGGACTTTCATCGACCACACCGGGCTCCACGCCCTCAAGGAGCTACCGGAAGACAGTGGCTCTCGGTCTGGCGGGGTGCCCCCGGCATGAGGCAAACGAAGCTCCACATTAGGGAGTTTTCGCTCGAACTCTCTAAAATCCTACTGTCTATGAGCAGGAGAGGTCTAAAACTGGTGACAGGATACTGTCATCTAAGAAAACATTATACACAAGGGGCATTTTTGAAGAACCAGCTTGTAGTAGATGTGGAAATGCGGATGAAACTGCCTCTCACATCTTAGTAGAATGTCCAGCACTGGCTTCTCTTAGGCTTCATAAGAGATATCAGTCCATGCAAGATCTTGTCCTTCGGCGCTGCCTTATGCCTGCTGGACTGATTATTGTATGATGGGGCGCACAATGGACCCATTCAAGCGGTGTAAGTGCTTCTGACTTGTCCGCCCCCGTTTTGATTGATTGCTTGGTTTATTGCTTTCACCTCTTCCCGCAAATTGAGTGAAATGTAGTTTTCCCATAAGATTTAAAATTGCTGCAGATAACAGAATAACTTCCTGCATATCTAGATAGCACATAGTGTCCAACTATGAGAGAGTTGTATTATTATCAGACTGACAAGCCTTCAATAAGCTAGATTAGAGTCCCCACATGTTTTATACGCGACATTACATTATCTGTTTGACGCCACGTTCAAACTAAGCGAAACAGTATGTCAACTACAATTAATTGCTCTAATTAGGAATGAAAAATGATCTTTAATAATACTAAGGCAAATTAACTTAATGAACAAACACAGTATTATATTTGAAGAGGTCCTGAGGAGGCGTTCACGATAATGAATTAATATTTCTAATTTAGAAGAAGAATAAATACGATTGTTTCTAATTCGAAGATTTTGAAACCAGCGATCTTGGCCTTGCGACCAGTTAGTAGCCAACTGCAAGACATGTGTTCAGTCGAAAAAATGAATGCGGAAGCGGTAGCAGCTATCCAATATTTGGGTACATCCCCTGTTAGGAAAACGAGCAGAAAGGTTTGCTTTCAACATTTTCTCCCACTATTTTCGAGTTTTGCGCCGCTAAACACATCCACATTTTCCTCTCAGATCTTTCATCACATCCCTATTATTTTGTATATACTTCAATTTTGTTAGATCTCATATAGCTAGACGATTTTCAACCTGTGTACCTTACTGGTCCTCGCGATAACGTGGTCACGTGTGTCTGCTACTGATCGTGATCGCGAGGTTGTTACTGTTACTGATCGTTCTGTTGGTCCTACTTATGGTCGCTAGTGGGCAACCTTGCGTTACAATAAAAATGGATAAAGCTTTCCCAGACATATATCTTAAAACTTCTCGAGATTCTAGGCTGATGTTATTGGTTAAGGGTAATTAATGGGAAACATTTTAAAGTTGTTAAAATTCCACTAGTTACCACTTCAAACTTCAAAGAGTTGTTGGTTTCATCGTATGCGCAATTCCACCCACAGCTACTGTCTGTTGGATCGTTTTGAAGAAATTTCATCCATATATACATACCTATGCAATAAAGTATAAAAGAGTTCACACTGTGGATATATTATAACACTATTGATGAGAAATAATCAGCGTTATCCACTAAACATACTATTAAAGTACTAAGGATCTTCCGACTACCAAGTAGCCATCATCAGAGTAAACTATGTTTAGTGGATAAAGGTGATTATTTCTTGGCCAAAAAAGGACAGAGTGGATTGCTCATTGCACATCCGCTTGTTTGTTTATAATAATTTTTGTTAAAAGTGAAATAATTTTGCTCGGTACATAAAGATGTAAGGATCACGTATTCTGTGCAGCAATACAGCTTAGGAGATTAGGATTAGGATACCTATATATATATATATCATAATTCAGAAAATTTAATTCTATATCTCTTAAGTTATATATATATATATATATATATATATATATATATATATATATATATATATATATATATATATATATATATATATATATATATATATATATATATATGTAACTTACTTACTTCTCCCCATCTATCATAGGTGTGGAGGTGACTATCTTTTTTCAATTATTCCTATGTTGCCTCCCGCACTGCCACTTCTATATTACATTTTCTTCTGGGTCTATTTTCTTTCTCTTGCCTGCTATTTCCATCTCTCATATCTCCTTTATCAATATTTTCTCGTCCACTAATACCAGCTGTGCGAACCATCTTAATAATTGTTGTTGTTCTATTTTATGTACCACACTTGTCACTTCTAATTTTATTGTTTTGTCACTCCCGTGATTTTATAGGTACTTTCATCTCACGTGCGTGTTGTTTTTATTTGAGTAGTTTAGCCCAGAACTCGTTTCCGTACATGAATATAAATAAGTATCAAGATCAATTGGTATATTGAATTTTTGTTTGTATTGTTGTTTCTTTTTTGTTGAAAAAAGTATTCTATAGAGCCCCATAATTTACATATATGTTACTTTATTTTTATTACCTTATGTCCCGTATTTTGGTGTTAAGAAAACAAGAAAATATTTGTGAATGTTAAAAATTCTGTAATCTTCCAAGATTTGTTTTCTAGGATCGTTTTTTCATACGAACCTTCCTCTACCTCTTTATTTTCTCCAGTTATATATTAATTCTCGGGAAATAGGTCACATTTGAATTATTTCTTTACTTTCAAGATAATATGTTTACCAATAAATTTGTATCTTTAACGACTGCTAAAGTACGAATTATGATACCGGGACATCAAAAAGTATCTTGGTCAAGGGTGGTTGTGGAATCTAAAACGTGTGTCTTTACTTGTGTCAAATTAATTAATTTGCAGTTTCTAAAAGTGCGAAATTTCGCAATTTTATACGAATGTTATAACACTCAGAAGTCTCTAGCGCTTCAGACTCCGGGATTTTCACTTGGCCTATCGAAATTAGAAGGTTCGAATTATCTAAAAACATAATTGAATGAACGCCAGGCGTCCTATGTAATTAGCTACGAACGAAATCATTTTGACGTTTCCCTCGAGAAGCTCGCTACGCGTCAGTTGAGACCTGAGAGTACCTGCTTCTATTTTAATTACATTTTCCTATTTAAACGGAATTTTTGGAAAAAAGAAGGGCCTTCGGGTGCGTATCGCGACTAAATCTAACTACATGGAGCGAAAACGGTACGCAAAAAGCCCTCGTGAAGAAGTTCTATGTTCCTAACTGTTGCACTTTTCCAACTCGCGAGCTACGGGCTTCTCACTTGAACGTCATTCCATTTATCAAAGATTAACTATTTTAAAACCGTTTTCGACCCGGTTTGTGGCTATCCCCCCGACCTTTTAAAAGGTTCAAAGTTAACATTTCGACAATTTCTATTACTATATTAATTTGTATTCATTATTGTTTTACAACTGAAATAAATAGGTATGAAATTTGTAGGTTATTGATGATGTCAGTGTGACAGTGACATAATCATTTCAAACGTAAACTAAGACATACGTTTTAGATTCCACAACCACCCTTGACCAAGATACTTTTTGATATCCCGGTATATCGACACTTTCTAAATGTAAAATACGTTTATTTTAAAAATTATTATGATAATGATTGACATACCTACTCAAAATGTATAGTCACGAAATAGTAGATGATCAAAAACTCAAAATTTATTGTTTGGTAGGTAATGGATAATAAATAACGTGTTTAATTACATTAATTCAGCTTGCACGTGATCAAGTACAACGACATACATTCTCCCCCACACAATTGACCCTACCGTGTCAATTTTAGGGAGAAGTATAATCGATCACATATTGTCTATGCAGGCGTTCACAGACTCATGAAAAATAACCAATACAACAGAGTTAATATATTCGAACATTGAGGGTATATTTTTTTATACTCTATTCCTTCTTCGGCAACGATGACACATTAATGTAATAATTCAGTAATCCAATATCATGCAGCCGCGTGATATATTAGTATCGGTGACTGGTTCTTCAGACCCGTCATCGGATAATTGAATTTAACTACACCAATTGAATGCCAAATCAAATTATTGATCAGATTTAATCTTCTGAATTATCAAGCTATCGGATTCCCTCGACCTTACAAGATGCCTTTTAACTCACTAACCGTAGCTAATCACGTTTAACTTGTTCCCGAAAGGATTATGATAAGGATTCTAAATACAGTACTAGTATTGTCCCTGCAAAATTAGAAATTATTAGCTATACTTTTCAAACCATTCGTATATTTATGGACAAATTGATCTAAAAAACTATAAAAGAGTTCACACCCTTACTCACTATAATACTGTTAAAGTACGGAGGACCTTTCTGCTATCAAGGAGTAGGGGCCAGACTTTAAATTATACTCAAAAAGACATGTTTTTAGTAAACAGGTAAAAGAATAATTTGCCTAATTCCTTAAATTAACCTAAAATTTTATAAAAATATATACTAATTTTATCATCAATTCTAATTATTAAAAATTAATAATTACATTTCAATAAAAAAAAATTAAATGTAAATCTTAAATAAATAATAATTTATTATAACATAATTTTTGTGATAAAAATTTCTAATTCTACAATTTATACTTTAATATTTAATTATAAAAATAAATTTTAAAGCTCAACCCTTAAAATATTTAATTTTAATTTTATAAAAACTTTCTAATAAATTATATGAAAATTAAAAATAAAATTAATTTTTTCTCCTTAAAAAACTAGATATATTTAAAAACGAATAATGCTCCATTACTAATTGTATATTTTAAATAATTATGCAACATTATAATTTATATAAAATTAGCTCTTCTAAATTCGAGAAATTCAAGTAGTTAAATTTTAATCAATAAACTCTGATACACAAGATACAATAAATAAAATTTTCTTTTGAAAATAATTTATTTTTCAAAATTCTTTTTCAATACATATAAACTATAATTAAATTAATTTTTTCTCAAAAATAATAAAAATAAAAATATTTCTTTTAAGTTTAAATAAATATAATTTCTAAATAATTTTTTAAATTTAAATGAAATTTTTGAAAGCTAACTTTTTCATGTAAATAAAATATTTTTTAAACTATAATCTATTTTCTAGAGTCACTTTCCAGTAAATCTACTTTGTTACAACTTATTTCAATTTAATCGAAACATAAAATCATTAAAAAAATACATAATTAATTACTTTCAAATCCATTTTCATAATAATTCAAAATAAATTAATTCACATATAAAATACATTGTAATAATCCATCTCTCCTTTACCATAAACTGAACCTGATCTGATTTTAATTTAAAAAAAAAATAATAATAATTTAATTTCTTGTAAAATACTTTTCTACAATGGTAGGTATACAAATTATCTGTCGAGGAAGCTGGATATCCAATGTTGTTTTTCTTATTTTAAATAAATTACATACAGTTGCTTTTTTCATTTGGTAATCACTGCAACTGTTTGGGTATTACAAATAATGTGTATTATTTTAAATATGCTTCAAATCTATTGTACTAATTTTCTTTTACGCATCTTAAGTCCCGGGAAGTCAATGTTTTTGAAGAAAAATCTGAGAAAAAGCCATTTGAAGCTAATTCTTTATGCGATATTTTAGTTGGTCTCTCTGCACTAAGAAGTTGTCTCGCAATTTTTTCTTCAGGTTCGTGAATATGTTGATTTTTTAATGTCGTTACAATAAAACTACCCGATTCCCCAATGGTATACATATAAACCTTACATTTAGGCTTTTTGATGCACCTCCAGACAGTTTCAATTAGTTGAAGATCGATGTTTAGAAAACTTACAATTTCCGTACACTATTTGGGTGTTTCCAAGTAATAGTTCTTTTGAAAAGAACTATTACTTGTTAGTACGTACAACACGAAAAATATAATGATTATCAGTTTTGAAACAAGCCTTAATAAGCAATAAATATTCAATTAGCCGTAATGATCAACATCCGCCCATCCTTTCTGTTCTTACTAAAGAAAGCTCTGTGTAACGAGTTTCAGGCACCCTTAAAATGTACCTGAGACCTCGACCGGTCCCCGTAATCAAATTGTGACGAATTTCATGCCGTCCAATATTGCTGTCGAACATTGAATCAACAACATCTATCGAGCAGTCAGAAATAGTACCAAGTAATTTTTTTTGATGACATGCTATTTAGTTAAGGAAACCAGTTGATAGAGAAAAATCCATCATATTCGTGTTCCTAAAATATATAGTTTTAAAAATATTTGCGGTCTTCTATCGTGGAAGAGTTGAACTGAATCAAACAAATCTTTCAATCGTCACAATCACAGATAACTTAAAGTTTGATACAATATCCTCCGCACAACAAAAATTAACATCCTGACAGTATATTTACTTAAACGTTCTAGTAGACGAAGGACGCTGCTCAATGTTTTATAGTTGTGATGGGAAAAGAATCACGGACCGGCACTCAGCACGCCTTGATGTGGATATATATTCTAAAGCGAAACCATAATCGATACTCGATATTTACACATTCATTCCGAACCACTTTGAACTTCACTTTGAAGATGGGGAATATGAAATGAGGAAAATATTTTTCAAATCACAGACTTTGACTTCTCAGAACATCCTCAATATGCAATTATTTATAAATACGTTTGCGTTCTCTGATCTTATGATCAAGATCCCTTGTTTCCTATTTCTAACTTCGAGTCGCTCCATCGTTACTGTATTGAATTATTGGAATATTCGAAACCGCATTTTAAGTTGGAAACTTGGATGTTGGTGAAACTATTTCATGAATCGCTGATTTGTATTAAAAGTTATAAATGTAGACCATAACTTTAAATTTGATCAATCTCTTTAGGATAGATAATACAATTAGGATGAACTTGTATTCTTTTATGTTTCAAATCACATTGAGTTGGATTAATGTAATGTGATTCTGATAGATCCTTGATATTTTGATCGAGCAGCACTCAGCACTCACAAAATTGATGTTTAGGCTTGAATAATAGGTAACAACTTTCGTTTCGTTTCTCCAGAAACCGGCAGGGGTAGAGGAGATGTAAGAGAGCAAGTATCGCCCTCTGGCAGTGCCTGAGAGCGATCGGGAACGCATGAGGACTATCTCCACAGATAGCACTATGCTGCACTGATATGGGAACCCAGAACCAGACAGAATCCTTCAATAAAACATCTGAATGAGCTAGAAAAAACCGCATACCTCAGCATCAGGGGACATATGCGGACAACACTCAGCAGCAAGAAAAGCAATGATCTACCTCCCACATTCAGACATTAACGAAGAGAAAGTGATTACAGCTGAATTCAATAGGTCTATGGTACAAGCTTAGAATAAATTCTAAGGGTAAAATAGAAGTACAACTTCCGGGGGCGGCGGTGAAGACATCTTCTCTCGCTAGGGAAACAGATCTCACTAAGTCTATAAAAGACTATGTAGTACCAACCTATACCGGAGCCGTGAATGAAGAGAATTGGAAGATAACTCCATCTTCATAGCTGGCTCTAATACCGAAATGGGAGCTGGAGCGAAAGATCTAAACATATCCCTAACAATAGCCCTAGGAAAATACGAACCCAGTACTCCAATGAGAAATGTGTACTATCAACCATGGGGCAAACGCAATTGTGAACCGCAAAATAAGCGGTGAATCCTTACGAATAGATAATAAGCAGAATCAAGATCACCTCCAAACTAGTATCAGAAAGACACACCAGCCATGCTACTACCTCGTCCTAATGAGGACTAAGTACTCTGACCAATAGGCCACCCGTCTAACAATTCAGAATCCAGGGGTAGGCATATCAAATTTCGATTACTGCCGAGATGTAATTTATTAACAAAAAGAGACCTTGGAATATTAAAATGAGGCATACTTTAATTTGGCTGTATAGCTTTGAAGTGTCCTCCGCGAAAAATGAAAAGAATATATAATTTACGTGGGCAAGGGGAAAAGTCGCTGAAAAATGAAATAAAAATAATTTATTTGATCAAAACCTATTTTATTTCTCAGCATTATCTTCATGTAGCCCGATACAGTTCGTCCAACGTTTTTCTAATTTTTCGATCACATCTACGGCTTTGTTTAAAATACACCTAGAACAAGCACTAAAGCAGTGGAAAACAAAATGCAAAAACATGGGAATACCCATAAATGATAATATCATATACCCACTATGCTATGGCATAAGATGAGAACGATATTGAATACATGACCAGAAAGCTCATAGAAGAATACACCAATTGGGGCGCCTGGAAGTCAATATACAGAAAACGGCGTACATGTGTGAGAGGACAACCAGAGGACCTCGTGCTAAAAGATGGAAAATGCATAAAACACACGAATAAGTATAAATACCTAGGAGTACAAATAACCAACGACGGAACACTAAATGATCACGTAAACGAAAGAAATATACAAGGCAGCAAAGTAAAAGCCATGATGAATGGAATACTATGGGATCAATTCATATTGAACAGAAACAAACAACGAATATATAATACCATAGTAAAAAATCATAATTACAAATAATAGTAAAGTATGAGCCCTTAAAGAGAGAGCTGAAAAAAACTTGAAAGCTACAGAAATGGATTACTGGCGAAGAGCTGCCGGAAAATCGAGAATGAAGAGGACCACAAATGAAAGAATCCGTGAAATCATGGGAGTAACTTACACTATAGTCGAGGACATTAAAGTAAACCAACTGAGATGGTGATGGTATGGTCATGTTCAACAACATTAAATGTTATATATTATTCCATTGGAACATATTATAACCTTAATATGATGGACCTTTAATAATAGAAGATCCAAGGAGATAATGATGTAAATTTGATGCGATTCATTCACCGTCGCGGTGGTCATTTATGGAAACACGAAGCGTTCAGCAATATTCTGTTCTATTTCACATCTGTATTGATTGCTACTGTATCGCAACAGACCTACCCTAACGGCAGTTATTTAAATTAATATTTACAAATTATTGATTCAGCTGACAGTAGATTGGTACGTGTGTTTTCTCGCTAGCTATGAGGGTGCGGCTTTACCAACTCCTAGGGTCTACGTCCCTTTGTATCAGTTGAATGTTAAATGTAATTATATTCAGCTGAAGAGACGGTTTAAAATAAAATAACGCTTATCGTAGCTGCTGTAATCTGTTAATGGAACCCGAATGAATTATTGAATACTGAACAGATAACTAGGCGTTGATAAATGTTCCGCCTTAAGGCAATATTGTACAAATCAGTTTTGATAGTTTCACGATTTATCTTCATATATTTGACTTGCGCTGTATCTCGTAGGAACAGCCAACATCCGCAGGAAGCTCAAAATAATGGAGTTTTGAGTGTTCATTCATTATTTTATTGAATGAAATTCAATATGTATCAACTATGGTTGATTGGTTGGGTCGCCTTCAACCTTAGGCAAAGTTGCATCCCAATTGTTTGACTAGGCGTCATCAACCAGTTCCTTTGTTTAGCAGATCACATAGACCTTCGTACATAGATGGCGCTTCAAAATATCAGAGTGTGACAGTGTGTGTCATGGTAGCGGTCGACACCATGTAAGTATCAGAAGAACAGAACGCTGTTTTCATGAATAGTCAGTGAATTAATCACTTCTGTCCTTCATTCAAATCCGCTCACGGGACGCTTGCTCTATTTAAATGTATCTCTATGGTGGACACTATGCTCCTGAATTGTATCGAGTGCGCATAAACCTTGCAGTAGGTCTATGGCTATACGTCACTGACTGATTTCACTTAGTGTGACTGGCACACACGCTGTATCGTCGAATGGCAGTATAGAGAGAAGGCGCAGTTCATGTTCTAGAAGGTCTATGTTTTTAGTAGTGGGTTGCAGTTTTTGCTACCGGATCCGCTTTCGTTCCTTCTCTTTGCTCAACATATACGCGAAGAGTAATTGACCACAGATCTGATTACCCTTATCAAATTCCTCCGTTAAGAGAGACAAAAAATTACCGCAGCTTATCTCTATTGAATCTTGTTTATGTGACGATTACAAGAAAGCTGAGGTCAGAATCTACTTCCTAATTTATTCTAATCAGCGTTGCCAGGTGGGAAAAATTCTCCGTACCACAAACTCGATGATATTGTACTAAATTTTACCTCAGCGTACCGCTTTTTAATATTACATGCCATATGAAAGAAAAAACACATTATATGGATATAAAATTGATCTCATCAAAACCAAAATCAACCAATATCGTAGCATGGAGGTTTAAATAAATAAATAGTAAAATGTTGTATTGATAAAATTTATTCCATTTCACAAAACAGAATTGTCAATTATCAAATGCCAGCCAGTCGTCGACCAAAGAGTACAGAGTTGGTGTACTCTTTGGCTGGACATAATAAACTGACTGTTCCGTGCATTTCCGCACTTTCCTTCCGACTTGCATCTCCATAGATGATAACTCTACTACCGGTAGTAGAGTTATAGTTCTCGTCAAATAACTTGGCACCTGTATGAAATAATATCGGCACATTATAAATTGTCTATCTTCTTCTAATACTCATGATTTACATAAAGAAACATTGTAACGTATAATTTCTAAGAAAACCACGTACGTCAATGGCGTTGTAATGATCTAGAAAGAGACAAAACATCTCCGTCCTATCGTATTTGAATCACGTTATTTTTGTCAAGTTGCAGGCCTGTCTTGTTTATTCTTATGTATTCAAATGCCGATGCTGTTTGATTCCTTCATTCACAGGGAACTTAACACAATTTCTGCTGCACGTCCGTTAAAAGTGTAATCCGTTCTAATACACGACAATACATTGGAAGTATTGAAACTAATATTCACTCGAAAAAGATAATCTGAGAAAACAACGTAAACTAACGAATGTTATAGGTTATAACAGCTGCAAATATTTATATATAAACATGATAAGCTCGGAATGACGAACACTATAAGAAACTTGAAAATGTTAACAGACTAGGTACGAATACAACCGATAAAGTTGATTCTGCAGCGTGTGGCTTACGGACATTTTTTTACCAAAACTACCAACCTATCAATATAACGCGTGTGAATCAAGAACTTTTCATAATCTGATACGCCCATTGATGACGTACGGGCCTAGTTATTTGACGAGAACTATATCTATGTGCATCTCTCTCTTGTCATGGTCATCTGCTATGGTGCTAAGGACATGTTGATTTCTTGTTCCAAATAATCGATAAAAAAGTTGATGTTTTTCAATATACCCAAAAACAGTACCACATTTATCATAGGAGTACCACCGTACTTTTTGACAACCGAAAGTACCACATGTGGTACTATAGTACCACTCTGGTCACGCTGATTCTAATACATTTATGTATTTTTGATGAGTAATATTTACCATTTGTTCTTTTCAGAATGTGGACCACAAGATGAAATATAGATCCAAGAAAGGTCAATTGCCTTTCATAGAAATGAATGGTGAAGAAATTGCTGACAGTGCCATCGTCATCAAAGAACTATCGCAGAAATTCAATCATGATCTTGATGCTTTACTTAGTGCTGATCAACGTAACATTGCCCATGCCACAATCTCCATGGTAGAGAATCATCTGGCGTGGGTGGTCATGTGGTGGCGCACAAAGTATCCCGACCAAGTTCTGCGCGGTTACAAAGTTAATTTACAGCATGTTCTCGGTACCAGAATACCAAATGGAATACTCAACTTCTTCTTCAAATTTGCTTTTGGACGCAAGGTAATTAATTGGCTAGCTTAAAATTTTGATAGATGTTCAATAGTAGCATTTTGCACTCTGCTGTGTGACATTGTATGCAAAAGATCAGTGTAGTATGGTAACCACTAGATATAGTTTTAGATTGATTGTTGGCTTATTAGTAACTTTTCTGCCTTATCTCTGTTCACTGTTTTGTATAATAAATACAAGATGTCACTGTTAATACTTAGGGGTCCCTGAAATGTGTAAAGTTTCAGGGGAATCTAAATCAACTGTCAATATTAATGATTTGGCGTTTATTAACTTATGCCTCAAGTGCCCATAGTCGAGGAAATAAAACAAAAAAAAGACCAGAGAAAAAAAATCAGATGAACCGATTTTGATATAATTTTAATCGATTCAGGAAATCATTCAGAAACAAGGCTACCATTTTTTTCCTAATGTGCATTTTAGTATTTCTACAGAGGGAAAATGCATCTTTGTGAATGCATTTTCAGGAACTATAATGAAAAAAATAATTGAAGGCAGAAAAAATGTCCAAATATAGCCAAAATTTCTCACTCGGGGCTTTTGGGGTCGTGGATCACGATCCCGGTGTCTGATTTGAACTACGACGCACCTGGGGCTCGGGACATCCTGGTACTATCGTCGTCTCCGGGAAATTCGCAGAAATACCTTCTGCAAAGGAATGAAACCTGTTAGGGAGGTTCTCTTGAGCATACGGGTTATGACCATGACACTCAATAGTCCTGGTGGTTAGGATATCCTGATTATCTAGGTCTTTTCCTGGTATTTTTTTTAATATGCTCTGAAATAAAACCTAATTCGTCTTTCCGGTTTTTTTTCGGATCGCTGATAACTTTTCTGGAGTTCGAATACCAGGATGTCCTGAGCCCCAGGTGCTTCGTAGTTCAAATCTGGCACAGGAATCGTGATCAGCGACCTCAAAAACTTTCGAGTGAGAAATATTGGCTATATTTTTTCAAAATTTTTGATATTATCTCCTGAAAATGCATTCAAAAAGATGCATTTTCTTCTGTAGAAATGCTAAAATGCACATTGGAAAAAAAATGGTAATATTTTTTATAAATGATCTCCAGAATCGATTTAAAAAAAGATCAAAATCCGAATTTTTTTTTCGACCTTTTCTGCTTTGTTTCCTCGACTACCAACCAAATTGGAAATACTAATTTGAAAGCTATTTCAGAGAAAACGATGTGTCAAACTGATCTATCAACATGAAAACAAATTGTCAAAGAATGTCACCAACTTATTGTGTCATAGTTATTGCCTATTTTAACTTCATTGAATGTAGGACCAAAACTTCTGAGATATACGTTATGTGCGAATTTGTTCAAGAAAAATAGTAAAATGTGAAGAAGGAAACACAAATTTATACTTTAATAACAATATATTGACAATTGTTTCACCTCATAGATTAATTAGTAACTTATTCTGAAGATGCCAGTGTGTGGTAAAACAATTAAAAATATATTGTTATTAAGGAGTAAGTTTGTGTTTTGTTAACGTTTAACTACTCATGTCAAAAAATTTGTCATTTTGTTTGAATTTATCATTTTCTTACAAAATAATTATTCAGATTGTACGTGGACAGCGCCAAAAACCTATTTAACCACCGAATAAGACGGTAAATTTTCCTCGTACATCCCATCGATACTTAATTTAATAAGACTTTAACTAGTGTGTAATCAACATAAAAACCCGCCGCGATATATGGATTTATGTCGACTGCGTTCGTAGCTAGTTCATTCATAAGCATAAAAAACGAACCTCTTGTATTTATTAGAGGCACTGTAACTTGAAAAGTGCTGCATCCATTCAACAAGAAGACATATATTTAGAGTAGGTGGTCAAAATTTTTGAATTGTAGATTTGGATAATATAATTTTTGGTATTCGTGTCTAAACGCATTTAATCAAATAACTGCACATGCAGCTCCAATTAAAACTAATGGAACCCATATATTGTATTCAATGTGCAACTTAGTTAAATGTTAATTGAACGTTTTAGCCATTAAAAAACCTTAATTGACCATTACCACGAAACTGGCGTAAATTGCTTCATTGTTTACCGACATAATTATTGTTGTTGAATGTGTAGCAGCAGACTGTTATCATAATTTTTAGAAATTGTAATAGTTAGAGCATGTCTTTTTCAGTGTTGTGTTTGCAAATTTTTTTTAATACAACATTGACCATTTAGTGGTTCCAGGGTACCAAGAAAGTTAAGGCCCAGGGCATAGGCGTTCACTCTGCAGATGAAATCAACACTTTTGGACAAGATGATCTTAAAGTTTTATCCGACATGCTGGCTGACAAACCGTTTTTCTTCGGAGACGAACCGACCAATGTAAGTAGATTACATCACATTTTAGTGTTTGATCATATTAGTTTGTTCTATGGAAGATTGGGAGAATATTAACCTTGTACAAAACATCACTGATAAAGTTGGTGTCTTCAATAGTTTCTTGATACAATTGTAAGTAAATATTCCCGATGAAAACAGTACCTGCAGAATAATAAAAGTTATTAATTGGCAGATAGAGTCCAATCTACGTAGCTATTACTTTGTGCCAATATACTTCCTTGTTTATGAGGTGTAAATTAATTATGAATGATAAGTCATTTAATTGATGGGAGGGGAAATTGTCTAAATTTCTGATAGATCAATACGGAATGTGGGAGAAAACAGTACATATACTTTCCCAAATCTGCTTATTCACAAAAATTGCCCAACAGTTAGTATTCCTGATATGTATGCTTCATGATTCATGTTATATGAAGTGATACTGAAGTGAAGCAGATTATTATCTGCCACGTGGTAATTTATTATTAACAAAATAAATCAAAAGGTGAACGTGCTGAAATAGTTCACGAATAGATATGCTCTTCAAATATTATCTCGGGTATTAATTGGTGGACGGAGAATTTCTAAAGAATCCACGGAAGATGCTACCCAGCTCTAGTTATACTTTTGTTCTGAGGATTCACAATATTTTCTAGAATAGTTGGATTTGACATAACCTTGTTTTTACCTGTTTTAGTTGGATGTGGTGGTATTTGCTCAATTGGCTCAAATTTATTTCATCGACAAGGAAGTAAGCTACGGCTTGAGAGACTACATGACTGAATCCTGTCCAAACTTGGTAGGCCTAGTGAATCGTATGAAGGAACGATGCTTCCCCGATTGGGACGATATCTGCACCACGTTAGACCTCAACTCTCATCTACCCAAACCGGTTCCTGACCAAACCAAGGATAACAAAGAGGCTGCCAAGGACGAAAAAGAAGGCGACAAGGAGATGGAACCCGATGATAAGGATATTGAGAAAGAAAAGGTAGGTAAAAGGAAAAGAAAATTCACTTGCCACGATTTTCCCACGATCAAAGTCTGTCCCCAATGTTAGCCGCGCCTTATTTTCTGAGTGCAAGATTTCTTCAAAAACAAGATGTGACGACATTTCCCCTTATTATACTCTTCCAAATAGTGTATTGAATTTGCTCAAGCTATCTCTAAAATCGTTAAAAAAGTCCTAGAGTAAAAGACCGTCCTCGTCGAATTTTAATCATCTTGTAAAAAATCCGTCTGTCTGTCTGGATGTATGTCACAAAATGATTGTCTACACGATAACTCAAAAACGAAAGTTCCTATCGTATTCAAATTTTGACAAAAAATCTTTTGCGGTTCAGTGAGTTCGTAAGGGTTGAAAAAAATCAGTCCTAGAGCAAAAATTCCTTCACCATACTATTCCTCATCGAATTTTAATCATCTTATAAAAAATCCGTCTGTCTGTTTGGATGTATGTCACAAAATGATTGTCTACACGATAACTCTAAAACGAAAGGTCCTATCGTATTTAAATTTTGCCAAAAAATCGCCAACAGCCAACAGAATCGTCCAACAACAGCAAAAACAATTATTGAAGAAAACTTAAATTTACACCATCCTTTAACAGTTTATAACAAACGGCGATGTAGTCTAGGGGCTAGGACAGTTGCCTTCCGGGAGACTCGGGTTCGATTCCCAGCAACGAACAATTTGTTTTGCAAATTTTCTTGAAAACTTTATTAATTTAAATATTATGTAGTTGGGAAAGGATAATAAATAATTTATTTCATTATCTTTACATAAATGCGAAAAGTATCTTATAGAATGTGAAACAATTATATGAAAATCAGTGACCAAATCAAATGTTTTTTCGAAGAGTAACTTTAGCATGCACACTATTCTCGAAGCGGAAACACATTTCTAGTTTTTATTTTCGTTTTCAATCGGTTTTGGCGATCATACTATAAGATGAAGATACCTTGTCATATAAGACACTTGGAATGGTTCATATTGACACTCATCAAATGAGTACATTTTGAATTCTGATTTGTACTTTGTAACGAAGTGCCCTCGTTACTTATAAATTACTGTACTCCTCTGGTTAAAAAGAAATAACACCGACGAGGCTGAGATTCTAACGCATTTGTACATCCGGTGTAGAAAAAGTTGAAGCTACTAGGAGATAAGGAAGTTCTTATTCAATTCACCGCTGACTGCCAGAATATCAGACCACCTCTGACGTTTTATTTCTTTTGGCCCAAAAATCAGTATAAAAGGAGAACGGATTTCACACGAAAGGGATTGAAGAATCAGCCGTCCGACCGCTAAGTCACTTCGATTCAGATAGATTATTACCGACCGTTTAATTAATTCAACTCCGTACTCATATACTTTGACCAAGTCCGAAGGTAAATATCGTACAACTAACTCCAGTACTAACTTCACTTACCGAAAACCAAATAAGTTATTATTTGTGTTGAGGAAAAATAACTCACCTTTCTTCCGACTGACTGTACCGAAAACCAAATAATTTATTATTTGTGTTGAGGAAAAATAAACCACTGGTCGTCTATTGATCTGTACCGAAAACCAAATAATTTATCATTTGTGTTGAAGAATTGACCCGATTATTAAAGAACTCGAATATTATTATCGAACACGTAAATTTCCACGATTCGAAATAAATAAAATCGCCTGTGTCGACAGTGCTCCACATACTGACTAATTCTTGACTTATTTCTGCTAGTTTCTTATTACGGGCCAATGTTCCAAACATACATCACTTGGCAGTTAGGTTTTTTTTTACCGAAGACCATCTGTTCGAGGTAAACAACCGTATCACGCGAATAGACATTCTTATTTGAATTATATTCTTAAACTTTCCCGATTGTTTAATTGCTGTAAACTATCTCAACTAGGTTAATTATTTAAATTGATTTACTGAAATTGTTGTTTTAGACTAGGTGTAAATATTTATTTTCTTTTGTACAAATATTTTCTAGAATCACTCATTTCATTTAATAAACTGTATTATATATGAACATCTGCCTTTTAATGGAATCAATCCATTCATATCTGTCAGATTCCATTCAACGGGAAATATACAACCCTGGATCACCCATCCCGGTGGTGGCCCTTTCAAATTTTCCGCTTAACAAGAAAACTTATCTTTTCCCGTCAAAGGCGGTCACAACTTTCAATGAATGTACCTTCTATCTTCCTTAAATTCAATATCGATTACAAAATGGTCTTGTTATAGTTCCCCATAATCATCAACATGGATGTTACATGAAGTAACTATATGAGTGGCCGCATGACTAAAATATAACGCACTCTATTTACAATAATGATTTTTTTTAACAGGCTGATGACAAGGAGAAGGCAAAGGAGAAAGAAACAGAAGAAAATAAAGAGAAAGAAGCAAAGTAGATTGATAAGTGTGAATGAAATTGCCACTGCCCAGGCAACAGTATCCCCTTCTCCCCCACTTATTTGATTCCCAAACATTTCCTTTTATTTCTCGAACATGTGCAAAACCGTAGTTCTTAAGGCTCATTCATTATAATAACTGAAACTTTTCTAAACTCTTGAATAATCAAATAAATTGTACTCTCTCGTCAACGACTTATTTATGTAATATTTTAATTGATTATAGTGGACATCTCCATAACAAATATATTCATTGCTAGTTAAGAAAATTTGTTTGTATAAATAATTTTAGCTAGGTTTTACTTTATTGTAAGCAATTGTATGTATGAGACACTTTCAGAAGCATTCAAATGAAATCGACGAGACGCAACTCAGTGTCTATGTTGCTTTTGAAAGTTTATCTATGTTAGTGCAGTCCTTTAATGTATGAAATTATGATATAACCAATTAGTAGTGCATTATATTCATTATATTCATTCCACGATTTAACATTGCATCACAAAATTGACATAGCTTACAGTACTCTATTGTAGATTTTTGTATTTTTTTAAAGAATAATTTTAAGATTTACCAGCTAAGTAATAATTAAAATGCATTTCTAAATTGTATATTGGTTACTACAAGTGTTGTCATACTTGCGTTCGTGTGTCTGAAAGCCGGTTGTGTTGAATTACAAAGAACGGGTCACTTTTGTTGTTGATGCGCTGAAAATGACTCGATCCACGCTTGCGCTGCAATTTCTGATTTTCTTACACACCAACTCGTATCTCAATAGATCGACGTCTAGCATTTTTAAATATTATTTTAGATATTTTAGTTTATTCTACTTTTACAACTGTGTTGTATGCTATATTATAAATTGAATAAATAAATTGGTATTTTAAGTTGATTGTTTGTTTCCTTGTTAAACGTTGATAATCGATTTGTTGCCTTGTCTACGACACCTTTGTTATCTTAGTTGTCAATCATTGTTAATTGAATAAATGGTTAACTACATCACTCATCCTCCCATGAGGAAAATCTGAAATTTATATTCCTTCAATGTACCTACTCAAATATGAGAACATGGTTCCAAATTATTTATTAGAATCTTCAGAATACTTTATTTAGTCAGATTTCAATCAGAAGATCGCCCACAAAAATTTTCCATGGAACCAACTACCACCACAGCATCCTTAGATAAGTTTTTCTGTTGACATTAGTCAATTATTGGACTCATTCTTGTTTTTCGCAGAATTACTACTGCTCATTTTAACGTTATGTAATGTTTTTCCATATTGTACAGCAAAACAAATAGCCATATCAAAGGAATTTATGTAGAACTAGCTTCTATGTCGATCATATCCAGAATTTTTATATCCAGATGGATATAATAAAGAAGCTTCACATTTATAATAGTCTAGTAATTATTAAAATTTTCATCACAAAGAATTATTTTTCTTCAGTAATTGTTAGTAGAGGGGTTATACATCACAAAAGTCGATTCTGTGGGTGCCGGGTAATCCCCCAAAAAAAACACCCCTTCGGTAAAAAAAGCCTTATTTTACCGTTAACTCGTTAACCGTTGAATATTTAAAAAAAATTTCATAAAAAGGACTAATTTCCTAATGAAAAGACCTCTTGTAATTTTCTTGTATATGCCTTGGTTTTTGAGAAAATCGCCATTGAAAAAATTGCAAAATTTGTATTTTTGTTGTTTCCAATTATTTAAAAGTTAATTACTACTACTCATTTTAACGTTAGAGAATGTTTTTTCATATTGTACAGCAAAACACATAGCCATATCAAAGGAATTTATGAAGAACTAGCTTCTATGTCGATCGTATCCAGAATTTTTATATCCCGATGGATATAATAAGGAAGCTTCACATTTATAATAGTCTAGTAATTATTAAAATTTTCATCACGAAGAATTATTTTTCTTCAGTAATTGTTAGTAGAGGGGTTATACATCACAAAAGTCAATTCTGTGGGTGCCTGGTAATCCCCCCAAAAAAACCATCCCTTCGGTAAAAAAAAGCCTTATTTTACCGTTAACCGTTGAATATTTTAAAAAATTCTCATAAAAAGGACTAATTTCCTAATGAAAGGAACTCTTGTAATTTTCTTGTATATGCCTTGGTTTTTGAGAAAATCGCCATTGAAAAAATTGCAAAATTTGTATTTTTGTTGTTTCCAATTATTTAAAAGTTAAAAATTGGCGTAGGAAAAAAAAATTCATAAAACTGAATATGCAGCCATTTTTGTATTTTTTTTTCAAATTAATCTAGCGTCCTTGTATTTTAATATTTTTGAATGTACCCAGTCTGAAACTGAAGGTAAGGCTTCATATTATTTGATTATACCATTTAAAATTATACTATATGTCTCAGGTAAAAGTAGCGAGGTCAAGAATGCAGTAGAAATATTTAAGCAGAAAGATCAATCGGCGGAATCAATTTCCGAAAATGGCATTTCTTGTATTCTACAAATCTGCAAACGCAGGGAAGAAAATTGAATGCCTCAATGAGTTGTAATTTTCTTGGAAAACATCGTCAAAGAAAAAGCTGTGAATCTTGCATCTCTTCCTCCTACCAATGATTCAGCAGCACAATAGTCTAATAGTCTGTTCTCTCTTCCGACAAATTGGAAAGAGATAGAAACAACTTAGGGTTCTTCGAGCTAGTCACGAAATCCGTCATTCAACTACTCTATTTTCGATCTCTATGTTCACAATCTAGTAGTTCTGTGGGTCTCTATATAAAAACTAGAGTAGACACGCCTGAACATAGAGATAATTATAATTTCTCTATGTGTTAGCTGGTCGAATGTCAAGATCTTTTACCTAGAATAAGGCCTTGGTCGAGTGTTTAAAAAATTTCTTGAATGCCGCAGTCACACCAAGGCACTATTTTGTTTCTAGTGTTTTTGTCGTACAAGTGTTTAGTAAAGTGCTTTAGTTCTTCTGTGGTGATAAAGATAGCAGAATTCTGTGAATCAGTGAAACACCTTCAACGTATTTTTTTTATTTGACAACATAATCACATAGTAGTTCTGTGATATTCACTAAGGGACTACAGAGCAATAAAAGATATTGATTGTTTAGAATCGGAGAAATGTAAAAATAGAGAGCGCTAGCGCCATAAGCGTAACGTTATAAAAATGACCGAGGTTAAGCTAGAAAATTCGTCCCTTCTCTTTACTAAATATGGCCTCACACACTGTAGTATACAATATAAGCTGTTGAGGAGTAGTGGATTTCTGACTCTGACTAGACTAAATACCCCACCATCCGATTATATGTCTTAATTCGCTAAAATAGTCGCTCGTGCTTTCTATCCTTATATCTCTCTGATTAGAATCCAACATAGCATGTTTTGTAGGGTTGTAGGGCCTGGTTAAAATTTCTTTCATACATTAAAAATCATTGGAACTTGGAACAGTGTTCAGTAGTCTGTTTGACAATTTCCAGAATATCAGACTATCATAAATTACGTAATTTGTGGATTTAATTATTATTCTATGATATCAGATACAAATATCCCCAGAATAATATAAAAAAAGCTCTCATTTATTGTGTGAGTAAATATCTATGTCTAGTTTTGCATTTTGTGCTTTAATATAATGATAAAAGTGTTGAAAAGTTTTCATTTCGTGTATATATAGGTATAATATATGATTTCATGATATTAGATTCGAACTGCTTTTAATGTCGATATTATTGCCGCGATAACTTCATTTTCGTATTTACCTTACCGCTTTCTGAATATAAATGTTACTCAAATTGTTCATCGGTGGTGACCACGAAATAGAAACATAACCGCCGTTATTTAGCCAAGACCAGTGCAGCGACACTTCTCAGACACTGTGATTTGTTAAAACAATTCCTGAACGAAGAGAGAATACTTACTCGCTGTACTTACTTTGGAAGATTAATTCACCGTTATCGGTGGACGAGCGACGAGGTGAGTAACATATTTTTTAATTTGATAATTTCACATGGCAGTAACTTGTGTTAATGTAGACGTAGCATAGTAATAAATGATAAATATTATGAAGACTACAGTAAAACACGCAAGGGACTCTGTACTCGCTTATAGCGGTTAGGGGCAATAGGCAATACCATCTTACCATCTATAGTACAAAGAAAAAGGTGTAGAACATTCCCCGATGGCATATTCATATTACCACGGGGCAACCGGCAGTTGATAATCCTCTATAATATAAGGCCTACCGGCAGTACCGGCTCAATCGTGACGTCACAAGCTAGAGGCTATGTTGCAATGCTGCTAGTTTTTGGGACATATAAGGACCTACTGTTTAAACGGGGTTGACAGACGTGAACTGAGTCCTTAGTTGCTTTATTAATTGGAAACAACAAAATTTCAAAACAAAAAACATGCATATTATAATATACGAGTTATTGTTGTAAAATTTACTACTCTTTTTGTAGTATGATGATTACCAACTACCTACTGCCTGTATGTACTTAATTTTCTTCTTTTACGTGAAGATTAGTTCTTGAGCAATAATTATTCAACAATGTGTTACTTGTGCATTCAATAATGAGGCAAGCAATATCCTTCTCTGTGTGACTTTAACAATCAACAAAATTTTTAAGATACTTCTCTCCTGTTATATGCTTTAAAACTAAGTCACAAAGAAACACACGTCTATTTAAAATTATAAGAATTGATTCTTCAATAATTCATTGAAAATAATATATTCTAACCAAATGGCTCAAAGTTTCTTTGGGATAAGATACCCCACCCTTACTTAAATTGCTTATAAGACTCCTCAACTAATAAATCTTCTGATGAAACCAAATTCAACCTACATACTTTACATTTCAATTTTTTTGTTGCAATATATGAGCAATAGACAAATTTACTGGCTGAAACAAAAAATTGCTATAGTCTTTTGTTTTCGGGTTATAAAGAAATGTTCGATTTTTCTACTTTTAGACTCATGTGGAGTATCGTGGTGCAATTTCGAGTTATGGTCTAAAGTTGTATTTTTTCAAATGGGAATCATAGTTGGCTATGGTGGTGACCACCTCACTGGTCCGTTACTTCACATCCAGTTATTTCCAAAATTGGTATTCAATAATTCTGAAACCGTCCTGATATTATGAGGTGGTGCACCATCTTGTTGGAAGAACTGATTTCTTGCCTCAATTAAGGGTAGATTGTCCATAAGTTCCTCGATAATTTTCTGGTTAAGATACATGGGGGGATAAGAAATTTCTTATCCCCCATTTTTCATGAAGCCCCCGATTATATGGTTTGACAAAAATGCATAAACCCTCAGTTTCCCTTAGACTAATTGTCTGCACTATCGGATCCCCTACTTATAAACCCTCTTGATATCTGTTATCTATTCTCAAACCTCTTGTAGGTAATTCCAAAAGTTTTATCCCAAATTCTTTCCATTTCGTTGAAAAACTCCAAACGGTAAAAGTTGACCCAGGGAATTTGCTCGTTAGCTTCGACGTCTAATCACTCTTTACCAATGTTGCCATTCCAGACACCCTTTCCATAGTTTCTCAACTTTTACCTGCCAAAGATATTTCAATGGGCTTGCTACCGTTAATTGATTTTTGTCTATCTTTCACAAATTTTCTGTACGATGGTATGTTTAACGAGCAGTCCTCGGGAGCTACCATGGGTTCCCCACTTTCTCCAGTCATAGCTAATATCTTCATGGAAACTTTTGAGCAAGATGTTATTGACTCATTGTTCTCAAGCCGAAATGTTTGTTTAGATATGTCGACGACATTTTCGTTATTTGGCAACATGGTCGCGAAAGCAATCATTTGAATTCATTACATCCTAAAGTCTTTTTCACCATGGAAGTTGAATCAAAAGGTTCACTCCCGTTCCTCGATGTATTCGTTAGTCGACAGACTGATGGAACTTTGGGACATTCTGTGTATGGAAAACCCACTCACATCGACAGATACCTCAATGGCCTTTCCTACAACCATCCAGCCCAAAAGCAATCTGTCATAAACTCTTTGATCCACTGAACTGTCAACGTATTCCAACCTCAATCCTTAAAATCAGAATTAAAAATCATTCATCTGTCTTATAATCAAATAATTTCTTCCATTATAACATTCAAAAAACTAAAAAAATACACTTCGCCTAAAATTTCAAATCAACTTGACCCACAAACCCCCCCGCCTGCTTTATCCACTGCCTATCTTCCATATATTGAAAATATAACAGATCGAATTTCCAAAATCCTTGAAAAACATAATATTTCTACTCGCTTTTCAATACTTCCAAAACTGTCAGTTTTACAAACCTATCAAAGTTCCCCTTCCTCCTCTTCATTTAGAAGGTGGTTATAGTATTCCCTGTTTTCCCGGATAAGTCTACATTGGTGAAACAGGTCGTACAAGTAGCTACTCGTGTAAAAAAAACATGAGCGCCTGTAGAATGTAAAAGTTATTTTCTCCTAACTTCACAAACAATCACCACATTCACATGTGTCTAAAAGTCGAACTTTTGTTTATAACTCGAAAACAAAAGACGATAGGAAATGTTTGTTTCCACCAGTAAATTTGTCTCTAAAATAGAGATATAGTGACTTCCATTTTTATATATCTACTATTATGGTAACCGAGTTACCCTATACAAACATCGAAATTTGCCCATCCTGTACAATTATGAAACTGAAGATGCTACAATTCTTCATTAAGGCACTAGGTAATGATCAAAGAAGCATCAGATTTGGAAACAGGTAAAATATTATTAGAAATTCAATTCAACCGTTGATGATCGCCAACCATGTCTTTCAAGGTCAAATCAGTATCAGAATCGGTACAGTGTACATGTTTAGCAAAAAATAACTCCCATTATCTAATGCAAACAGCATTTTGCAATCTAGCATAAAAAATAACTATCCCTTTTGAACAGGTAAATACAGTATTGTTCCACAATATGGGAAGTCCTTTGATTTAATTCAAAGGCAGTCCAAGTCACACACCCCAGATTTCAGCAAATTATAAGGTACTGGTAAATAAAGTGGCCTCATGCAAAGCAAATTTCGTCATATGGTACGATTTTCCTCGGATTATGCCCTAAAAAGTTGGGAAAAGTGTATCCAAGAAACCCCAGTTGGCATAACAGTAATTTTGAGTCCATTTACATATTCAATAGTAGCCTTTTCCACTTTGATGTGTGACAATATTGCTATTTGCAAACAGAATATTAACCATTAGATATAGATTTAAATTGATTGTTAGCATATTAGTACATTTTTCTGCTTTATCACTGTTTACCGTTCTGAATGATCAATACAGGATGTTACTCTTAATGCTCAAGGATTCTTGAGTCAAGTTTCAGGGAATTCTAAATGTACTGTCAACATTATTTAATGTTTGGGTGTTTATCAACGTATGCTCAAGCGCCCAACTAAATTGCAAATACTTTTCCGAAAACCTAATTTGAAAGCCATTACAGAGGAAACGATGCAATATCTATGGAAGGTGAACATATTTTCCTCGAAATGGTGTGATATCTTTTACTTACTTTACTTGGTTAGAAAAATGGTTCAGGTTTTGGTACAAGCAACATATTTTCTTACAATACTGCTAGTGAATTTGGTGAAGGAATCTGGGAAAGGGTGGTTTTACTCAAAATAAAAAAAATAGGTGTAACATTTCTTTTATTTATCTTGTTTTCACTTGATCTTATTTATCTTATAAGATATTTCTGTTAAACAATCAACAAAATGAATGTTTGCGCAGTGTTTGTGAGTGATCCGCACAACTTAACATAAATTAATAAAATATTAAACTACGATAGCTGTACCTGTAGTTGACTGAATACATACATCGAGCATTGCTTGTAAGGGGACCAGTTCGTACACAGTTAGTCTTCCGATGAAAAAAAAATTATACTTGAATGATTTTAATTTGATATCGAACCTCTAATGCTAAAGCGGATGTGACAGCAAAACCATATTGCCAAGTCGTCAATAGACCTCAGATCTGGTTTCCCATCCGGAATGAACACCCAGCATGAGGGATTGAAATCATATTAACCCGCAAAAAGATGTATATAATTTTTTTTTCTACACTGAAATATTTGATTCCAATCTATTCGAGCAGTTACGAAAATTGATGAATGTAATTTTTAATGATAAAATAAATAGTTATGGCGAACAACAATTGAATATATTAAACGTAAAAGGTCAGCCATTTTATAAAAGTGACTAGTTTCTATTAGTTATTACTTCTCCAGAACGAAAAGGAAAAGGTGAATTTTTCTTGTTTGCCGAATAGATTTGAGCACATATGTTTATGTATCTAAAACAGTCTAAAACGTAATTGTTCTAACTTAGCGGTGATGCTTCAAAATACGCCCTTTTTTTGAATCCCGACTTGACTGATGGAATATATGCAGTTTAGATTACGTTCTTAATTTCGTCATATAATACTAGTACGATCGCACCACCAGTACCACGGAGTACGTTGGATAATGCACCCTTGAAGAAGGCCCTGCCACCTTCAGTTTTCGCGATCGTTGCCCAGCAATGAACCGTGCTCTTGTATATAATGTCGCTCTTTGAACGACCGGACTGCATCATCATACGCCTACGCACTGTGTCGAAGGGATATGAGACAATACCTGCGACGGTGGTTACACTCTGAAAACAAAATAAGATCAATTATTTTCATACAAATGCAAGGAATAGAATAATCAGACAGATAATATGAGAAGCAAGAATCTTGATTAGTCCTGTCGCCAGAGGATAAATTAAGAAAAAAAATTTGAAGGTGTAAATTTGCAGTATTTTGGTGTGCTGAAAACGGGAAAAATAGTCAACAAATTCCTACAAGTTAGCTTCAAAATTTTTTTTGCGTTTAAAAACAAAACAGTGTCCCAAATGGAAAAATATGTGAAGAGATAAAATGTTGACACAGTGAAAAGGCATCGTTTGAGACGAAGTAAAATATATTTCGAGGTTATGGTCTCAAGATATCAGCGCATTTCGCTTAAAAAATTAAGTTGTAAATTTGGTATGTTTTTATACGTATTTTGATGCCCTGAAAACGGGAAAAATAATGAAAAAAAGCCTTACGAGCTTCAAAAGTTACGGCCATTTTTTGGCGCGAATAAATTTTCATATATTTTGCGTTTGAAAAGAAAACGGGGGCCCAAATGAAAAAACATGTCGAGAGACAAATCGTACAAAAAGTGGAAACGTATCGTTTGAGCCGAGAAATATAAGTCATTTCGAGGTTATGGTCTTGAGATATGAGCAAAATAGTGTTTTTTTTGGGAATACAAATGTTTTTTTTCTCATTCGAATATTGACCAAAAAAATATTCTATCCAAATTGAAAGATGGTATTTTTCATACACTTTCTACAGTGTTAGGTTTTTTTTTATTCTTTCATTTTGGCTCCACAATCGGCCATTTCCAAAAATCCCTAAATCTGAGATTGCCAGCCGAAAAATGGACTTATCGACAAAAAGAAAATCCGTTTGTAGATTTCAACAAATGTGATACAAAACATCCTTCAATACTGTTTTTGAGGCTTAAAAAAACGTAGGACAACTTTGAAAATTTCGGACCTCGGAAAATGTGCAAATTTTATTGGTTAAAAATTTTTTAGGATGATCAAATTTTAGGTTCTATTAAAGTATTTCACGATGTGTATTTTACGCTAAAGAAACCCTTTCTAGGTTGAGAAGAAGTCGAGATATTGATATAAATGTGTTTGGGCCTCCCCAGAACCCAATTTTGGGCCTATCGAAAAAAATCGGAAATCGTTGGAAAGTAGACAAATTTTCTGATCTAAAACCAAAAATAAGACCTCGTAGCTATCACCATCTCGAATTTAGAGCGCGTTGACAAAAAAATCTCGTGTAGAATAATGCAGTGGCCCAAATTTCTATACCGCTTATCGTATCGTAATAGTAGATTTCAACTAGTAAATTGAAATTTAAATACATTTTTCAATTTTTACAACTTGATTAGAATCAAAATAACTGAAAAATGATCACATCAATTTAAAATATTATTATGACGAAAAGTGATTCGACATGGAAAGCAAATTTAGCAACCAACCAACGTTTTTAGTTTTTCAACGACATCTGTTTATGAAGAAAATGTAGGAATACGCTACGAAAGGTTTGAATATTGATAATGTAAGTATATCGTGACCAGAAACCTAGATGAAGGCATTATAAGATGTAAAATGTGTTAACTGCAATTGGAATACGTCAGATGGAAATATACGCGAAGAATCCTCAAAAAAGCCCTTGCTTGGTCTGTTTGATAGGTGAGCAAAAAATATATTGAACATAATTACAAAGTCATACAAAGATGTACATACCTGAGCAATAGCCCATGAGATTAACAAAGGTGTGTTCTTTGGATCAGGCAAAATGCCTTTGGCAGTATCGTAGAAACCGAAGAAAGCAGCACGGTAGATGATGATACCTTGTACTGACACACCGAAACCACGGTACAGACCGCCCAAACCGTCACTCTTGTAGATTTTGGTCAGGCAGTTTCCTAAGCCGCTAAATTCACGTTGCCCAGCTCCTTTACCTACATCGGCAGCTAACCTGTAAGAAAGAATCATGGTAAAATGGGTTAATATCATGTAAAATCTTTGATTCGATAAGGTTACAGCAATAGATCAGTCAGCCGGAACTACAATAGGGCAACCGGAGCAATGCCCCGGGGCCCCCGGGCTCGGGGGGCCCCCTGAGCGGAGGACAAAACAGAAAAAATGTTTCGAAGTGCAAGCATTTTTAGCGCTGTCTCATTGTTCTTCGTTATGTGAAAATTTATTAACTGATTAATTTATTTATTTAGAATAATAAAAGCTATTGCGAAAAATCTGTTTAATATAATTACCTCTGAACGTATAAGATTCTGTACAAATCTTGACCTTAGAAAGAAAACGGTATTGTTAGAAGTGTGAGATTTTATAAACGTGAAGAATTTATCATTTTATGGAGCGTTTTTTCCGAAGTTACCCTTTTCTCGGATATACATGTCGTAAAAGAGCTAGCTCATTTTTTGATAATTGAAAATGCGTTACTGTCATCCAGCTACCCAGATGTTTGTACAGCCCTTCTCATGTTTCTGACAGTCCCAGTCACTACGGCAAAAGCTGAACTATCGTTTTCCAAATTAAAATTAATCAAAAGTTACTTGCGGAGCTCGATGCAACAAGAAAGGCTGAGCAACTTATCATTGTTATCAATCGAAAATCTGAGAGCGCGCACAATTGATTTCGATAAAGTCATTGAACAATGTATCTCTTCAAAAGCAAGAAAATGAAAGTTCTGAATTTTTTTCTCAAATATCGAATCGTGATTATGAGCATTAGTTTAATCTTTTAATACTAAAATCTTATCGAACAACTTCTGAATATTAGCGAATTAAAGGTGATTCATAATGACTACCCGAATATCTCATCCTTCTCTATATAATTCATAATTTTGTAATGTGAGGGATGAAAGTACCGTATAATATTATAGCTAAGAATATATTACTACTTTACATGATTGATGATGTTATAATGTCTGATATTTTAACTTACAAATTAATATGTAATACAACGTGAAAAATGTGTAAGACAAATAAAACAAAATATTTATGAATAGAAATAATAATGCCTTGTTTCTTTTTTTTTACAAAAATTGGAAAAAATTGAGTTGACAAACTCAATAGAGGAATAGGGCCCCGAACTTAGTCTTGCCCCGGGGCCCCTTAAACTCTAGGTCCGGCCCTGAGATCAGTCCAGGTGACTGCTGACTGTTAACCTAATCCAGTATGCCTACTGATGTTTATCCAATTGATTCGTTCATGTTAGATAATTTACCTTCAAACTTGCTGTGTGGGATTGAATTAGAAAATTATGAATTTAAGTATGATTGAAAAGGATTGTTACTTGTTCCCTCTTTTCTAGAGATGGTAGTATAATTTCAGTCAGTAGTACTATTTTTCTTACAGATTAATATTTAGTACAAAGGTATGCTTTGCTTATAAATGTGATTGCTGCCACACCTTAAACTTGAAGCTGAGGTTAATGATTACACTATGTAACAAAATTCAACTTTTGTTCTGCCTAACCTTTTCGATGTTTGCGTTCGATTCGACATCTATTTCGAATAATTAAAAGTCACCTTAGAAGTTTGCTTTTGCGCTCAGGGCGAATTTCTTCCCAAAAGTAAAACTTCGCTGTGAATATTAGTCCAAGCTATGAACCGGAAAATAAAAAAAAAACATGTAATTCCGAATCGGAATTTTTTTTTTCGCATTAGCTTCAGGAGGTTCTCAGGATCATTCATACACCTTAAAACCTCTTGGGAACCCCAACCCCACCCATTGGGGACGAAAATGGCCCGAAATCTCCAAGTCTTGAATAGTATTTTCCACAAATAAAGTGCACCTAGGAGGTTTTTTGGGTCGCTGAACACGAATCCGTAGCCAGATTGACTTGCAATCCATCGTGGGGTGGTAAAATAGACGAAATTGACCAATTTTGCACCCCTATATGTTATTTTGCAATTTACGTGTTTTAGGCATTCCGAATGCACCAAGGAGGTTTTTTGGGTCGCTGAATACTATTCCGAAGCCAGATGTACTCGAATATAGTAGGGGTGGGAAATTTACAAAAATAGCTAATTTGTCACGCTTCTAAATTTGTATTATTTTTGCATTTGAAAATTACTTCGGAGTAAATCTGGCTTCGGAATCGTATTCAGCGACCCAAAAAACCCCCTTGGTGCATTCGGAATGCCAAAAACACGTAAATTGCAAAATAACATATAGGGGTGCAAAATTGGCCAATTTCGTAGATTTTACCACCCCTACGATGGATTGCAAGTAAATGTGGATACGGATTCGTGATCAGCGATCCAAATAACCTATTGGCACCTTCAAATAGACGAAATTTTGTTGATTAATAACAATTGTTTAAACAATGATTGCTTAAACAATCAATGTGGCTAAACAAAAAGACACGGGTATTTTTTTTCATTGATTCTATGATTTGCGTAGTTGGTTTAATTTTTTTGCACTTTCCTGAGCATGGATCTAACGAACTTTCCAACAGCTGAATTGTTTATTAGAGTTTTAACAATACACATTTGTGCAAAATGCGAGGATAAGTCCATACCTCGTAGTAATTTGGTCTTCTAAGCCGATCGGCACCCTCAAATCGAAAGAATTCCGATGATTTTGATATTTGTTTATGCAATTATTACAGTTTGAAAAAAACACGGGTATTTTTTTCCCCTTATGCTATGTACTGCTTAGTTTTGGTTTGGCTGTAATTAGGCTGTGTTTTGCCTGGGCCTTGATGGGTTAAATATGTGAAGATTTTCACGAAATTTAATCGGTTAACGCGCTATACCTTTTTAATAAAAGTCCATATGTACTTCGGAATGGTATCAATATCTTCGTAATGAATCACTCTACAGATACAAATTGCGAAAAAACGGTATTTGGATCAGAATAGATTAGTTAGCATTTTTTTTTACTTTTCTGCAAATAGTAGCCCAACAGTCTTACATATGCAACTTTTAACTGTTTGTCTCACTTCTCCACACAATTGCGAATAATTTGATATATCATAGACTGGTGCTGAGTCAAGTTTATGAATAGTTATTATTCACAGCGAAGTTTTATTTTTGGAAAAAAATTTGCCCTGAACGCAAAAGCAAACTTTTTAATTTCTAAGGTGGCTTTTAATTATTCGAAATAGATGTATAATCGAACGCAAACATCGAAAAGGTTAGGCAGAAAAGTGTGTTACGTAGTGTTATAATGATATAACACAAGAGGTTGATCTCAATAAGTTCTATAAAAATTCATAATATCGGGTAATGAGTAAGCCTTTTTGAAATGGATAATATTGAAGATAACATATATACCAAATGCGTCCTTGTAGATAAACCTATTGATCTTTTTATGTTGACAATCACATATTACCAAAAGACTTAATAATCGAGCAGATTTACTTTTATTTACTTTCATTTGTTGTTAAGCCACTACATCCATGCTAGATACTTTGGGCGATGAGTTTAAAATGATCTTCTAATTTCGAAATTATAAAAGTATGTGGATCTAAACCATTATTTTGTCTCTGTAAAGCACAGTGACTGATGGTCTAAGCAGTTTCTCTCTTGTACAGCCATTGTAAGTACTATTTAACACTATGAACGTTCGCTATTAACACATTTACCATAAATTAGTTTTAACGGTGGAGAATTCAACACAAATGTCAATATTACGTGACGTTTTGTTTGCTCACCGGTACCCAAATTGATCAGCTGTTCTAGGATAATCTGTTGCCCAACACAACTGCACTACATGAAGCAAATTTCAATCATTTTCTTTTTTGAATATACAGGGTGTTTCGGGAGGAAATGGAAATATTTTAAGGGCATGTCTAGGAAGCCAAAATGAGCTCATATGTTCAAGTCCGATTTTCATTTGTTTCAGAAATAATTAGGTTTATCTTTTTAAAAATTTAATCAAGTTAACTTTGATATCGTTGTCCCAAATGACAATTTGAAACATATAATTAAGTAGGCAAGTGTCGTAAAAACTAACAGTTATGCTAGTTTTATGAGATTGTAAAATTGTCCCATATATTTAGTCATAAAGAGTATGCAGATATGATGTTTATGATTTCTTTAATGGTAGTACTGAGTCTTACTATGGAAGGTTTTAACATTTTTTTCAACCACGTATTATCTTCCGACATGATGGCGCGCTTCTTCATTATTCAAATAATGTAATAAATTTTCTGAATACTCATTGCGGCGTTCGCAGGGTTTGCAGAGGTGGCCACGTGTGGGCGTGGCTTGGCCACCGAGATCACCGGATCTCACTCCCCTAGATTTTTGTCTTTCGGGATGGATGAAGTTGTTTGTTTATGCTACCAAAGTGGACACAAGGGATGCGTCTCTAAATTTCATTATTAATGCTACAGCGTCCTTTAGAGCGGATAATCGTTCACTTAAACTTACTACTAGATCAATTTATAAACGCGCAAATAAGTGTGTCGATGTGGGCGGTGATGTTTTCGAAAATTTGTTGTGAATTGATGCTATATGCTTATTTTTGCTAGTTTTGTAATATTTTTTTTTAGTTTTCAAATTACAATTAATCAAAGCAGCTCTGAAACAATAGAAAATCTGGCTTGAACATATGAGTATGAGCTTATTTTGGCTTCCTAGACATGTCCTTAAAATATTTACATTTCCTCTCGAAACACCCGCCTTTATATTCTCAAAATCTAATTTTTTCATTTAGTAAGCCCATTATTTTGGCCCTAGACTTATTTGCTCCATTAATCGATAGTAGACATTCGCCGAAATGTTGACAAAATATATGAAAATTTAGTGTAAAATTGGCAAATCGAAACGGTAACGAACAACGTAGCTTGCAACTAAATTGTTGTCATCTCCAGTAGATCAATCGAATCGGACGATGGATGATGGAAATACTTATTTAGCTTTATAAATACTGTGTGATACATACTTTATCAATCTTTGATAATGTTTCGAACAAGTTTTGATGTCAAGGAGCTCATATTCAATGACATCCCCCTTACATCTTGTGAAAATCTTTTATCGTGTGTGATGCGAATTGAATTTTAGGTTCACATTTTTACATTTGTAAAAACATGGAAAATCCATCATGGAGCCGACTTTTGCAAAAAAGCTCATATTGAGCGATGAAGTTTATTTTCATTTACATCACACACGTAAGAAATCATGATTCAATTGACTGGAACTGTTACCTACCTAGTTCTGGCGAAATCGAGTGGATACACAAAGCAGAGTGAGGTTGCACCAGCAGCACCACCGGAGGCAAGATTACCCATAAAGTAACGCCAGAATTGTGTCTTTTTGTCTACACCACTCAAGAAAACTTGCTTGTATTTGTCCTTGAAGGCGAAGTTGAGTGCCTGTGTGGGGAAATATCTGATAACGTTAGCTGTGTTACCACGCCAATAAGCTAAGACTCCTTGTTCTTTGGGAATGCGCACGAAACAATCAACCATTCCTGAAAAGGTAATGAAACAAGTTAATAATTGTTTGAGTTGATGATTTGTGCAGTTATAAAGGACATTGGTGGGTTCGAGGCTTAGATTGTATTGCTTTTACACTATAACTAAGAAACAATCACCCTTATCCACTACAAATACTGTTGAAGAACTGAGAACCTTTCAGCTACCAAGTAGCCATCATCAGGTGCAAAAATGTATATTGATGTTGAATAACTACATTAAAATAATCCTCGTAAAAACAACATTTCGAATTTGGTTCATGTCTTTGCGTCGTCTCAATTCGCGCACCTTCGTTAAATTCAAATTATCATAAATTCTATTGCATTTTTGACACTGTTTTTAAATATAAATGAGTTTTTTTTACATGCCTAACTCGTTCTTTGATTGAAATCCCTGATATCAGACCCCCCGCCCTTATACCTTATTTTTCTTCGAAATATCGAATTGACTCCGATAGTGATCGTCAAACTTCCACCACTCACTGTCATGAGAACTTCAGTAGATTTAAAAGCTCTAATATTGACATCGATCGCACTAGGGAATAAGGAGTAGAGTAACCTCATTGTTTCCTGTTCCTAAAGTTTTATCTAATTTCTCTCTGATAACAAATATTAATAAACTCCATTAATTTGTAACGTGTAAATTCCACTTAACGACTTAGAAATGGCCGCTGTAGTACAATCGGTTAACTCCTGTGACGTCAGCTATGCCAGACCGTATATTCTAAGGGTCATGGTTGTTCGGTGTCAGATCCGTAGTTACCGCTTCTATTTCGAGGTTGTTCTGTGAGACAACGAGACGCCGGAAAGAAAGAGAAAATGGCATTACTTCTGGTCAATCGTTCAAGCGGGAAGTGCGTTGCTAGGTTATTTCAACAGGGAGGTGATACCAAGCTTGTGTTTGGAACCAAATTCTGGGAATATACTTCCGTTGAAAGTAAAGGCATCAATTACCAATTTGGATTGGAATAATTGGTGTTATTTGAGTAATTAATACACCTTAAGGGATTAAAACTTAGTTTCAACGTGACTAGTTGTGGACGGAAGTAAAGTTTGTCTTATTGGAAGGAAAACCCTATCGTGATAGAGGTAAATATCTTTGTAATTCCATTTGATTTATTCACTGACTTTAGGAATTAATTTGCCTTCACAGGTGGTATCTGACAGAACATAGGCTAGTCCCAATTTGTTCAACAATTGTTATGTATTTTGTTCATGTCTGTCTTCTGAGGACAATAGAACAATATAGGTTAGAACATTTCGTGATTTCAGGATTCCTTTTTTCTGTTTATGTTGTGGGAAATTCAACAAGTGTATTGAGGTTGGCTTGAATCTGCTGTGGAAAAGATAACTTAGGAGTCGCTGATTTATTTGTGACGTACAATCGTGGAAACGGTATTACAACTGTGGCAGGAGCCCCTACGTCAAGTAGAAGTATTAATCCATAACCAAGCAAGTACAACATCCAGCTCTCACCAGGTCAGGCTACCGATTTTGGTTTTATGTAACAATTGAAATAATCATTGAGTATTTGTAAATTGTGTAAATTCAACTGTTCACTTGTTTTAATGATTTAAGTAATTACCTTCATTCATATTTTCATTTCATTCGATTCATATCTCATTAATATAAGTTCTGTCATAACTGTATCAATATTAGTATTTCAATCACTAGCAAATTTCAATCATTCTGGGTACAGGTCTTTTATTTTTTTCCTTCAGGGTAATTTAACCTGGGGACTTGAGTATTTGTATCCCCTAGTTATATACATAATTCATTGGTTGGTTAAAATACTCTGGCGCCCGAATTCTTAACATCTAAAATTATAACTCACGACTGTCTTCACTGTAGCTGTCGGCAACCAAGTGATAAAATAGAGCTTTTAGTTTATCCTTAAGTAAGAGTAATTTGTACCCTCACATAGTTTACTCTGATGATGGCTACTTGGTAGCTCAAAAGTCCGCAGTACTTTACAGTACAGTATTTTGACTGATTTTCAGAAACAAATCAATCTGTCAATTCATTATTATTGAATTACTTGATTTTAATTGAATATTTAAGCCAGTATAATTATTAATTTGAATAAATTTCAATCTTATTGCTTAGAAACTGTTAAGCTTATACAATTTGATTGGCAAGATCTTTGTGTCACGTGATTTTCGTCTATACATACAGAATGTTTTTCAATACTGTAAAGACAAATATGCATATTATTGATGTCGGATATATCGGATAATGAGGACCATTGCAAAAACCGCTTCACAAAAAATTGGTTTCTATTCCGTGCCAAGAGCTGCTTTACATCCCAGCAGCTCTTCATAATCTACAAAGCACAGATTCGACTTGTACTGGAGTACTGTTCACATGTTTGGAGTTCGGCTCCAAAACATACGCTGAAGCTCGTTTGATCGTTTGATGATGTCACACTTACGAGTTCATTAACCTTTCTAGAACATCGTAGAAAGGTGGGAGATCCTGCCCTTTTCTATAGATATTTCCATGATCGCTGTTCATCAGAAATCTCGTCTGCTGTTCAACCACGAGAGATTCCAGATAAGCGTACTAGACGAGCTCAAACTAGTCATCACTTCACTGTCAAACGCAAGATCTGCCGAACTTCTTCGTAGCAGACTTCATTTTTCTATCGAACAGCGAAGTTGTGGAACTCTTTACCTAGTGAGGTCTGCCTATGCCTTTAACCTCCAAACCTTCAAGAAAAATACGAATGGAATCTGGTCTCCATTCCACTATTGGCTCACATGTAGTCAAAGTATAACAAAAAAAACTCAGTCTCGGTCTTCTAGAACAGTGTTTTTCAACGTGTGGGTCGCAACCCCCAAGGGGGGTCACCAAGTCTTGCTCGGGGGTCCCGGTCGCAAGCCAAGGTCAGGTAAAAGTAAAAAGCAAGAGTTGTAGGTCCTACATTACAATAAAAATACAACATTTCAGTGAGGAGGCTGTGCCTGTTTATTTTTTTATAATTTTGTCGAATCGTGATTATATTTTCAGACGCACCAATCATGTTCTAATTGGAGCCTATTTCTCTCCTTAGATTGTATGTTCCCCATTGAAAAGAACGTTAGTACACATAGTTAGGAAGTGGCGAATGGCACATATAATTTCACAGCTTCCTTTGTCAGCTCGGGGTAATTTTCTTTTCTCTTCATCCAAAACACTTCAATATTTTGCGAATCAAATTGCATCTTAAGCATGCCGTCAGCAGCAACATTTAAAAGATATTCTTTTATCTTCAGATCAGCCAGTTGTACTGACATGCAAAAAAGGATTTAGTATCATCTATGCCCATTGTTAGCTTCAGAATGCAGTTCTGGAAAGTAACTTAATAGTTTCAGTTCCAAATTATGCAAGCTCGGTATCATGCAAGGAATGTGAGAGCTTACTACCAACGATTGATCTGTTGCAATTTCTCCACCAATCTTTTGAACGCAAGAGAAAAAATCGTACATCCTATTTTGCAAAGACGTTGACCAAAAACCAAGTTTCGAAAGGAATCCTTTAATTTTTACCCTTGGCCGTTTAGAATGTTTTCTTCTCTAATTTTAATAGCATTTTAGTTAAGTTAAGAACTGATTTTAATCACATAATGTCTGATTCTATTGAACACTTGTGAGGACATTGAAAATTTAGCTTTTAGTTCCAGAACTCACTTCAATACCCTAACTTTGGATAGGTCCCTGACCTTTATGTGATAAAGGAGATTTCGAAAAGCCAACCCATGTCCTTACAAACAATTCTAAACAGTTTAATTTGCAAGGCTTTACCTCCAATAGAGTTCACAACTTTGATCACCTATTAAGCACATCATTCAAATCGGAAGGTCCTGGGAGGTCGCCAGAATTTATTCACTCGTAAAAGAGTCGCGTATTCAAGAAGGTTGAAAAACACTGTTCTAGAACTAGTGTACCTACTTACAGTTAGATGTGAGTCACATGATTCGCGTATATACATACAGAATGTTTTTCAAAAGTATATAGACATTTTCTTTATATATATTCCTATAATAAATATTGCGATAACTATTGATCAACATTTAATTAATTCTTATATATCAGCTACATTAATATTCTCTATAGATATTCAATTTTTTGAGATCACATATTTGTTGTCTTGGAATAAAAAATGGTACATGTGGCGCCTGTAGCATTAATTGATCGTTTCGCGAAATTCTAAAAATACCAAATAACTTTTAATAAGTCGGTTATGTAAGAGATTCAGCCATATTATGTAAACGAGTAGGTGTTATATTTAGAACTAGATTTGCGTCAAACTCTCAACAATTCGTTATCAAACATTATAATTCTTATTGTATTAATTATTTCAACGTAATTGTGTCATGTGTTACAGAAAATATTTAATTCTTGATAACCCGGTTATTTATAAGAAGAGATAAGGGAAACTCGTGAATTGGCATCATAAAATCATTATGTTGTACTTCGTATAATCGTTTTAACATTTTCCAGACGACACAAAAATTACTGTCTAAGATGTTGAAACACTGATAAAGATGAAATACTTTATAGATGATAGTATAATAACCGAATTCCAATTTCGGTCAAAAAGTATTGATTCGATATATTTTTGATTGAAATTAAAACGTTTTTCAGGTATTAACCTATTTTTGAGATTAATGATTCATATAAAACTGTTATCAATTTAGATATTTCTCCCCACATCATGAATGTTGTCTTGGATAATGGTAACGGATCGCAGGTTTTTGTTATACCATTTTGTCAATCATTAATTTCCCCTATGGTCAAATTTTCGATCATTTCAATGTTGATAAACTGCTAGCCTGGCCTAAAAATTGGGAAAAGCTATGTACGCTTTGAATCAAAGAACTATTACAATTTGATGAATAACAATTCAAATTGCCGCGTTAAACTCGAAATAGGTCATTTTATTATTATCAACGGAATTATATTAAATAATATTTAAATTAATAATGTTTTTAAGAAAATGTTATTAGAAAACAAATTTTCCATTTCTAGGAATCGAACCCTAGCCTGCTGATTGGGAGCCTTATGTCCCGACTCCCTAAACCGAAACCTTCAGTTCAACGCCGTTTGTTATGAACAGTTGAAGTGCGGTGTAAATTAAAGTTTACTTTTCGTTACTGTTGTTGAACGATTTCTTTGAAATTTGGGACGCAGTTTTATTGAATTCACTGTAAAAGTTTTGAATCGATTCAAAGTATACTTTGGGAGTTATGAAATTTTAAGTTTCAACCCTTCTCTAAAGTGTGTTTATAACACGATTTCCCTGAAAAATAATAGGGTTCGTCACCGAACAGCAAACGACTTTTAGTCAAAATTTGAATATGATAGGACCTCTCGTTTTAGAGTTATAGTGTAGACAAAATTCGTGACGGACATCCAGACAAACAGGCAGACGGATTTATTCAAAGTTGCTTAAAATTTGATGGGAAATACTTTGGTGAAGGAATCTTTGCTCTTCAACTTTTTTTGACGATATCACATCGAAGACGTCACTTGAATCTTTAAATGAGAGTTTCGGACACTTGTGCAGGTTAAATATATATATAAATATAAACTGAAGATGGATGTCAAAAGTACTTGAAACGGAGCTACTGCGCTCAAAAACGGTTCTTATTGTCACCACTTTGAAGCGTTCTGCGCCACAATTGAAAATCTCATGTGACATTGTGATGTACCATCTCTAGAACATATTAAAATTTTCAGGCTGATATGTCATCCAGTTCTGTTTTGACACCCATCGAAAGCAAGCAACTCTTCACCTTCGATTAGAACGATTCACAAGTGGTTTATTGATTTTAGTTGCGATATTATGATAACAAAGGACGCCGAACGTTCTGGTCGTCCAATTGAGGTTATAACGCCAGAAATCGCCGGAAATCTCAACCGAATAGGTACGGAACATTTTGCATACATTTTTAAATATGAGAAAGCTGTCTGCCAAATGGGTGCCGCATTTGCTGTCTGTTGACAACAAGCGCGACCGCGTGACAACTTCAAAGGAGTGTTTGGCGATGTTCAAGCGCGATTAGGACTTTCGCCGTTTCGTAACCATGGACGCTACATGGATCCATCACAACACACCAGGGACTAAAGAACAGTCGAAGCAGCCGATTTGTCCTGGCGAATCGAAGACGATAAAGGCCAAAGTGGGTTTATCGGCCAACAAAATCATGGCGACAGTTTTTTGGGATGCACAGGGTATTGTCCATATCGATTACCTTGAAAAGGGCAAAACGATCACGTTATTATGCAGAGCTGTTGGAACGATTCGACGCCGATTTTTGCATTTGGCAAAGAAAAAAAGTGCTCTTCCACCGGGACAATGCACCGGCCAACAAGTCCGCAGTCGAAATAGCAAAATGGCATGAGTTGCGCTACGAACTGGTTTGTCGTCCACCATATTCTCGAAATTTGGTCCCCTGCGATTTTTATCTATTACCAAACTTGAAGAAATCGGTCGGCGCAATGATATTCGGGTCTAACGATGATAGCTGAAACAAACGCCTAGTTTGTAGCATTTGGAAGGGATCGAAAAATTAGAAAAACCTTGAACGACTTGTATCAGCTTCAAGGAGATTATGTTGAGAAATAAAATAACTATTGACAAAATAAATAATTTCTTGTTTTATTTTTCAGAGACTGTTCACCTTGCCCTCGTAAACACATTTTGCTCTTGACTTACTTGGCAGCAAATTCTCTACAACTTCTTCAACGTCCAAAGTCCAAAATTAAGATATAAATAAGCATATTTTGACAAATATGTTTTGACATTGGCGCTTTTCCATAGTAACTCTTATACCGGGATATCAAAAATTATCTTGGTCAAGGGTGGTTGTGGAATCTAAAACGTGTGTCTTACTTTACGTTTGAAATAATTATGTCACTGTCACACTGACATCATCAATAACCTACGAATTTCATCCTATTTATTTCAGTTGTGAAACAATAATGAACTACAAATTATGAAATAACGGTTTCAGTAACAAGAAAAACTAAATTACAGTAATTGTTGGAAATGTTCCCCGTTTTGTTCGATGCACAAGTTGACGCGCATCCTCAGGCTGTGAAAACCGTTTTGCAGCATTTCTGGCGTTATGGTTGCACATTGCTGAACTATTCTTTGTTGAAGTTCTTGCAAATAATTTACCGGAGTTGCGAGAATCTTGTTTTTTAAGTAAGGAAATATAGAATAGTCCATAATTGTCAAACAAGGGGATCTCGGAGGAAACTCAACTTCTGTATGCAAACTTATCAGCCGGTCATCAAAAAACTCGCGGAGAAAAGCAATATTTTCTCGTGTTGCACCGTCATGCTGGAAATAACCGTACCGAAGTTCATCATCGTTTAACTGTTGCACAAATTCAGCCAAAAAGTTGTGTCTGTACCTTTCTGCGTTGACGGTGAAATCGAAAAAAATTGGCCCAATTATTCTTCTGCGAGAAACTGCCATCCAAACACCGATTTTTTGAGCATGTAGTGGCGATTCAGTAAAAACATGACGGTTATCATTGCTCCACATTCGCATATTTTGAGAATTGATGTATCCCGAAAGGTGGAACCACGCTTCGTCAGAAAAAAAAGTTGAGTCCAGAAGATCGTCATTCATTAAATTATTGACAAACCAATGGCAGTAAGCAAGGCGTCTGGGGTGGTCTGCGGGCAGAAGAGCTTGATGTGCTTGCATCTTATATGGATGCATGTTCAAGTCTTTCTTTAAAATCTTCTGACATGTTCCATAAGAAAGTCCAATTTCCTGAGAAAGACGTTTCAAAGGTTTTGCAGGCTCCTCTTCCATACGTTGACGAACGTCATTGACAACGTCTTCTGTACGAACTCTTGGTCTACCAGCACCTTTTTTATGATTCACACAACCAGTTTCGCGAAACACTTCAACACAATTTGTAAGGCACGCATAAAAATTGTCCGGTAATATTGCCACGTTTGGGAAGTGCTCTCGAAAATTGTCCAAACACAAACGTTGACTGTATTGCCAATTTCCATTAACTAGCGCACCCGTTCGAAAATAGGCTTCAATCATGAAAATTTTGTGTTGTGTGGTAAGAGGCATGATTCAAAAACTGGATTAAAAAATTTCAGCACAATGACTTAACAGATTAACACAACAAAACATATTCAAATTCAAAGTAAGACACACGTTTTACATTTCACAACCACCCTTCACCAAGATAATTTTTAATTTGTAGTTCATTATTGTTTTACAACTGAAATAAATAGGTATGAAATTTGTAAGTGTAAGTTATTGATGCTGTCAGTGTGACAGTGTCATAATTATTCCAAACGTAAAGTAAGACACACGTTTTAGATTCCACAACCACCCTTGACCAAGATAATTTTTAATATCCCAGTATTACGATTTTTGCATGGTTATCACCATAGAAAATCTAAATGAAAATGAAACAAATGGAAATTTAATTTTTAACTTAAAAACTGAATTACAAAAAATGTTGTATTAAACGCGCTCATTTTGCTTTACATAATGTAGGTATATTATTCATACTCAAGTCAGAACCTAATTCCGTTTTTTCGCTTTACAATATTGTACAAAATATAACGAGTTATACCTTGCGGCGGTTTTTATAAGTAAGACACGTGTATACAAAATAATGTAAATTGTTATTGTCACAGTTAATAATAGGTGGGATAAAACGTTTTAATTATGTCATATTAATTTTCCAATAGTCAACAATAGTTTTGTTGGAACTTGGAACGTTCCATTTCTACTGAATTGTTTCTAACACGAATAATCGTCTGCCAGCTGCGTTACATCATGAGGACGGTGTTGCATCTCAATGTCACTTATGTACGTAGGAAAGCACGGGATTGTAATGTTAGTTAAATTGGCATTCGTACAAAAAATGTCACTCCAGTAAAATGAGATACAGTATAATTTACTTATATCCGTAGTAACATGCTGAGTTTCTTATAGTATTATAGATAACATTATCATGCCAATGTGCCCTTCAACTTCATCGAATTAAAGTACCGAGATTAATTAGGTCATTAGGTCGGTGATTGGCGCTCAATTCATTCAAAACGTGATTGTCGTTCCAGCAGTTTGTAGCAGTATTATCTGCTACTACTAGTTGAAATGAGTTTTGAAATTGAACAGAGGTCACTGATGTTAACTAAACGTTTTATGACGTCACGCACAGTGTGATTAAGTTTTCACCAATTGTTGCATAATTATGAAAATTGTGGTACATGATAAGTAACGGAGTTTTATGTAAAATGTTTGTATAACCTACGAATTCATAACCTAGGATTCGAAAAGGACTTAACGGAGGAAATAACCGCAAAGTTTGCTAATATAATTTCGAAAATATTTTGAATTTGCCGCTTTTTATTCGATAATTATTTGCGATAAGGTTTATTTTTACTGATCTTTATATAATTGTTTCACATTCTATAAGGTACTCTTCACATTTGTGTAAAGATAATGAAATAAATTATTTCTTTCATTATATTTACACAACTAAATAATATTAAAATTAAAAAAATTTACAAAAAAACTTCTTTTTCTGGGTATCGAACCCAACTCTACTAAGTGGGATAACTGTATCCTTGCCCCTAGATCACATCGCTGTTTGTTATAAATTACAAAAAAAACTGTAAATATAATTTTATTTTAATAATTGTTTTTGCCGTTGTTGTTGAGGAACGATTTGGTTGTAATTTGGGTGAAATTAAATTAACTTGAATTCACTATAAACTTTTTGAATCGATTAAATGCTTTGGAAGTGTCAACCCTTCAGAAAAGGGTGTATTTGTTTATACGCATAGAACATATAATTCAATGAATTGAAGTCTGATACGTTGAAACTATTTTAATCCAACCATTGAACTGCAGTTCTTCTTGCTTATTACAGAGTGACCTTGTACTACTTAAGTTGTATGGCTGCGAAAAAATAAATTGTCACATTGTTTTCTATAAAATGAACTGAATTATCTGGAATTCATTTCAAGTATTATTCGTAAAGCTAGATAATTAGTTTAAACGATTGTAACCGTTCTATCATCAGTCATAAACTTTCTGAGTGCAACATAATCTGGCATGAGTCTCCAGACGCATGTTCGACACGTGCAGACACATAATATTTATGTCCTGCAACAATTTTGACAAGTGGTGAGAATATGTTAAACTGGAGACTACGAAATTTTATGTTATCTCAAACTTTTGGACCTATTAGAAAATGTATTTTTACTTCCCTCACTGTACGTAATATATACAGAATGTTCCTCCGTGTTTCATATAAAAATGTTCGATTTGGGCCTCACATAAAATGTTATGGCCTTTCAAAGATTGCAGCTGATATGTATGGTTCTTTGTTAATCTAAAAAGTTGTCAATAGCGATGGTTTATTTCACCATGTTCCGGTAACGAATAAAATGGGGCAATGGTTCAGAATGGGCACACTACGTAAGCATTAACTGCATTAAGTTGGGTCATTTCTGAGATAATCAATAAACCCTTACATTTGCAATAAATATAATATCACACACATAGTTAACCTACCGAAGTGTCCGAAATAATCATTTTAAGATTCAATGACAACATCGATGTGACGCAGTTTATTACTAAATATTGTACTCCGGAAGGAACTAAGTGTTTTGCCTGTAGCGCAGTTGCTTGTCCGTTCGCTTTGAGTGCGAGAGGTACCGGGATCGATGCCTAGCACATACGCAGCTTTTTTAAATTTTTCTTGCTAACTATATATCTATCTTTTGATGATTTGAAATGATATATTCAATTGAGTGATTGAGTTTGTTATCAATTTGTTAGAAAATGTCTCTTACAAGAAATGTCATTTTTATATCTTTATACTTATTCAAGCGAAGCAATCAATAGAAAAGAAAATGCGCGTATAACCATGTATCATGTATCATAATCTAAAATGCATAGTTTTTAACCCAACCCCCTTCCTAACCCCTTGAAACAGACAAGGACCGATGATGAAGCAAAACAAGAGAAAAGTAACTGTCTACATGAGATTTCGAAGCACACAAGAACCTATTTTGTTACATTCCGCACACTTGACTTCCAAAATATTAGTAACGTCACTGTTTACATGGAATTTAAAATCAACTACCCCCTAAACCCCTTGCTACCCCTTAAAACACACTTTTTGCACATTCGACCTTCAAAACAAGAAGAAAATCACTTGATACAAAATATGTATAAAAAAACTACCCCAACCCCTCTTCCTACCCCTTAATTAGTACCGATCTTGATGAAATTTTGCACGCTCGACCTTGAAAAGAAGAGGGAAATCACTGTCTACATGAGATTTCGAAAAACTGCCCCAATACCCTTTATCAATCTTTAAAGCAAGCAAGCAATTTCGATAATAATAAAAGTAAAGTCATTGTTCACATGATATTTACAATTAACTATTCCAAAACTCTTTCCCATCCCTTAGAACATACAAGTATCGTCTTGATGAAATTTTGCCCACTGACCTCTAAAACAAGAGGAAAATCCCAGTCTACATGGATCTAGAAGAAGTTATCCCAACTATCTTTTATAGCCGTAAAGCAAGTAAGAGAAAAGTTACTATTTACATGAGATTTCGAAAAAAACACCTCATCAATGTGCACATTGAAACATAAAATGTCATCGAAGTTTGGTACATATTTTTCCACTTGATTCGCAAAGGCGGAATCACAATTGTCTTTTATCCTAATGGGTAAGAAATGATTTAATTCATTAACGATTTGATAGATCTTATTTGTTTTCTGATTGTTGACTTATCATTATGAAGCAATTTTATCGATCTATATATATTTCCTATGATTTTTCTTTTTCATTAACGGTTCGAAAAGAGAATAATGTAGAGCGTTACTCTTTATATGTGAACTTCAACAACAGGAACCGTAATTTATGGCTTACAATTACTGTCTGTCACCTTCAGTCTAATAACCTTCCAGACGATTATATAATAGAACATTTAATTTCAGGTCAAAATTAAATTGCATAGTAAGTAACGGTTTGTTTTTCTTAACAATTTGGGAAACATTTATAGCATATGTCCCATCGTTGGATGAATTGGAAATCACTGATGCTCTATATGATTTGATCTCAATCTTAGGCGATATTTTTTCATGTTAAGTTAACCTACAATGTACTTACAATATATTAAAATTGATTTTGCTAATCTTTTCCTACGCTACACATTAATTTATCGTTGATCCCAGGGAATGGAATCGGTAATTGTAATAAATATTGACATTGTAATTTGGGGAAATTAAGTAATTGGTCGTGAAGGCATATGCGTCCGAAAAAATCAAATGTTTTCGGATTGTAACTTGGAATATAGTCCAAGCTGATCCAACTTGAGTTTTCTTGTGGCCAAGAATGTTCTTCATACTGAAAATCAATTTTTCGACCATTGCCGGGAGTATCTGACATGATTGTCATAGATACAATTTTATTTACGCTTCTTTTTGGATGACAAGTGTGTCTTTAGTTCGAAAATCAATTTTTCGCCATAGCTGCGTCGAGTCATCTGTCCTGTGACCTATATTTGAAATCCTGCGCATTCCTCTCGAATTGTATAACATTTTTGGCAATGGAATATTATATTCGATTCGCACATATTTCTCACGTAAATTTAGATTATGTGAAAGAGATAATTAGTTCATGGACCATTGGAATTTATGTTAGTAGGGCATCTTTTATCGAATATTGGTTTTTCATAAACGGTTACAAAAGCATACCCTTGAAATTGATGTTGAGGTCATGGTCTTAATTCTCACACCCTAATTAGAACGAAATATATCGGGAAAGATGTATTAAGAGATGGAAGATGTGAAACTAGTGTACATTCAATTACCTTTGTATCGTTGGTCTGCTGTGATTTGCTTAGAGATGTGTTGGACTTGCAGAAGAAGCTTGACTCGTTCGATGGGGGCAACACATGTCTTCGAAACGGCGGCAGAGATGCCTCCAGCAAAGAAATCCTTGAAGAAGGCTACTGGATCGGCTAGAGACATGTCGCAAGATGTATGTATGTAATGTATAGCGGAATATACAATTATTAACAAGTGTACGGATCGCGCACTGCACTGCAAGTGAGTTGAATCGCGATGGGTGATCCTGCTTGCGAACGACGCGCGTTGGTCATGTGCTTTCCCAGGCGCTGCCTACTACAGGAATAGGATCGTTTTCACGTCATCACGCACGCGTCCTTATTCCTGATAATGCTCGTTGGAGTTACTCAATACTTTGAGACCTTCAACGTCATTCACACTGCTAAGTCTAGAATACACATCGTGGGTATTATTGATAACCACTGACTGTTATATCATTCGACCAATATAATAGTCGAGGCAATATAGACCAAAATTTGCCAAAACCTAGGTTTTTTTTTGGGCAAGACGTATTAAGACGCCGTTTTCGGCATTTGATTCTGGAAGACAAGTAGAAAAAATTTCACCATTTTGTTTTTGGCGCTTAATCGAAATTGCATTTGTGCATCAAAAAAATGCATTTTTTTCAAGCATTTTTTAAGCCTATGTTTAGATGTTTTATTAATCGATGAATATACTACAAAATTAGTCCAACTTCTTTACTTGGGGGGTTTTTTGGGGTCGCTGAATACGAATATGATGCTTAAAAAAGTTTTCGGTGTACTTGGTGCGCAGGACACCCTGGTGGACTACGGCAACTCAGGAACATAACTCCAATTACATGCGAAATGCATCGAAAATGATTACTCGGGGGGTTTCGAGGTCGCTGATCACGAATATGACATTTAAAAATTACCTACGTGCACCTGGAAGTCAGAACTTCCTGGAGTTCTGTGTCACCCCTGGGAAATTTATTCTAATTCAATGTAGAATGCATCGAAAATAGTTATTCGGGGGGTTTTTGAGGTCGCTGATCACGAACATGCTGTTTAAAAGTGCCCTCCGTGTAACTGGAGGTCAGGACGCTCTGGAACATTAGCTAGTTATTACCACATTTGTTCAAATTAGATCCAACCATTATGGCTTTTTCGTGGGGTAACAATGAATATGACAATGAAAAAAAAGGTCACACTGCAGCTTCTATCAAAATGTAGGTATTCTAAAATTTATTCTACTAGTAAAATGCCAATTAAATGAAAAAAACGGGGTTTTTTGCTATATTGACTCGACTATAAGTTGTTTGAGGTGAAAAAACATTTCGATTCTCTTTAAAACACTCATTAGTCAATGTCGTTTTTTTTATTGTTTGTAGAGATTAGATTGTAAAATGTTAAAAAAAAACAGCAATCAACACTTTAATAACAGTACGAGGTCTGTCCCAACAGTATCCGACTATCTCGATTTCTCGGCGCTTGACTTATTCTTCGTCCTCCGGTTGGTGGCATTCTTCAAAGTAGTCCCCATTTGATTGAACAATACGCTCATATCGATGCTTCCACTTTCTAAAGCAGTCTTGAAAGTCAGTTTTTGGAATCTCTTCGTCGTCGAATCGGTGTCCTTTAAGTGGCATTTTCAATCGAGGAAATAACCAAAAATCGCAGGGAGCTATGTTTTAATATTTTAAACATTTTCGTCACTATTGATCATTTCCAGATTGTCCTGAGCGATTTCTAATCGAACGTTTTTTTGCTGTTCTGATGAATTTTGCACACACATGAGTCATTCCCAAATTCTCGGTTAAAATTCGCCAAACAGTACTTTTCGGTATTCCAAGGTCATCTTCTAGTTCCCTCACAGTCAAACGACGATCTTGTCCAATCACAATTCGCACACGCTCGACATTATCCGATGTTGTTCCCGTCGAAGATCGACCTGAACGAGGATGTGCGGCCACTTTTAAACCGCTTATACAATTTTTTGTGTGTTTTGCCCATACACTCGTCTCCAAAGGCCTCTTGTAACATTTCAATAGTTTCCGCCCAACTTTTTTACCAAGATTACAACAAAATTATATGGAAATTCGCCGTTCAGTTCTTTCTGTCATTTTAGCAATAAACAAAATCCGATGAACGAAAAAAAGACGTAGTAAACAAATACACGTTGCGTGGGAACTAAGGCGTCTCATCGTTAACTAAGGCATCTGAGGAGAAGGTTAGGAGTTACTGGTGACGTTCGTACCCTACAGAGGTCGCCTGAGTGTTGTGGCGCGAAGATATGAATGCAAGTCGGATACTTTTGGGATAGGTCCCTATATGGATAATTATTTTATTCAGACCTCCTGATTTTTAATAAAACTATTTTTTGAAAACAAAGTTGTGAAGCAATATTCTTCTTGCTACGTATCATTTGGAGGATACAAATTATACAATGATCATTTGAAGCTGAGATATAGTCATGTCAAAAATAGATCGATTCAGAAATGCTCAAGACGGATATATCCGCGAAAATCTGGAAAATTTTTGCTAGGTCAATACCAATACTTCTTTCATACTATGTACTACGCTATACGTAGGGAACTAAAAAGCCATGATTTATAAAAATGAAGCTACAATCAGGATACCTCAAAACGTATTTATTCATACAAATGAAACATTCAAATTCTTTTAACACAGAAAAACATTGATGCATTTTTATAATATCTGTATCTATAATAGTTCTGAAGGAATTTTGATTTAGAAAAAAATAGAGAACCGAACGTAAAAGTAAAACAAAATGATGTCCCACTTTCTTAATACCTAAGTGTTATATTTGATTCTTAAAAAGGAATACTAGTTCAGCTGCTTCATGATTGTCTACTCTGTCAATTATATCAGAATGAATGCGTCCTTAGAAAGATAAAAAGCTCTCTTTATTTACAGAAGACGCATAGGCAAACAAAAAACAGAAATCTCTGTAGGTAACACTTGCATATTTTCTGGAGTATCTTCTTGGAATCTCGACCACTGTACTACTGTTAAATTTTTGATAATTTCACCTGGAAACACAGTTTTGTGAAAAAGTTTCGACCTGGCTTCCAAATTAATTAAAAATTTTAATAATCCTGTCAGCAAGAGAATCGGACGCAATATCTAGTGCATCTCTTTTCTTCAACCAGGTATGAGTTTTCTTTTGTTTATTGTGGGACGCACATACGTGCTGAAAAGTAAAATGGGACTAAAGCTTGGTCACATATTTTTTTAAATAGTTGATATTGAAGCAAACTTCTTCCTGCATCAAAGCAGTAAAAAATAGCCATTAAGTTGTGCCACGTTTGAATGGCTTGACATGAATATGTACCTTTTTATTATGTTGCGTCAAGTGCTGTAGACAGTTTTAGTGACTGTAAGAAATCTTCAGCAAGCCTTTTAATATGGGTATTGGATAGTTTTTAAAAAATTACGTGATCAATTCCTTTTCTGTGCTCTTCAAATATTAATAACAAGTTTCGCCGCTCATTGACATGCCTGTTAAGCAGTCCCAAAGTTTTGTTCCATCGAAAACCTTCAGTTAATGCCAATTTCTTGCCTCATTTTCTTTGTGCCAAGCATTTGGCATATTTTACAATTTCTACTATATGTTCTTTTACCTTAGATACTTCTTAATGTTTGGAGAGCAAACTAAGTAAATGCACCGTACAACCATATGTAACTATAGGATAAACTACACGTAATTTTTTTTCCATACTGATTATTTACGCTCCGTTATCTGTCACAACACTAGTAGCCTTACAGTCTTATTCATTATTGCACTTATGAGTCAATGGCTAATTGCCGTTGCTGTTAGAACTTGTTAAAACATTTAGATTTTTCTTCCTCAATTATATAATTTACGAGAGTTGATATTAACTGAAATATAGACGGCAGAACGTAACCTGGTCTTAACATTTCTAAGGCTTTACAAACATTCTTATTATCTATTCTATTTACATTTCCAATTCGGATTTCTCATTTTGACCAGTTCGCTGAACAAAATAACTCAAATGACCGCTTCCACCACTATTTTCACTTCCACTCCCATTTCCCTTCCACCTCTATTTCTCTTGTCCCAGTTTCCCCTTCTCTGTGTATTTGCCGACTGAACATTCTGGCTACTTCCAGACAGGGATTGGCAATCACTTTCAAGGCCACTGATATCACTAGTTTTACTAATGCGGTTTTCCAGTGACATCAGGCTACTCACTAAATCTTGCATCTCTTCATCATACTTTTTACATCGTATTTTCTTTTTTATAAAATGTTGCCAAATACGAAATTGTTTTCTACCCCGACTTGTCGATTAGAACAGTAAGGAAATATACCGTGTGTTTTTCGAAAACCGCACAAACCTATAATTTTTTTCTTATGATATGTATAGATTTGAAATTTTAATAAGGCATTTGTAACCTCTCACGCTATTCTTTGCATTAGTCATGAAGTTACTCTCACTTCAGGGAGAAACCGGAAATGATATCAACTTTTGATTTTCAAACGAAACACCCTGTATATTTTTTGATATTCGGATAGAGATTTTCTAAATTTAAGCAACGGTGTTATTTCAAATTATCTATGATGAAAAATGGCGATTTTATGGCGGATTGAATGTTGAGGAATTAAAATTACTGAATCGAAATTAATACTAAAGATGGCAGAGACCAATAATGAAAATCTGAAATTTGAGGTGGGTTTACGTGAAAAAATGACTAGTACTTAATTTTTTTGTATAAAGAAGATGGCATAGGAGGAAATATTCTTTATTATGTTTTCCCTGTTGGGCTTGCGGCCTTCGACGTGCATCGGGGATGTTTCTGTTACTTTTGAAATACAGTTCAAACATATCGGTCAAATGCACATTTTCCATTATCAGATAATCGTTAATGCAACTAATGTTAATGATATCAAATAAACTTTAAACGTCAGATTTGTATTTGTAGTCGCAGCCACCTTTGGCAATAATAATTTTTGTATTCCAACTTGATGCTCCCATCAGAGTTCTTCAAACATTCAATCCGCCATAAAATCGCCATTTTTCATCATAGAGAGTTTTAGAAAGCACCATTGCTTAAATAAAAAGGTCCGAATATCCAAAACTATACGGGGTGTTTTATCTGAAAATCAAAAGTTCTTGTCACTTCCGGGAGTGAGAGCAGCTTTATGGATAATGTAAAGAATAGCAGAAGTGCTCACAAATCTATATATTCCATAGAAAAAAAAAGTTATAGGCTGATGCGGTTTTCGAAAAGCACACGGTATGTATTGATAAAAAATAAAACAGCTGATCCATTCCAGTTATACAATACCATAACATATCACTGTCAACTCAAATAAACTTTCACGTGACATAGAGTATAATGGAACACCTTTGGCAATTTCTACTCATTTGTAATATGCATCAAGTCTTGAAACTCGGGGAATGTTATATCCGGGACGAAGTCGACGCCTCGACGTTTTTACGGGTATTTTCCTTATACGATATAGGCGCTAAGATCAGATTCTTCGAAACTCAATCCCTAACGGGGTAAAAAGTGTTGGATATATTTTGACATTTGTGAGATCTGTTATAATCACGTACAATTTACATGACAGACAAATCCTTAGATTGTCTATTACAGAAAATACATAACTCCTCTGCAAGACAGTTAACGTTTACATGACAGGCAGCGGATATATTGACAGTCTCATAATGAATGTGACAGACCATTCCATTTCATTTCTTCGCCTAATTGGCCACAATTCCGTGTAAGTGCATTAAGAGATATTGAATATTAAATTTTCTGAATCATTTACAATTATTCCTTATTTCTTGATAATCCTATGTTAAGTTATCTTCACGGTTCAGAAAATTTAATTCTATAATATGTTCTTTCGTACCTTGACCTTGTTTTTGCAAGATTCTGGACGAAGCAAATTCGCCAAGGAAGGACGAAATGACGAACCTTTCAGATAACTTTCCCTTTGTCAATTTCGGTAAAAACACGCGGCTAGCATATCAGCACGTATCCTCTTCTAGAAAAGGCTTCAAAAATGCTACTCATCATCCCAGTCAATTTTAGTAATTTCATCACCCTCACGTAATACATATAATTTTATCGTGATGATAAAATAACATGGCAAATAAATAACTCCACGGGTTCTGTGTTGGTGCCATAATCGAAATATAAATTTGACCTTAAACGATCGATGCTAGCCAACATTTTCATTGTCGTGTGTCAAGGATCCACAAGATATTGACTTGAGAAAGTTCTGCTTTATTCTGCACTAGGAGCTTTTTTCAAATTCAGCTCACCCGTGTCCAATATGATATGATGATGTTCCTCTTTGGAAGGTTATCAAGTTTGTTAAATGTTATCTCATTTTCGCAAATCATTTCTATTTAATTAATAATTGATATGAATGAACGTAGGAAATAGATTCTGTTTTTTCGTCTAATATATTTTCTGAATATTATAGTATGAGATTTGTTCCAATAACATGCTTAAATGGAAAATGTGTGTCATTTGACATTTTTTTTATCGGTAATTATTGAAAAATTATGCGCCCGCTCGATCTGTGAGCCTCAAAATCTGAAAATTTCACACATGTCACGTTATCAAGATCTTTTCAAAATTTAAGTATATTTGTGAATATTCGAAATCACCCTTATCCACTAGTAAAGATTTAGTTTATTCTGATGATGTCTAGTTGGTAGCTGAAAGGTTCTCAGTATGTTCACTGATTTGCAGAACAAATCAACCTGTCATTCATTATTATTGAATTAGGTACTTGATTTCAATTGAATATTTAAGTCAGTTCTAATTATGAATTTAATTGAATTTCAATCTTATTGTCATTAAGCAATGCCATAAAAACCGTTAGGCTTATATAATTTGATTAAAATTGTAAACCTAATTAGAAAACTAAATGTGCCTGTTTAAATACTATTTGGAGATAATAATGCAAACAAGGGTTTAACCTTCAGTTAGAGATGAATCTGAATTTAATAAATTGCTTTTTCGTTTATACGTTTCTATCGCTTCTCAATTACCTAGTGTGGAAACCGTTTAGGCAATACCTTTGATAATGTTGTCGGTTTCGACAAAGAGAACTTGATAATTTTTTACAGGTTGCTTCTATATGAGTTGCCTAATTGGGTCTGCTAGCAATATATAAGCCCAGGAATTTAATATTTTGTAGAATACATTTGTAACCAAAAGTAAGATATGATGTTTAGTTTTCATTCAATTTTAATTTATTAGTATCAAACCATAGCTTAGCTTCTTGGATAATATTATTTATTTCGGTTTTCACTTCTTTTTTATTCTTTCCAGTGGCTAAAGCAAATATATTGTTATGATTTCATTTCCTAAACAACAAAAATGATAAAATTAGAACTTACCGAACATTGAAACTCAGAAAAGATTAATAAAAAGATATTATATGGAATTAAAAACAATATTAAAAGTTAAATAATAGTTAGTATAATAAAATAAACAATGTAAAACATAATAAACAACAATGTAATTAGAATTAGAAGTGTAAAACAAGAACTTCAGTGAAAGTGAATAAATGTACAGTGTTACGAAGGCAGAAATCATAATTAAAATGATTACAAAAACTATCATGAGATAGCACAAACTATTGAAAAATGTTATAGATATAAGTTAGGATTAGTAAATTTGAGTTATATAATGTTAAAGAAATGTTATTGATATATTATATTATGTATTAGTTTTTAAGAATGAAAACTGTCAAATTTATAATAATTATTGGAATAATCATATTAATAATAACCTAATCATAGGTTATCTTATACCAAAGTGTGTGGAAAAATGTAGGCAATATTAATTTAAAAAGAAGGAATCATCATCATTTAAAATAAGTTGAAAATCTCCAATAATTCAAAAGTTATAGAATACTAAATTCCGATTGGTCGAGGCGATTTTATAAACGTCAGACTAGTTACAATGTAATACTTCTGCCAGTTTGCAACAATCAACAAAGCATTCTTGATAGGTAAACTAAGCATCTCATTGGTTATTTTTGAAAATACTTGGCGTTCTTTTTGAAGGCCTATAAAAGGCATCTGAAGACAAGCCAAGTTAGTTAGCCATCAACATCTGAAGAGTCAAGGTACTTAAGCAACTCTTAAAGTTTTCATAACCTTAGTTTATTGGATAAACATCGGAGAACCCAAGTGTTCCAGTAGCTTCGTAAGGTTGAAAGTAATCGAAGCAAATAAATAATTTCTACAAGTCAAGTAGTGTTCCAAGTCTCCCAACAAAGTTTGAAGGTTACAATAACCTACAATCCATAAGTAACATCGAACGATAGCCAGCCTTTGATAAAGTTCCAAACATCATTAAAGAGTTTTGTATCTTTAATAAAAAGAATAAAACTAAGTTAACAATTTTCAACAGTTCCTGATTTCAAAAGAAGTAACCATAGTTTACCTGTGTTTATTGTGTATAGCAAAGAAATTGTGTACGGTTAAAGTGAATTATCAAATTAAATAAGAAGGTCAAGCCAAGTGAACATTGCCTACATTTTAAAACATATTCTTGGATATAAACTAAACGTAAGTTTATTTATTATTTCTCCATTGTATTATTATATGTCTGTAAATCTGAAAGAAAGATTGTAGATTATAACTTTGTAAACAAATATTAATAGTAAATAATTTTGAGGTTAGATTTTAGATCTATTTATGAACATAACATTAAAAATTGATACCAGACATAAATTAGAGTCATAGAAATGTAAATATAAAAGTTTTTAACATTCAAAGAACATTGTGTTTAATTCCATAGATATAAAATAAAAAGGTAAAAGTTCATTATTCAAATCAAAACAAACATAAGATTCAAAATACAATAAGAAAGCTAGCCGGTAGAATTAATAATAATTCATAATTAAATAATAAACTCATAAGAGTTTAGTTAATAATATATTCGTCGCAGTATTGACATGTTAACATACTGTTTTTAATATTTAGGTCATTTACATATACAATAAATAGTATTGGATCTAACACAGATCCTTGTGGTACTCCATACTGCACCCTCATTAGATAATTCTTCGTTCCAACAGACTATTTGTGTCCTATTTTCCAAGTAGAATTTGAACAAATTAAATACTATTCCCCTAATTCCATAGAAGTTCAGTTTTTCCAATAATATATTATGGGATACTGAATCGAATGCTTTACTCAAATCAAAGTTAACCATCTCCACCAAGTCTTGGTTATCTAGGGCATTAGTTAAATGTTTAGTCATAGTCAGTAGAGCTGTTGTTGTGATTCTGTTTGACCTATACCCATGTTCTGTGTTACTTAGAAGCCCATATTTTTCTAAGAATTGTACCATTCTGTTTTTAATAACTGTTTCGAAAACTTTAGAAAAGGCAGGTAAGATTAAAAGGGGATTGTTACTGTTAACTGTACGGATATGAAAGAAAAATAATAATTTTCTCCATATGTACATATAACCAAAGATATTAAATTAAGGATTTGTTGTTTGTAAAAAAATTGTTAGAAAATGTCAAATTTTATTATCAATAAAATTCTTTGTTGGTGGCTTTAATCCAAGTTATTCAAGAAATAATATAGCAGTATACCAGTCGATCTATAAATTTTAATTGATTAAACTAAGCAAATATTTTTTGAATGATTGTGCTTCTTGGAAAATAATTGCATGCACAATAATTTTAAAATAGTATTTATTAAATTATTGTACAATTAATTATAGTCCATGCAAAAGCATGCTCAAAATATGTTGGATAGTTTGATTGATTAAATTTATAGGTCTTTGAAATAAAATAATATTTGAATAAACTTCGATTATTCCATGGCCATGTCAAACGTAGTTTGAAAAAATTAGAAATATTGTAGAAAGCCACTTCATCTCTGTTGAAAGTTATTAAAGTAGGTATCTCCGATTGTCAATCGCAGGTTAAAACTGTTCCACTCAAGTACAGAAATTTAGTTTTCTTAACAACTTTATTTAGAGATTTAAATCACAACGAAAAGATGCACAACTATATTTTAAACATATTATTGCCTTAATACTAACCACATATTTAGCTAGATATATATTTGATATCAATAAAGAGGAATAAATTCAAGGATGGTCAGTTATATATCACACATAGAGTAATACATTGGATTTTTCTTTGTACGGTAACAGTTTTGGGAATAATGACATTCAACAATAGATAATTTTCATTTCCAAGCGTTTTTTTTTATTTAATATTTAACTTTTGCACCAAACTTCATTAACCAGAACCAATTCATACTTATATGATCATATAAGAAGAACATTCGTATTATCTATCTAATTATTTTTGTAAATCAATCACCCTTATCCACTAAAAATACTGTTAAAGTTCCTGAGGACCTTTCAGCTACCAAGTAGCCATCATCAGAGGGAATTAAACAGTTTACTCTGATGATGGCAACATGGTAGCTGAAAGGTCCTCACTACTCTAACACTATTCTTAGTGGACAATGATGATTGTTTCTTATTTATAGTATATCCACAGTGTGAAATGTTTTATAGGTTATTAGTAGGATACTCCCATATTATGATATATTCTTCGCAGGACGAAGGTATTTCTAAAATCGTCAAAGAAACTCTCAGAGCAAAAATTCCTTCACCGTAGTATTTTACATTGAATTTTAAGCAACTTTGAAAAAATCCGTCTGTCTGTCGTCACAATCGCTTGTCTACATGATAACTGAAACGAAAGGTCCTATCATATTCAAATTTTGACAAAAAACTGTTTGCTGTTCGGTGACGAACCCTATTGTTTTTCAGGGAAATCGATTAATAAACACCCTTTTCTGAAGGGTTGAAAATTTAAAAAAATCATAGCTCCCAAAGTATACATTGAATTCAAAACGTTTACAGTAAATTTAAGTTAAATTAAAATTGGTTTTACCCTAATTTCAACAACAATAGTACATTGTATACCTAGTAGGAAAAGCTTAACATTTCCGGACGACAGTAAAGATTGCTTGTCGAGGCTCAAGCCGAGACTGGTAATACCATAGACCTATTATCCTAAGGAGACAGACGATCAGACATTGCCAAAATTTCGTATGGCCGTATGGAATGTGCTGTTGCCGGATTAGTTGTTCTGTGTCGGGTTGAGATTTGTAATTGTTATAAAAACATCCATAGCATTATTTATTGGTTATATTAGAAGCAATACTGGAATATAAAATCAAATTATGGAATATTTAAATTTTTAAATAAACTATTCCATTCTATTGCATAATTTTTTTCAGAAGGCGACAACGCCGCGCACCTTTTATGAATGGAGACTTTGTTCTGTACTACGCAATTTGACAGCTTCCGTATTTCTCGTAGCTATTTCGAAGCGGTGTTACCTTACCAAGTTTTAAATCATAGTTACAGCGTTGCTAATAAGGAGTAATTATGACTCGACGACAAAGAGGTCCGTTGCTTTTCTTTGTCATACTTCATGTAATCATTGCGACAAGTCAAATGGAGTTTTATGAATCAGACGTTTCGTCTCCTTAGGATAATAGAGATAATAGACAGAGTTCGCGAAATCTGTTTGATCAAATAAAATTGTGAGTGGAACATCTGCTTTCCGGCAGATGGTGTTGGAACATCTAAGTTCTCCAAACATTTTCTAATTTGGTAGTTATATCTCTGCCCGAAAATGGCTGATAAGTGATTTCATCGAAAACAGCTGTCTGAAACTATCAGAAGTATTCTCACTGTTCAATCAAAATCTTGTCTATTATTATTTTTAGTACACAAATCCTAATTAGATAGATAATAAGAATCAAAATCCCATGCACGTTCATTATAAAATATTTTTTTCACTTTAAAAGTCTATTTAGGAAATTACTAAAGTATTTTTACTGAAGAAAACTATTTAGCTAATAATAAAATATAACATGTAGCTGCAGAGAAAAATCTTTTAGCTGTTGCAAATTGAAAAATATCAAGATCCGAATATTGGTAAACTTCATATAAAAATATATCCTTTAATACTAAACAAACATCAGCTTAAAGCCACAAAAAAACTTAAAATAATAACACATATATGGAATGAAAGAAATAAATGCAAACCTCCATGCGAAGGTGATAACATAAAATTATTTATACTTTCTTCACTGACAGTTGCCTTAGAAAATAGTCTTACAGACGTTATTGATTATTCTTAAGACATTAATTGTTCAAAATCATCGCTTTATTAGACGGCTCTACGATTGTCAATTATTTTTCAGAATATCATATTATTTTGTGATTGAAATAAATCGACGTTGTAGTGTTTGTTTAGCGTGTGCACTTTTTTTTTGAGAATCCCAATAATTAAGGTGCATGTCTCTTGGCGTTGCTGCAGATCATTTTTAGAATAACTCAGCTTAAATGAAGCTGAGGATAACAATAACTCCAAATGTTGTTTTCTGGAACGATGAAAGTACCGTTTGGAGTTCGAAGGAACAGGACCAGTTAGAGTTCGAATAATTACGGTATTCGCTATAGTTTTTAATACTTTACACCCATACGAGATATTTAATTATAAACCGATAAATCCCGTGATCAACGATGTCTAAACATAACGCAACTTGATCTTGGATGAGAAATAGCACCATTACACAGTTTCGTAGAAAAAAATGCGCAACAACTGGGAATGAAGATTTGACTTCTTAGAATCTCTTGTATATTTTGTAATCACTATTTCGTAAGGCAACAAACAGATATTAATTGCAAATTTGCAAATAAACAGAAAAATTACTATACTTTTGTGCTAGCACATTACATAATTATCTTAATGGAACAATATATTGTCATAACAATTCACAATTATATGAACTATGTAGGTACACCACATACATTTACATTATACTTCTGTATAAGATTCTAGTAGAGTACACAGTTCAAAGTCATAATAAATCATGTGATTACGTTGAAAATTAGAAGCATTATATGCAGAATAAAAATTAAATAACTAGATAATTCTTCTGTTATTATCGAATTTTGGGAATTTTTAGTGTTTGAACCCAGTATTTATTATTCGCTTACATAATAAACCATTCATTGTTAGTTTTACATTTTCTTAGTTAATTTATTTACGTAATGTTGTTAATTTATTCAAGTAATGTTGAGTTCGCAAGAATGGGGATGAAGCAGCGGTATTTCTTGTCAGAAGCAAGTGCTTGTAAGAGTGTACTTTCTCAAGTTAACTTGTTCCTGATAGTCTAGGAGTCAGAGCGATATTGATGGTCTGAACATTAACCCGATGGCACTATGGTTTATCGTTAGAGGACGGTTCAATGACCAATTCATCTCACAGACCGAATTTTCGTCGGCTAGATCTCGAGATACAGCATCAGCATTTGTTTTTTTTTTGACTGGAGGTTAACCCTTTCCAAGTTGCGGTTACTTGAAAAGCATGTCATTCTTATACACTTCCACCATGGGCCATCATTTTTTATCGTGTCCGTTTATCAGGCCGACCAGTCAAAATTGGACCTAAAATGGACTGCAAGTTAACCCTCCCAAACCTGGTGAAAATGTTCATTGGTGTTGCCAATTGTTAAGATACCCTATGCCATCAAAAGTTGTCGGTCCATTTCCGAGTAATTGGCCATTATTTGGACCAAAAATATTTTTTTCTCATTTTGTGTCTAAACCTTGTGGATTACAAGGTAGCATGATGGCACCATGTTGAATAACTTTATTGAAGGTCAAATAAAGATTTAAAATTATTGCCATCACTCCTGCCTATTTCAACTCCCCAAAATCCCATAAAACCACCACCAAAAAAAACATGAATAATATGGATAATATGACCAATTTTATGATAAATTAGTCAATTTTTGAGATTCTGGCTGGGTTTAAAATCGAAAAGGCAGTTTTTTTGTTTTGTTTTGGGGGGTGGTTTTAGAGAGTTTTGGGGGGTTGAAATAGGTAAGGAGTGATGGCAATAATTTTAAATCTTTATTTGACCTCCAATAAAGTTATATTTAACATGGTGCCTTCATGTTACCTTGTAACCCGCAAGTTTTAGCCACAAAATGAAAAAAAGAAACAGTCCATTTTCGGTCGAATTTTAACTCGTCGGTCTGATAAACGGACACTATAAAAAATGATGGCACATGGTGGAAATGTATAAGAATGGCATGCGTTTCAAGTAACAGCAACTTGGAAAGGATTTACCTCCATAGTCCAGTCATTATAGGAGATCTTTGAGCAAATAATCGAAATTTTTGGGTACAGCTCAATTTTTGTACCAAAGTGTAGGTTTTGGTATCTGAAAACATGTGGCACTGACGCGCCTGCGCGCGCATTTTAGCATTCGTCAGAATAGATATATATATACGTTTTTTTGCCATTTTTTGCACAAAATGAAGAATATATCCAAATGTATGCATTTTATCGAAAAAATGAAGAGGAGTAAAGTTGTTCAGAATTAAATTTCCTATAAAAATGCATTATTTGATTTTCCGATTTGTGTTGATAAAATTTTATCATGAGGCTGAAACAAAAAATGCAAGCACACGTGTCTTTCTTAAATAACATAATAACTAAAAAAACGTTTCACAATTTCATAATATTGTTTGAATGGTAAAATGAAAATAAAAAGAGAAACTAACGTTGAAAATCATGGGAAAATTAATTTCCCGCGCCCGGGAAAACTGCGAAGAAAATCGGAAAATCAAATAATGCATGCAGTGCCACATGTTTTCAGATACCAAAACCTACACTTTGGTACAAAAATTGAGCTGTACCCAAAAATTTCGATGAAAATCTCCTATAATGACTGGACTACCAGTAAAAAAAAAGAAATTGCGGATGCTGTATTTCGAGATCTAGCAGCCGGGGAAAATTCGGTCTGTGAGATGAATTGGTCATTGAATCGTCCTCTAGCGATAAACCATAGTGCCATCGGGTTAAGGTTCAAACCATCAATATCGCTCTGGCTCCTAGACTATGAGTGAAAATTATTATATAAATTAATTCATGAAAATTTATTCATACCTCTGGACGGAACAGACTTATTTTGCAGTTGCCATGAACTTTGTGGATCACATTGCATCCACAAACTTCAATTTGAACAAACTTTTTGAGAAATAATATGATGTTCATGTTTCCGTTTAAAAGATCAAGATGGATTCAATATACAGCAGAGCTTATTGATTGGTATAGTTAATATTCATGAAGACATTACATGATGAATTACTTCGATGATGTTACTTTCTGAATGAACTTCGCCAATGTAAAACTAACATTACATAATAATTCAGTTAGACACAGTACTTATTTCTAAGGATTCACACATGCATGTGTATTAACATATGATTATGATTAAAAATTGTTTATAACAGTATATAATATTAGTAAGATCTAACGGTTTTTCAATAAAGCGTTTACTCTTTTGATTTTATAGCAGTGACTTTTTGGCGTAACAATAAGCACAATTGATATTAGATAAGATCGCAGCAAAGAATTCCATAAATATGAGCAGCTGCTTATATGAATGAAAATCCTGTGGAAGGACTGAATTAATCATTTATCCATTTACGAAGCAATGAATGTCGAGATATATCAAGAGTTTCGAAAGACAATAGATACATGTTTCCTATAGAAATAAATAGATCCTCACTCAGTTTGAACTGTATTAAGTAGTATATCTTAAATATTGTACTTTGATTCTTACAATCCATAATTTATAAGATATTTTCTGAATGTTTCAAAGTACCATTTACACTTCATTCTCAAGTATTTAAGTGGATTCGTTATTATAAGTTCAAGGTTTGAATGAATGAATCTTCGTTTACATGACAATGGAATTATATATAAAATTCCCATTATTTTCGTCTTCACGTACGTTTTGGCCTCACGACTATCATCAGAAGACGTATCACTGTATAAAACGTGATTTCTTAAAACTAATTGTATCACCACAAAGCGTCCTTATCGCACTAATTCAATAATTTAATATGGTAGGTGAAAGATCCTCAGTACTCTAACAGTATTTTTAATGGATAAAGGTAATTGTGGCTTATTACAGTATTGGTTCTTCCATCTTCAAGGATTACAGAGATATTTGACTTTCTTCGAAACCCCACTTTCAACGCCCACTTAAGAGCAGCTTGGTATAAATGTTAAATCATCATATTTTGGGTCCCCTACATGCCTCTGCTGAGTCGTATCTTATGCGAAACAACCTGTATATCTCTTGGTTTGGCAGCAACCTTGCGAACCCTGCTCTTAGGAATATAGTAGCTACCTAAGATTATTAGTACCTTCAAGCGGGTCGATTGGAACATTTTTTGACAATATAATGCTTTCTATATTGAATAGTGAATACATTATATTTTTAATTATAATAAATTGATGTTTCTATGTCTTTCAATACTGTGATTTTCCCGCATGTCCGGTTAAAAACATTATAAATTCAGCTTTTTCTTGGATTTATTCATTTTGGAACATTTGGCATATCTTATTAAACCGAACTTACCACAATGATGGAAATAAACGTTACTACCGAAAACTGTTTTTCTTATTTCCGAAATTGGGACGCCATTGAATTATTTTTCATATCACATGTAGATATTAATTTATTTTTAAACATCCAAATTAATGCCATTTCTATTAATTTTTAGTTCAGTTTGTATACGATGCGATAGTAATCAAAATTCTTATATAAACAAGCATCTGGATTCGAGTAACACTAACGGTTGGTGATTAGTTTATGATTTTATGAAGACCTGAGGTGGTATTTTTGTACATTTAAGGGTTTAAAGGTTTCTTAAATGGCGTAATCGTCTTACAAGTATACAGCTTGAAGTCAGTCCGCAGGAAGTACTAGCCAGCTGCGAGATATTTACCGACCTTCTGGGGTAGTCAATTTTCTCACTGAATACCTGAAAATAAACATTCATTTGAGGATTGAAACATACGACGTTATCAAAATCATCTTCGGAAGATGATGAAGTGGCTAATATCAAATCTGGAACATTGTTATGACGCTTCCACTTTGACTATTTACTTTTTGAGCTATCATATTTATAAGAAGTTGGCTTATTTTGGATTATGACAATTGATAGTCTTTACAAAGATCCATATGGACGGAGATGCAGTGCTTTCGTACAGTACTGAATAAATTCATTCTTAGCCAAACTATCCATTTCTGAGAAATCTCCTGAAACAGGTCGATTTTAAATCTCAATTTGCCACATTTATAAGGGAAATTTAAATGTACAGGGTGATCCACGTTTGTGTAATGTCGTCCGCGACAATTTTTCCAAATGGAACAGCCTATATGTTATTTAATTTATGGAATCTCTATGAAAAGCTGAATTTAAAAATAATCACATAGGGTTTGTATACAGTGCGTATGTCAAAAAGGTTCCTTTTCATATTCCCTCATGGAAAATGGGTTGCCATCAAAAAATACCGATGACGTCATTTCTTCTACACGAATCATTCTGTATGTGCTAATTAAATTTGAAAGAATGCCCAGATGAAAATAAATTTCGACGGCTTCGAGCGTTCTTCCCAAAAAATTTTCCTTCAATTTTTCACGAATTTATCTACTACTTTACGAGAGCACTGAATTTAACAGTCGCCTGTATACAAACCCTATGGGTGATGTATTTTTGAATTCAGTTTTCAATGGAGATTCCAAAAATTAAATATTATATAGGGTGTTCCATTTGAAAAAATTGTCGCGGACGACATTACTCAAACGTGGATCATCCTGTATATTTAATTTACCCTTATAAATGTGGCAAATTGAGATTAAAAATCGACTTGTTTCATGAGATTCCTCAAAAATGGATGGTTTGGCTAAAAATTAATTTATTCAGTACTTTACGAAAGCACTGTATTATAACCCCAAACATATAAGATGAAAAACTTTGGTGATATCTTTCATTAACAAATGTCTTTCAATGCACATTTACAGGGTGAGGGAAACTCGATGTCTCAGCTCTATTATAAGAAAAGGATAAACGACAGAAAAAAACTGAGTAGGTAGGGGTCATATTGGCGAAACAGACCCAGACACTTTTATCAGTAGCCTTATTAGTTGGTGACGCTTATCAGTAGCCTTATCAGTTGGTCGCCTAGTCATTTTGGGCAGTTGGACGCCTGCCAAAATCTTTCAGCAGTACACCTTTAATTTGAGTCGAGCTATTTTCTTTCAGTAGTGGCGTGCCTCTTGTCGAACGTTTAAGCAGCTTAAATCGTTTTAACTGTATTTTAAACCGTTTAACCGTTGCTCCAACCGATTCAATCGTTTTTCAAGCAGTCGTAATCTGCTTCCGGCAGGCGACCAATTGATAAGACCGTGACCAACCGATAAGGCTAATGATAAGACTGTCTGGGTCTATTTCGCCAAAGTCACCTATTAATCTACAAAGAGCTTCTTAAATGGGATGGGGTAAGCTCCATTTTACGCCAAATTTACATATTTTTCCATATTTGCAAACTGACATCATCGAATTTTTTTTTCCTGAAACATACCTATATTTTGGCATATGTAAAAAGAGCTAATTTTTCTGAAGACATTTTGTTGAAAAATTATAAGCAAAGGATACCGCACACTTTAGTAGGGAAAGTGGCCCCCCTGTCGAATTGGCTGAATTTTTGATATGTTATAGTCCAAGTCATTCCGAACAAAAAGTTCAATGGGCACAACTTTTTCTATAGGCTGGTTTTGGCGCTAGAGGCCAATGAAAACTTTCATTTGTTCTTCATTGTTAAACAACACGAAACGTTATCCTGGATAATAATCACTTTTCTGAATAATCAAGATCTAAACAGTCATTAATATGAGATACTATTAGAAGTATTGTTCATTGATGTCACTATAGATGATCAATTATACAGTGTGTTCCAGCTATCATGGTCAAAATAATACTTCAAGTTGATGATGAAACTCAAGAATCTAACAAAAATTGGTCTATCATTTTGATAGGGTTGTGTCGAATGAGTACGTAAATACATCCGATAATTGTACTGATGCTCAAGGAGTGTGGCGGAGAAACTCCTTTTAGCGGGTCAACAAAGCCTCCATTCGCACATTCAGCATAAATATAATAGGAAGGAAATAATGGGCTATAACTCAATAAATATATTATATGCAACATTTAACTTACCCATTGAACCTGGTATCGTTGACCCAAATGAAAAACTCTCGACTGAACCCTAATCATTCATTTAATGATTTACAGGGTGTTCCATCTGAGAACATATCAATATGAACAAAGAAACAAGGAGAATATGCCATAAACAGTCTAAACAATCATAGGTTCTTCATTATTATGTCTCTCTGCAGCATCAGATACGGTATGAAGTATTTCGGTCGAAGGATACTTAACATTGGCAGCATGACGGGCATATCCAAGGTACCAAAGTACGCTAGCTACATGCGAACATGTACCCAATGTACGACTTCCTGATTTGCACGTACAGTAGAACCCCTGAATTGGCACACCTTCCAAACTGACATTGTACTTGATCCACAGTTGGTATTTCATACTATTTCGATGACGAGATTTTATTCTCATCCTCAATAGACCTGGAATTTCAATAAGGTCGTCGAATTCAAATGAAACGTTTCCCAAATCCTGTCTATTATCTTGTACATAAGATGGAGCTATTTTTATCTGGAAAATTCCGAATGTTAGTTCTCGTAGGTACTCCAAACTGAGAACTGGATCGAACAATATTTTTCAGTAGGTACGGAACTTTTCGAATATAACTTTCGATTTCTTTTAAAAGGAACACTCCTTATATTTTTCGACTATGTGATGTGGAATACGGTGTAGAATAGGATTCATAAACATTTTTTCCATTGTAGATCCCTAAGACGATTTGTAACCATTTTCGAATTATTGCACTTTAAAAATTGTAAGTAGCTGGAACACACTGTATAATTGACCAAATGTAACAACACCAAAGAAAAATACTTTTAACAGTATGTCATAGTAATGACTGTTTAGATCTTGATTATTCAGAAAAGTGATTATTATCCAGGATAACGTTTCATGTTGTTTAACAATGAAGAACAAATGAAAGTTTTCATTGGCCTCTAGCGCCAAAACCAGCCTATAGAAAAAGTTGTGCCCATTGAACATTTTGTTCGGAATGACTTGGACTATAACATATCAAAAATTCAGCCAATTTGACAGGGGGCCACTTTCCTTACTAAAGTGTGCGGTATCCTTTGTAAAAAAAGTATCGAAAAGTAACATATGTATTTTTAATGTTAAATTGATGATACTAATAAACAATAATAATTAATAATGTTTAATTATTGACAGATGATCCTTTCCTATTTCTTTCCAAAGACTACTTGTTTAAATCGTGACAATCACGAATTTGTGATAATACCTTTTTTTTACAAATTTGCTTATAATTTTTTAACGTAAGATAGCAAATTTTTTCTGAAAATTATTTAAATATGCCAAAATATAGGTATATTTCTGGGAAAAAAAATTCGATGACTTCTTTACTTCAGTTTCCAATTCATGCAAATGTCGCATGTATACGTTGATAAAGCATTGTCACACGTATACTGCACACATTTTTATCTACGCTCGTAAAAAGAAGAAAATAAATCGACATGAGTTATTGGGAAAACCAGAACATGGAAACTAATAAATGATATGGCGGTTTTATAAATAGGGTGGAAATGCTTGGTCTCCTTGGTTACCACTTTTTTCATTGATCTAATTTGATTGATTGAAAAGCTGTGAGATAAGAAAAACGCGAGCGGTAATAAATTCCTTATCTCACGCAAAATGAGCGAGATAAGGATTTCTTATATGCCGGATGTTGATCAAAACAATTTAAAGGTCACTTCGCAAATAAATATGCTTCTTTCGTATCCGAGATACAGCGTGTCAAATTTTACACAATTTAAAGGTTTTTATTTTTTAACTTTCAAACCACTCGAACCGAGGATGTTCTAACCAAACTTTTTATGTGATCTACTTTAGTGCCATTAACAAAACAAATAATAGGTGCTGTAAGCTGTGCTGTGGTTATGATATAATAATTATTTAATAAAAAAAGCAACAAGGTTTTGTGAAAAATTAAAATTTAACGCCTTGTTTAATGTAAATCTTAATTCTGAAAAGGAATTGTCTCTTGGTTTTTTCAATTCGCCAAGACTTCATGTATATTTGACAAAGTGACCTCATTTTTGATCAAAGAATACTCCTTTAAATTGTTCACAGGCATTTTGCTCTAGGCTCGGGCATACAAAACTTCTGGGCTTCATATTTCGTAATAGCATGAATGTTGTTGATCCTAAGACTCTAATTTTATTATTCGACCCTCTTATTCGCCCTCAATTTGAGTATGCTAGCACTATGTGGCCTCCATCTACTGCTGGCGGCATTGATATGATTGAGCGTTTTCATCTCATTAATAGGCTATCAATGCTGATGTTCCACAGGGATCTGTCTTGGCACCAACTTTGTTCCTGCTCCATATCAACGATCTGCTGGAAGTGACCAGCTGTTCCCTCCACAGCTTTGCAGATGATGGTACACTTCATATAGCTTTCTCATCTGGAGCCCCTATACTATCCATTGAAGCCAGAGAGCGAGACAGGGACATGTTGACGCAATTAATGGAGATTTGGAAAAGATTTTGAAATGGGGATCTGATAATCCAGTGGAGTTTAATGCAACCAAAACTAAAGCTTGCGTCTTCTCCAGGAAGGGGGATTCCACATTCCCTAATATGATGATGTCAGGTACAAATATTCCTATGAAGTCTTCTATAACAATGCTTGAGATCACCACCAACACAGCACTCTCTCATGGGACGATCATGTGAGATCCATTGTGAAAACCGCTTCACAAAAACTTGGTTTTCTAATCCGTGCCAAGAGATACTTTACATTCAAGCTCCTCATAATCCACAAAGCACAGACTCGACCTGTCCTGGAGAACTGTTCACATGTTTGGAGTTCTGCTCTCAAACATACGCTGAAGCTCTTGGATTCTATCCAGAAGAGAGTTATTCGTTTGATTGATGATGTCACAGTTACGAGTTCATTGACCTCGTTAGAACGTCGTAGAAAGGTAGGAGATCTCTCCATTTTCTATAGATGTTTCCATGGTCGGTGTTCATCGGACTAGACGAGCTCAAACTAGTCACCACTTCACCGTCAAACTCGAGACCTGCCTAACTTCTTCCTACCAGACTCAATTTTTTTATCGAATGGCGAAGTTTGTGGAACTCTTCAAGAACAATACGAATTCCTACATTCCACTGCTGGCTCACACGATGTTCTTCGAACATTATAGGTTTCCCTCTCGTGTAGTCACAGTATATAAAAAAAACTCAAGATTTAGTGCTGGAAACATAATATTTTACCTTGAAAGAAGATGGAATTTCTTCTAAACTTCTGTGAACCAACGTGCCGTTGAGAAATAATACGTTAGCCGCTTCATCATCGGGCACTGTTAATGTTTGGTAACTAAAAGTAGCCTCCCTTTCCATTCTTTTCAGAACTTCTTGAGGTTCTTTACCAGCACCCACACATAACAGATCTGGACCTGCCATACTTATGAAGTCCTTCAAATGTTTCGAATCGGGTACCTGAAAATTTATATAGTAAATTTCAACGATTATTTGAGATAAGAATGTAGACTAGTTGAAGTTATCGTGGTTCGGTAGATATTTTACAATCCATCGAACAAAATACGTTGAAACGTTCAAAATAACATTTTACTCTGATGAGGGTACTTCTTAGCTGAAAGGTCCTTTCCTCAGTACGAGTATTTTAGTGGTTAAGGGTGATTATTTCTTACTTATAGTAATTGTATATAAGTATTGACGTTAATCAATTAAGGTTTCTAAATGATGGTGTGAAATTACCAGTGGCGTATCCAAAAATAAGTTTCGGGAAGGGGAATTTAATTTTAAGTCCATTTCGATATTCTTCCAGAACACACTATGTACTACCTTTTCACAAATCATTTTTGTTGCTTAACAGTTAACACAAGGAGGGGAATTGAAACCGCTTGTCCACACCGCCCCCCCCCCACCATGGAAACACCACTGACGTTGACATTAAAGCGACTTACACTTCTGGTTTCCTCACTATACGTAGTATAAGGGAAGTATTGGCCCAAAACGAGTTTTTTCCGGATAAGTATAGTAGAAACAAAAACTTAGTAAACTCCACGGCCCTCGCTAAACATTGATTTGATTATAACCATCAATTCGATTACAAAATGCTTAGATTTAGCTTTAATTGATAACTTCTAGCTGTAAAAATACAAGTTTTTTGTAAAATTTAGTTCAATTCTCCAACTTCCGAAAGTTAAAACGATTTTGCACTAAGTAAGTATCCCCACAAGAAAAAATCTCGTGTCGTCAAATCAGGGGAATGAGGCGGCTACTGAACGTCTCCATGTAGCGCCATCGTGCTGAAACCAGAAGTTTTCCATGCCAAGTTCTTCCAACTGTAGTTGCATAAATTCACGTATCATGGTTCGTTACCGTTCTCTCATCAATGATTCGTTCGCAGCATATTGCGCACCAAACAATGACTTTTTGAAAAAACTGCACGTTCTCTTGAATAAAACGAGGGTTTTCTGTTCCCCAAAAACGATAATTTTGTTTGTTAACTCTACTGGAACGGCCAAAATTTGCTTCATCGCTCATTATCAATTTTTGCCAAAAATTGGGTTATGCCTCCACTAAGTTCATAACGATTTGTGCGTATTGCAAACGGCTTTGAATATCAATTGGTCAACATTTGAATGCAGTCCAAGTGCAAAATTCTTGTTAGAATTCAGTCAGACAACCCTAATTGCGCCTGCACGTCTTCTTGTAGAAGTTGTTGGTTCTACTTGAACGTCAACTCAATATTTTCGTTTGAACGACCAGAACGAGGTCTTCCAGTATGCTTTACATCACTTACTGTGCCAATCTGTAAAAACGCGTTTGCTAAACGACGAACTGTTTCTCCGTGTGGAGTTCTTCGACCGGGATACTCTCTCCTAGAAGCGCGTTGAGTTAAAATTATCGAAGAAAAGTTTTGAAAATACAGTTCAATAATTTCTGCGCGTTCTTGAGCCGAATAACGTTCCATAACAAAATTCTGTGTCTTTTTACTTTGATATGAAACTTTACTTTTGACAGTTGTCAAAGAAAGAACACAATTAAAACAATATTCCGTGGCTTGGTGTATTTTGCCGCACCCCGTAGATATATTTTTCATGGGGTTTCTAATTTTATGTAGACGATGATCAATGTGTTATGTTTTATTAAGACTGAATTGTGTTACCTTAATTGGAGTACATGGATATTCTGGAAAAGCTGCAGCTACACCGCGTGCTCCTGCTTCATTGGACCACTGCGTTATTCCAACAAAAAATTCTCTCCCTAAAAGAAACCTAATTAATGATGAAGAACATCGAATTAATTAGCAATTGTAATCGGAATTTCACGTTATCCTCAAAATGTGCAAAAAAATAATTGTTAACTCAAAGTTTGAGACAACATGTTCCATGTATTCTGCGATTTTATGAATTAAAACATATGGTTCTTGCCACAAAATTAGCAAGGAAACGATTCAATAGTACAATTGTTATAATTTATTGAAAATCAACATAAACAACGCTCTTTGTTTACTAGAATGCACATTTAGTTGCAAATTCAAGGAATTCGCTATTCAGCGACATTGCATGACGAGAATATTAATCATTGAAAATACAGCTCTCCAATCATGTTTAATTATTCAATATCTAAGCCAACTTTACCGGTGAACAAAACGTCTCCTCCATCAAGTCTTGCATTTGCATCAGACATTTCTATTATTGGAAGATCTAATTCTTTCTTGAGAACCACTCTTATCGTTTCCACCTGCAATAAGAAACGTCTTATATTAATTATTTACATTAATTAGGTATAATGAGAATAAGAATTTTCTTGGTTTTACTAACACATAATGACTACAGTTTATACAGTATTTACGTTGAAATAATTACATTATTTGAATACTCCAAACAGTTGTGGATAAATGAGAATAAGTTGGTCTTGAGATGGACGTTTAATGTGTTTTTTTCCAATGATTATACACTTCTGTCACTTTGTACAACTATAAAAACAATTAACATTTGACAAAGTCGGCATATTATGATTATTTTCGATCAGATTGTTAGAAAACGTGGAAGGATCTACAATGTTCTTTGCATTTAATTTCTATTGACTAACCAGATGAAGATACTTGGCTTCCGGATAGATTCCGTGTCACAATAGCACGAATTGATGCCGACATTTCGCCAACCATTATAGGTGACATCTTCAGGGCAGGATTGAGGCTTGAACTGTATTTATTGAGGGAAAAACATTCACCCTACACAGTTCATTGCCTTTATTCCGGTGGTTAACTCTGTTCTGGTACCTGACCCTGTCGTTGTGTGATCATGTGCGAAGTGGAATTTTCGAGGATGGGTTTCCAAATGTTGGATCCTGGTTTAAATTATTCTGATGTTTTAGCATTTTTATCGCTTCGATAATTTTTCGCTGATAGAAGTTTGGGGCTCGGGCTAGGATTTTAGTATTTTCAATAAGGATTTGACGATTAGTGTCAAACTAACGTTCCGCAAGTGAAGATCTACTGGTGTCAGGAAGCCTTGTAAAGCGCTCATGTTCTTTCACTTCAGGTAGCTACTACCTGTTTCACCAATGTAGGTTTTACCGCAAGAACAGGGAATGCTATAAACACCTTCTAAATGAAGAGGAGGAAGGGAATGTTGTAAGGGGAGAAATTATTTGATAATAAGACATATATAAAAATAATAATAATAATAATAAATTGACTTTATTGGTGAAGGTACAAAAATAGGCGCAATTTAGCCAAAGGCTAATCTTACACTTAGCCTAAGATGTACGATAAAGTCAGCTAAAGTGGTAAATGGGAGGAAAGAGAAGTTGTCTAAACGTAAAGCATAACAATAATTAATTTATAACATAGGTACCTAGATGAAATAATGTGACAAGGAAAGTAAAGGCTAAATACGATTCAAGAAAAGGTATTCAAGTTCAAGTTAGTATTCTGGGAGTGTTTTTTCAGAATGATTCTTTTATTTGTTTTCGAAAATTGCATAGACATGATCGTAATTTCTTAAAGAGTAGAAAAATCTACAACAGTTCTGTTGTAGATGTTCTGTACCTGTACACAATATCACCATAGTTAAACCGTGATAATACCAACGACTCTGTGAGAAGTTTCCTGATTGATCGAATGAAATAATGTCTATTTGAGTAAATCAGTTTGAGAGTACTAATCGATTTTTTAACCAACTGATTCAAATGCAAATCAAATCTTAGGTTAGAGTCAAAAATGATACCAAGGTTTTTATGGAATTCACAACAGGTAGAATGGTGTCGATCAATTTTAATTGTGAGGTTTTGTGAGACAAAAGCAATATTCTTTTTATTACCGAAAAGCATCAAGTGACATTTATTTTTATTCAATTTTAAGTTGTGTTGCGTAGCTAAATTAGTAATGGTTTGTAGGTCGGAATTGATGAGATTTTGAATAGTTGCATAGTTGTGGATGTTTAGGTTGTTATATAATTGTGTATCAACTGCGTAAGCCTGAACTTTAGAGTACTGATTAGAGGTCAAGATATCACTGGTGTAGATTCTGAAGGGTAACGGTCCTAAGATTGATCCTTGAGGCACACCAGAATTCATTCAGTGTTGGCGACATTTCATTATTATAACATACCGATTGACAGCGATTCGAGAGATGTGAAAGAACTAGAACCTCATCCGAGAATCCATAATATTTCAATTTTAAACAATGATGTGTGATTTATAGTATCAAATGCTTTTGAAAAGTCTAAGGCAACTGAATGAATGAAAGGTGTTTTAATTTCGATTTTAATGATCAGCGAAAAATTCTTAAAGCGATAGAAAACCTAAAACATCCAAACAATCTAAACTGTGACTCAGGATATTACCTTCCCAACATTTGAAAACCCATCCTCGAAAATTCCATTTCGAACAACGGCAGCATCGGGTGCCATAACGGAGTTAACCATCGGAATAAAGACACACTGAACTGTAGCTTGAAGGTTTTTTCCCACAATAAATACCGCTACAGTAACCAGAAGAAACATTTTCAGTTCACGCCTCAAACTTGTCCTGAAGATGCCACCTGTAATGGTTGGCGAAACGTCGGCATCAAGTCGTGCTATTGTGACGCGGAATCCATCCGAAAGCCAAGAATTAGCTATCCGTGGAAGTCTACTTTTCAGGTCAGATGAAGATAATATAATAAGAGAGATATGAGTAAATTATATCATCAATAATTAACGTGAGCTATTGATTTCTGATGATGTACTTAACGTGTTATTGTTATTATTGATAGTAATACCAATGAGCTATAATGTCAACACGTATCTTTGCAGTTATAGCTAATTACCTCTTTATAAAATTTTATGGAGTATACGTTGCAAAACTTACAATGAAATCTTTGTATTCTAACAGCTCAAGAAATACCCATAATATATTTTCCAATAGCTTACATCCTTTATTTGATGAATTTCCCATCTCTCTGTTTATTAATTTATATATTTATATATTTTTTCTTCGTTGAAATTAAGGTAAATCAATTGGAATTCTTTTTAAGATGATAATATGTCGCTATTATTCCTTTATATCGTGGTGATAATCGAAACAACATATTGTGTCCCCCTAGTTTTTGCGCGCTGAATGATCTGATTCAAACTTCTTTTATTTCGTTTGAAAGATAATTAATCCATTGTGTGAGCACTAGGCGGAGACGCTCGCTGTCTGGTTTCGTATGTAAACAATTTCGTCTTTGTGGGAAAAGATCAAAAGTGTTCTGACATTATCAAGCGTTTCGCTGGACATTGCATTGGTTTTCATTATGCATTTTTAAAACAGAATTTCAATTACTTATTTATGTGAAAATATCAACACTACAGATATATATTATATTTTATTTAATTCATTTCTCTTAAATTAATTGTACTAAGACTACTATACAAGGTGTTCCTTAATGATAAGGGAATATTTTAAGGGGTGATTCTTGGGTCAATTTCAAGTAAAAAAGTTCCCATAAACCTGTCCTAAAACTCTGTTTTCGATATACAGGGTGACAAAGTTTTATATTGTTCAAAAATCTAGAAAATGATTTGAGATATTGAGCTGAGTTTTTGGAACTCAATATTTTTCTAGATTTTTGAGAAAAACCTAAAAAAAAAAAATTTGACACCTGTATATTGAAAACAGCGTTTTAGGACCGGTTTATAGAAACTTTTTTACTTAAAATAGACCCAGGATTCACCTTTTAAAATATTCGCATATCATTAAGGAACAACCTCTACAGAATATTAAACAAGTTTGGAAAAGCAAAGTTTCACTAAACGAATATAGTACGTAAAGACGGAAATATAATACATATGGGTTAAGTTAAACTATTTCCTCGCAGATTTAAATGTAATTCATACCTGGGTCAAAATCATTATTACACTGGGTTCCCCATAATAGACTACCCATTTTATATTATTAATAAATTCCCTACGAGATAACTAAATAGGTTGTTCTCTGTGGGATTATCTTCTATAGTCTTTGGGATTTAAGTAAATTATTAATCAAGTAGGCGCCTGTCACAAATAAATTTTAAATTAATAATTTCGTGGAACGCCATTTTTCTACGAGAAGTTTGTTAGTTTTCATCAATAATTATTTAATTTTTTTGCTTTGAGACATTATTTCAACATCCGTTTGAACTTTCATGGATTACTCAGTCCAACAACGTGTGTTTTGTGTAGAAACTTACATAAGAAGCAATTCGATAGAAGAAGTTAGGCGTGAATTCCGGCGTCAATTTAATAACAACAATAGGGGTCACGCGCCAAATCGTAAAACTGTTCAGTTATGGGTTCGTCATTGGCGTGAAAATGGTTCTGTACAAAATTTGAAGAAGTCTGGACGTCGAAGAACAGTTCGTACACCAGAAAATATCGAACGAGTTAGAATTGCATTTACGAGAAGTCCTAAAAGGTCTGCTAATCGACAAACCCTTATCCTAGGAATATCGAAGGGAAGCTTAGATGGAATTCTTCAAAGGGATTTAAAATTTCATCCCTATAAATACCAAATGGCACAGCACCTTAGCAATCAAAATAAAGAAGCAGGTTAGCATTTTGTCAAGAATTTTTGGATTTACATCAAGGAGCAATTCACAGAGTCCTAATGACCGACGAAGCAAATTTTTATTTGAACGGCATGGTCAATAAACAGAATTTTAGATACTGGTCAAATGAAAATCTTCGTGAAATCTTTACACAGAACCTCCATAATCCAAAAGTTGTTGTGTCGTGTGGAGTAGGATCTTTTGTTATTATTGGCCCTTATTTTTTTGAGGATGAAAATAACCGCGCTGTAACAGTAACATCCGAGCGCTATGTTAATATGCTAGAGACATTTCTCATTCCAGAATTAAATAGACGAGGATTACTAAACAATGCCTTACTATTTCAACAAGATGGGGCAACAGCTCATACCGCCAGAAACTCAACAAGTTTGAAAAATGTGTTGAAACTGGTGGAGGTCATTTAGAAGACGTGATTTTTAAAAGTTAGAATTAAATTAGCCAAATATTCATAAGTTATCATAAATCCCAAAGAGTTAGCTGTAATTTAGTAAAATAAAAAGTTTGTTTTGTTAACTAAAAAAATTTTAATTCAAATATTAAAATGGGTAGTCTATTATGGGGAACCCAGTATTTACTGAGGAGTTTCAAATTTCGAAAAAATTCAATAAGGTAAACGGTTTAGGTGTATCAAGAGTAATACCATTATCCATTAATGATGGTAAGTGAAAGTCAACTGAAGCATTTTAAGCAGTTGATTTGTAATGACCCCCCCTTTAAAATCCTATAAATTTTTCTTTCTCTATTGTTTTAGGGAAAATTTACTTCTAAAACTATTTTACTTGTAATTTTTCCAAAAAACTCGTTTTCAACTAATAACTCTAAAGCCAACATGTTGCTATAAAATGATCCTTCATATTTGACAATTCCCCTTAAATCGACTATTTTCATCGGGATGTAATTGGCGAAACATAAACAAACACCTTATTAAGCGTTTCCCAAAGCAAGTGGTTCGTTGAAGCCTAGCTAGGGGGCTATTATTTCCGCATCCAATGTATTTATTTGGGTGGGTTGAAAATCTCCTTCACGAATAAACCAATATTCCAGTCTGAGTTGCAATCGTCAGTAAATCCGTGAGAGTATATTGAAAAAATTCCAAATAACTTTCGTCAGTTAGTCGATCGAGTAAAAATCAATCAAATAACAATCAACAACTATTTATTTCAAACTGTCGTTGGAAATGTCGAGGAATTATCAAATGAGAGTTTACATCAGAATGTGGATGTGGGTTACGTAGGTATATTTGTGTTCCTTTCCCTCATCAGTAAAAATACACTGCACATGATTAAGATATTCTTCCACACGTCTGCTGCAGTTTGTAGAAACCTAACACTTAACAGCATTGCCTTGTTCACTGAATGAACATTTTCCAGCCATTTCCCAATGACTTTTTTCTAATTGTCAACTTTGAAGTATACATTCATATCTATTTATGTTTTAGTAGTTGCGTAGGTAGCATTGTTAAACATTTCTCTAGTTATTCAATTTTTTCTTGACTTTTTTGAAAAAAAAACAAAAGATAAAAATTAGATTCTACTCGAAGCGATTTCAGATCTCCGATTTACGTGCAAAAGTTTTGCATCGGGCTTTTTCTCAGCCATTTCCAAAACTATGATAAAAATATTACTGAAATAAAATAACTTTTTTGCTAATTGTCAACATTAGGAATGATTTTGGTGGTATGTTGATAATAGGACTGAAGAGTATGAATTTGAATATACAGTATCTTATAGATTTTGGTCCTATTTTGGTCACGTAGCTACATTTAAATTTTTATTGTGCTTATTTATATCCAGTCAGGATCGTCGTTATATCATCATTCTGTTCCATTTATTTGAACCTTAATCACAGCAGGGCAAAAGAAGGTCAAAGTTTAACAATGGTTGAATTGGCAATGTTAGACGGAAGTAATAACACTATTCGTAATGATTGTATCTTTTGTTATGCAATTATTTACTTTCGTGTACAATAGTTAATAGCAGTTAAATTTTTGTTATTCAAAGTGTTGTCTTGAAACTGGGGTTTATCCGTATTTTGTTAAATACTTCTGGAATCGGATATCGGAGAAAAGTCATCGGAGCAATAATTGTTCTTCATAAAAATATCTGGAAACTTTGGTACATTTTGGTAACTTGACAATTTTACAGCAATTTTTTCAAATTTCTATAGAAACGGTAAACATGTATGGGAGGGGAACTCTGTTATGTATTAATGAGTTGAAGCTAATTGGCTCTGAGAAAATAATTATTTGGTTATATGTACATACATATAACATATGAAATATGGTTACTGTCATACTTTATATAATTCACCTTTTATAATGAAATAATAATAAGTTAAAATAATAATAAATAAGTGTCACTTTCCAATATTACTTGGATGTTAACGTGAAATTTTAGAATCTTTCTTCTAGATTCAAGGAAAAAAATAACAGTTGGTACTTCAATTATTAAATATAAAAAAGGTAGTAATTTTTTACGAAACACTTGAGTTTTGGAGATACCGCGACGAGACAGGAAGAACATAGGGTATTTTTGAAATCGGTAGGTGGGGTCGTAAAGAACCCTTGAAAAAATCTTATTGCAAACTAGATTTATATATAAACAGATACCCTTTTTTTCTTGATCTTGCGGAAGCATTTGACACAGTAAATCATGCACTATTGATTAAAAAATTAGAAAAATGCGGAATCAGAGGTATTACACTTAAACTAATTGAAAGTTATCTACAAAATAGGAAAAACTGGTCAGGATAAATAAAACGAAAAGTGATCTTATGGTTGTAACTAGAGGAGTACTACAAAGAACTATTCTAGGGTCCCTATTATTTATTGTTCACATAAACGACATGATAGATGTCCTTGAGAAATGTAAAATTGTTACATACGCAGATGACACAGTACTTATGGCATCAGCGGATATTTGGGAAGACCTGAAAAACTATTGCAAAAACAGCTTGAATACTTGAAAGATTGGTTAGATCATAATAAACTAGCAATCAATATCAATAAAACTGTATGTCTTACTGTAACAAACTGTAATGATACACAACCACAACTTTCTGGAATTGAGTGGAGAAGAAGATAATAATATGGCCATACCACTTGAACTAGATCAGAAATACATGCCTGAAGCACTGGCATAATACTACAAAGAGGATCAGAAAAATTCATAAATAATTTATGACAAGAAACAAAGATATAGTATTGCCCAAAGCTATTTTGTAAGTTTAGAGAGAAAGAGTCCGAAATGTTCAGCTATAAAGACTTATAGTCGAGGAAATATAGCCGTAAAAAGGCCAAAACCTTCAATTTTTTACTGGCAACCTGTATCGAGATGCAGTTTTCGCCATTCACTTCAGAAACACAATAGAAAAAAATGTGCCGTATTTGTTTTACCAGGAAAAGTTTGGTTGCACTTGTGCATGTAAAAAAATGTATCTAAATAATGCGACTTGCGGAACTGTATTGTTGCTCACCAAATATTAACCAAAATTGGCCAAAAGTTGTTGTTTGAGTCGCTAATTACGAATTTTATGATTACAAAACGCCACGCTGCATTCTGGGGCAGATTTCAGGGGCTTGGGGGGATTTGCAATATAAAGCGGAAATCCTCAATTATTCTGTATTTTGGGATTTTTAAGCACAGACTACGTGATGTTCGTTAACTCAAGTCCCCGGGGCAAAGTGGGGCAATGTGGGGCACTTGGGACTATTAACGAATTTCAACCATCAAACCTAAAAACCTTGTTCCCTGGGTGTTTTTGGGGTCGCTGATTACAAATCTTAGGATTACAAAACGGCACGCTGCACCCTGAGGCAGATTTCAGGGGCATGGGTGGGGGGATTTGCAGTATAAAGCGGAAATCCTAAAATTTTCTCAATTATTCTGTATTATATGGCAATTTTGGGATTTTTAAGCACAGACTAAGTGATGTTGTTCGTTAACTCAAGTGCCCGGGGCAAAGTGGGGCACTTGGGACTATTAGCGAATTTCAACCATCAAACCTAAAAACCTTGTTCCCTGGATGTTTTTGGGGTCGCTGATTACGAATCTTACGATTACAAAACGTCACGCTGCACCCTGAGGCAGATTTCAGGGGCATGGGTGGGGGGATTTGCAGTATAAAGCGGAAATCCTAAAATGTTCTCAATTATTCTGTATTATATGACAATTTTGGGATTTTTAAGCACAGACTAAGTGATGTTGTTCGTTAACTCAAGTGCCCGGGGCAAAGTGGGGCACTTGGGACTATTAGCGAATTTCAACCATCAAACCTAAAAACATTGTTCCATGGGTGTTTTTGGGGTCGCTGATTACGAATCTTACGATTACAAAACGCCACGCTGCACCCTGAGGCAGATTTCAGGGGCATGGGTGGGGGTATTTTGCAGTATAAAGCGGAAATCCTCAAATTTTCTCAATTATTCCGTATTCTGGGATTTTTAAGCACATACTAAGTGATGTTCGTTAACTCAAGTGCCCGGGGCAATGTGGGGCACTGTAATTTCCGTTTTATACTGCAAATACCCCCCCAGCTCTTGAAATCTGCCCCAGAATGCAGCGTGGCGTTTTGTAAACAACAAATTCGTTATCAGCGACCCCAAAAACTCCCGAGTAACAAATTTTGGTTAATATTTGGTGAGCAACAATACAGTTCCGCAAATCGCATTATTTAGATGCATTTTTTTCATGCACAAGTGCAACGAAGCTTTTCCTGGTAAAACAAGTATGGCACATTTTTTTCTATTGTGTTTCTGAAGCAAATGGCGAAAACGCATCTTGATACAGGTTCCCAGTAAAAAATTAAGGTATTTGGCTATAATTCCTCGACTATTAATAATCTGCCGAATAGTCACAAAGCAATTAAAAAGAGTGATTACAAGATAGAATACAAAGATGTACAAAAAAAAACACTACACATAACTATTATTAACATTTTCTTTTCTTTGCCGTTTTTGGTTTCAGTAAAAATTATCAATGTTCTTATTATTTTTCTTATATATACGTATTGTTCTTTATTTATCTATTTGTTATTCAATTTTTTCTTCTATAATTTTTTTGTAAGATTATAACCAGCCTGCATACTACGGCATCTCTGCAGGATTGATGGGTAATGTTCATTTTCTAAACCTGGTTTTATTATACCGGGATATCAAAAATTACCTTGGTCAAGGGTGGTTGTGGAATCTAAAACGTGTGTCTTACTTTACTTGTGTCAAATTAATTAATTTGAAGTTTCTAAAAGTGCGAAATTTCGCAATTTTATACGAATGTTATAACACTCAGAGGTCTCTAGCGCTTTAGACTCCGGGATTTTCACTTGGCCTATCGACATAAGAAGGTTCGAGTTGTATAAAAACACAATTGCATGAACGCCAGATGTCCTATGTCATTAGTTACGAACGTAATCATTTTGACATATGCCTCGAGGAGCTCGCTGCGCGTCAGTTAGAGTTTATACATTTTACCTCGATCTTGTTAATTTGGGGCCGTTTCGTGCCCCGTGCGTCCAGCGCCAGTTGTAATGAAATGTTTTCGGCTATGGGCCGCTAGCTTTTACCCGCTTCGTGTTTATTTTAGTCGCAAGAAAATTCCCTTTGGTACGTCGCACGTTAGACGAGCGTGGCTGAGACCTGAGAGTACCTGCTTCTATTTTAATTAAATTTTCCTATTTAAACGGAATTTTTGGAAAAAAGAAGGGCCGTCGAGTGCGTATCGCGACTAAATCTAACTACATGGAGCGAAAACGGTACGCAAAAAGCCCTCGTAACGAAGTTCTATGTTCCTAACTTTTGCACTTTTCCAACTCGCGAACTACGGGCTTCTCACGTGAACGTCATTCCGTTTATCGAAAATTAACTATTTTCAAACCGTTTTCGACCCGGTTTGTGGCTATCCCGACCTTTTAAAAGGTTCAAAGTTAACATTTCGACAATTTTTATTACTATATTAATTTGTAGTTCATTATTGTTTTACAACTGAAATAAATAGGTATGAAATTTGTAGGTTATTGATGATGTCAGTGTGACAGTGACATAATTATTTCAAAAGTAAAGTAAGACACACGATTCCACAACTACCCTTGACCAAGTTAATTTTTGATATCCCGGTACTTCACTTTATTACTTTATAGTTATTCTTTCAAATTAGAAAAACATAAATATATGTTTTTTTTTGATCAATACTTTGTTCAGAGTTGCTCAGAGAGAGAGAGAGAGAGAGAGAGAGAGAGAGAGAGAGAGAGAGAGAGAGAGAGAGAGAGAGAGAGAGAGACTTTTATTCTGTTGGGGTTCGGTATAGTACCAGTGTTTGGTATTGTTGTAAATTATTTCTATTTTTGCGTTTTTTCATAGAACGTTGCCAGGTTACTTTAGAATATACAACTTTTAGTTGGCAGTAGACAATCGAATGATACTATACATAAATATTATTTTTCATAACCTTTGGGTTTAGGATTAATAAGCAGTTTTCCAATATCTTTTCAATTATAGATATAATTTCCTATTCAGTACATTTCGAACCATGTAATTTTTTCGTAACTTCCATGTCTTTCATTCGGGAAAGGACGCGCCCCCTTAACCCATATAAACTCGGATTAACTGCAATCACTTGACTTAGTTTCCTTTGTATTGGAAAATTGATTTCTATTCATTCTATTATGTTTTTCCTTAGTCAATCTGTCATTCCTATAATAAACTGCCGTCAATGAGAGAGTAGGAGTAGTATTAACGCGAATGAACGTTCGAAAAAAGTGGAGTATATCAATTAGGAAGAGTGAACATAGCACACAGGCATTTCCGTGACCTAATTACTGGTTAAGTGGTTCAATAACGTAAATTAAAACAGACATTTATAGTGTTGCAGCTCTATACATGTATCCCTTTGGAAATATCGACGTTTCTCACATCAAGCCTGAATGGCACCGCCAATAATTGTGTTAGAGAATCGTGACTGGAGATTGGTGCAAGATATATCAGGCATCCATTTTTATGTCTGTTCCATTCGCATTAGATTATATAAGCCAGCATAAAAATGTTAATCTGTCCTAGTAAAAGAAGGTCAAAGCAACCAACTGACGAATGTGATGTTTTATTGGAAATGTTTAGTAATACGAGTTTGTCACATAACATGATATCATACATACTGTACTACTCAACTGTTAACGTGCTATATGGATAGACTCAATAATATCATGGTTCAGATAAAGAATGTAGATATAATATGAACAATATGTTTGTACTTCTAACAAACTATATTTCAAACCAACTGAAAGAATAAGTTCAAAGATGAAAAAAAATTAAAACGTGTGGCACTCGGGGACTGCCGCGGTAAAGCTATTGCATAGCACTACGCCACTGGAAAAAGTTGGACAGAAAAACATCCACTACCCCTTCAAAATCTTCACGAATTATGAGTAAAAAAGAGTATAATCTTGATCTCTATGAAGACTATTCTGTGACAAGTGCATAGATAACTCTACTACCGGTAGTAGAGTTATCTATGGTGACAAGTGTCAGTTGACTTGTAAACACAATTTTATACGAAAGTTTTAACGTTCAGATCTCGATAGCGCTTCCGGCTCCGAGATTTTCACGTGGCCTATCGAAATTAGAAAATTAATCAATTCAAAACAGTTTTCGACCCAGTTTGGGGCTATCACGACCTTTTAAAAGGTTCAAAGTTAACATTTCGACAATTTTAAGCTCGGCCGAGCCACATGGTAGGCGGAGTAGTGGGTGTCAGGATATTTCGTTACAGTATTTGTTTTTTGTTTTTTTAGATTTTCGATACGGTATTTGTCTTTTGTTATTTTCTTCTTGATTCGGTCGCCGCGCTCAAAGCCCGGGATAAAAGCTATATGCAATAGCTTAAAAATCGTTTTTAAATTCAGCAATTGTTTTACTAAGACGGGGGTCTTCAAACTATCCAGCCTTAGGGCCATGCTGTTTAAACCAGCAAGTTTCAAGGGCTAAAACCGTTTTAAATTGTCATTATCTATAATTTCTAGACTAGTAGCCGAGTGCGCGCCCTGAGCGAGCAGAGACTTGCTAAATTCACTAGTTCACTTACTATTGTGTAATAACTGTACTTTATTGTTACGACCGCGACACTTGACGAAACCTGGTAGTCACACGCGGAAATAGGTTGTAGTAGTACCCTTTAGCGCTTTATCCCACTCTCTTCTAGATGGTATTAATTGGAGTATAAAAAGGCTAGCGGCGCGACCGCGAGTCAGTCCGCCTAGGGAAGGCGAAGGTAGCGAAACTGTCTGTTGTGAAATAAGGTAGTGCGTAACTCCTTAAAACGTATTTGTTCGTGTTTGAAGGACATCTTCGTAACAATATTTTGATTTGACTTGTTGTTTTTGTGTGTGATTTACTAGTATGGAAAAGAAGCGAAACGCGGACAGTGAATGCAGAACATTCACAGATCAATGGAACTTTCAATATTTCATAATTGAGTTCAGTAAGAAGGCACAATGTTTGATTTGCAGTGAAACCATATAGTCCAGGAAATAAAGTACAAAATCGACCCAAATTAGAAAAATCTGATGTAAAAGGCCGATTTTGATGTGTGAGGGCTCATTCTATTCGTTTTGACCTCTAGATGAGAATCTGCCACAGTTACATAGGGGGAAATTTGTCCTATTGTTAATAAACAATAAATAATGGCCAATAAGTGGCATGTTTTTGACATAATAAAAAAAAATTGAAAACGCTATTTTCCATCGATTTTTATTTAATGAATAAAAAGTGTAATTTTGGTGTTTTAACAATTTGTTAGTTATCTATATCTAACATTTCATCACCAAAATAATTTCTTATTCAGTAATACTACGATGTACCAATTTCGAACTAAACATCTTCATAGGTTTAGAAGACAATGAAGAAAACGTAATAATTTTTCAAGAATTCAACACTCTGTATCTCGGAAACGAAGTGATTTAGAGAAAAATTTTATATGAAAGACCCCTATTATTTTAAAAGTTCTATCGTTTACTGAAGTTATGAACGAAAGAACTGAAACACCCTGTATAATAACAAATCTTTTTATAAAATCATACGCAAAACAGTAAGTTAGGCACGACATGATATGTCGTTCACTGCTGTTAATTATCGGTTGATTATTTTGATAATTACATTATCATTGAAAAAAATTGCTATTGGAAGTATTGCATTAATGCATCATTGGGTCAAACATTATGTTTTCTAGTTGAATTTCTGAAGATTGACCTAAATATTAGAATGCAATACTATCCAATATATCTCGTTTTATTGACATACATTATTATTCAATAGTACTTCAAGTGTTATGAATTGATAATACTGTTTTAAGATAAAATGGGGGTATATTTAACAATTTCCAAGAACCCTTGTAAACCCCCTAATCTACGTTAGTGATTTAAATCCCTTATACATACTTCTTTGGCACGATGTGGGGCACCTGGTCTGGTAATTAGTGCTGTACCGTTACAAACAACGGCGGTATCCTCTACGAAGACACACTCGGGAAGTGATTCATCTGGTGGTAGTTCAATAACATCCAGACCCAGCTCCCGCAACAGCCGAACGTAAGCCTCGTGTTGCTTTTTGGCGTCATCCACACCAAACCCGATTATTCCTTTCGTTTTGATTGATTGTGGGATTCTACAAACAACAGCATGTGTATAGCGAAATGCCGCCATCTTTACGTGGCCTCCACCACGTCATATACACAACTGAGTATCTAACTGTTGTATTTCGTCGGATGCCATGCTAGAAGCGAAAACGAACGGACAGAATCGCGTAACGGCTAACATCGCTAGAGCCCACGGTATAGGTAGAATAAATTACAATGTATACTTTGTACTATAGGACAGACGACAGAGCTAGTTGTAATGAATAAAATGACATGTCAACGAATTGTCTGACTAGGGGACGAAGATACTCACCATTCGCTGTCTGGGTTTGAAGTTTACTTTTACGTTATCTTATAAGGGGTCAGCGCTTCTGCAAATTTATTAGAACAACCAGCACCCATTCAAAATTTAAAAAAAATTCATAAGTATACTAGATTAATATTATATGATGACAATTTTACTGTCGTGTTTTTTATCAAGTTTTATGCGAATCAAGATCAACTATTTCCACGGTGAAAAGTTAAATTTTACACTTTGATGGAAACAAATAATAATTGTGACATAACAAAAAACATACAGTCTAACTCAAACCGCTTCTCTCTGTATTAATTATTCGAATATATACTTATTAACAAATTAATTTCTAAAATGGATGGAATTGAAAAACTTTTATTTGAGGTTTAGTCTTAATTGGTGAATATTTAAGTAACCAATGATGGGATTAATTGTAATTCTTAATAATACTACATACTTGTAACTTTCATACATATCATGTTGAATAACATAATTAACATCAACCACTGAATTTAACAATAGAACATTATTATTGGTTCATATCCGGCCCGAAGGATCATGATTTCGTGTGTAATTAATGCCCTTACTCTGATCCCTGAAGTGGAAACAAACAAGACGGTTTTCAAATCTACATAAGAGAAAACTTGGGCAAGTATGAAACAAAAATTATTAAATTTATTAAAATAAAAGTTACTAATATTCATTCCAAATACCGTAGAAAATTCATTGCCATGTCGGCGATGCCCATTCTCCTTCAACAATTATCTCAGGATCTTTCTAAACTGGAACTAAAAAGGAATTGATTTGTATATCATAATTGGAGATATAAATTGTTGACAGTGATATTTAAATATAAATTTTCGGGAAATAGGTCACACTAACACATATGCTTATTATTTTCGTCTTTACGTACGTTTCGGTATCACGACCATCATCAGAAAAAGTATTATGTCTAAAACGGGATTTCTTAAAACTAATTGTATCAGCACAAAGCGTCCTTATCGCACCAATTTCAATTAAAAATGTCCACGTCACCGAAACGAACAGAAACACGTATAATCGAAATTCTAACGCATTAATGTTTTAAATATATGAATATGTATCAAGAATCCACTGCTTAGCAATTTTCTTATAATATACGAACTCATGTCAAACAAAGTCTGTATACGACTGAAGCCAAAAAATATAACGCTCTAGTATCTACTTTCGAACCAGATATTGAAGATTTATGAGGTAATAGCAGAAGGTTGACATTATTAGAAATATTGCTATTTGAGCATTCTACATACAATATAGTTTCAACATTATAAAGACGCATGTAGGAATTTACAAGGGTTTTAATTAATTAAATTAGTATAAATCTGACTTAATGACTGAATGTCTGCTCTATGAGTTACAGACTTGGAGTCACGCTTTATGTGAATAATCTCCAGAATAGATCTTTTATAATAATTGGTTTTCTTAGTAAAAATATTAACATTTTTGTTATCGAATGGAGGGTTAAAATCAAAACAGTGTTTAGCAAGGGCGGTGTAATTTTTAAGTATTTGTTTCTTGTACTACACTTATGGCCATACCTTTTTTTTGTAAATATTGTTTAGAGATTCCTATATACCTTCGTAATCTGAGCAATTTAATTTGTATACTGTGTGGGTTTGTTTATCTTTAATAATCTTAAATAATAAGCATATGTTTTAGTGTGACCTATTTCCCGAGAATGTATGTATAATCCATACCTGGATCAAGTATCATTATTAACACAGGAATATCTCAATATTATGGAAGAAGCAGGTTTTAAACCTTATGTAACCAAATTCACCAGAGTTCAAAATAATAGAAAATCAAGTATTGATCAAGCATTCATTAAATCTACAACTCATAACATAAAAATTACACCTATAATTCTTGAGCTCTCAATTACAGATCATTATCCTCTAATTCTATCAATCTATCATTAGTGATGACTGAAGTCGAGTATACGAAACATATCAATTATGTTAAACTAAATATGGTCCAGCGAAATATATACTGGCATATACTTTAGAATAAATAACTTAAAATTGAATATTAAAAAGACAGAAACCAGGAAGAAGCAAAAAACATACAAACCCATATGTTACTAAGCATTGATCATTTTAAGTAAAAAGAAAAATGAAATATATAAAAAAATTATTAACGAAAATTTCAATATAGGATACAAAAGTTATAGAAACGAATTTAATACATATTGTATAAAGTGAACAAAATCAAAACATTTTCGAAATGGAATAAACAAAAAGCTCAGGGAATTTATAGAAGTGTATGAAAACATTTGTAATGGAAATGCTGCGTTATTAATATTTAAATTAAGGGAGAAATCATAAGCTTTGCCTGATACACTAGTTTTCTTTCTAGTCGAGTCATATTAGCAAAAAAGCTGGGAAAATTTGTGGGCAACTCCGATCGACTCCGGGTTTTTTCAAAATTTTCCTGAAAGAATTTACAACATTCCCGAAAAAAACTAATATGTGCTTTTCCATTTTTCAATTGTTATAGAGGAATATAGAGGAAAATGGCCAATTTTCATGGCCAAAATATTAGGAAATTTCTAAAGTTTCGAAATCATGCCAACAATAGAAATGCCCAATCGTAATATTGTCCAAACGCACATTGAAATCTATGAAAAAAAAATTAACAAAACAAATTTTTTCTCAAAATATCTGTGTTGATATGGGACAATAGAAAATAATATAAATACTTACAATTCGTAATTAGTGGATGTAAAAAAAATTGATTTGAATATGAATAATTAATTATTCCAAAAAATAATAAGTTTAAAAAAATGTCGTTTACAGAATAAACACAATAAAATTCAACAGCCACGTGCTCAATCAACGGTTTTGAAAGTATGCGTCTCCCCGAGATGATCTTGATATGATTCCAATATAGAAAGTCATCCCTCCTTATTCTTCTCCATTACCATGCGTCTTGCTGTGACATTACCCCTTCATCTTTTTTGAAGCTGTCATATAGTATAGACGGTCACGCCACCATATTATCTTGACGCATACAGACTCCATTAATACTAGATAATCTCTTGGCCCGCCCCTTTCTAAAATTTCTATATATATTATAGTCCCATCATATTCAGAATTGAAGCGCGGTAATTTGAATGTTACTTCATAGATCGAATATAAATCTTCCAACAATCTAAAAAGATTTGTTACCAATCACCTCGAAAACCCCCGAGTACAGTTTTCTAGCCATTTTCATGAAAATTGGCCATTTTCCTCTATATTCCTCTATAACAATTGAAACATGGAACAGCACATATTAGTTTTTTTCGGGAATGTTGTAAATCCTTTCAGGAAAATTTTGCGAAACACCCGGAGTCGATCGGAGTTGCCCGCAAATTTTCCCAGCTTTTATACTTTTTTCGTCTAATTTGACCCGACTATTCGAGCAGCCACTTGGGAACAAATTAGCTTAGACAATAGCTGAAACCGATTTTTTTATTATAACAAGCTGGCTTGACAATAATCTTCTAACTCTTAACAACCATTTATCTGTGATTTTGACCTTATATTAACATTCAACCAAATTATCATGACCTTTCGATTACTGAGGATTTGGAAATTAGATCTGTAAATTCAAATATTTAGGAATCTTATAGATAAATATTTAAGATGGCATTCACAAATAATTAACACTAGATTTACGAATATAATATGCAAAAAAAAAACAGTTGGAAGAAAACAATTCACCTACCTGTTACATAACATCTATGACCATATTCCTGATGAAATAAGAAGAATAAAATCAATAAATGCTTCAATAAAGAAAACTAAAAAATTGCTACTAATGATACCAAGACAATATACATAATATATTTTCATTTTTCAGGTACTTACAATATGTATAAAACCATAATCAATACATTTACAATAACTAATGCGTATTAAAAACCCAAAAAAAAAAAATATACACAGTATATCAGTATTTCAGTGAGGTAACCTCTGTTTGTTTGTTTACAACTTCATACAATTTAAATCGTACTCATCTCATTTATGGCATTTTATATAACAGGTGATTTCAACGTATTACAATCATGACTGAATTTGCTTGAAGTAGATATATGTTTTCAGTAACAGAATCCTTGAAAATTTGCATCGTCATTCAGTTGGCTGGTGCAAATAACAGGACAACTGAAATCTTTATAAGCACAACGTTTCTGGATTCAATTTGTGACTACCTGTTGCATTTGTACAAATATGTGATCGTTAGTTTGGAAATTTTCTTGCTTGGTGCAGTTTTTTGCGTTCTGATACATTGGTCTTGCTATGTAATAATTTCTAATACAGACCTGTCTCGTCTGCGTCATTAATTTGCTCCTGTTCAGATCAGAACTTGATCTGAAACAGGAGAAAATTGATGATTAGTTAATTTATCTTCAAAAGGGTCAACTAATTCTGGCTTGTTAGTATTAAATGATTAAGGTTCATCAATCGATTTCTGTAAAATCTTCGCCTTTCCTTAGAGCATCAATAAACTAACGGGTACTTTCTCTCAATCTTTTGAAATATTTAAACAAAGCTCTTCTCATTTTTGGATAAGTAGTTACTTTCAACGTCTTTGTTTTACTCGAGCCTCTATAAGCTTTGAAAGTTATATCAAGATTGTCTTCTTTTTTTAATTGCAGATATTGTAAACTTAGCAAATTCCAAAACTTTTTCTGTCTGTACATACAATCTGTTCCTTTGGGGACAATAAGTATTTTGATTGTCAATAACCTGAAGGGAAATATACCATTGAATAGTTTCCCGAATTGGAACCTGTTTTCAATTCCACCCACCAGAACCGCTTCGTCGTTCGACTTCTGGTAAGTCATCCATCATTCGATTGACGAGCACTTTAGGGTGTACTTTAACTCGGTAACTGTTCTTTTCACAAACTTTTTGGATCTCCAACATTCGTTTCAGCACTTCCAAGTCTCTGGATAATTGCATTAGGAAAGTATCGACTGAGGTGAGTTTGCGATCAGACGAAGTACATTATTTTGAAACTGTTGTAGGATCTCAATATTAGAATAGCTTGCCATCTCTCAGAACTGAATGCCATAACGTCCAAATGGGTTTGGCTATTGGTTTAATATCATCTTGTTTGGACTTTCTACTTCTAATACAGTTTTTAGAGCTGGATACCTACATATTTTCTTTTTGCAAAGATACTAGTAAATAATTTCCGCTATACTGAACAATTTTTTCTTCTGTTGATGGTTTCCTCCATATTTGTAGCCATCTAATTTAGGGGGGGGCCAAAGATTTGTACAAGCTCTTATGATGTATCCTAAGAGAGGGTGGTGTAGCTATTGTAGATATTCAGGTGATTAGCATGTCAGCTTATGAAGCAGATAAACTGTCGGGCCTAACAATTGTCGCTGAAGAACACCAACCAGAATTGGTTGAAAGTATGTACAATGTACACTAGTCATGATGCTCGACCATGAAGTGTCTAATTTGAAGATAAGACTTCAGTACTTCGAACACAGGATTTTGCATGAGTTTAGACCAAAGCCCCGTGTGCCAATCTTTATGAAAGGCTTGTGTTATATCCAAAAATAGTGTATACAAAAATCTTTCTGCCTTCAGATCCCTGTTCGCATTATTGACTTCTGTCAATTTGTAACCAGATTGGTAATCAGGAATAACATTAAGGTTTTTGATGAAGATCTTCTTGAACACTTTGGACAAAACAGGGGCAACACAAAAACACTTCAGAAGAAGACCAAGGCAGAAATGTCTTTTTTTCAAAGAATACTGCCTACTATTAGTTTTATTTTGGACTATGATCACTAACACAGTTATTCAGGTTGCGTAACAAAAATTAGTGTCTTAGAATATGGAATTTTTTTTTGTGGCATGATCAAAGTTGTTGATTTTCACGAAATTCATAAAAAAAAACAAATGTCTCGAAAACTTACTTTTTTTTACATATTTTGATATTCTGGTCTGTTATGAGCTGCCCTTTCAGCCCACCAGGTGATGATGTTGACGTTTGGGACATTGGATATTTTCGGAAAAAGTGGTACATAAATACATAGTATAATATTGTAAATTGTCTTTATTCTCACTTTGAACATACATAGGCATAAAATATTAGCTGCTGCTCTTACAGAGCAGTACGGTAGTCATAGCTCTCAATTGAAATAGATACTAGTAATCATAATCAATCCTCTACAATTCGCCCGCCACCTTCTCGTAACAGTTTGATCTGTAAATGATTCAGTTATTTCAAGAATGATCCTAGCAGACATGACAAGGTAAGTTTTGGTTTCCACATATGAAGCGGAGGGTCTGTTTCTCATCCAAACTCGCTAGCTAGAAATTAAAACAAATCTCCCGATTTTCATACTATCGGCTTTTGTATCCGTAAAGTAGAAAGGACATATTTAGCCCTAGATATTTTATTCTAAACATTTTAGTGAATCCTACACAGTGTATGGTTATGTTATGGGTTATGTGTACGAAAACAAGCAAGTCGATCGTGACATGATGCCACAACTTGTTATTTCGAGGTAGCTGATCAAATTGTTTTCAAAAACTAATTAAGCTAGTGGATTGAAGAGAAGATAATAAAAATGTAGATATTATAATCTATAATAACATCTGCAACTTTTTGCATAACATCAAACCAATACTCCTACATCCTACATAATGTAGGTTATTAAATTTAGCATATGCGAACGATAATAAACTGTTTATCCATTTTATGACCTCTTTCGTCATACATTACTTGGTTATAGATGCATAGAAGTGATTGCAGTGGCGTAACGCGAAACACTGACACCTATCTAGACGATCTTTTTCACTCCAAATCATCTCTCTCTTATCGTATTATTTGCTGGTTCATTTTTAGTGTGAGTAATAGACTAGACGGCAGGGACAAAACAATATGAAAACGTGCATTTCCGGGCGGTAGCAATGTTTCGATTGATTCTTATGTTTTTTTGCCGTAGGATACGATTCACGTTACCCGTACTTTGTGAAAGTTGTGCTTCATTTTTTAATGTATCAATTTGTGAAAAAAAATGACTATTTTACATTTTCCTTTATATCTCCTTTCCTGTGCACCTACAGTTTTTTGTTCCTTAATTATCTATAAAATGAGATCCCAAGTGCCATTGTTAACCTGCAAATTGCGTTGAAAGTTGAAAAAGCGTGTTTTTTTAAACATTCAATATCTCAACAATTAAAATATCTAGGAGCTTGAAATTTTCAGAAAATGCTGCTATTACTAATATAAATAAGTGCACCAAATTTCAAAACGATCGCTTTTTAACTTTTATAGTTATCAATGATCAAAATTTTTTTCGAAGTTTAGTTGCATAATGCGCCAAAGTTGCTGTGATCGTCTGATTTTGATCAAACTGGTCTCAAAAATTCCAAAAAATATTCAAATTCAATATCAGTTGGAATTAAAAAAAAGTTAATTAGAACCGATTTTATAACGATTTGTTTATCAGTAGTAGTTTTATACGTGTGTATAGAACTACTAGTGTTAAACAAATCGTTATAAATTTGGTTCTAATTAACTTTTTTCAAAAATTTCAACGGGATATCAAATTTGAATATTTTTTTGAATTTTTGAGACCAGTTATATCAAAATCAGACGATCACAGCAACTTTAGCGAATTATGCAACTAAACTTTGAAAAAAAATTTGATCGTTAATAACTCTAAAAGTTAAAAAGCGATCGTTTTGAAATTTGGTGCACTTATTTATATTAGCAATTTAGGTATTTTAATTGATGAGATATTGAATGTTGAAAAAAACACGCTTTTTCAACTTTCAACGCAATTTGCAGGTTAACAATGGCACTTGGGATATCGCACCAGATCTCATTTTGTAGATAATTAAGTAAGGAACAAAAAACTATAGGTGCATAATGCTAAAAATGCACAGGAAATGAGATATAAAGGAAAATGGAATAAAAGTAATTTTTTCTTCACAAATAGTTAAATCAAAAAATGAAGCACAACTTTCACAAAGTGTATATACAAAGTATCCTATGGCAAAAAATACGTAAGAATCAATCGAAACATTGCAACCGTCCGGAAAATGCAGGCAAAAATCTCCGCCGTCTAATATTAAATCTTAATATTTTTGTAATTGAATTGATGGTTATAATCAAAACAATGTTTACAAAGGGCGTTGGAAGTTTTTTTCCACTACTATACTTATGACCATTTGTTTTTATTTTTTTTTTGCGTAGAGGAGGGGAAATCTTGCATAGACGCCTCGGGTGCCCGTGCCCCCGAGTGTGCCGGACTTATGACCATACTTTTCTTTTGAAAATATTGTTTAGAGATTCCTTTGTGCTTGATACAATTAGTTTTAAGAAATTCCGTCTTAGACGTTGATACGTCTTCTGATGATGATCGTGACACCGAAAAGTACGTAAAGACGAAACTATTAAGCATATGTGTTGTGTGATCTATTTCCCGACAATTTATATAAAGTTCATGTTCAAAAATTCGTTACCAAAGTTCAATAAACACAGTGACATTTGACAGCGTGATGTATTTTCAACTTTGAATTATTATAAAATTACCTTTTCTTCCAAATTTGCAATTGTATTTTCAAGATCGTCCACAATTTTATTATTTTCATTTGTCATATTAGTGTCAGGACTATGCTGCAAACTGAATTATCAATTTTTTCAGTCATAATCTTAGATCTACATACCTTTGTTTCTAGACTCATCAACTTATTGCTCAAATCTAATAAAACTTTGTCTTTGTCTTCAATGCTTTTATTTATATTTTTAATAACTTCCTTTTTCTCTTCTACTAACTTGGCATACCTCTCGCACAACTGATTTCTCTGGCTCATCATGGTAATTGAACTTCCTTTATAATTATCCAACTCCAGTTCGTTCTTCAATATCCTAAGTTCGTTAAGTTCGTTTTTGGTGGTGATATCATCGATATGCATCTCTAACGTTAGGATCTGAGAACAAGAAGCCAAAAGTTGATACAGATCCTCAGGAACTTGTATTTCCAAAGTTGGGTTGATTTCGATTATCATAATAATTCTTTCTCGTTACTGAATTCTTGTTTTTCTTGTGAATGATTGCAGTATATTTACTTACATGTAATACTTTCCCCGAAATTTGTAGCTGTAAAACTTAGTCATGGTTTTTAGAAAAGATCTAAACTTTGTAAAATGTTCAAATATTTTATGAGGTGGATTTGCAGATAAAATTCAGACGTAAGAATCACGTGTTCTGAGCAGTTTGTTTCGGGGGTATTGATATTTGAAAGCCATATCTTCAGAATGTTCATCTACTCAGAGATTGAAGTATTTGTGAATAGTGAAACAACATGAAACGAGAGTATCGTCCTTCAGTAATTAATAAATTCCATAATTTGTTGTCTAAACTTGCATTACAACCAGTTTATAGATGTAAGAACAAGCTAAAAAATCGTTTAGGCAATACCTTTGATAATGTTTTCGACTTCGACAAATCAGGGATTTACAAAATCAATTGTGAGTCGTTAGTCCAGGCTATGAACCGGAAAATAAAAAAAAAACATGTAAGTTCGAATGAAAAAATTGTTTTTGCATAAGCTTCAGGAAGTTCTCAGGATTATTCATACACCTTAAAACCTCTTGGGAACCCCAACCCCACCCATTGGGGGCGAAAATGGCCCGAAACCTCCAAATCTTGAATTTTATTTTCTACAAAAAAAGGTATTTTGGCATGTCGAGTGCACCTAGGGGGTTTTTTGGGTCGCTGAACACGAATCCGTAGCCAGATTTACTTGCAATCCATAGTAGTGGTAGTAAAATCGACGAAATTGGCCAATTTTGCACCCCTATATGTTATTCTGCAATTTACGTGTTTTAGGCATTTCGAATGCACCAAGGAGGTTTTTTTGGTCGCTGGATACGATTCCGAAGCCAGATTTACTCGAATATCATCGTAGGGGTGGGAAATTCACAAAAATGGCTAATTTGACACGCTTCTAAATTTTTATTATTTTTGCATTTTAAAATTTCTTCGGAGTAAATCTGGCTTCGGAATCGTATTCAGCGACCCAAAAAAAATCCTTGGCGCATTCGAAATGCCTAAAACACGTAAATTGCAAAATAGCATATTAGGGGTGCGAAATTGGCCAATTTTGTCGATTATGCCACCCCTACGATGGATTGCAAGTAAATGTGGCTACGGATTCGTGATCAGCGACCCCAAAAACCTCCTTGATGCACTCGAAATGCCTAAAACACGTAAATTGCAAAATAACATATTAGGGGTGCGAAATTGGCGAATTTTGTCGATTTGACCACCCCTACGATGGATTGCAAGTAAATCTAGCTACGGATTCGTGTTCAGCGACCCAAAAAACCCCCAGGTGCACTCGAAATGCCAAAATACCTTTTTTGTAGAAAATACAATTCAAGACTTGGAGATTTCGGGCCATTTACGCCCTCAATGGGTGGGGTTGGGTTTCCAAGAGGTTTTAAAGTGTATGAATGATCCTGAAAACCTCCTGAAACTGATGCAAAAAAAATTTTTGATTAGAACTTAAATTTTTTTTTTATAGCTAAAATCCCGCTTCACAGCCTGGACTACGTAAATGCTATGTTAGTTTAACTAGAAGGAACATTTTAAATCGAGATAAAGAAAATTTAGTTCATATAAAGAAATAATGGTGAAAAATCAGTATTAGCATTTCTCAAGAAAATTTCACTTTTAAAACACAAAACTTTTTTATAGAAAATGAATTAAGGTTTTCAAATTTGTATACAATAATAATTTCTGACCATTGGAAGATTGTAGAAGTTTTAGGGGTTTGAATGAATACAAAACCCCATAACTACGCTACTGTATTTGTCTTAAAAACATTTTGTGACCAACAAAATTTCTCATCCAGTGAAACTGAAGTGTACCAAGTTTGAACCAAACAGTTTTATTTGTTCAGAAGATAATGAAGAAAATTCAAAACTTCCCTGTATCTCGAAAACCAAAGAAGATAGGACCATAGTTTATGAGAAGAATCTGATTATTTTCGTAAAATCTACCGTCCTCTGCATTTACGGGAGGTTTTTCTGAAACATCCTGTATATCGGCTGAGATTGATACAGTATAACATTAGCGTTGAAAGAGAAAACATTTACAGGGACAGGAGAATGAGCCTAAGATGTTTTCCTTTAGGAACCCATATTGAACATCATGTACCAAGAATATTGTTTCAATGAAAATAAACTAAAAAATATTCGAACATGTCGATTTTGATAACACTATATTTATTGTACCTCTACAGAAATGTGCGATGATCTGTCCGCATCTCCCACAATTCTCTGTATTGCCTACTAATCACTTTTTTTTGTTACAGGTAATGGAGTTAGAATGCTGCAAACTGTGGAGTTGGTACGTATGTGAACTAATCTAATTTATCTTCCGAATTCACGATGCATACAACTCAGAGTATGTCATTCTGGACATTTGCATAATATTCTGAGGCCATGTGGTTACGTGAATAAGCAACTGTATGTCTGAATTGGGGCGTGTACGACATGTAGATTATTCAGCACCAACAGAATTGTTACATGAGTGCCATACAGTAGAATAATATGCAGAGTGGAATGATATGGTTTAGTTTTCAAAATTAACCCTTCACGCTTATTTTTCTCGGTTTGCTTGAAAATGGAAATATGCTATGGAAACAATTGTGATAAATCAATGTTGATTTAACGTTTGCGGTTCATATATAAAAATGGAGATCTTGATACAATATTTCGCTTTGGAATCATTTCTATATTTTCTTCCCATTGCCTCACCATTCCAAATATCTAGCTAATTTAGAAGGGATGGAAATGTATAAGCGAAAAAGCAAATTATTAAAATCCGGTTTATCTCCAGCTGAGGCTAACTTCCTGTTACCATTATTATGCCAAATAGTTTTAAACAGGCACATTTTGATTTAATTTAGTTTACTCTGATGGTGGCTACTTGGTAGCCGAAAGGTCCTCAGTACTTTAACAGTATTTTTAGTGGATACGGGTGATTATTTCTCATTTATAGTGTTATAGTGTATCCACAGTGTTAACTCTTTTTCTTGGATAGTAGACTTCCGGGGATGTATTCCGCGCCACAATAGCATGATTTGATGTCGACGTTTCGCCAACCATTCCAGGTGTCATCTTCAGGGCAGGCTTGATGCTTGAACTGAAACTGATTCTACTGGTTTCTGTAGCCGTATTTATTGTAGAAAAAAATCCCTCATGCTACACAGTTCACTGCCTTTATTTCGGTGGTTAACCGGCACCTGACCCTGCCGTTGTGTGATCATGTGCAAAGTGGAGTTTCCGAGGATGGGTTTCCAAATGTTGGGAAGGTAATATCCTGAGTCCTGATTTTTTTTGGGATTTCTATAGCTTAAAGGATTTTTCGCTGATAGAAATTTTGGGCTAGGTCTAGGATTTTCGTATTTTCCAAAAGGATTTGATGATTAATGTCAAACTTTTGTTGAGCAAGTGCAGTGGTGTCACGAAGCCTTGTACAGCGCTCATGTTCTTCCACACGAGTAGCTACTGTACGACCTGTTTCACCAATGTAGACTTTACCGCACGAACAGGGAATGCTATACACACCTTCAAGTGAAGATCTTTGATAGGCTTGTAAAACTGAGATAGTTTTGGAAGTGTGGAAAACCCATCGACATATACATATGGACTGCGCGTGGCAATGATAAGCGCGGGTAGTGCCGGCGTGAGAGAGGGGAAAACGAAGAGGACTAATACTGTCTTTATCTATCGGCTCGGGACGTAAACATACTAGCTACAGTCATGTTGCATTTCCATGGCAACGCAGCGGCCAATAGAAACGCGATAGATAAAGTAGATAAAGACAGTAGACAGTCCTCTTCGTTTTCCCCTCTCTCACGCCGGCACTACCCGCGCTTATCATTGCCACGCGCAGTCCATATGTATATGTCGATGGGAAAACCGAGTAAAAATATTATGTTTTTTAACGATTTTGGAAATAATATTTTCAATGTATGGAAGATAGGCAGTGGATAAAGCAGGCGGGGGGGTTTGTGACTCAGATTGCTTTTAGGCAGGGTGGTGGTGGGAAAAGCCATTGAGGTATCTATCGGTGTGAGTGGGATTTCGTACCGTCAGTTTGTCGACTAACTACACACACAAATACATCTAGGAACGGGAGTGAACCTTTCGATTCAACTTCCACGGTGAAAATGATATTGGGATGTAATGAATTTTAATGATTGAGGAAGGGAACAAGATTTTAGCGACCATGTTGCCAAATAACAAAAGTGTCGTCGACATATCTAAACCAAAATTTCGGCTTGAGAACAGATGAGTCAATAGCATCTTGCTCAAAAGTTTCCATGAAGATATTAGCCATGACCGTAGAAAGTGGGGAACCCATGGCAGCTCCCGAGAACTTCTCGTAAAACTTGCCATCGTACAGAAAATATGTGGAAGATAGACAAAAATAAATTAATGGTAGTAAGTTCATTGAAAAGTTTTTGGCACTTCCAAAACTTCTCAGTTTTACGAACCTATCAAAGATTCCCTTCCTCCTCTTCACTAAGAAGGTGTTTATTGCATTCCCTGTTCTTGCGGTAAAATCTACATTGGTGAAACAGGTCGTACAGTAGCTACTGTTGTGAAAGAACATGAGTGACACCAGTGAATCTGCACTTTCGGAATCCATCCGGAAGCCAAGATTTTTTCTTTTTTGTAGTTTATTAGTTTTAATATTAGTTTCATTTTCCAATTTCCAAATGATTTTACCCTAGGTAAACGTCGAAAGATGTATGATTGGCTCTTTTAGATAAATTGTTTTACTATGAGTAATGTCAACGTGTTCATAGGTGTTTAATCCCCCACAAACTTTTCATAATCTCAGTGACTGTCCATAAATCGGATCTAAGCTGAATTCACATATACCTTTTATCTACCTGTTGTACAAATAATTGTTACATCCGCAACTCTTCTATTCTTGTACATGTTCTGAGAATCCAGGAAGTTATATTCAAGATAACAAAATTAACGACTACTTCCGGCGTAATCGCAAGTCGGTGCTATTTTCATCAGAGAATATTCAGATGAACTTTTGTATATAAGATACAAGATTTCAGTGGTTGTTAGATAATTTACGGATAACATCAGAAAGCTTTCACACCACGCCCTATTGTATTCCATGTGGTTTGTATATTATGTATGTATGTATAGATGATATTTTTTATATTATATCAATGAACGTTCATCAATTACAATGCCAATCAATAGTGCTATCGTTTTGTATACATATTTAAGTATTCACCTAGTTATATGTGAAGTATCTAGGCACCTAAGGGAATACGTGAGAGATGTTATGAAATAAACGATATGTCAGTAATGTTTCAAAAAAGGGTGGCCCCGTTGCTAGGATTGGTAGAATAGTGAAGAATAAGTGGCGTTTGTTTAGTGAAAAAGTTTCGTAACGGCATCCATATTCAAGATAGAGGGAGTTGTAAAAAAAAATTCCAACACCTTTTTACGATTATGGCGAAACTACTGGTAACATTGTGATGAAATTTTGTATGAATATGTTTTGGAAGCTGACACATCGCATTTTTAAATCTGATTCTCATAGAGGGCGCTAATTACACGGTTCACCGAGTAGTTTTAATCATAACTTTTTTGAGGTTAAATTTTCTGATTCAAATTTTAGGTGAAATTAAACATCATTCAATTCTCCACCAAAAAAGGTACTCTTGGTAAAACTTGATATTGTGTAACTTTTTCGGAATATTTTGATTTGAAAATGATGAAGTAATAACTGTTGCTGGGATAAAGTAAAAAACAATTACCAATATTAAAAACCAAAAACAATAACATTATTCTAATGCTAAAGTTATTAATCACAAGAAGAAAATTGAATTAAATTTGAATAAAAACATGAAATATTCAATGAGTTAGAGTAAGTGTTCAAAATGTCCTCTGTTTTCACGAATACACAATTCTATCCTTTTTTCAAAAGAATACATTAATTTTCTAAACTGAGGATCAGCTATGAGGTCATTAAAGTGTCGTTCAATTCTGTCTTGCAACTCCTGATGTAGAATAGACTTTTTCCTTAACATACGACAAACTGTGTAGTCCAAAGGATTGAATCGCATGACCGTGGAGGTCAATGAATCGGAGCTTCTGCACCTCTACAATCGATTCGGATAATGGTTGCTTAACCAATTACGACACCTTCTATCAAAATGCGGGGGAGCTCCATCCTGCATAAAAAAGAGATACCTTCGCTCGTTTAGCGTTAAATCTTCTAATATCTCGAATAGATGATTTTCTAAAAAATCGAGTTACACGTTACCATTTAAATTTCCAGGTAGAATGTGATAACCAATTAATTTTAAACCAGTGTTGGTAATGTGGATTGGGATTGAGGGCTGTCCTTTGGAACGTTTCACAAAAATCCACTCTAACCGTGCCATATTCCTTACGCTAATTATTGGATCTTGATCAACTGAATCTAAACTGATATTCTCTTTCTGAATGGTTCTTGTTGTTCTGGGCATACCAGAATTATTTTTTTTTTGGTGTCACATTCCCAGTTTCTCGACAACGTCGTTCCACGATTCTGAACGTTTTTTTTATTTGGTATGCTTCTTCTTGGAAACTTTTCTGCATAACGCGTAACAGTTGCACCAGCGTTAACTATCAATAAATGTCAGTTTTCATCGCTAACTCAGACAAAACCATTTTGAGGTTTGCGACGACCTTTTTTACTGAGAACGTTTCGAACACTTACTCTAACTGATTGAATATTTCATGTTTTTATTTAAATTTATTTTAATTTTTAGTGCGATTTTTCGTTCAATTATAACTTTAGCATTAGAATAATGTTGTTTATGGTTTTTAATAAATTGGTAATTGTTGTTTACTTTATACCAGCATCAGTTATTACTTCATCATTTTCAAATCAAAATATTCCGAAAACGGTACACAGTATCGAGTTTTACCAAGTTTACCTTTTTGGTGTAAAATTGAATGATGTTCAATTTCACGTAAAATTTGAATTAAAAAATGTAACCTCAAAAATGTCATGATTAAAACTACTCGGTACGAACCGTGTAATTACCGCTATGAGAGGCAGATATAAAAATAAATTCATGCGATGTGTCAGTCTCCAAAATATATTCATACCAAATTTCATTATAATGTTGCCCAGTAGTTACTTATCTTTCAGTGTTTTGAAACACCCTGTAGAATAATACGTCATAGTAGCTTTCCTATATGGATAACCTATAATTTCTTGCACTGGTAGGATCTGTTTTTCCATGTTCATTTCCTCTTTCATGTTCATTATGTTATTTTATTTGCTTGATTATTTATTTGGATTCTTTTACAGAATAATAAAATCTTTTAATAACTACTCTAGCCAATATCATTCAAGATAGAACTTTACACATACATACTTCTTTTTTGAGCTGTTTGATTTCCAACTCTTCAGAATCCATGTCACCTTTCAATTCCGTCAAAGCATTTCTATTTTCATTGTTTGTAATATGATTCCAGAGGCCATGTACATAAACATCGAATTCTTTACCTCTGTTACGATTTCTCTCGTGATCCTAAAATATGAAATGAAAGGTGCTTCATAAATTGGAATGGTCCAACCGCGATTCCATAGTATATATAATGCATTCGGGAATGTCTCGTGGTTAAAGTAATCCCTATGGTTAGCATTTACAATTGACATTGTATAAACCTCAATTTGTACTGCTTTCTGTATTCATCTAATTATTACAAATTGCGTATTTAGACCTGCCCATTATTTCTAATTTGGAGTGGTTTATTCTTATCAACCAGAGTCCTTACCACAGCCTCGCTTTTCACTTGAATTGATTCAAGAATAGCCTTCAATGCAGTACAAAACAGGCTTTGACCACCGGACCAGTGAATTTCGCCATAATATCATATTTAGATAGTTAATCTCTCTTGAGATTTCGATCAGTGTACCATCTGAACTAAGGGTTTCATTCTCTTCATGTAGGGCATGCATGGTTTTATCAAGATTTACACTGAGCTCCTCATACTGCTATGATCAAACCTCCTCAAATAAAATATATAAGACCACTAAAAATGAATCAATAAGAATATTCAATCATAGTGCCAAACTTATAAGAAAACTTGACTATTATAATTTCATAAATTGTCTGAAACCTTCACTACTAACAAAATGCCACTATAAAAAATCGCAATATTTTGAATCAACATTGTGATATAACTCAATCATATGATTTTTTCAAACATATCCTCATCTGATCAACATTTTAAGCTCATTGTCATTTCGTTTTTACTGTCTTATTACTACTACTTATGGGCAGTAATGTAAGTCAGTCTTACTTTATTTTTATTTTTGCTTTCACAATAATTATCACTATTTTATAATAGTATTTTCATTGACTTGTTCCATACCATATACATTGTACCCATGAATAAACTTATGTTATTATTATTACGAACTTCTTGAACTTCATTCGTCCTCAAAGACAAACATCTAGGGGAGTGAGATCCCGGTGACCTCTGCCTATCCAACGATCGCCGAAATGTATAAATTTCTTACATTATTTGTATACTGAGGAGGCCATCATATTGGAAAATAAAGTTACTTCGTCCAATATTTCCTCTAAACGATCTTTCAAAAAATGTGGAAAACCTTCCCCAGTAAGGCACAGTAACTACCATTACAGAAACCATAAACAAACATCATATCTGCATATTCTTAATGACTAAATTTGTGAGGCATTTTTACAATCTCATAAAACCAACACAACTGTAAGTTTTTACGAAACTTGCCTACTTAATATTGTTGTACAAATTATCACTTGGGACAATGTTCTCAATGTACTTTTCGAAAGAAAAACCTAATTATCTCGGAAACAAATGATAATCGGACTGAACTTGCTTATTTTGGTTTCCTAGACATGTCCTTAAGGGGTAATTCAATTTCCTCCCGAAACACCCTGTATAAGTTCTGTCAGTGTAAGAACATGTTGGTATCTTATTATGATCACAAAGTCACCTCTGTAGTCTTGCATGTTGGAACATGAGCTGATGATCTAGGTCATCAATAACTATAGGAAAGGTGTAAACACTAACACTGAGCGCAGTTTTATCAGAGGATGTGAGAGACAGTCCCCTTGAAGGAGTTTCGAGACTCCTAATACTCAATCGCACGTTATTTGGAGTGGTGAGAGACTTTTCATTCTGGCTTTTGTTCTCACACTGTAGACTCAGCATGATAATATTTTTTTGGCTCTACACTATTCATAGAAACGAAGAAATACCCAACCTTGGAAGAATTCTCACAGTGGAGCATATGTTGACAGCTGATTAATACATGGGCTGTTAAATCGAATAGAATCATCCATTAGGTGATAAAAATACATTCTAAACTTAAACAATATAAATAACTATTAAAAGTTAGATATTCACTAGTTGAATAAACAAATGGGACTATAGTTTCGCTAAAACAGTAGCTTCTACAAAAAAAAATATAAAAAGTTAAAAAAACTCACTACAAAAAGCTACCTAATACATAACTTTAATGATAATCCTAGGATACATAATTACTGGTATTTTACCTAATTGGGTTGGTTCAACTCATTAAGGGATTAAACGATAAAATATAATTATACAAATTTAACAAGAGAGAATTATTAAATATTTGTTCAACAGCATATCTGACTTCTTATATTTAATAATTTCTAGATATTCTAGCAAATTTAAGTTATTACTGAATGTGTAAAATCTTGAAATTATCATTAAACTTTTGGTTTTCTTCAATTAAATGTTCCGCAAAGATTGAATTCGATTTATTATTAATGACAGTCTATACTCTTTGATCCGTTCTTTGAAGGTTCTTCATGTCTGAGCAATGTGTATCTTGGAGAAAGACCCACATGTCAGCTTGTGAACCCCACATTTGTCTTCATCGGATAATTTATCTTTATTATTTTTGATAAACTTGGCTAACTTATTCTGCGTTTTAAACGCTACGTGAATATCTAACTAACTAAGAAAATTTGAAATTTTGGTAGTGGTTGGCCCCATACATGTGATACTAACATAAGAATAGTTTTGTTTTATTGTAGGAAACACTGAGTGATAGCTAATTGTATCGGTTTTTTAGATAGGATTTGATCTATTAATCCGGAATAGTAAACATTATTCACCTAGATTTCTTTAATGATATTCCACTCTTTATCAAAATTATCTTTTGACATCGGTTTTGAGGAGTGTATGTATGAAACTATTGTAGGCTGGTATTTTATGTTGAAAAGGATGATTTGAAGTACAGTAGAGTCTCGGTAATGTGAACATACCATAACGTGAACATCCACAAATATGCACTGATTTTAATATTATACATATTCCAAAACATGAAGGAAAAAAATCCCTATTGTAAAACGTGAACAGATTTGTTTACCTTGGTAGGTGTTTGTAGAAGAGATTCTTTGCCGAGGAAGTTCCATTTTATGTAACACGAGATTCATAGTGGCGAAATAAAGCTCAGTAGGTAAATAGTAAGCATTTGTGGTAGAGAAGTGTACATACAATATAACATATGTAGGCACTACTTTTGCCAAATGAATCGCTATTTGATAAGGTAGTCGGGTCAAATTAGACGAAAAAAGTATAAAAGCTGGTTAAATTTGCGGGCAACTCCGATCGACTCCGGGTTTTTGCAAAATTTTCCTGAACGGATCTACAACATTCTAGAAAAAAAAACTAGTATGTGCTTTTCCATCTTTCAATTGTTATAGAGGAAAATGATGATGAAGATGAAAATCAGGAAAGCAAATAATTGATATAAATGGTTAGTCATATGGAAAAAAATCATTTGTAAAATATTGTAAATATAGTAATAAAAAAATATTCTGCTTATTGCAAAATTATGTATATATATTTTTTAGGTTCGTTATTATTCAGTTAGATATTATGTTTAAGTTAATTATTCAAAAGACTGTAAAATATTTTTTATATAACCAAAATTTTAATATATGTTAATGGTAATGAGTAAAAAGTTATTTTAAAATTTTCTACGTGTCTGTTTATGTTATTCCTTCTGTATTACAAAATTTCTTTGTTTTTAATTATTTGCCAGTCCTTAATAAAAAATCATTCTTACGGATCAATCTTTTACGAGTATAGTATCCAAGTTTTTTCAAGTCGTCAAATATACTGATAAAAGCATCGAAATAGTAAGATTACAAAAATTTTTTGATAACATTTAACATTGAATATTGAATCATATTTTCACGACAATGTAGCCAAGTTGTTGGTAATATACTCAAATCCAGAACCATTATTAAAAACACCGGAAATTCATATACCAATAGTCAAATTGAATTTTTTCCTACAAAATTACAACCATACATACATACTACTCCATTATAATAAAACTATTGAATCTGGATCGTAATCAGCGACCTCGAAAACCCCCGAGTACAGTTTTCTAGTAATTTTCGTTGAAAATTGCAAAATTTCCGCGCTTTGTTAATCAACATTGGCCAATAACTGGCCAATAAATCGAAAAATGGAAAAACCGACTTCTGAATCGTGATCAACCTCGAAAACCCCCGAGTACAGTTTTCTAGCCATTTTCGTTGAAATTTCCTAATTTTTTGGTCATGAAAATTGCCCATTTTCCTCTATATTCCTCTATAACAATTGAAAATGGAAAATCACATATTAGTTTTTTTTCGGGAATGTTGTAAATCCGTTCAGGAAAATTTTGCAAAAAATCCGCAGTCGACCGGAGTTGCCCGCAAATTTTCCCAGCTTCTTTGCTAAAATGACTCGACTAAGGTATCTGTTGAAATACCAGATCATACTCAACCTACCGTTCGAATCAGTATGTAATAATGAAGCAGCTGAAATTTTTGATAAAGGTCTAGAATAGGCTAAATAAAATGATTGAATTTGATGACTCTTAAAATATTACATGAAAAAGCTATCATACTTTTCACTAAATAAACTTTTAGACCAACAAAATTATTGGACTTTTTTAACCGACACTAATAAGTAATTTGAGCAAGGCAAAAATGTGAAACAAGAAATGATTTATTTGGACAAAACTTATTTTATTTCTCAGCATAATTTCCTAGTAACCGGATACACTTCGTCCAACGTTTTTCTAAATTCCTTCCAAAAAACACGATTTCGGCATTCCTTCAATATTGGCGTTTGCTTCAGCGATGACCTCATCGTTATAGCCAAATTTCTTTCCGTCCAGCCACTTCTTCAAGTTTGAAAATAGATGAAATCCGTATCTGGAGAATATAGTGGATGACGAACCAATTCGTAATTCGTGCAATTTTGCCATTGCGATTGAGGACCTGTGCGCTTTTGAACTGAATGACATATCAGTCATTTCTAGTTGAAGATGGTAAATCACTAATGTCACATGGGATATTCGATGGTGACGCCATCTGTTTTATTTTGCAGGTACTTTTCACCTTGCCCTCGTATATAATATTGTACTTCATTACATATAATAAATATGTACATCATACATTATGTAGTTATGTATTTATGTATATATTTTCTATAGTAACGTGAACTTGTCGAAGACGTGAACACCAGGTTTTAATTAGTTCACGTTATTAAGACTACTGTATTGTGAATTTACGAAATATTTAAAAATCAAATTTGTTATTAATTTTCTTGATGTTTAATTCCAAAAACTTAATGCAGTTTTCATCCTCCATTTCAATTGTGAACTTTATATTCGAATGGATTGTATTTATGTATTCTAGGAATATATTTAATCGTCTATTAGTTCCAATGAAACATTCAAACATGCAATGATGTCGTCAACATATCTATACCAAAATATGAACTTTATAAAGGAGTGTTATGAATTTCAGTTTCAAAATTATCCATAAATATTTCTGCCACAATGGTCTCAATTACAATATTTTTGATTTCATCAATTAAATCATAAATATCTGATATTATATTTCGGAGAAAAATTCGTTAAAATAGTTTTCATAAGTTTCTTAGATATTTTAAATGATGGGGGTGTTACGAATTATATTACATGTCTGATTGGTTTATTTTCCTCAAGAATTTCAATAAAATAATATAATTTGGGGGGCTGTGGATTCATGATAGTAAACTGTATTTATCTTTCTGACTAAAAAGACTATTACTATGTACTAGAGACTGGGTTTTTCTTTTGAACTTTCTGAATCCCATGTTGCCTGTACTTCTGGACCTATTTTAAGCCTGTGTTTATGGGGTTTAAATATAAAAATTGATTCCGCTTTAAATATATAGAGTTGTTGACAGTTTGTAATTAAAATCTTCAACTATTATGCAAGGTGAAACATAGAAGTTACATTAAGATTGATCAATCGACATTGGTTAAATAGATTCAAGTGATTGAATCTTCAAACAGGCTATTCAGTCTAACATTTACAATACGTTCATTTTTTGATTAATTAATTCTTAATCTTAACTCTAGGAACCCTCCCTAATGTTAACTAAAATACTAGCTCTAGTAGCTATATTGTAATATACATATGCAAATATGAATTGTGCGAATAAACCAACCATTTTAGTCCTACAAGCCGTAATGACTATTTTGATTTGCTCTAGGGCTTACAGCAATTTGGTATCATCACTCATCCTACGAAAATTGGGAGATAATCCTAGAATATGTTATGAATAAAAGAAGGTGACAAATCTGCGTTAGCACTTAATTGGAAACATTTAGCCCTGCACTTCGGCTGGTACTTTTAGCCATGTCATCTCGCCTCTCGAATTGCGTTTAGGTAGAATTAATAGCTATTACCTTCAAACATAGCTCCCAGTTAATTTTTATCTCGGCTATTTCACGTTTAGTGTGGTCAAATTTTTCATCAATTTGCGACGTCCTGCATTTTGAGTCCATCAAGTCTTTCTGTAAGCTTGCTACAGTGTCTGGAGTTAAAGCCTTTATAAGGTTGTTATCTATTTCCAGCTCGAGTTTTTTTTGTTTCAATTCTTTCACAAGTTCATCGTCTTCAGCGACCTTAAGTTTCACGTCAAACAATTCTGTCTCTAGACATTTGATCATATCTTGTTTGAATTGTGCATATTCTTTCAGATACTTTTCTTTCGTTACTGATGATGTATACGACCAATCCTGCAATTATTACATTGGTAGAATTTTTATTACAATTATTCTATCACATTCAATGGGGATGAGATCTTGTTTTTTTGATAATTGCTGAATTATAAATATTTATTTGTACATTACAAACGAATTTGCTTCAAATTTTGTACTGATTCTAATATATTCAATTTACATCCTTCTTGTTGCAAATATCTAGGTTAGGAGTAAAATTATGTTTCAACATGTGTAATTTGAATCTTCTTTATTTATTATTATTCAAACACATTTGATATAGCTTCTTCAAGTCATAAAACGAACAAAATTGTATTTGTGGTTTTGAATTTCTCCGAATAATCCTTGGCTCTAAATTAAAATGGAATCAACAGCTGGTAAAAGACACAGGTCCCAAGTCTTAAAATGTTGTATTACACATACAACATCGTGGTGAAAACCATGATCACTTATGTATGTTTGGTATGGTCGACAAAGATCCAAATAATAGATGCGATTAAGTAGAGACATTTTCAAAGACTTGGTCAGCCTCAGTATAACCGAAGCTACGAAAATTGCACCAACAGCCGTGGATACTATTAACCCTACTCATATTATTTCATTTATGAGGTGGTAAGAATGGAACTGCTGAGGCTACAAAACACGAACAACAGATCGAGCCACAGGAACCAACAAAGAGTGGGAGATAACATTCTTAAAATTAAACCAATGAACCACACAACTCCCAAGTCCTAGTCCTATACTAAAGACGCTATCTGTTAGTCTTGGTGCTTATGCAACTATTTTTGCAAGCAGAAGTACTTGCCATGGAGCTGTATGCACGACAGCAATAACAAGAACAACATGCTATCAGATCGATGATAATTCTAAAGAAATGGCTCATCAACCCAATATAGAACCGGAACCTGTACTCGGAGTGACAAAAGTCGTTGTCCAAGGATACTTACGGAAATGGTTCAAACAACAACAAAGAGAGCACTGAAATAAAGCTCCTCGCATGTACCACTGTGAAATAATTATTAAAGAATCGTCGAAATACGGAACTTAACAGGTTCGAAAAATAACAGAGGCTGGGGATGTGCAATGGAAAAATTTCCTACAGGCAATGTAGCAAAGGGACAGAAGCTTCCAAATACATACTGTCAGAATGCGAGGCATTAGATCGTAAATGTCAAGGAATATTCAGGCAGCCTATAGGTTATCCCCGAAGAACACAACAGTCTACCAGTGAAAAACATGTACAGAGGACTGAATTTACGGAAAGGTGCTGTAAACCGTCCAATTGGAATGCCCAAAAAACACTAGTGGTTGGGGTATCGATGTTGGATTGAACCAGCACCCAAGGCAAAAATACACGCCCACAGATAACAATTAAATTATATCCTGAATGGCAAGACGAGCAATTTAGTCCAATTGATAACTATTTATCAGTCATTAAGGTTTGCTAAACTGGCCTTCATACAAAGCGAGGGCGGTAAGTATCGAGCACTTAGACCACTTGATTGGGTTCAATGTGCGCCCTTTGAAACGAAATTTAGTTCGGCAGGCCTAACACAGCGCCGAAGGATACAATTCTGTATGGATGATGTCTCTCATGGTATCATGTACACGCTGTCGTGGTGTTGTAGCTCATTAAGTGTAGATGTCTATTCAGATGATAGTGGTCTATAAGAAGTCCTGTCACCAGTTTGAAGCCTCTCTGCTCATAGGGAGAAGGGTTTTCGAGCGGCATCACGCCAAACCAAGAGTTCAGTAGCTCTCTGAGGACATGGAGTCCGGTGGTCAATGAGATTCCGATCGTTGTATCGTGACCAGGAGCACCCAGGGAATCCTGTTTGGCAATTCATCTGCTACTTCGTTTCCTATCACGTCGGAGTGGGCGAGTATCCATATTAGTTGAAGTTTGTTATTTCTGACTAGTTCAGCCAGGGTGTTCCTGCACTCTCAAACAAGCGCGAAGGGCGCCCTGGGTCTCTCGGCTGTCAATGCAGATATAAATCCACCTAACTCGGTAATTTAGCCACAGGTTCTCCAGGACCCAGTTCCGCATTGCACAGACCTCGGGCTGGAAAACGGAACTGAAAGTTCCACCCTGGGTGAGCACAAGTAGACTCCGGCTCCGCTAGACTCGCCAGCCTTGAACCAGCCTCAGGACCTCACGAGTCCCCCCCACGTAGCAGCAGCCCAATCCCAGATTATTGCAAAACTGGTACTTGTGACATATTTCCACAAATTGGCTAGTTATGAAAACTGCACACGTATTAACCAAACATTCAACCTAACGATAAAAGCAATTTCTCCTCCGCAAATTGAAAGATAATCAAAAGCAAACAAATTACATGATTAGTTGGAACCACTCTAGAGGATTAATCGTTCCAATCAGATACTCACTGTTTCATGTTGTAACTCTGACAGTTGTTTGATTGCACAATCTAAAAATTTCAGTTCGCTTATATCTCGGTCGCATTTGATTTTTTCAGAAATTGCTTCCTTTTTCAGCTGTGTGACTATTTCATTGTTCTTTGCTCGCACCATTTGAATCTCGATAAATTTTTTCGTAATATCTTCGTTCTCATTCTCTAGTTCTTGACATCGTTCTACCAGTTGTTCGTTCCGTAGTTTCGAGTTCACAGTCTGCAACAAATAATTTTATTTACACAGAAAATTTATTTGGGGATATTGATAACACTGTAGAAGGGTTCCGGTCCTATTGGAGGCGTTTCAGCTCCCTTGCGGGCAAAGGCGTCAGCCTATTTATTTCCCTCTATTCCTGTCTGTCCTGGAACCCAGTGGAGGGTAATTCTGTTCTACACTCCTATGGTGTTCAATTAAGTTTGGCAGTTGAGAACCATGTTTGAGCCCAGGGCTATTATTATGTCCTATAGTCAAGGACATGGTGGCTGTATCCTTTGTCAATATTGAACTGTGCACATTTCTCAATTGCATGGACTCCTGTCTAGTCAAATTTCGTTGCAATAAAATACAAATTTCAGTTATTCCTCGTGGTGACTTAGACGACCAGGGTGTACAGATCCCCAAATACTCCAGCGAAGTTTTATATTGTCATATTCGGGTTGAGCGACCCCAAAAACCCCCGATTGACAAATTTGAGCTACTCATGATAAATGTTTGATAAAAAAACCTTATTCATAATTATTGAACTCAGGATGCATCATTTTGATGCATTTCTATAGTGTCCCGCGAAAACAAACTGGTCTTCCCGGATAAAATGATCCCAAGCACGTCAAAATCCGTCCACGGGAAAAATGTTGTTGTGTTAGGCCTCTTTTTGTGTTAAATTGCCTCGACTGTACCAACATATTTCTCCTTTCCTAACAGGGGAGTGTTCCCCAGTCTTCAATTCTTTATTCCCAAGGTCGGTTTGGAAGTTCTGTATAAACACCTGTCATCTCTTGGTGTATCTTCTTCTTATAGATATTATTCTCCCACCCATTTTTCTTTGCGTATATTAGGCATAGCATTTTTCGCTGTCCTACGTGTGACTGTATGGGCAAGACCTTGGAGCCTCCGTTATGCATATGCATGCGAGCCATAGAGCCTTCTTAAGTCTCTTTGTTCGGTATTTTGCTTTGTTTTATCGCCCCAGGCTATCTTTCCATACGTGAGGATAGGTCTCACCATCATGGTGTACATCCAGAGCAGTATTTTGGGTGAACAACCCATATTTTACCTGCTATCCTTCTGCATACCATTAGGGTACGTGTCGCCCTCTTATTTACGTTCTTTAGGTGTTGGCTGTAGGTGAGAGTTTTGTCTAGTGTGATGCCTAGATATTTTACCTCATCTTTCAGTACGATGGTGGTTGCATTCAGCATGATTTGCTTCATGTGGTCCATATTCGTTTTCCCGGTGAAGGATACTATTGTAGTTTTACTATAGTGCAGTCAAATGGATATTGGACCCGTAAATCCTTGGGAAATGGATAGATTTTGATGGGACAAAGTGCATTTTCTGCAGAAAATCAATCTGTCATCAAGAAAAAATTGACCACAAATAAAGTTGCGCAAATTGTTTATTTATTGTTTATAAACAATATAAATAATTTGCGAAACTTTATTTGTGGTAAACTTTTTTTCTGACGAGATTCTGAAGAGATTGCACTTTGTTCCATCAAAATCGATCCATTTCCCAAGGATTCACAGGTTTGGCCTATTTGTGTACCCATTTGACTGCATTACTACGGTTGATTCCCAGTCCGGCCGATTTGAACCATTTCCCTATGATTTTAAGACCTTCGTAGATCATGTCGCATAGAGTGCTCTAAAATTTGCCTATTGCAAACTGTCTGAGTATTCTTGCCAGCGAATTCCTTTAAGAGCTAGTGCCTGTATGAGATCACCAGGCTCCACAGAAGGGATGATAAGTGATAATGTCCCTGCCCTAAGAACAACCTCTTGTGTTTATTTGGATGGAGCTTCTTCCCACGCTATTATTATTATAGTTAATTTGAAACTTATTTCTTTAGCATATACCGGGATATCAAAAATTATCTTGGTCAAGGGTGGTTGTGGAATCTAAAACGTGTGTCTTACTTTACGTTTGAAATAATTATGTCACTGTCACACTGACATCATCAATAACCTACAAATTTCATACCTATTTATTTCAGTTGTAAAACAATAATGAACTACAAATTATGAAATAATTATGTGAACTTTGAACCTTTCCAGAGGTCGTGATAGCCACAATACGGGTCAAAAACTGTTTTGAAATAGTTAATTTTCCGTAAATCGAATGACGTTCACGTGAGAAGCCCGTAGCACGCGAGTTAGAAAAGTGCAAACTGGTTGTACCTAATACGGCTTTACGACGACTTTTCGCGTGCCGTTCTCGCTGCATGTAGTTAGATTTAGTATCGGACCGTGCCCGACGGCCCTTCTTTTTTCGATAAATGTCCATTAAATAGGAAAATTTAATTAAAACAGTTTGAGCTATTCTCAGATCTCAGCTACGCGCGTCTAACGTGCGACGTACCAGAGGAAATTTTCTCGCGACTAAAATATACACAAAGCGGGTAAAAGCTAGCGGCCCATAGCCAAAAACGCTTTATTACAACTGGCGCCGGTCGCACGGGGCAAGAAACGGCCCCAAATTAACAAGACCGAGGTAAAATGTATAAACTCCAACTCACGCGCAGCGAGCTCCTCGAGGCATATGTCAAAATGATTTCGTTCGTAGCTAATTACATAGGACGTCTGGCGTTCATACAATTATGTTTTTAGATAATTCGAACCTTCTAGTTTCGATAGGCCACGTGAAAATCCCGGAGTCCAAAGCGCTAAAGACTTCTGAGTGTTACAATATTCGTATAAAATTGCGAAATTTCGCACTTTTAGAAACTTCAAATTAATTATGACATAATTATTTCAAACGTAAAGTAAGATACACGTTTTAGATTCCACAACCACCCTTGACCAAGATAATTTTTGATATCCCGGTATAATATAATCAATACGTCATATATTTGAATATCTATTTTGCGCAATTTAGTGGATGCATTCTCGGTAATTGACTCCAATAAATCTAGTTTATATCCGAATAATTTCGAAAAATGTTCACGTCTTATTTGTTGCGCGCGAGGCAAGTGCCCCATCTGCCCCCGTTTACATCGCTTCTGTAGCCAGTATATATGTATTTTGTATGTTACAAAATTAAAGTAATTTATATTTACACCACAATCATACCTGTTGATCAATTAACTAGCTGATTACTATAATTATTATAATTCATGGTCTGCATCTACGTTTAAATAAAATTAAAGTAGTTATTTACCTCTGACTGCAAAGATTTAACGAATGACATTGCTGTGTTTAATATTTATTCTAGTCAGTTTCATATGAACACAACACTACTGTGTCACTGCACAATGTCTAATAAAATAATAAAAATATTATATCTACACTGCGGTAATTAGAAACCCGTACTCAGAGATAAGAGTTAACCCACCTCTACTAACAATAAACCATTGACATTGATTCATATTATTCATGTGCTTATAACGTCGACTGATTCTTCGGATACTTTTGTCAGTTCTCAGTAAGTGTCGTGTTCGTCATACCTGTGGCTCAGTTCAAGATTAACCGCATTTACATGACTACTTTCTATTCTATACTACGATATAGATTATAAATACAGTAAAAGCCGAATATTTCGTAATGTAATCAAATGTGTTTATTGTTTTATAGATATCATATCAGAAATGATAAGAGTTATTAAAAATGCCTCAACGTATGTTATATTACAACGCCACATAAGCATATTGTTTCGTTACTAGTAAAGTAGAGAAAATATTTTATAATCAAGTCCAACATCACGTACTGAATACTGACATTCTAACATGAATTTCTAAGCACCCAGTTTTATTGGTATTGGTTCTAATGGTAGCGGGCTTAATTATAAATGTCAGTGCACATAGCATAGACCCTCGTACACTATCCCTGTTATGTTTTAACAGGGTTTTTGAATACCCGGCTGCTCGACAGAATCGTAAGATCTGTTTTACGGTTAGGTCCTTTATGTCATCGATTGTGATGATTTTTGGACCTAGCCTAGCGCAGGACATTCACAGAGGAAGTGGATTGATGACTCCACTTTGTCTCCCTCGCATCTCCTACAGAAGGTAGTGCCACTCTTCCCTACCGTATGTCTAAATTTACATTAGATTTCGTGATCTGTAAAGATCTCGGCAATTACCCTGATCCCTTGCCAGTGAGAGTATCTCGCTGACGAATGCACTTTTTTACTTAATGGAGATGTTAACCGGCATAACTGTAGAATTTGGAGCGATACAAATCCTCATGTATTTCGAGAAGCTCACACTCAACTCTTCGGGAAAAGCTAAACGTTTGGGTAGGAATTTTGGGAGACCACCTAATTGGACCTCTGTTCATACCTGGTAATTTAAATGGCGAAATTTATCTTGAAATGTTGGAAAATGCGATTGATCCGTTAATAACTGAACAATTAGAAAACGATCCTCTACTACTTGAACAACAATTGCATTTCCAACAAGACGGAGCTCCTCCTCACTACGCCGCACCAGTTCGCCAATACCTCAATTTGCAATACCCCGGTCGTTGGATTGGAAGAAGAGGTCCTATGGAGTGGCCTGCTCGATCTCCTGACCTGAACCCTCTGGACTTCTTCTTGTGGGGACATCTTAAGTCCGAGATTTTTGTGACTCAGCCTGAAAATTTGGACGAACTACGCCAACGAATTGTAAATGAGTGTCGTCAAATAACTCCAATTATGGTGAACCATGTTAGAGACGATTTTCAGTCAAGATTGTATTATTGTAAGGAAGTGAATGCAGGACAATTTGAACATTTGATTTAAACAAGCAGATTTAATTTTTTTCATTGTAGGCATGACAACACGATTCAATTTTTTTACGAATGTGAGTTTTTGAAGATTGTTTAAGTTTGTAAAAAAGGCTTAATAAAAATGAGCTTGTACATTGTACAAATAACCAAAATATTCAAGGTGGCGCATTCGAGCAACAAAAGTAATTTTTGGCGAAAACGGTTCATCAAATTTACGTTTTTCATACACCGTTGTAAAGAGGCTTTCAAGACCTTTCAAATGACGTATCACTCAACCCCTCTCCCCTATTCAATTTTGAGGGGTTGAAGCGCCCCCTATTCGGGGGTTGCTCGTTCAAGCCTCAAATATACGTCAAAAGATATCCCCCAAACAAAATCATTCGACGTGTTTCGGGAGATTTTTCCACTCACTATGGGATAAGAAATATACGGGGTGGCTCGTCTGAGATGGAACACCTTGTATATTACGTATTATGTATACTGCCGCCAGCGCAACTACTTGGCTGTCAGGCAGTCTCTCTATACGCTTACACACGTGTTTATATCTGAGTCGAATACTCGACGTTATTCATTTACTTAATCCTCGGTCCTGCTGTTTTATTATTACTTTCATTTACATCGATGTAAATATCAATAAATAATATGTTTTGAAAATAAAATAATGTGTATCTATTATAATGACTATCGGGTTACATTCATACTCTTTACAGGAATTGTACCGCCCATTATACAGTTTTTATTATTAAATATAAAAATGTATATAATTGTTGATTGAAATGCTGACAGTTGTGAAAACTAAAGAAAAACTAATTATATTAATTTTCATTTAAAAATAATAAAATTGTAATTTCGGATGCTACAACGAGTACAACAACTTCATACTAAACTCCGTAGACAATAGTATCTGTGGCATCGGATGTCTTCGTTGCTGAGCACCAAAATGCTGAGCACCAAAATTTCGACAGGCAGAAGTTGCATAAAATGAGAAGCGATGATACGGGTGGATTACGATACGAGTTAATTTTAGTTCTTAACCGACCATACATGATAACTAATAACATAGATGTTGGGGATGGATTGTCCAATGGTACTGTCGGAAAATTGTGTCATGTAGAAAGAGATGATGAAATCATACGAATTTGGATGAAATTCCCAAAATAAATTGATTACTTCATAATGTTAGTTTTCACTTCTGTCAGCAGTGCCCGTATTTTTTAAAATGTAAAACCCTTGAAAACATGATTTTGTTATGGTTAGTGTGTATCTGAGGAGCCGAATTAGGGATCTCTAGACACTTTAACGTAGTTAATGACCATCTGGGGTTGAAATTAATGTTAGAATGAAATTTCTCATTATCGAAAACATATCATGTCGAAGTCGAAATTTTTCCATACCTAAACAACATTTTCAAAATTCGTAAAATCTCAAAAAATTGAGGTAATCGTTGAACCTTGTTCTATACGATATCAAAACGATGTTGTTATATAATTTTATGTAAAAACGCTTCAAAACATGATTTTATTATGGTTCATCATTTCGAATCCCGATATAAAGAAAACTTCAATCTGTTATTAAAAATCACAAACTCAAAAATTTAATCAATAACATTAAAGATGAACATGGCGGAAGATAAATTTGAAATAAGAAATGTATTTAATGGATTTTTCGCCAACGGTGGCTGCAATTAATCAGATGCTATAAACTGATCAGAAGGCTGGGGAAACAGTAGCTACAGAGAATTACATAACAATTTCCTTAACTTCTCATTTATCCAAAATAGAATAAAATGCATTAAGAGACTGATTTCCTAGACAAATGTAAAATTTTATCTAAAAACCAATTTGGCTTTCGCAAAAAAATACAAGTACGCATGAAGCACCTCGTGTTGCAAGAGAATACAATAATCAAAAAACAATTATTTCTGATTTATCCAAACCTTTTGACACTGTGTCATACTTTGCTTTCTAAACATGAGAAACTGGGAATCAGGTGAACAGCGTATAATTTGAATTCATTTAATGAACAGAAAACAACAAGTAAAAATAGATTAAATCTTGAGTGACAAAAGAATTGTTGAATATGGCGTGCCACAGGGAACAGTTATTCGACTCATAATTTTTAACACATATATTCACGATTTACTAGACATGCGGACCCGATGGTCTTGTCCTTTGTTATGCTGGTGATACAGCCATTTCAGTAAGAGGACGCTTTCGGGAGGAAGCAAAGACAATGCGTGAAACTGTTGTATCCAGAATTAAATTATAGTTTAATTCAAAAAATAAAGTTACCTACCTTAAATACATCAAAATGCGTCTTTTCAACTTTTTCTTCATACTCAAATACACTTTCTAATTTTAAGAAAACTACAATACACAATAAAAGTTGCTAAAATAGTAACCAAAGCCTATGTAACTGCAAACAGATAAAACAATTATTAAAAGTTCGATTTTCACGAGTTTATTAAGAATGTGACTATAGTTTCGCTACCACCGTAGCTTCTTCAAACGTATTACAGTACCTTTACGGTGGTAGCGAAACTATAGTCACATTCTTAATAAACTCGTGAAAATCGAACTTGTAATAGTTGTTTTATTTAAACCTAAAATTGCCTAAAATTCGTAAGCCCTCAGTTCCCCTGAGACCAATTGTCAGTACTATCGGATCCCCTACTTATAAACTCTCTCGATATCTGTCATCTATTCTCAAACCTCTTGTAGGCAATTCCAATAGTTTTATCCTGAATTGCTTTCATTTCGTTGAAAAACTTCAAACGCTGAAAGTTGACCCAGGCGATTTGCTCGTCAGCTTCGACGTCGAATCACTGTTTACCAATGTTCCCATTCCAGACACCGTTTCCATAATTTCTCAATTGTTACCTGCCAAAAACATTTCAACGGACTTGCTACCGTTAATCGATTTTTGTCTATTCTCCACATATTTTCTATACGATGGCAAGTTTTACGAGCAGTCCTCGGGAGCTGCCATGGGTTCCCCACTTTCTCCGATCATAGCTTATATCGTCATGGAAGCTTTTGAACAGGATGCCATTAACTCATCTGTTCTCAAGCCGAAATGTTGGTTTAGATATGTTGACGATACTTTTATTATTTGGCAACATGGTCGCGAAAAGCTTGTTCCCTTCCTCAATCATTTAAATTCATTACATCCCAATATCCTTTTCACCATGGAAGTCCAATCGCAAAGTTCACTCCCGTTCCTTGATGTATTGGTTAATCGACAGACTGATGGTACTTTAGGACATTCTGTGTATCGAAAACCCACTCATACCGAAAGATACCTCAATGGTCTTTCCCACCACCACCCTGCCCAAAAGCAATCTGTCATAAACTCCCTGGTCCACAGAGCTGTCAACTTATCTCAACCTCAATCCTTAAAATCAGAATTAAAACATCTTTCATCTGCCTTATTATCAAACAATTTCTCCCATTCAAAAAGCCATAAAGAAATACACTTCACCTAAAATTTCAAATCGACCTGAGCCTGAAACCCCCCCGCCTGCTTTATCCACGGCCTATCTTCCATATATTCAAAATATAACACCTCGAATTTCCAAAATCCTCAAAAAACATAATATTTCTACCCGTTTATCCACACTTCCAAAATTATCTCAGTTTTACAAACCTACCAAAGATCCCCTTCCTCCTCTCCACTTAGAAGGTGTTTATAGCATTCCCTGTTCTTGCGGTAAAGTCTACATTGGTGAAACAGGTCGTACAGTAGCTACTCGTGTGAAAGAACATGAGCGCTGTACAAGGCTTCGTGACACCAGTAGATCTGCACTTGCAGAACACAAGTTTGACACAAATCATCAAATCCTTTTTGAAGATACTAAAATCCTAGTCCGAGCATCAAACTTCTATCATCGAAAAATCCTTGAAGCTATAGAAATCCTAAAACATCCGAATAATCTGAACCGTGACTCAGGATATTACCTTCCCAACATTTGGAAACCCATCCTCGAAAATTCCACTTCGCACATGATCGCACAACGGCAGGGTCAGGTGCCGAAGTTAACCACCGGAATAAAGGCAGTGAAATATGTAGCGTGAAGCATTTTTCCTACAATAAATACGGCTAAAGAAACCAGTAGAACCAGTTTCAGTTCAAGTCTCAAGCCTGCCCTGAAGATGCCACCTGTAATGGTTGGCGAAACGTCGGCATCAAGTCGAGCTATTGTAACGGGGAATCCATCCGGAAGCCAAGATTTTTCATGTTTTATTTAAAGTTGATAATGAATTTTCATCACGTAATGGTGGATTCTATTCAATTTTTGCAGATAATTGAAACATCGAATGAAATTAAATACCTGGGTTAAATAAAATAATGAAATGCATATATAAATTCTATACACTCATAAACATGATATTTTTGACACTTCAACACTGCACTTATCGAATCAATCGCTACTTCTGGGGTTCTGCTTATGGCGTACATCTGCATCTATTGGAAATAACCCAAAAATACATTCTGAAGGTTATGCTGAATAAAAGAAGAAGAGGTTAGACCGTAGGAAGAAATTTTCTTCACAAATAACTACAATGTTGCCCAGACAGGTAAACGTAGATTATTCGACAATGGTTCTGCTCGGACCAAATTGGACCTAGATTATAAAGCTAGGCAGTGCACCTGACACTTTCTTTCCTGTACTATTCATATTTTTTGACCCATTTATAGGGAATACGTGGTTGATCCGCGCTAACAATCATTCGAACTAAGAAATCTCGAGGACTCCTCAGGGAATTAGGAGACATTGATGTCACGGTCATTGAATATACCGATGACATCCTGATTCTGGCCCGGAATGGTCCTTTCGGTCCAGATAGGACTCAATATCGAGAGGACTATCATAACAGATGATCGCTGGTGTACAAGGATTTGGATCTAAATTAATCCTGATAAAACTGAAATGATGCTGTACACCAAGAAGTATAAGATGGTTCCCCCAGGGGGCGAAATACTAGATAGGAAACTGAGCTAGAAAACACTTATGCCAAAAAAAGCTTCCAAAATTGCTGGACTTATCGGAGAGCCCTCATTCGTTGGACAGCAGCTCCAAGATCCACTTTACTTCCATCATGGTTAGGGATTGCAATCCGGCCGGATTGAGTTGACGAGGTTGGATAACCAGGATAACTAAATTTTCCGTTAATAATGAGTAAATTGAAACAATACGTATACACAATCAACTTTTTTACGATAAATTATTGAAAGAGAGAACTTATATTCTGAAGATAGAGATCAACATTAATAATATATAATTGTCAGCAAGTAATCATGAATAGCAGACAAGTATTCTCCTCGAACTCCTTCACTTTCAAACGCAGTCATTTCCTTTTTTAGTAATTTATCGAAATCCTTATTTTTTTGTTTTTGCGGTATAAGACGCCACTTCTTGCTGAATCTGTAATTGTAATTTTTCCTGTAACGACAAATCTTTTTTCGGTGATTATGAATCTAAGTTCGTATCTACTATGTCTTCCACGAGTTCCAGGATATCGTTAGAGTTATTATGTTTGTTTAATCTTTCTAAGATTTTTGTCATTTCCAGTCGCATGTCCTTTTTCTTTGGCATAGTAAATGTGTTATCAGCTAGGTTTGAATATTCTTGCTATTTCTTTGGTTTATGTAAGTATATTAAGATTCCTGTTACTACAGTGCGACGTTCTTTAATTCTGGCACGTAGTGCTTCGGATAAATCAGTACTTAGCACCGTGTCGTAAGTCAACAATTTCTGTAAAACAAATTTGAGGGTTGTTTCAGCAGTTAAAAGTGTCGAATCCCTTCTGCTTAACGCCTCTACAGCTATTTTAAACGGCTGCAAACTGTCGATTAATTCTTTTAGTTTCGACCATTCAAGATCAAAATCTTATGTTGGATCTTATGTCTATTGAAGCTTTATCGATACAAATTATTAGTTTAATAAAATCTTTCTATCATAGCCAGAAGACTATTTCAACACGTCCGGCAATCCAAAATAAGGCTTAGTTCTTTACCCGTATCTTCTATTACGTACTTTTGCATAAAGATATCGTATTTAGAAGGCGATCTTTTGAACAGTTTCACCACCTTTCGCACTTTTTGGAGAAGGTTACTGTCACCCTGAGCGACACGTCGCGGGCGGAATGAGCGTTAGGTGGGCGCGGGGCAACTCAGCATCAAACGACTTGCACGTACAAGTACCTACAATGCCTCCTAAGGTGCCTCACACATTCAAAGGCGCGGTTATTTTGCCAAATTATGCAATCACCGGATCTGGAATATTGGTACCGGATCCGGTAAGTGTATAATGATGCCGGATCCGCCGTATTACCGGATCCGGTTTTCCGGATTGCAATCCCTAATTATGGTATTATTTTTGCATTTCCGTGAGAATTTCATAACTTTGTTCTTGAGTATGTAGACAGGATAAAAATTAAACAAGAGAACAAGTTTTAATACAAATAAATATATATTCAACCAAATATAAAATAAGTAAAATTGAATTATACATGTATACACATATTGCAACATTTAATTTATTGCTAACTAATTTTCAAATAAATAAAGACAGTGAATAACGATATAAAATATAAACATAAGTAACATCATACCCTTTCAATTTGTGCGAGCATTAATTTTGAGTAGTTTTATTTGGAACAATAAAACTTTATATTCCGCAAAATGAAACGATTGCATCGTGTGAATCATATAAAAAAATAATACTATGTAGGATTGTGGAAAAACAACTTAGTCATGAATTCAAAAGCTTTCCAAATAGTTATTATTTTCATTTTTATATTTTACCTTCCCATCGACTTCTCTTATTAAGGAGGCTTGGCACAGATCAGACAAATAAAAAAAATTTGAGTATATTTTTACGTAAAACTCCTGGTAAAATGTTTTCAATTTATGGACGTGAAAGTTTAATATATATTGAAAGACTAAAAAAGATCATTAATTTCCATAACTTAACTTTGAAAATATTCATACTATATTTTTAGTTCTTTCACATTAGATATTGTGCTTTGATCAATACAATAATCTTATTGTATTTATTTAAACTACTCCTTTTTTAAATTTATGCAGCCCAGTTTAAATTTGATTCCTTTCAATTAATATATTGCACTGAATAAATATAAAATTATAAAAATAACTACAGTACTAACTATTCCAGAATAAAAATCAAAACCGGATAATGATAATGATCAGAATACCCCATTCTGGTGTTATTTTGTTATAATAGTTAGATACCTATTAATTTTTATATAATTAAGGATTATCATTCCTTCACCTTTAACACTAAACTGTGTTTCACTCAAAAGTTAGGGTTTCTTAGCATAAAACTAAAGCTTGAAAGTCTAAAATTAAATAAAGCCCTTAATGACATTCAATAAAATAAATAAAATATTTAAATTTATGATAAACATAAAACTTTTTCCTATTTTGCATGTGGGGAATTCTGCAAATATCACTGGATTTATCTCATTATCCCAGTTTGATAGTGATTCCAAGTGCATCTATCTACGTTTTTCTATAAATTTCATTGAAATATTTAATAACATTACATTAACACAGATATAGAATATACAAAATCTAATCTAATACTTCCTATGATGTATCACTATTTCATAAATTAATTGCACCTATTACAACTATAATAAATTATAACTGTAAGAGAATAACACGTTAATCAAGGAATATCTGTAGTTGTAAGATGTTTATATTTGATAGGAGCAGTTTCATTAGAATGTTTTGAATTTTTCACTCCCATCTTCTGAGGCAAATCATATGCATCATTCTTGTTTCACATTTCGCACATTGTCAGGAACAATTAGAAATGTTAACTACGAATGAATTTGGAAAATATAATCCTAGGGTAAAAGTTTGCATTAACTTTCAAAAGTTTTCTGTGAGAAATTAACGAATATTCTAAATATTATTTGTTCTACTTACACCGGCTTATGAATTTGAATTTTCACAAATATCGGAAATCTTCTTTACATACCAATGATTGATAACTATATGGAAATAATGGTTTGTATTGTTGATTATATATGTATGGTCCTCCCACTGTATTTTTTTATATTAAATTTCGCTTTTTTGCCTTTGTATGAAGTATCTTTCTGCCCTGATATGAATGAAGAACAACATCTATTAAATGAAATTGAAATTTTGGAAATCAAAAACAAAGTAAAGGAACATTTTCCAATAACACTGTGTAACAAAATTCAACTTTTCACTCTGCCTAATCTTTTCGATGTTTGTGTTCGATTCTACATCTATTTCGAATAATTAAAAGCCACCTTGAAAGTTAAAAGTTTGCTGTTGCGCTCAGGGCGAATTTTTTTCCAAAAGTAAAAAAAACTTCGCTGTGAATATCCTGGATTAACTTTTTATAAACTTGACTCGGCACCAATCTATCATATATCAAATTATTCGGAAATGTGTGGAGAAGTGAGATTAACAGCTAAAGTTAAAAGTTGCATATGTACCGGGATATCAAAAATCATCTTGGTCAAGGGTGGTTGTGGAATCTAAAACGTGTGTCTTACTTTACGTTTGAAATAATTATGTCACTGTCACACTGACATCATCAATAACCTACAAATTTCATACCTATTTATTTCAGTTGTAAAACAATAATGAACTACAAATTATGAAATAATTATGTGAACTTTGAACCTTTTCAGAGATCGTGATAGGCACAATCCGGGTCAAAAACTGTTTTGAAATAGTTAATTTTCCGTAAATCGAATGACGTTCATGTGAGAAGCCCGTAGCACGCGAGTTAGAAAAGTGCAAACTGGTTGTACCTAATACGGCTTTACGACGACTTTTCGCGTGCCGTTTTCGCTCCATGTAGTTAGATTTAGTATCGGACCGTGCCCGACGGCCCTTCTTTTTTCGATAAATGTCCATTAAATAGGAAAATTTAATTAAAACAGTTTGAGCTATCCTCAGATCTCAGCTACGCGCATCTAATGAGCGACGTACCAAAGGGAATTTTCTCGCTACTAAAATATACACGAAGCGGGTAAAAGGTAGCGGCCCATAGCCAAAAACATTTTATTACAACTGACGCCGGTCGCACGGGGCAAGAAACGGCCCCAAATTAACAAGACCGAGGTAACATGTATAAACTTTAACTTACGCGCAGCGAGCTCCTCGAGGCATATGTCAAAATGATTTCTTTCGTAGCTAATTACATAGGACGTCTGGCGTTCATGCAATTATGTTTCTAGATAATCCGAACCTTCTAATTTCGATAGGCCACGTGAAAATTCCGGAGTCCAAAGCGCTAAAGACTTATGAGTGTTACAATATTCGTATAAAATTGCGAAATTTCGTACTTTTAGAAACTTCAAATTAATTATGACATAATTATTTCAAACGTAAAGTAAGACACACGTTTTATATTCCACAACCACCCTTGACCAAGATAATTTTTGATATCCCGGTATGATTGTTTGGCTGCTATTTGCAGAAAAGTAAAAAAAAACGCTAAATCTTCATCAAAGTTGACGTAAAAATCACGAAATAGAAAATCGTAGAACCAAATTCAGATCCGAATACCATTTTTTCGCGACTCTATCTGTAGAGTGACTCATTACGGAGAGTTTGATACCATTCCGAAGTACATATGTACTTTTATTGAAAAGTTATAGCGCGTTAACCGATTAAGTTTCGTGAAAATTCTTACATGTTTAGCCCATCAAGGCCCAGGCAAAACGCAGCCTAATTACAACCAAACTAACTACGCAGCTCATAGCATAAGTGAAAAAAAGATTACCTGTGTTTTTTCTATGCCGAAATAATTGTTTAAGCAATTGTAAAAAATCATCGGAATTCTTTCGATTTGAGAGTGCCGATCGATTTAGAAGACCAAATTACTACGAGATATGAACTTTTCCTGGCATTTTGCACAATTGTTTATTGTTAAAACGCTAATAAACAATTCAGCTGTTGAAAAGTCCGTTAGATCCATGCCCAGGAAACTGCAAAAAAATGACTAACTATGCAGATCATAGAATCAATGAAAAAAAATTACCCGTGTCTTTTTGTTTAGCCAAATTTATTGTTTAAGCAATCATTGTTTAAACAGTTGTTATAAATCAACAAAATTTCGTCTATTTGAGGGTGCCAATCGACTCAGCGAACAAAATTACTATGACCTAGGGACTTTTTGTCGCAAACCCAGCAATTCTATATTGGTAAAACGCTCATTAATGATTGTTTATTGTTTAAACAATCATTTGGCCAAACAAAAAAAAACTGATAATTTTTTCCACTTATGCTATGAACTGCGTAGTTAGTTTGGCTGTAATTAGCCTGCGTTTTGCCTGGTCCTTGATGGGTTAAACATGTGAGAATTTTCACGAAACTTAATCGATTGAAGCGCTATAGCTTTTTAATAAAAGTCCATATGTACTTCGGAATGGTATCAATCTCTTCGTAATGAGTCACTCTAGAGATAGAAATTGCGAAAAAATGGTATTTGGCTCTACGATTTCTTATTTGGCAATTTTTACCTCAAATTTGCTGAAAATTTAGCGTTTTTTTAACTTTTCTGCAAATAGCAGCCAAACAGTTTTACAGGCAGAAAAGTGTGCATAGTGTAATTAACATATAAGCAGATATATTGAACTTAGAGAGGTTTTTATTTGATAAAATTGGAAAACAATAAAATTCTTGAATAAATCAACTGAAATTTTTGGTGGGAGCCTACATAAATAGTTTGGGAAGCATAATTATTGGTTTTACATGCACTTTGACTATGTTAAAGTTGAGAAACACGAGTTTAAATTAGGATTCGTATTCAGAAAAGGGACAAAGGTGATTCAATGCAGTGAAAGCAATCAAAACACAGTGTTACAACTTTTACTTTGTTGTTCGGCATTCACTGAAAAAGATATACTGGATTAAACAAATGGTACATTAGAAAAATTGTATTTTTGGCAAATGTATTTCCGTGAATTCTAAAGCTTCTTACCTAAAACGAAGTCAATTGTCAACGGTTTCAAATTAATATTGTGGTAACTCTATTTTTTTGTATACGGGAAAGATCACAAACAACTTGTCACAACAGTAGATAGATTTGATTATTGTACAAAATTCAAAACTAACTAGGGAATGTTGCTGATATTTATAGCAAACGTGTTTTTTTACACCTACTTCAAACCTAACAGATACAGGTAAATAAATTAGTAATTTATCACTTACAACTCAATGCTATGATTTTTAAGTACTTTGGCCTTAAATAATAAAAGTATATTATATAAATAGGTATATAAATAAAATTCAAAAGTTAAAAACTATAAAAATGAGGTTATGTGAGAAGTCAAATTTCAGTAACTATACTAACGTTAGTTTTTTTGTTTTAATTCATTTATATTGCAATTTATAATAAAGATGGGGCGAAATAAAATCAGTTAAATAAAAGAGAAAATGCACGTATCACTTTTTTGTCAACTTAAACAATGTAGGTTTGTGCGTTTGGTCTTTATATAGAATGGCTCGAATATTATCACAATTATTTTTGGAAAATGCAACAAAGTATTGTTATGTTGGAACCTAAAACGCCAGGAAGATGGTTTTATTAGTGTTTAATTTCGTTGCTTGCAATATAAATTTCATATAAATTTTCACAATATCCTCCTTAACATTCGGACCATTCTGTATATCTAGTAGTTGGTATTGTTCTATCAGTTATAATCATTATATTACTTACAAACCGTTGAAAAAATTGTAAATTGTATACAGATATATTAATATTCTATATGAAAGGTGTTCAAATGAGACCTTTCATTTTAAAGTTGCCTATCGGTTGAAGGAATAGTCGTCGCTTGTTGATATGTCGATGTTAATGAAAATGGATCGATATAATAATGTAGAAGTTCCCTACAAAACCGATGAATATTTTGCAGACAGTTTGCAAAGTTCGTACCGAATTTGGTCGACGTGAAGCGGCTTCTCGTCTATGTGTATTGAATGTAATCGCTAAATTCAAACGTTACGACTTAGTTACAGCACGTCTGCAGTCATATTGGCCGCAAATATTGCTGCTACAGTAAAAAGTGTTGCGGAAGATCCGCGAATGTAGAGTGTAGATGTAATTGCACGAGTTGGAAAATTCAATTGGCCACCTAGATATTGCGATTTAACCCCTTCAGATTTTTTGTTTGGCGCTACGTTAAATAAAAGATGTATGTTATGTAGTCCAAGCAATAGACAACGGCCTAATGTTAAATTTGCAAAAAAAATATGAGCGTATATGAAATTAAATTTAAGGTGAGTTTCTGTTTCATGCAACTCGATCCGAAATGGCGAACATAACCTAAATAATTGGCAAAGTTGCAAAAACCGGTTTTTCTTAAATGAGTTATAAACTATAACTCGGATCGAAAATAGTTGAATGAGAAAGTTTGCTTCTATTATGATTATCGATATCTTTCATACTTTTCGAGTTATATTGAAAAACCGTTAAAAATCGGGGTATCGAGAAGTCGTTAACTGTTACGTTTCCGTTATTTGCTGTACGTATAGTCCATGGCAAGTTTAAAAAGCCATTTTTTTACTTTGAAAAATAGCACTTTTTTTCAGATAAGTTTTACAATTTTATCTTAGGGAAATCGATTCCTGACATTTTTTCACGAATTACCAGAAAAATTTTTCATCTACGACCCTCTGGACCAGAGATAATTTTTTTATTTCAAAAAAATCTATAAGACGCAATTAACATTTTAGAGAAGTATACGTTATGGATATTAATGCTAAATACATACATTTTCAATAAAAACATACTAGGATATGTTTTATTGATTTATAGTATTAGAAATTGTGTAACAAAGTGAAGCGTACGCGGCTGCCGGAGCGTGCGGCGGAGTGGGGGAAATTGATTTCGTGCGTTCAAAGTGGCTTGTGCTTGCAAAATCTTCAATATCTCGGCTTTTGGATCACATACAAAAATCGAGATAAACACGAATTCGTATATATTTTCGCCTTAGAAGCAAAATAGACTCGGAAATATTTTTTTTTACATTTCTAATTTGTTTTACCTTTACATCATTTAAATTATTATTTATCATCAAAACAGTATTTTCCTTGTAATACCGCAATTTTTTCTTAGTGAATCATACTGACGTCATGCTTGCGGATCTCTTAAACAATTATTTAATTATTTCAGTAAATAATTTTTTATGATACAAAATTAAATAAATGCAACTATTAGGATAAGTTTAAAATTTCATTTATTAACAAAATTATTATAAAATATTTATAAAATCCTTACAATCAAAGTAGCGGTATACAGCAGTCTTATATTAGTTTTCACAAGTGTCGCACAACAAGCATCGCAAAAAACGATATTCCTCAGATTAAGACAAAAGGATTTTTGTACGTGATTCAAAAGCCGAGATATTGAAGATATTGCAAGCACAAGTCACTTTGAACGCACGAAATCAGTTTCACCCACTCCGCCGCAAGCTCCGGCAGCCGCGTACGCTTCACTTTGTTACTCAATTTCTAATACTATAAATTAATAAAATATATCCTAGTATTTTTTCATTGAAAATGTAGGTATTTAATATTAACATTCATAAGGTACACTTCTCTAAAATGTTTATTGTGTCTTACAGATTTGTTTGAAACAAAAAAATTATATCTGGTCCAGATTCCGTCAAAGACATTTCCATAAAATAAAAATTGTAAAACTTATCTGAAGAAAACATGTTCAAAAAAGGTGCAATTTCTTCAAAGTCATTTTTTTACCCTTAAAATTTGAAAAATCGCTATATTTCGTTAAAACATTATAGCACAACTCTTCAAAAAGAAAATAAGTCCGGAATCGTTACTCTAGGACGATCCGCTGAGAAGATCTAGCCAAAATCGAAAAATCGATATATTTCGAAAAATTATTAATGTTTTGAATTAAAAAAAAAGTCACTTCTTTAAGCTTGTCATGGGCTATACGTACAGCAAATAACAAGTATGGAAACGTAATAGTTTACGACTTTTCAATACCCCGATTTTTAACGTTTTTTTTAATATAACTCGAAAAGTATGAATCGATATTTATCATAGAAGCAAATCGATAGATCTATTTGATACCTAAAACTTTCTCATTTAACTTTTTTCGATCCGAGCTATAGTTTTTTACTTATTTAAGAAAATCCACTTTTTGCAACTTTGCCAATTTTTTAGGTCATGTTCGCCATTTCGGATCGAGTTGCGTGAAACAGTAACTCACCTACAAATTCAATTTCCTATACGCTCGTATTATTTTTCCAGGTGTTAATTTCTGCCCGCGCTTCTGTCTATTGCTTGGACTAATGCTCGAGCAACGATTCGGGGATACAAAGATAATATTACAGCTGCTATCCGCGAAATTGTGCCCGATTATGTTCCATCAAACCTCTGTACTTCTTATTTGAATAAAGACATGCATTTTTTTTTTCAAAAAACTATGTTTTTAAAGATTTTAAATGAATGGTCTTATTTGAAAACCCTCTATAATCGTAGAAATTTTCGTTTCATCAATCAAGTAGTTATTATTACATTAATATTTTGATCATTGATAGATTTATATTCATTGGATATTGAATTATGTCCTCTGATAATGTATGCCCCATATATAAACGTAAATAGGAATAATTCCTGTATATTTGTAATATACATTTCTAATCTTCTAAATAATTTAGTGCAGTCAAATGGATATAAAAATATGTGATGGGACAAAGTGTATTTATTCTCTTCGGAATTTTATCAGGAACAATGTCTACCTCGTCTAAAGTTGCGCAAAAAATTTGCATTGTTTATAAACAATAGATTAACAATTTAATTAGCATATTTATGAGATTACATAAAAATTCATGAAAAATGATCGGGTTAAGACTATTTTTGCTCAGTCAACTTATGAAAATATTTAAGCAAGTAGTTGAATCAACTTCATTTGTTATAAAAAATTTATTTATTAACAAATAGACGAATTCGACCAAAACTACGAGTTTAGGATCGCTTTCGAATAATTTTGGCCTTCTGAGTTCGATTTTGTCGTCAATATCGTCAAATGTATACCCGATAATTTGTTATAAACAAATTATATTTATTAATAAATATACGAATTTGACCAACATGTCGAGTTTATAGTCGTTTTCATCTAATTTTGGCATTCTTGAGTACGATTTAATTGTTATTATAATCCTTAAATGTATAGTTAAATTGTTGAATTGTTATAAATAGATTATTCATTAATAAATATACGAATTGCGCCAAAATTTCAAGTGTTTTTAAAATTAATGTATTAATAGTCAAATAGATTATATCAAAAAAAAATTATCAAGTCTTGAAAATGCCATCTTCAAGAAGAAAAATAGTTTAATTCAAACGTATCACGAATAATACTTCACAATTCCCGCTATAATGCCACGAAAAGAATATTTTTTTCAAAATCTAACATCAGGGAATGAGCACCGTATTATATTCTAAGATGAACGAGAATAAAATAGTTTTCATTTGTTGGTTTCAAAATAGAGATCTTTTTTTTAAATTCTTTTGATATAATCTATTTGAATATTAAGACATTACTTTAAAAAACACTTTACACTTGGACTTTTGGCGCAATTGGTATATTTATTGATTAATAAATTTATTTAGTTCAATTCAAAAATTTATCTATGCATTTAAGGACTATAATAACAATAAAATCGTACTCAAGAGCCCAAAATTAGCTGATAACGAATATAAACTCGACATTTTGGTCAAATAGGTATAATTTTTAATAAATAATCTATTTATAACAATTCAAAAACTTATGTATGCATTTGGAGACCATAATGAGAATAAAATCGTTCTCAGAAGGCCAAAATTAGATGAAAACGACCATAAACTCAACATTTTGGTCAAATTCGTATATTTATTGATAAATCTAATTTGTTTATAACAAATTAACAAATAAGCGGGTATACATTCGACGATATTGAAGACAAAATCCAACTCAGAAGGCCAACATTATTCGAAGAAAATCCTGAACGCGTAGTTTTGGTCGAATTCGTCTATTTGTTAATAAATAAATTGTTTATAACAAATAAAGTTAATTGAACTACTTGTTTAACTATTTTCATATCTTCACTGACCGAAAATAGTCTTTACCCGATCATTTTTTATGAATTTTTATGTAATCTCACAAATACGCTAATTAAATTGTTAATTTATTGTTTATAACAATGCAAAATTTTTTCGCAACTTTAAACGAGGTAGACTTTGTTTCTGATAAGATTCCGAAGAGAATGCTTTTTTTTTTATCCCGTCAAAATCGGTCCATTTCCCAAGAATTTCATCCTCAAACATCCATTTGACTACACTAATTATACAGAGCGTATTCATTCGCTTTCATGAATCTCTTCCAATACATTTAAATTAATCTGGTCATAAATTGGTAATGTCATATTTCTCTAGCGGTTCAAATATTCGATTTTAAAAATATTCTTCATATCAATGACCAAGACAAAGTAGGATAGATAAACTACCGAAAGCAATTTACATTTAACTATTCTATAACTCAGTCAGTTGTCAGACCTGATGAACATCTTGTGTTTCGTCGGTATGATCCATAGTACTAACATTAATATTTTTGTGACTAACGTTATTGCACGAATCGCTGAACATGAGATCGGGTTGAGAAGTGGGAGATTCTGCAATGTTAAGTGTGAGGGAGGGATCGTCTAGTCTGATTTTCGAATCTTCATCGGTACTGTCCAACGATGAGGATCGTTCAGATTGTAAACGATCACTTCCGGTCCCTATCCATCGCTTCTTGAACGACTCGAGCCTCATGACCTACAGAAACATAGATGAGTCATAGATATCGATAGAATGGTTTCATGTGGATAAAAAAGTTGTTGGTAAATTTAAGGATAATCCAGAATAGCGTATGTTTTTGCTGCCATGCCACATCCATTATTTATCCACATGATTCCCAGTTTGCAACTATCTAAAACATGTATACAGTTCAATAAGAAAGAGAGATGCAAAACAATTACCATATCATCGTAAGTACCGGGATATCAAAAATTATCTTGGTCAAGGGTGGTTGTGGAATCTAAAACGTGTGTCTTACTTTACGTTTGGAATAATTACGTCATAATTAATTTGAAATTTCTAAAAGTGCGAAATTTCGCAATTTTATACGAATATTGTAACACTCAGAAGTCTTTAGCGCTTTAGACTCCGGGATTTTCACGTGGCCTATCGAAAGTAGAAGGTTCGAATTATCTAAAAACATAATTGCATGAACGCCAGACGTCCTATGTAATAAGCTACGAACGAAATCATATTGACATATGCCTCGAAGAGCTCGCTGCGCGTAAGTTAGAGTTTATACATTTTACCTCGGTCTTGTTAATTTGGGGCCGTTTCTTGCCCCGTGCGACCGGCGCCAGTTGTAATAAAGTGTTTTTGGCTATGGGCCGCTAGCTTTTACCCGCTTCGTGTATATTTTAGTCGCGAGAAAATTGTCTTTGGTACGTCGCACGTTAGACGCGCGTTGCTGAGATCTGAGAATAGCTCAAACTGTTTTAATTAAATTTTCCTATTTAATGGACATTTATCTAAAAAAGAAGGGCCGTCGGGCACGGTCCGATACTAAATCTAACTACATGGAGCTAAAACGGCACGCGAAAAGTCGTCGTAAAGCCGTATTAGGTACAACCAGTTTGCACTTTTCTAACTCGCGTGCTACGGGCTTCTCACGTGAACGTCATTCGATTTACGGAAAATTAACTATTTCAAAACAGTTTTTGACCCGGATTGTGGCTATCACGACCTCTGAAAAGGTTCAAAGTTCACATAATTATTTGATTATTTGTAGTTCATTATTTGTTTTACAACTGAAATAAATAGGTATGAAATTTGTAGGTTATTGATGATGTCAGTGTGACAGTGACATAATTATTTCAAACGTAAAGTAAGACACACGTTTTAGATTCCACAACCACCCTTGACCAAGATAATTTTTGATATCCCGGTATTTATACACTATACAGGGTAACGAATATTTAAGAAAAAATATTTTTATAAATAATTCATAGCGATATTCAGTTTTTACATGTTTATTCAAAGTTCAGTAATTTTTTTCTCTTTTCAACAGTTCAATCTCCATGATAACTAGAGATCTGAATGTAGGTAAATTTCAAAAGCATGTACCATAACCACCACATGGAGTGATCTATCTGAGAGAAAACTCGAAGTAAGCGACAAAGTTGAGGAATCAATACTATAATAAATTACTATAGATGAAATTAATAAAACAAATCTTGAAAACCATATGACGGAAGGTTTTTATGCCAGACTCGGTCAAATGCTTCGGAGATATCCAATGCTACAGCTAGAGATTCTCCATGTTTTTCAATAGATTTCTGTCGTACATGTGTAGGCAATTAGTTTTTCTTTTGATCTCTGCTGACGAAAGCCATATAGGTCGATGTTGATTGCCTTCACTTTAGAGATCACAGATAATAGTGAAAAGGGTCTATAATTATTAGGAAGGGTCGTCTTTCCTTTTTTTAAAATTGGTTGGACTCTAGCTGTCTTCCAGCAGGAAGGAACAACACCAAGTTTGTATGAATGGAAACGACCTGCAGTCAATTGGTGTTAATTCAGGCACACATTCCTTGATAATGACAGGTGGAATTCCGTCTGGCTCCATAGAGTTTTTGGTGTTGAGATCAAGGAAAATGCGCCTAATTGTGCGCCGATGAAAGACAATTTCAGGCATATGTCTATCGATGGTAGCAATATTAGGAGGGTCCTTCACTTGTGGATCCAAAGTGGAAACATTCCAGTAAAAAGGTTGGCTTTTCTTGTGATGTAGTAGCCAGAGTGCCATCATCTTTGGTTAGGGGAGGGAATGAACTGAACGTGAAATGTCTACCAATTGTTGTGGCGAAACAAATGGAAGCCATTCGGGCATTCGACAAGCTTTGATCTTATTTTGCCATTATATGTCTCTTTCGAAACGTTTATTGTTTCATTGCATCCTGGCTTCAACATATTCTATTCTGGTCTCCAAACATGCGTTACCGCGCCAACGACAGTATGCAGTTTGTTTTGAATATTTTATTGACCCATCTTTCACCAGACGACGGTGATTTGCTGGTATGTGGTATGTGAGTTTCCTTTCCTAGCTTTATTATATCCGAGATCTGTGTGGCACATGTCGTTGGGTCATCAGATTCAAAACATACCCATCTCCAAGGAAATTCGGAGAAAAACATGCGAAGACAGACCCTCTCCATGCCAAACTGTGCACGAACGTGTTGGATTGGTTCGTGGAGTGATATGTGCACGGGCCTTTACTTCATCTGATCTGGATTGTTAGTGAGGAATAAATCAACCGTAGTGGCATAATGATAGTTGTTATCAGCGATACGTGTTGGTCATTAATTAACTGCTCGACACCTGCGTCATCCGTTTTGTTTGAGAACTTGAGCCAAGCGGAGCTGTGAACGTTGAAATCCTATTGATAATTTTAATTGCTGGATAGTTCTGAGGTCAAGTTTCAGAGAAAGAAATTCAAAGAGTCATCGTGAGCTGGTTCATTTGGTGATAAATAAAGACAACAGAGAAATTTTGTCTGTTAGTGATTATCAAGCTTGAACCACATTACATCGAATTCTTGTGGTTCTATATTCTCCTCTCGATGGTATGAGAGATAGTTTCTGGAATAGAGACGGGCACCTCCCTTGAATCTGAAACGAGTATGGAACTCGTAGTCAGGGCAGAGCATGAATGTCGTGTTTTCGGATGGATTGACCTGCGTCTCAGTTAAAGCCAGTATGTCTGGTTTGTCTGTCTATAGGTGGTAATGGACGTTTATATTTTTGCTAAAACCTCGGATGTTACAGAGATCTATCTTCAAGTTTATAAAAAACCTGGAATGGATAAAATGTTGGTTTTGGGTTCCCAGTATACCATCTTCGCATTGGAAGTTCTTAAATATTTGTTATAAGAGAGAGATTAACCAAAATTTATGGAGGTAATAAATTTTCTTATTCTAAAACTTTGTTTGGAAAAATATCAACTTTATGTAGTTTTACATCTATATTGATACTTATTCATATCACAACAGTGGGATAATGCTTTTAAGGAAGCATAACTATTGATAAATTACATTTCAGAACTAATAAAATAACGCAATTTTGACAATGTTTCTATAGTTCCAAAGATTTCAATAGTCAAATTGTTGTTTTTCTATCGAAGTGCAGACAATTTTACTTTGTGTTGTCAATGGTTACGATAGAACTCAATAATATTAATATATCGTCGCAATTGAAATGATGGATGAGTTATAATTTAAGTGTGTTAATGAACATGGATAATTTAACTATTTTGATACTCTTAATATCGAAGTTATTTTTGATTTTAGAAGAAAATGTCTTTTTGTTTAAAATTTGAAGTTTTACCAGAAAATTATAATAAACACAGTAATTTACTTGATAACTTAACTATTCTGATACTCTTTATATCGAAGTTATTTTTGATTTTAAAAGAAAATGGCTTTTTGTTTAAAATTTGAAGTTTTATGAACACTGTAATTTACTTGATAATTCAACTATTTTGATACTCTTTATATCGAAGTTTTTTTTGATTTTAGAAGAAAATGGCTTTTTGTTTAAAATTTGAAGTTTTATGAACACGGTAATTTACTTGATAATTCAACTATTTTGATACTCTTTATATCGAAGTTTTTTTTGATTTTAGAAGAAAATGGCTTTTTGTTTAAAATTTGAAGTTTCACCAGAAAAATATAATAAACACGGTAATTTACTTGATAATTCAACTATTTTGATACTCTTTATATCGAAGTTTTTTTTGATTTTAGAAGAAAATGGCTTTTTGTTTAAAATTTGAAGTTTCACCAGAAAAATATAATAAACACGGTAATTTACTTGATAATTCAACTATTTTGATACTCTTTATATCGAAGTTTTTTTTGATTTTAGAAGAAAATGGCTTTTTGTTTAAAATTTGAAGTTTTACCAGAAAAATATAATAAACACGGTAATTTACTTGATAATTCAACTATTTTGATACACTTTATATCAAAGTTATTTTTTATTTTAGAAAGCTTCAAAAAAATACCACTAGTTCCCTAATTTAAAACAATTTTGTATCTTTAATAATAATGAAAGTTTCTAATTGGTACCCACAACCGGGTATACCGTTTACCCTTTACCCCACGAGGGATCGAATCAAAAAATCTTCCATTACCGGGTGCTTACGGTTAAAAGAAACCTACCTGCCAATTTTCAAGTTCGTTGGCTTTATAGTTCCGAAAATTTCGTGATCATTGAGTCATCAGGTATTCCCCTTATTATCGTAAAACATCGTGTCAATATATAATAAAAATGTACGAATTACGTCAGGGTTTAGAGTTCAGGATAATTGATTTAACAGATAAAAACAAGAAATTTTACATTGTTAAGTATCCATTTATTTTAAAGAACTTTGATTGCAATTTCGAACTTTACTGTTCATTATCAAAACATACAATGAGAAAACACTGAAACATCATAGTATTTATACGTGTGAACAAAGTGAATTTTCCGAAATCTAGTTGCTCGTTAAGTAGATTGTTTGAAGGATTATTGTGTTTAAATATTCTTATAGATTAAGTTTTCTACCCTCCGTAATTGTATGTAAAGTATTTACGCTTTCTAGTAGAGGAAAACGATGTCGGGTTTATATAAATAAAGTGATTTGAATTACTTTTATTTAATTGAAATGACTTAAAATGTTCCTTATATATCTACCTTTAAACGATCTACCTGTTTGACCAATGTATATGGCGTTACATTCCTCACAAGCTAACATATAAACGCCCCACTTGCGAATTTAGTTAGATTCAATTTTTGCATTGAAAAATATGTTTGAAAGTTTTTGAAGCTATATTTAACTTTTGTTTCTTAGAGATTTTAGCTTCTAAAAAAATCAGTGCCGTATCATATTTTTCATGAAAAATAGCCAAAGATGTGTCTCTAAGCATGCCACTGGTGGAAGTAAAATAATATTTTTTACTTAAAAAGATGTATTTAAATTATCTATTCAAACGTGCCAAATTTCATTTAAATATCTAAAGTAGTTTTAAAAATATTATTAAATCTAGATTTTTTTATAAAAATTTTGACACCCTGTATCTTTGTAACGAAGCATTTTTCGAATATAGTTTATAGTACAAACTGATATTATTTTGTAGTTATCTGTCTGCCTGTATAGTTTCCGCTTCCGAAACTGGGCCAGCCTGTATATATTGTATAAATGGAATATCACAAAGTAATGGACAGCACTATTCAAAAGTTTATTTAACGTTAACTTAGCTTAAAACCATAACTATCTGATTAGTAATCCTGTGAATTTTTTTTTCAATGAGAATTGTACCTAATTTAGAAAATCGTTAGGATAGTGAGGAATAAATAAACAAGCAAAATTTCAGAGAACTATGGTACTTAGGGTACTTACAACAAAAATTATTAATAAAATAAATTTCTCAAAATTATCATAGTGTATAACTTACAAATAAATCACTTATAAAAAAAGAAATTGCATATAGGTTACTTTATTTATTTTGATTAGGAGGGGATACTGGTAATCAACCTATAACATCTCGGAGCTATTTCCAGATTTGATCGGATTGTCACCGCCTGTAGAAGATACTAGCAGACAAAGCAAATCTAGAGCCCATTTCAATTTCTACTGTCGGTTAAAGCATTTGACATTATGTTCATCTTTTCTTGAAAGTTAGATATAATTACCGTTTTCTTATATGGATAGGCTCTTATAACAACCAGTTTCTACATTAAATGCCCATTTAATAAAATATTTTTGCTAAGTTCGTAATACAGTATTATTCATGCTGATATGCTAATGTGTGTGGATTCATGCAAAAAATGTCAACGCATGCAAGCTCATCATGCCATTAGAAAGCAGTGTTAACTTACTCGACCCATCTCCAGGGTTCTGTATCCGGACTGGTGATAGGCGTAGGAAACTGTACAATATATTATTAGCAAGTATGAACACACTATACACACATCGTTAAATATTAGAAATGATTCAGAAACCTTTCTAGTTCAAGCTAAAGCGTGTGTGCTTTTGTTGTGTTAACGGCAAACGTCAATTTGTGCTTTGAATATCTACCTGAAACAATGGTTCATACCTCAGCTTGTAGATCTGCCACTTTGTCTTGTAACTCGCGAACTCGATCACTATCCTCGACCGAATGAATTCGCAACTCTCCTTCGGTGGCTATTTCCTCATTCTAAAATATAAATTGAATGAGTCATGCATAAACATAGTCTAAGAAACAAAAGCTGAAAATGGGGATGGAAAAACCATTAAAGCATACTAATTTTAAAATTGGTATTATGTACAAGAGTTGAACATACTGAATGTGGAGGAACTCGGGCCACCACCTAGGTTTATGGTTCGTTCAAATTTCTCATAAATATCCCCGGAAACCAGTAGGTTTTTGGGAAACTTTGTTAATTTGCTAAATCAAAGAGCATAAAATTTCCAACAAGAGGTCCAATTCATGTTGGCTTCAACAGTTACCGAAATAATGGATTCAAAACCTGCGCTAGAGCCCCTTCTTATTCATATCCACAGACAACTTTATAGTCCAGGCAATAAGCCGGGAAAAAGGCCATAATAAAAAAATATATATAGTAAGCTATAATTTCAAAATTTTTCTTGTATTTTGTTCCTAATACCCCATGGATCATTCATGACTATCAAGACCGCGGGGGTCGACCTTTCTACCCCCCCAAAACGGAGTTTCAATCCCTCAGAAGAGCATTCTTATAAAAACAATCCAAAAGTTCAGAAAATTTATGAATTAAGAGCCGAAAATGACCCCCAGTATGTTTTTTGGGTCGCTGATCACGATTCCGCAATTTGTTTTCTCGGAAAACTTCCTCCAGATGGAAAATTTGGAAAATATATAATTTATAATTTTGTTACAAAAATTACCTCTAGTAGGTTTTTTGGGTCACTGATCACGATTCCGCTGTTATTTTTCCCAAAAAACTCTCCAGATGGAAAATTCGGGAAATTTTAGATTTTCCTGAGACGGTTATGGATAATAAAGTATAATTTTGTTGCAGAAATGACCTCTAGTAGGTTTTTTGAGTCGTTGATCACGATTCCGCGGTTATTTTTCCCAAAAAACTCCAGATGGAAAATTTTAGATTTTCCTGAGACTGTTATGGATAATAAAGTATAATTTTGTTGCAGAAATGACCTCTAGTAGGTTTTTTGAGTCGTTGATCACGATTCCGCTGTTATTTTTCCCAAAAAACTCTCCAGATGGAAAACTCGGAAAATTTTCCTGAGACTGTTATGGATAATAAAGTATAATTTTGTTGCAACAATGACTGGAGGTCATAACTAGAGGTCATTTTTGCAACAAAATTATACTTTATCATTCATAACAGTCTCCAAAAAATCTCTAATTTCCCGATCTTTCCATCTGGAGAGACTTTTTGGGAAAAATTACAGCGGAATCGTGATCAGCGACCCAAAAAACCTACTAGAGGTGATTTTTGCAACAAAATTATACTTTATCATTCACAAACGTCTCAGGAAAATATCAAATTTTCCATCTGGAGACTTTTTTGTGAAAAATTACAGCGGAATCGTGATCAGCGACCCAAAAAATCTACTAGAGGTCATTGTTGCAACAAAATGATAAGTTATATATTATATATAAATTTTCCAAATTTCTCATCTGGAGGGAGTTTTCCGAGAAAACTAACTGCGGAATCGTGATCAGCGGACCAAAGAACATACTAGGGGTCATTTTCGGCTCTTAATTCATTAATTTGGACTGTTTTTATGAGAATGCTCCTCTGAGGGGTTGAAATCCCGTTTTGAGGAGGTAGGAAGGTCGACCCCCGCGGTCTTGATAGTCATGAATGATCTATGGGGTATTAGAAACAAAATGCAAAAAAAATTTGGAATTTTAGCTTACCATATATTTTTTTTTATGATGGTCTTTTTCCGATTTTATTGCCTGGACTATTAATTAATGCATACATTTTTTTTGGATTATTAAGTTTTTATTAATTTCGACATTTTGGTCAAATTCGTATATTTAATAATAAATATAATTTGTTTATAACAAATTAACAACAATATTGACTATATAATCGAACTCAGAAAACCAAAATTATCCAAAAACGACCCTAAAGTCAGAGTTTAGATCGAATTCATTTATTTTGTTAATAAATAAATTGTGTATAATAAAAAATAGTCTTTATCCGATCAAAAACGGTCAAATTTTGCATTTTTTAGAAATTTTTATGTTATCTCAAAAATGAGGTAATCAAATTGTTTATTTATTGTTTATAAACAATTTTAACAATTTGCGCAACTTTATTTGTGGTCAACTTTTTTTCTGATGACATTCTGAAGAGATTGTACGTTTCCCATCAATATCGATCCATTTCCCAAGGATCCAATAACCATTTGACTGCACTAAGGTATGTCATGATAATATACCCAAGATAATATAGAACTTGCAATGCACTGTTCGTAGAAGTTAAGACAGCACTCACTATGTTTTTTCGTGCCAATTCAACATAGTCCAGGCAATAAGCCGGGAAACAGGCCATGATAAAAAAAATATAGTAAGCTAGAACTTCAAATTTTTTTTTGCATGTTGCTCCTAATACTACCCCATAGATCATTCACGACTATCAAGACCGCGGGGGTCGACCTTTCTACCACCCCAAAACGGGGTTTCAAAACCTCGGAGGGGCATTCTTAGAAAAAAATTCAAAAGTTTGAAAAATTGATGAATTAAGAGCCAAAAATGACCCCTAGTATGTTTTTTGGGTCGCTGAACACGATTCCGCAGTTAATTTTCTCGGAAAACTCCCTCTAGACGGTTATGAATAATAAAGTATAATTTTGTTACAAAAATGACCCCTAGTATGTTTTTTTGGTCGCTGATCACGATTCCGCTGTTAGTTTTCTCGGAAAACTACCTCCAGATGGGAAATTTAGGATTTTCCTGGGGTTTGGAAACAATAAAATATAATTTTCTTACAAAAATGATGACCCCAGTAGGTTTTTTGGGTCGCTGATCACGATTTCGCTGTTGGTTTTCTCGGTAAACCTTCTCCAGAGTGAAAAATCCTGAAAATTGTAATTTTCTTCGCAGTTCCGAGGAATAAAATGAAAAAAAATTTCAGGCATGTATTATTACTTTTTCTATTTTTCATTAAAGATCTACTTTTCTAAACTTCATTATTCTACATATTTGTTTGCATCATTATATATATTTTTATTATTATTATTATTATTAATTAATTAATTTTCTAAACTTGTGTTTTTTTTATAAGAATGCCCTTCTGAAGGGTTGAAATCCCGTTTAGGGGGGGGGGAAGGTCGACCCCCGCGGTTTTGATAGTCATGAATGATCTATGGGGTATTATGAACAAAATGCAGAAAAAATTTTGAAATTCGAGCTTACTATATTTTTTTAAATTTTCCGGTTGGTTGCCTGGACTAAACTAACATCTGCGTCCACATGAAATCTTCTCTAGTTGATCAATATATTCCCCAATTTCAAAGCCGATTATCAACTGTTGAAACTACACAAAAATGAAATTGTTGAAATTTTATGCTCTTTCATAACAAAATAATTATGTTTTCTAAAAACCTACAAGTTTTCAGGATATTTATGAAAAATTGAATGCGACATAAAAACCAAGATGGAGGCGCGAGTTCTTCCACCACCACCGGGGAAAGTCCTTCACGTACATACCAAATTTTGAAGCTATATGTTTTAATGTTTTTCTCAAACCCTCCATTTAATCAAATTAGCTCACACATCTTCGCACACATAACTAAAATTGTTGCTCTCTACTGACTTTTTAACGTGAACAGACTATAGGTCTCTAAAAAATGTTCTATTCCCAAAGTGCAATAATATAAGGGTGATTATACCTTGATAATGAAAACATACCTTCATTTCAAGCTGACTAATTTGTTGAGTGAGTTCTGCAACGGCCTGCGTTTTTTCAGCATCACTTATCCTTGCATTCATCAGTTCATCCTTCATTTTCGATTCTAGGTCGGCATATCGCCTTTGTTCTTCCAAAAGGCGAGCCGCTGCATCTCTGTCTTTCAATTCCGCAGTTTCCAGCTGTTCCCTTTGCAACTTTATCTGTTCGTCTTGTCGTCGCAATTGATTCGTACCAACTTGCACCTGAGTTTCGAGTTCCATAACCTTGAACGAAATAAAAAGATGTTCTTTGAAATTATATCATTTGCAATAACACACTATAAATAAGTAATAATCAGCCTTACTGTTTGTTGGCGTTTGTCAGATAACAATGGAAAGGCATCTCAAATGTTTCGCTATCTCATGGAGCTCATCATCGGAACGAGAAGGTTTGCAATGTTTATTTTCGACCTAATGATCGTCCAGTAACATTACAAACTTCCTCGTTCCGCTGATGAGTTACATAAGAGGGCGAAACAGCTGTCCGGAACTATCAGCTTTCGATGTTAGATCTAGACTCAAGATACCTTTCTATTATATCATTTGAGAAAATACCGATCATACCTTTAGTCGCAGTTCTTTAAACTCGGTTAAAATTTCCATTTCTCTAATTCTAGTGGACATAAGTTCTTCTTCCACTTTTTGTACTTCGTTGCTACGATTCTCCCAGAACAGCAGTTTTTTTGGTGTGCTGTGAGCTTCTCCTGTTGGATTTTGCTCTTGCTTATGTTCCTAAAAGAAGATTTAATATAAATGCAACTTTCATTGCCATGTCATTGGGGAAGTCTTATATTAAAGTGAAGTTGAGGATCCTTAAATGAAGGATATTATCATTATTAAATTTGATATTAGGATCCTTCTTATTGAAAAACTTTGCCTTATTTGCAAAAGAAATCAATCAATTAGTCAATTACAATCGTTGTAAACGAACAAGTAACTGTGATAGCGATAAATCAACCATCAAATGGCTCGTTTGAAGGGATTTTAGAAATGTTTAATACTGTCTTATGTGATGTTAGTAATCTTAAAATGGATGTTTGTATCAATAGAGATTAGTCCAGGTGATAAGTCGGGAAAAGGCCATGATAAAAAAAAATATATATAGTAAGCTAGAATTGAAATTTTTTTTTTGCATTTTGTTCCTAATACCCCATAGATCATTCATGACCTTTCAACCCCCCCCCCCCACCAAACCGGGGTTTCAACCCTTCAGAGGAGCATTCTTATAAAAACAATCCAAAAGTTAATTAATGAATTAAGAGCCGAAAATGACCTCTAGTATGTTTTTTGGGTTGCTGATCACGATTCCGCAGTTAGTTTTCTCGAAAAACTCCCTCCAGATGAGAAATTTGGAAAATTTATATATAATTTATAATTTTGTTGCAAAAATGACCTCTAGTAGGTTTTTTGGGTCGCTGATTACGATTCCGCTGTTATTTTTGCTAAAAAACTCTCTCCAGATGGAAAATTCGGGAAATTTGAGATTTTCCTGAGACGTTTATGAATAATAAAGTATAATTTTGTTGCAAAAATGACCTCTAGTAGTGATCGCTGATCACGATTTCGCTGTTGGTTTTCTCGGAAAACCGTCTCCAGTGTAACAAAATTATATTTTATTATTCCCAAATCCCAGGAAAATCCCAAATTTCCCATCTGGAGGAAGTTTTCCGAGAAAACTAACAGCTACTAAATTACACTAATTTATATTCGGTTTCGTTGTTTTGCTTCCTATTTTTTGCGCTTTGTTGAATTTTATGGCTCTGGGTCATCATGTGGGATTGAAAAATTGTCAGAATCAGATTGCTTGGGAAATTTTACATCAAAATCAGTCAATTTTAATCACGATTTTAGTCGATTTAAAGTTTTAAGAAACAAACTTCAACAATTACAAAAAAACGAAGTCTCTAGATTTGCAGCTACGAAAAAGCTTTTTTTCAAACTGCTTTTCCAAAGCACGAAAATATTAAAAAAAATAATTTAATAGCATGTCATCGATCGAAAATTGTCCAAGGAATTCAAATATCCTACTTACGATTCTAAATTCTGCAACTCTGATATCGAAAAAGGTCAAAAACCGGAAGAAAATTACGTTTACCTGGTTTTTTGGCGTAAAATTAATGGTATATGGGAGTGTAAAAATTTTTGGATGATGTTCGGGAACTGTTTTCCTATCGCAAAATTTCCCGCTGAATCCGATTCCGAGGTCATATGTCCCAAAAAAAGACTTGTCAGCGACCTGACGACAAATTTTTGTACAGTAATATCGGTTTATGGTAGTTTTTTTTAGTTTTTTCGATTTTCCGACCTCTAAAATCCATTTCGTCAGAAGAATTCTTATTTTATCTTAAAGGTGGGTAAGAGCACGCAGATTTCGCTAATAATTTTTTTTTTAAGTGGCTGCTCACATTGATATGACGCTGTAAAAAAAGGAATTTTGCCGAAAATCAGCCAATGGATAGAAAATGATGCGTTATGCAAGGATTGTGGAAGGAAACTGACACCATTTTCGGATTCAGCGGCCAATTTTCGATCGGAATAGACTTCTTGGACGTTTATTTACTATAAAATGTCGATTTCTGGGGTCAAAAACAGTTTTTTGGCATCTTCGTTGAAAAACAACCCGAAAATTAAAAAAATTCATAAAAAAACTGTTTAAAGGGTATTTTAATCTCTAAATGCCGGTAAACGAGTTCAAATCTGATGTAGAAGCGGAAAAAAATTGCCCCGGCGAGTTATGCAATCCCCCCCCCCCCATTGCCTGTCCTTCAATTTAGAATTGTCCATATCAAAATATTGAAATATTCTTCAACAATTTTCTAATGATTGCAAAACAAATTTTCTAAAATCACCCCAGAGGTGTAATGTGGGGCGGTCTGCGCGATCGACAGCTTTGCGCATTTGCGTTTATGTTTTTTGGGAATATCTGAAGGATAAACAGCTACTAGGGCTAGAGGAGCAGATAATTAAAGAAGTGAACGTCGCAAAATTTGTGAACGGGCTGTACAAAAATTCAGAGATCGTCTCAAACAGTATATTGCTGTTAACGGTTGCCATTTCGAGGACATTGTTTACGAAGCTTAACGAATAAAATTGTATTTACTGCTGAATTCAAAAATAAAAACTGCTTATTCTTCATAATAATACCTACTCGAAACTGTTTTATCGCTTGATTTTTGTATACAACATCTCGAACAAGTTTTATTTGAAAGAATTCGCAGTAAGAATTGATGGAAGAATGGATACTCACTTGTAGATGCCTTTGCCATTGAGCCCCGAGCTCCCCAACGCTTTTCCTAAGATCTTTGAGAGACAAATTAGCCTCTGCTTCTCTTAACTTGACCGCTATTAGTTCTTCCTGTAAATGCGCCACGCTGTTGTCCGGTGTGATTTCTCTTAAGGTCTTTTTGTCCTCTTCTAATTCGTGGATCTTGGCTCTCAATTCGCGTATGATGACGTCGTTCTCGGCTTCTCTCAGTCTTACTTTAACCAATTCTTCTTGCAAACATTCGATCATTTCTTCTCGCTGCTGCAATTGTTCTTGCTTCATTGATATTTCTTCTATGGAAGATTGCCTAGACGTATGCTGTAAAATATCGAATATTACAAAGTTTGTTATTATTGAAAATTAAATGCAAACATACAGTTTCTTCCATCATTAAAGATAAAGATCGAATTTTTTCATTTGCCAATGCAAGGTGATGGGTAGTTTCCAAGTGTGTGTGTCTTAAAGCGTCCAGTTCTCTTTGTACCACAAAAGTAGTTTCTTCCTCTTCAGCTCTACTAACTTGCCCGCGTACCAGACGATCCGCCAGCGCTTTACTTTCTTCTTCCAACATTTCACAGCGATGCCTCAATTGTTTATTCTCCGTTCTCAATTTCTGAAATGATGATGTTTGTATATAACTAGCTGTGATTCTCGGCTTCGCTCAGTGCAGGAACCGACACAAACTTAACAGGTCGCCTGGGTGGCGATGAACTTATACGTCTCTAGATGCGCTGTTACATACAATATATAATTTAAATGACGTTTCTATGGTCTTTCACTTACATGAGTTGATGAAAAAATTGATTGATCTAAATCCACTACTTTGAAAGTCGATTCCGTGAAAAATCCGAATTTATATTTTAGTTATGTGGTTACGATTATACCGGGTGTCTCAGTATACAAGTTCCAATGTATTATCTCAGTCATTTCGAAAGATAAGAATTTGAAAATTTCATGATTTCCAATTTGTTCAAGGAACCTTCAACTGAGAAAAACAGAAATTGAAAGTCACTTCCGGTTTGATTGGAAGTGACCCTGACTTTTTTTATTTCAAATAGCACCCTGCATATTTTTTGCAATTTTTGATTTATACTCAAAATCATCTTTCCAACGATGTATCACTATCAAAGTTACAAACAAATGTATTCAAATGTTTCCATGGCACACTAAGGTTTTCATTTAAGAATTATTAATTCTTCCAGTTCTACTACAATTCTAATAATTTGAAATTTGACGTTCTCTTCATCATCTCGAATGCAAAATTGTTCATGAATTATCAATTATTATTGAAGTCAAAATCAAGATTACACAAAATATAGTAGCCTACTGCAATTCTTTCAAATTGAAATTTCAATTGTCTTTTTCTCCATGAAATCAAATGTAAAATGCAAAGTGTGATACATCGTTGGAAAGATAATTTTGAGTAGAGATCAAAAATTGCAAAAAATATACAGTGTGCTATTTGAAATAAAAAAGTCAGAGTCACTTCCGGTCAAACTGGAAGGGACTTTCAATTTTCGTTTTTCTCAGTTGAAGGTTCCTTGAACGAATTGGAGATCAGGAAATTTTCAAATTTTTATCTTTCGAAATGGCTGACATAATCCATTGGAACAGGTATACTGGGACACCCGGTATATACATATTTGTCGATCAGACAAGGAAACACATAACATGAAATAATTGCAGAGCATTTAAGGAAAAAATCATAGGAATTTATCCGGTGAAAATATGGCAAAAATAACGAAATTAAAAAAAATCGATCGCCAGATAAAATTGAACCCAGACAGGTGCCATGACGACATTCATTCTTCCCTTTCCTTCATCAAATTTTCATGGAAAAATGTTTCAAATTTTATAGCTGACAAAATTTTTTAACAAATCTTATTTTGTTTTTTCTACGGTGAAAATTGATTTTTTAAAATTGATACTTCTATTTGAACATGAAAAACCCTACTTTTCCGAATATTTATGGCCAAAACTTCCGAACGAATTGTTTTCAGATGAAAATTCACCACACAAAAGTTGTAGCTGAAATTGTTACAAAAAATTTTGGAGTTCAGTGAATTTAACGCAAAGTTAACTGCAATGTTTTACCTGTCTAGAATTAAAATTGGCGGGTTTAAGGGTCGCCCGAGACAGGCTTATATGTTTTCATATACCCAACTCCAAAATAATACTATAAATAAGAAACCATCAAGGATGATTGTTTCTTATTTCTAACGTAATATATCCTCAGTGTGAACTCTTACAGTTCAAAATAATAGCAACAATTTGCAAATCATTACTTTCAGAATTATTTCTCCATGGCCGTGGCCAATCGATTTTATTTGAGAGCGAAAAAACTTTCATAATCCTAATCTTTTCTAGGTTAAATTGAACTGCTCAGTTTGGTGATTTTTGTCTATTTTTTAGGATTTATTTCGAATACAATGTAGGTCATAAGAATAGATTTCTTCATTATTTTTGAAATTTGTATAATATTAATTTTTGTTTATTAATCGCTGCACCTAAATGATATTTGGTGAATTGAAATGACAGAGTAAAATTGTTTTAGCTACATTAGTTCAACATTAATTTTTATTTGTGCCGCTGTGACAGTCTGAAAATGGAACCAAAAAGTTGCATAAGTACCATAGGAGTGCGGTTATTTTCGTAAATAACTTCAAATTCAGAAAAGTAGGAACGTTATAAAACGAAGAGCGTTGGAGATGTACCGTCAAAAGTTGCAAAGCCGCGTGTTTCTTTCGATGCTGAAAATTTAGTAATTCGTAAACATAAAAACCATAAGCACTCGCCATTAGTTGTTTTCTGGTGCTGTGAAATGAAAAGCTGCGGACGATTCAGTTTCCACCGAAAATCTGGATACTTCAGCAATAATTACTGCAAGGAGAAGTATATATATCGCATGAAGTGTTACCACCGCTTCCAAAATTCGTAAACGAAGTACAAACGATTCTGGATGAAATGAATATAAAAAACATAAAAAATCAAACATTTTTAATCGCTAACGTAAGGTCAGTAAAATTATGATCTTATCTTGTTATACAAGTTTAAACTTGTTGTGTTGTGTGAAAAGAGTTTTTATAGATGGAAGATTTTCCTACTTTCACCCAATTATTTACTATTCATGGTGAAAAAAATGGATATTACATTCCTCTTGTCTACTGTCTTTTACCTAACAGGGAGAAAGATTGTTACCAAAAATGGTTTGAACTACTAAACCAAAAATGTTTAGAAATAGTTAATAAATCATTAAATCCGGAATACATAATAACTGATTTTGAAACGGCAATTCTTTCGGCCGTTACTAACTATAGATTTCATCTTGGGCAGGCTTTCAAAAATTAAGACTCAACCGAATATAAAAGTGAAAATTCTGTAAGTAAGTAAATGGTTGAGATATTCTTTCGGTTTATCTCATTTGGATTCTGAAGACGTTGGAGACTGTTTGGCTTCTAATATTTTCGAAAACCTGCCAAAACATGATACTCCAAAATAGTACTATGATGGTTTCTTATTTCTAACGTAGTATATCCTCAGTGTGAACAGTTAAAGTTCAAAATAATAGCTAGCAAAAATTTGCAAATCATTACTTTTAAAATTATTTCTCTATGGCCGTGGCCACACGATTGATATTTGGTGAATTGAAATGACAGAGTAAAGTTGTTTTATTTTCTAATAAAAGTTTAATTCAATTAACTTCAATTAAAATATAATTGGTTAGGTTTTTGAGTAATCGGCATTAAGTTTGGAATATATAATAGTAGATCCAACATAATATTGAATGCATTATTGTAACCAAAATGATGTAGCTTCACCTCTGCAGTACATTCAAGATATTTGACAACGATTTCGGAACCAATTCAACAAAATTGAGAAACCGATTATGAACTTTCGGGAGCGAGCCGAATTTACTTCAATACCAATTTCGTTCTAAATGTGATTTATTTCTTGAAAATCGATTCCTGGGGTGCTCGCCACACGACGTTTTCCAACAAAATTATCACAAGGGTTTGACAGAAAGGACTAAACTAATAGAGTTTGTTCAACCCTATCGATTGTAAGAACGTAATATTATAATTTCACGTTTCGCGACGCATCAGGACCTTATACAGGTCAGTAGGGATGGGCAACATTATCAATGAATCGATTCGAGTAAGAACGTGATAATTTGAAACAAAACTCTGAAAAATACTTTTATTTGTTCATAGGCGTAATCATAAATGCCGGGAAGCAAAATAGTTCATGTGGCCACAATTACGCAATTAGTAGAGGAAATGATTGCAAGAACCTCTTATTTTTTTGTAATGGGATGGATTTGAATGAAACCTTTTCATTCGCTTCATTTTTGGACCTATAAACTTTATAAACATTAGATTTTGGCGGTCGCACCCCCTCTTTTTGCTAGAGGGGTTGTTAGCAACCCCATTTTCTATCTCGCTGAGTTCTGAACCGAATTCCTTCAAATTTACATACAGGGGTTTTGACGGGTCAGTGATTACGATCCGACGAGAAAATTTGAAAATTCAAAATGGCGGCTACAAAATAGCGGGTTGAAATTTAAAAATGCATTTTGTAGCCTAACTGATGATTTTAGAGAAAATACCAAGAGTCTAAAAGTGTTTAGTTTAGTTTTTATGACTCATATATCACCACTCATCAACCACCTCTCAGCCGACCTCTTAGTTACCCCCACGCTGCAAATCTAAAATTGCCATGACATTGATTTTAGATAAAAATTTCAAAATACAAAAAATGTTCTAAATTCAGGTTTTTGTAGGAATTGGCCATTTTTAATGTCATTTACTACCGCCTCCCCTTTCCCCCAATCCTAAAATTTTAAATGCATTTTCGGGCCATTTCATTAGTTTTAGGCAGAATTGACAAGAGACAAAAAGTGTTTAGAATTCAATTTTATGTAATAAAAGTGTATTCATATATTCACTTAACCCCTTTTTCCCTTGAGAGGGTGAACATCCCTACTTGTTTCGTAAAAGAGCCGGATTTTTCCATGTAAATAGGGAAATGTTGTATGAAAACAAGTGAAAATTATATTTGAAGAATATCCCTTCATTCTGCACCCTATCAGATAGATTTCCAAGGGATGAGTCACATGCTGCATTGCTACATACAAGACGAAATAAAATGCCTATTTTTTATATAACATTTCCCTATTTACATGGAAAAATCCGGCTCTTTTACGAAATAAGTAGGGATGTTCACCCTCTCAAGGTAAAAAGGGGTTGAAAGTGAACATATGAATATACTTTTATTACGTAAAATTGACTTCTAAAACACTTTTGGACTCCTGGTATTTTTCTCTAAAATCATCACTTAGGCTACAAAATGCATTTTTATAGTTTAAACCGCCATTTTGTAGCCGCCATTTCGAATTTTCAAATTTTCTCGTCGGATTCGTAATCGCTGACCCCTCAAATCCCCTGTATGTAAATTTGAAGGAATTCGGTTAAGAATTCAGCGAGATAGAAAATGGGGTTGCTAACAACCCCTCTAGCAAAAAGAGGGGATGCGACCGCCAAAATCTAAAGGTTAACAAAGTTTATTGGTCCAAAAATGAAGCGAATGCAAAAGGTTCCATTTAAATCTATCCCATTACAAAAAAATAAGAGATGAGTGTCTTTTTATGCATTCATTTCCTCTACTAAATAAGCAATTTATAGAAAACATTAAATACAGAAAAAATACCTGCCAGCCATGTTTTGGCTGATAGCGATCTCCTATAAAAGATGATACAGTTTTATTATTTATAGATTTGAAGTGGTAGAAATTTATAATCAAAGTTGCACTATCGCTTGATAGAGATGGGCATCAAAATGAATATTCGAAAGCATTGGATCGATTCATTTTTTCCGATACATAGACACCTTTGAATCGATTCATAACCGCCATCCCTACAGTTCAGCGACGATTGATATTGCTAGAAACATTTATTTACTTGATAGAATCCATATCTATTAGGTAATAAATGCAGAAATTGATTCACTTGCAACTTTCTCCTTCACCAATATCTCGACGTATATCGAATTACAAAGAAAAAATACTCATGGAGAAAAATATTACTGATATTCACCAAGTAAAACAACATCATTTTACGTGATCTGAGTTTTACTTGATAAATATTTGTAATATTTTCTCCATTCATTAATATATTTTTCCCACAGTTGCATAATCAATATTTTGCTTATAATGTATTAGCTTGATTCGTTTCTATTTAAAATCAAAATGATACAAAAAGCGTTTGTTGATAGTTTAGTACTGTCAGTACCGCTTCCGTTCATCACGTTTTTTTACCACATATAAGTTAAATTAGTATGTAATTATTCTTACCTTGAGCTCGGTCATTTCTTCTTGTTCTTTAGTTTTAATAACGTTATATTCCTTCTCCAATTTCTTCATCTTTTTTGCGTTGTATTTCATACTATAAGCAGATTGCATTAGATTTTCGGGATCTGCCTCAGCTCTGGCTGGAAGCTCTTTTTGGAAGAACTGAAATTTTCAAGGTATCAATATATTGAAAAGAACAGGCAAAATTCATGTACATTCTTAATTCGAAACACATATTTTTTCACATCCATTCTGAACAATGCAGGTATTGTACTGAATTTTTGATAAGATAATATACAAACTTGATTGCGATATCTGTTATCTAGACTGGATTAATTATTGTACTCGAAACCTGTAATCATTGCGTAATATTTATTTTGATGGTTTTATTTAGCATTGGAATTATTGGTCAAGCGACGATGGTTGCTTTGATGACATATGAGAAACCGGGATATCAAAAATTATCTTGGTCAAGGGTGGTTGTGGAATCTGAAACGTGTCTTACTTTACGTTTGAAATAATTATGTCACTGTCACACTGACATCATCAATAACCTACAAATTTCATACCTAATTATTTCAGTTGTAAAACAATAATGAACTACAAATTATGAAATAATTATTAGTGAACTTTGAACCTTTTCAGAAGTCGTGATAGCCATAATCCGGGTCAAAAACTGTTTTGAAATAGTTAATTTTCCGTAAATCGAATGACGTTCACGTGAGAAGCCCGTAGCACGCGAGTTAGAAAAGTGCAAACTGGTTGTACCTAATACGGCTTAACGACGACTTTCCGCGTGCCGTTTTCGCTCCATGTAGTTAGATTTAGTATCGGACCGTGCCCGACGGCCCTTCTTTTTTCGATAAATGTCCATTAAATAGGAAAATTTAATTAGAACAGTTTGAGCTATTCTCAGATCTCAGCTACACGCGTCTAACGTGCGACGTACCAAAGGGAATTTTCTGCCGACTAAAATATACACGAAGCGGGTAAAAGCTAGCGGCCCATAACCAAAAACACTTTATTACAACTGGCGCCGGTCGCACGGGACAAGAAACGGTCCCAAATTAACAAGACCGAGGTAAAATGTATAAACTCTAACTTACGCGCTGCGAGCTCCTCGAGGCATATGTCAAAATGATTTCGTTCGTGGCTAATTACATAGGACGTCTGGCGTTCATGCAATTATGTTTTTAGATAATTCGAACCTTCTAATTTCGAAAGGCCACGTGAAAATCCCGGAGCCAAAGCGCTAGACTTCTGCGTGTTACAATATTCGTATAAAATTGCGAAATTTCGCACTTTTAGAAACTTCAAATTAATTATGACATAATTATTTCAAACGTAAAGTAAGACACACGTTTTAGGTTCCACAACCACCCTTGACCAAGATAATTTTTGATATCCCGGTACTTGATTAAGATGACATTTATTCATTTGTGGACGATATCCGAGTTAATTGGTTACTATACTAGCAAACCTGTTTGGGGAAGAATTGTTTCAAAATTCATGAAATTTAATGGTCATGTTGATCTTAAACTTGTTGAGTTTGTATTTTATTCAGTTTCTTCACTTTTTATGGATACAATAAACTAACAAGAATGCAAACAGAAAGACAACAAAATGTTTTCGGCTCGAAAACGGTGCATAATGAAGACTGTTTAAGTTGGAATTGAGGAGAAATAATTATTCCAGAATCCAACCAAATTTGTAATGAATTTTTTTTGTCGTTATAACATAAAATGGGTGAAGAATTTCATCTTCATACGTCGAAATATTTTAGAAAAAGTGAATATTGTACGAAAAAATTATGCGTAATAAAAATTTGTTGTTTTCAAGAGAAAAAAATCAACGTTGCTGAAATTAACCTCCCTATATCATACAAGGGGATTTTGGAATAGGCGGCCGATACAATTTGTGCCTGATTTACCTGAGCTTGAAGGTCGAGAAATTAATTTTTTTTTCAAATATACCCTTTGCGCCTATCCCTTGTTTTGAGTTATTTTGGGTTTCTCCTGTCCAATATTAATTTTTATATTTCGTTTTCGACCAGTTTTCAGTTCAGGCGCAAATTATATGTAGTGCAGGTGGTATATTTTATGAGGCACAAATTGTATACGACCAAAATAGGCCTCTTTTCAATTCTCTCACTATACGAATTAGAAGGGAAATATTACAGAAAAAAACGAATTTTCGCGGAATTACTATGTGACGTCACAGTTAATTTTATGTGTATACTCTGTGGCAAGGATAATCGCTTAATCACAGCTTTCTTTATCAGATTCGGATTCTTCATTAAAAATATATTTTTTTTTGGTTCGCAACAGATTCAATCGTAAAAATCAAACTTTATTTTATTTTTTATTTCAAGGTGCATGCTTCTAATTGATTGATAATGAAAGAGTGTGTTGACTTTTCACTATTAGTGTTTACTAAAGTCACATCGTTGACGAAACGCGGCGCACAATTTTGTTTTAATATAATGGACATTTATTAATTTATCCATATTATATCAAAAGAATTGTGTGAAAAATACGTGCTTAAAGGAATAAAGTATCAAGTAACATTACCTTTAACATTCCTTCCATATCGAGCGACATAAGATCATCTTTTCCCAGGATCAACATAGCAAGTGCCACCTTGAATATTATCTCCATTCCTTCAGACAAGAACACGTCCATAATACGACAAGCCAACGGTAGAGAAAGCGCAGTAGTGAAAAGAGTAAGAAACCAACTTGACGCATACATGGAAGTGTGGAAATTTTGGGAGAGGAAATGTTGATTGAGATCTGGTAGATATTCAGCCACCAAATTTTCCAGTTGGAACATGCAAACACCAAGTTCTGCCATACTCGGTTTGAACATGTCTCTCATGCGATAGTCTTGCATTATTTTTACTAAAACAGCAAATGCTTCTTCTTCGGGCATCTGTAAAATCAGTATTGATGAATCGTATCCAATATTAATCAATTTCTGGTTCAAGAGGTTCATTATTCTCTAACTTCGAAACATAACACTAACCTGCATCAGTAAAAGACCAACAATGAATCCCGATCCTTGGCAATATCCTACTTCCCGATCATGCAACGAATACGCTTTGATCACATTAAATAGAGATTCTTGTCCCAGTCCATCTTTTTCTTTGAAAAAGTCATGTTCTGGGTATGTTCTGGCTATATCTCTTCGGATTACTTTTTCGCAAGGAGATTTGGTCTGTGAAGTAAATCATAAAATCAGTTGATTTTGAACAGATGGCATAGATTAATCCAATCGAAAATGCAAATCAATCCGTGTGAGACATTTATTGACATAATGACCAACGATAACACAATGACACAACGCGTAATCAGGTTTCGAAATGTAATTGAAAACATACAATGTACTTCATTATTTATTCAAACACAGTAAAGAGCAGTTTTTATCATAGCCTTCAAATATATCACGTTGGGATAAAATAGTGAAACTTCTAGGTAGGGATGGGATAGTGGCGTGATTTTCACGCTTCGTGCAATACTTCATAAATGAATTAGAGGTGGTTGTTCCTACGTATATAAACTCTGAACCGCACCTCAGCTTACACTCTTTTCAGCCTTATATATCTTCTTACCTAGGTATGTGTATTTAGGTATATTTTTACTGTCCCGGAAGAGAAATCCATGTTCAGTTCAGTTCAGTATTTGAGGTATAGGCAGTTTAATTGTTATCTCAATTTTTCATTTTTATAAAATGCTGGGTTGATACGTTTTGCAGAGGTGTCTCCGTCAATTCATCTGAGGCTTTTCTTTTTACAGTATATTCCATCACAACAGCACTTACTTTTTGCCTGGTGGGATAGTTACTATTTACATGATGATTGAAAGATTGTATATCTACAATAATTGTATCTTACAATCATAGCCTATGAGCTGAGGCGTTGGATAAAAACCACTTCCCACTGGAGTTCAACTCCTTCACCTGTCGGAAATGCCCCTAACAGTTTCAACGATCCAATAACTCCGTGAAAAGTTGGAAAATGCATTTTAACAGCTTGAAACCCGGTATTTGGCATCTTTAATCTAAAGTCACCTCACCTGACTTTTTTTTACTTCTTTAGATCAATTTACTTTATTTCTTTTGTTTTTAATTATTTTTTATAGAACCTCCAAACCTTCAAGAAAAATACGAACGCCTGTTTCCTTTCCCTACATTCCACTGATGGCTCACACGATGTTCTTTAAACATTGTAGGGTTCCCTCTCGTGTAGTCAAAATATAAAAAAAGTGTGTGCTCTAGTATCACCGAAATAAAATGCATTCCCAGGTGATATTAGGGGAGAGGGTAAGCAGGAAAACCGACAGAAAAAAATCGTTCATGAATTTATCGATCCTAAAAGGTCTACCTCCTATATCTGTTAATTTCCGTCATATAGTTGGGACTTTACAAATTCTCAAACTTACTTTTTACCAAATTTGGCATATATACTTATCCAAGATAGCGTCCCGATATACACAATTTAGAAGATTAACTGAATTAGTAGATTAATTTCCATAAAATGTTTTCTTTCTTATTGGATAAACAACAGATAATTGGTTATATCTTCGAATCAACAAATCTTCCACGTACATTAGGTCAAAATGTGGTAATAGGTAGGTGGCATAGTTTGATACGAGACACATTCAACGAAGAAAGATGGTGAGGCCAATAAACATTATAATTATAAATACACACAAAATGAACACAAAAATAATTATTGAGGTGAACATAATGAATGAAACCTAGGTTTACTAATCTTGGAAACATTCCGAATACCATGAAACGAATATAATTCTTCTATTTACTTACTTTTATGTATTCTGCATATTGCTTCTTTTCAGCTGCTTCGGCCGCACAGCACAACAATTGCCATACAATTGCCCTGAAATGTAGTGGTATTCCTTTTCGCACTAAATCTTTAATTTGATTATTATGCTTTTTCCAGTTGTTTTCCCAATCGTTAACGATTAGCCCCCACATTGTCCAAAGATCTTCTTCTCCTCCACCCCCTCCATCATCTGTTCTTTCATGAGTTGAACTAGTACCTAAGGAAACACTTCTGTCAGTATATAATATTGTTCCATTCATAAGTTGTTTCAGAAATGTGGCAAACATCATTTGCAGCAAAATAATAGCATGTAGTATACAAAAATATCGATTCTATATCATTAACACATTGACTGCAACTAGGAGGTAACTCATAGATTGCGTTCGTTGGTAGCACGCCGAGTAGGAGTTTTATCTCGTACTGTATTTACAGTTCCGATCTACGGAAAAATGAGGCGAGGTTCGTAATGCCACCAACAGAATATGCAGCTGACTATCATTGCTTACGATCGTTTTATCAGATTTGTCGATGGGCGTGCGAAACGAGTAAAAATTGTTTAGAATATGGCTAAATATGTGCCAAACAGAAAATGGACTAATGCCAAAAGAACAGATAGACACCCTCTTCCTGATGAGCTATTGAAAATAATAGCATGTGATTGCAGGGCAGGTTACAAGACAAAACGTTGCTCATGCAAGAGTATGGGAATCAAATGTTGCAATTTATGTCATTCTGGTAGAAACACTAATTGCCAAGATGCAGAAAACATAATCGAGGGATCAGCCGTTGTTGAAGAACTTGAGCTCATTATTCCTGCAATCCCAGAAATTGAAAAAGATGGTCAAGAGGAGGAAGAAGAAGAAATCCAATATGAAGATGAAGAAAAAGATGGAGATATATCGGATGAATGGGAGTCAGATATATTTTGTTTCAGTGATGATGAAGTAGCAGAGGAATTATGAAAATTATTCTCAACAACTGCTACCAACTCTGGATTTTTCAAAAATACGCTAACTAATTTTACTTTTCCTAAACGTGCGAAAGCTGATGTGGTGTCGCAACCAGAAAAAGCTTGCAAAAATTCAATGATTTGTGATAAATGCTGATATTTGAACGTTTTATACGTGAAAAACTTCCACGTTACCACGTTAAACTATATAAAATAAACTTTAATTTGAGCCCAAGCAGAGTACTCTGCGATTTGTTGGCCGTATTTGAGGGCATCTTCTAAATGTTGGCCAAATTCCCCACATTTGGATTTTTATCAAAAATATTGGACATGTTAACTTCATCATTCAATCACTTATTGTGGTCACCATGATCTACTTTGACACCAAATTTCATCCAATTTGGTGAAGATTTGACCAAAATAGCCCAATTTTAATTTTTAGCCCGAAAAACGTATACATATATATATATATTCGCAAACACTCCAAATCTGAACCAAAGCTTCCTTGAACATGGACAATAAAAGGGTTCAACTCCCAAACCTTTGTCAGAAGTCTAAGGGATCATACAAAATTAAAACTTCAAAAATGACCTAAAAAAGGCCTATAAACCAGTTATTGTGATTTTTGGAATGGTTACACCTTTATTTTCTTGTTGAAAATTCAGGAATATCATTATTCTTATCACAAGAAACAACTTTTTTCACCTCCCCAACCTCTATCAAATTTTTACGAACCTCGCCTCATTTTTCCGTAGAATGACTCCACTAAATATGGATAGATACATAAGAGAGTTTTCAGAAATGTGGATAACATCATTTGCAGCAAATTAATTGCATGTACTATACAAAAATATCGACTCTATATCATTAATATGGGCATGTCTACTGAGACACTGTATTAAGACATGAATGTACTTTTTTATGTGCGTGCAATCTACTGAATTTACTGCACTCATCATCTTGGAAGAAAAAATATCCTAATTATTTTGGGAGCAAATTCTTCACCAAGCAGTAACTTTTTTTATCAAAATTAACATATTCGTTCTCTGTTTCCTAGTATCGATTATTCCGTTTGTTTATGAATTCAGAAAGGCAAATAAAACAGTTTGTGCGTACTGCAATCATCTCTGCACAGTGACTTCAGTTTAATTACATTTTTGAATTTTGTAAGCATACGTATGCAAATTTGTGAGTAAAATCGGCCTAAAAGTTCTTTCACACAATCCTAATTGCATTGCATGTCTTCCTAAACAAAATGACAACTGTTTTCCATAGCCGACTATTTAGAAATACTGAGTGTATTTCTAACACTTCCTTCCGACGAATGTCCAGTTTTCTTCCTTCAGTATGTGTTCGAGACCTTAGCATTTGGACATAAAGTAGATGTTTCGATTTGGTCAAACTGTTGGTCAGAATATCAGCAGGCATTTCATTTTTCGACAGATATTCGACTTTCAGTTCATTATTGCTTATTGCCTCTCGAATAAAATGACTTATGACGGCAATAAGCTTGCTCCTTGCGTGAAATACTGGATTTTCAGATTCTGTTTCCTAGATTCCCACGATATGGGTTCACCATTTAATACAAAGTTGTAGCTGGTGTATGACTTGCAATCTTCAGGATAGCTTTCCCAGTCCGCGTCAACAAAACCACGTACACAGAATTTGATTGCCATATTTATTGTTCCCTTCAAATACCGTAATACTCTTTTTACCCTAGTCCAATGTGATTTTCCATACCAGTTGTTAAATTGTCCAAGACAACTTATATCAGGCCTGGTAGTGACAGATAAATAAGTTAAACAGCCAATCAACTCCTTATATGGAAGTCTCCGATCTTCTTAATTCTTTGTCAACTTGACATCCATTGGAGTACTGACAGGATTAGCTTCGGTCATTCCAAAACGATGAAGGATGTCCTGAATTTATCCTTTTTGGGTCATGGCTATTCTTTTTCCATCTCGCACAACTTCAATGTCTAGACAATATCCAACTTCTCCCAAGTGTTTGAATTCAAATTTCGTCGAAAGTTTGGATAATCTTTACCTTTTCAGGATCACGTGACGCTACGAGGATATCATCAACATATATGGCGATGAGGATTAGATCTTCCCCTTGTCTGATATAATAAAAACACGGAGGATCAGAAAGGGTAGGTTTTGCTTCAGTTCTTTCAAGGTCATGTCCAAAGTATGGTACCAATTTCTCCCAGCTTGCCGTAAACCATATAAAGATTTTATCAGCATACAAACCATTTCACCTTTCTTCCAAGTCTTTGACCATTTTTTCTGCTTTGTAAAATTGGAAGAATTTGTTATCCGGATAGTTCTATCTAATACAAAGATTTTTCGGAGGTTCCATGAATATCTCCTCTTCGAGGTTGCCATTGAGGTATGCAGTAGCAACATCGAATTCCAAAATGAACAGCTAGCGACATAAGTAGTCGAATACAACTCATTCGAGCTACTGGTGCAAATATCTGATGGAAATGAATTCCAGGCTATTGATTGAAACCTTGAGCAACAATCGGGCTTTTATTTTATGCAGAATACCATCCGATTTGTATTTATACCATGCGGCTTCCTATGACTTCTCGGTCTGTAGGACGTTCAACCAGCTGCCAAGTATCATTTTTATAATTGATTCTATCTCAGACGCTATTGCATCATACTACTCATTTGCTTCAGAGGCAGACAATGCTGATTTCATGGGAACTTCAGAAACAAAAATGTACTCTGATTCTTCTGAACCGATCGCCATTTCAGTTACACTTTGACCTAATTTTCGAGGTTTCCCCCTCGAACCAGTTCTGATAAATCTTGGCCTACCACGTTCTTTTGTAGTATTAGGTATAACCTCTCCTTTGAAATTAACCTCGGGCTCCTCTGCTACAGGATCGTTTTTATCTCCTATTTTTTCAAGTTGAATTTTTTCATCTTTCTTTCCTATTAATTCCAGTTCATTGGAATATTAAAGCACATAAAATGAGAAAATTATACAGACATATGCACTTCATATAATTATAATTTTGTATTCGGTTTATGCTGTTTGTATTTCATAGTTCATAAAAGCATTATATATAAGAGGGCAATTGGACTACCAGAACGTTCGGCCTCCTTTGTGGTCATACCACCACAACGAAAATCAGTAAACCACTAGTAAATTGTTCCAATTCGATGGTGAAGAGTCCCCATAATGTGTAACAACCGATTCTTTTGGTTTGCGTAATGTTCTTTCCACGCAGAAATAATGTTCAATCAAGACGCAGCATTCACTTTTTTCCAGGTTTGCATAAATCTTCAAGGTTGCTGCTTTCGATGAATGTCAAAACAGACCTGAATGAAATAGCAGTCTGAAAATTTTAATGCGTTCTAGTTAAAGATGGTACATCACAAATGTCACATGGGATTTTCGATTGTGGCGCCATCTGTTTTATTTTTCAGGGAGTTTTCACCTTGCTCTCGTATGTATAGCTTTTTTCATTGTTATGTCGTCCTGCCAAGTTTCAACGCGACTGACTCTTGCCGCACCATATATTAGCCAGGGAAGTAGTTGTTTAATTATTATTCACAGATACTATCTTATATTAGGGCAGATCAGTAGAATTCGAATAAATTAACTATTTATATAATATACATTTTATTCGTTACTCTCAACTTGATTTTATTTGAGAAAAAAATTATTGTTAGCAATCGTTCACTGATCGTTCGTCGTTTGAGGGGAGGGGGCTTAGCCCCAAATGCACTTAGGCCACTTAGTTGGGTCCATTGTGCGCCCCATTGTCAGAAGTCTATTCTATTCCAGCAGGTTTGTGGCCCGCCAGAAACCCAGAATATTACCAGGGCTGGCTTCCATAAGTGCTTCCGGGAGCAGTTTTGATTCTGCGAAGTGTCGGTGCCTGAGGAATGCTAATGCTGGGCATTCCACCAGGATGTGAGTTTCCTCCGCCTCTCAGCACTTCCTACATATATGCCCCTAGGGTGAAGGTGCTTGTTAAGACGACAGTGACCGGTTAGAATTCCAGTCATCTCTCTCATGTCCCTTCTGTTCAGAGAAAGGAGCTTCTTTGAGAGCCTAGGCACAGGCCCTTTGATGAAGAGTTTAGCCTGCCTTATGCGTGGTGATTCTCGCCACAGTTCAGATCACTCTTTATTCAGTCGGCCCAGAAGGGCGGGACCCTCCACGCAATTTGATAAAGCGACCATCGGCTCCGGCCCGACGGGGGGCAGCAGACGTCCCTGGCCTGGCCTAGGAGGCGGCCATTTCGTTTTCTTCAACTCCACTGTGTCCAGGAGCCCAGATGAGTTGCACTTTATTTCTCCTGGCTAGTTCAGCTAGTGTATCTGTGCATTCTTTGACAAGCCTTGATGTGACTGGATGACTTAGAGCTCTCAGAGCCGACCGGCTGTGTGTGCAAATATATATGCGTCTATTTAAATAGTTTCTTCACAGGTTTTCCACGGCCCAAATCAATATTGCGTAGACCTTCGCTTGAATCGTGCAGTAAGCGCCTAGAGTCACTGAGATAGAAGCCCCAGAAGCCTGACCTACCTTGGACCCATCTGTGAACCATACGAGCCCAGCTGGTGGCAGTAGGGTGAGAGTTTCGTTACATATAACTGAGATCATGCTATTTTGCTTCATTCATAGTATGGGGCATTTAGAGATTGCCTCACTTAAAATCGATGAGTGTCCAAGAGAGTAGTTGTTAGTTGTTAGCAATAGATTGCTTTCATCCTGACTAGTATACTTAAAATATTTATTGAACCCAATTTAATAATGATAATGGTAGGTGAACTTATCGACATCTTTAATATTCAAATTATTATATATGAACTTCTAGATAGAAGTTCAGCTTGAAGCCCAGTTCCTAAGACAATTATGACACACAATTTTGTAGTTTTCGTCATTTTTTCTATTCCCTCATTGCATTCTAGTGATGAAATAACTGATCAAACTCAAGTTTTTTCGCGAGTTTGATCACCCCCCGTGTCTACATCTGATCTACTTCCCTTTTTTTATATTCCAAAACTTGTAGCATTGTGATAGATTTCGCAAAGTTTAAGAGTACGGCCTAGCAAAGACGTATGAAATAAATGTTTCATAGAAAAATAGTATTTGAATATAATGATTAATGATTACAGAATGTGTATTGATGTTCTTCACTTAATATTGAAGGTCAACGACACCTTCCATTCGAGATGTTTGTGAAAACTAAGGAGGTTATTTGTGATAATCAATTAGAAACTGATGAGAAGATTCGAATCACTGGACTTGATTTTTTAGTCTTGGACTTTGTGAATTGATTGGAAATTCCGAATTCGAGTTATCGTTGCTCCAAACATCAGACAGACTGATCAAATGAATAAGAGTTGTTCAGCATTAGATTTTTAACATTCATGCATAACTATCTAGATCTACTGAAACGTTCTCTTACCAGATATATCGTCGAACATATAATTTAACACATCAACAGGCATGGCACTAAAACTCAACAAACTAGTGGGTTCCCAATCCATTGTTATGCGCATGTTGTAGGTACTAAGTATGTCTAACTTGTTATCTTATCGCACTATCGACTAATTATTGCGCTAATAATCTATGACAATGCACTTCGAATTCAAACAAAACGATTTGTAGAGTGTTAAGTGTAACAAGTTCATAGCAATATTTAGGTACCACTTCTACCTTATTATGCCGTGAATATTATATTATTTTGTTTATTTAATAATACGCATACTCATATAAATAACAACAAGAATGGATAAACAATTCCTCTCTAGCCCTGACAATGTTATTATGTGCAAAAACGAATTCTTTAAAAACCTTAGACTGTTCATGATATTATCAAATTAATATAAAATCAAATTCATCCTGGAATCACAACAATATTTTTAGTAACATAAATACATGTTTCGGCCACTGAAATGCCGTCCTCAGTGGATCGAAAACAAAACAAAAAGGTTAGTACATTTTTTAGTATTTCTTGGATATTCTCCAGGAAGTATCAGTGGAATCTTCTTAGTTTGTTTCAGATGATGTACCGAAGAGAAATGTATGAACGTATGTACAGGGTCTTTTTTATATTTGCGTACCCGCCATAGACCTATTATCCTAAGGAGACAGAATTGTTTACATTTAAATAAGATCAGACATTGCCAAATTTCGGGCCACTCAGACCGCTGTAAATTACAAGTATGGTTATATGGAATATGCTGTTGCCGGATTAGTTGTTCTGTGTGCCGGATTGAGATTTGTAATTATTATAAAAACGTCCATAGCATTATTTATTCGTTATATTAGAAGCAATACTGTTGAAATGTCGTTTTCTCTGAAAAATATTCCATAATTTATGGTAACCTGGAATATACAATCCAATTATAGAATTTATAAATTTTTGAATATAGAACTATTCCATTCCATTGTATCATTTGTTCAGAAAGCGACAACGCCGCACACCATTTATGAATGTGGACTTGGTTCTGTACTATGCGATTTGACAGCTTCTGTATTTCTCGTAGCTATTTCGAAGCGGTGCTGCCTTACAAGTGGTACCAAGTTTTCAATCATAGTTACAGCGTTGTCAATAAGGAGTAACTATGACTCGGCGACAAAGAGGTCCGTTGGTTTTCTTTGTCATACTTCATGTAATCATTGCGACAAGTCAAATAGAGTTTTATGAATGAGACGTTTCGTCTCCTTAGGATAATAGGTCTATGGTACCCACTTACAGGGTTTGATGTAAGTGACAGAAAAATCTTTTAATATAAAAGTTGCATCGCAAAGTCGAAAAACGAAAGCAATCTTTTTTTTAATGGAACACCTAGAAGGAAAGATCTCTTTCCCTGATTTCAAAAATATATAGATAGGTTGTTGATAGTTGGATAAGCCATTTTTGAATTATTTAAGTTTGAAATTCTGATAGATATGTGTCGCTTCAATTTAAATTGAAACATTCAGTTAGGAAAATGGGTTATTCGGAGGAAAAAAGTTTCAAGTAGTTTTTTACTCTAATAACGATTGATATTTATATCCACCACCCCATAATATCGTTGAAGTTACTGCATACCTAAGTGGCAGATTTGATCGATTGGATAGGCACAATTCAATGGCCGGCTATCAGCCCGGACTTAAGCGCGTTAAATATTTTCCTGTAAATACAATAGTGTTGAAACAAAGAATTGAACAAGAAATATTCATGCTCAATAGAGATCATCCCAGTTTAATTTCGAATGCGATACTGTAATGGTGTGAACCCCGTTGCAGGGCTTAATTTCAGTATTCTTTGAATTGGTAATTAATTTGAATAAATAAGTCCGGATGAGTCAGGCCCTGACACCTATGTTCTAATAGCGGCAACTGTACAGTCATCACGATATGTTATCATTCTACATAAATTGACGGAAGGTGTCATTCTGTCGAGATTGATGATTTTTAGGCAGGGATATTGATTCGATATTGTGTGTAGGAACGTTGAACATTTTGGGCATTTTTATGTATCGGCCATCAATGCCCCACACAATAGCCAAACATTCTTTTCCGGTAACAGAATAATTCTTTTCAGCGGCTGTTAAATCTAGTCAACGACAACTTTGTAGACTTTTAAATATTTTCATAATTATGTTTGGTATGATTTGGAGTTGTCGATTGACAAGATATTTTTTGAAATTGAGGGTAACATTTTTTTGCAGAATTGATTTAATTTTCAGAGGTTGCTGAACCTCACAAGAAATTAATTTATCTAAATTTAATTTGTTCATAAGTCAAATTTCCCATTTGTCATTATTCATTATTCATCTCGACCTTAAATTTTATTTAATTTTGTTATTAATTATTCATTTGGTGAATAAAACCATTTTTTAGTTGAGTTGACATATTTCTTTTATTTTCTCTATTTAACAACATCTATCTAACACCATCGTAATGCCGGAGATTCTTGATTGGGTTGTTTTTATTATTTTATAAGTAAAGCTGTTGGCGCTTCGGGTACAACTGTCAAACAAGAATCGAAAGGTACGTTTCATTACGAAAGACCCTGAGATATTTCCATAATGAGCTAGTTGGGCAATTAAAGGGTTGAAACTGACTAGTTAATGTCTTTTCATCACAAAATCAGAAATCATGGTGGATATATAGGAAACATATAGTCATTTACTTCACTTTATATTATTTATATCTTTGTTATTTTTGTATTATTGTTCGTCGTTAATAAGTATTGTTTACTTTAGAATTATTAACTTCTAAAACGCCTTATCCAAATATCAATAGTTATTAGAATAAGAAATACGAACTATTTGAAGCTTTTCTTCATCCGAATAACCCATTTTCCTTTTCAATTTAAAGTGAAGAGACACATATGTCACATGGAAGAAGAAAGCCTGGCTAACTCGATTATCATCACTTTAATTTATCAAAATTTCAAACTTAAATAATTCAAAAACGGCTTATCCAGATATCAACAACCTATATATTTTTGAAATCAGGGGAAAGAGATCCTTGCAGAAAACTTTGCGATGTTCTTGTATTTTTTACTACAAATCTAAAAGATAATACGAAAAAAATTATGCAACTTTTGTATTAAAAGTTACTTTAATCCCTGTAAGTGGGTACGCAAATATAAAAAATACATTTTATTTAAGACAAGCAATAGCTCCTTGATTTAAATTTATATAACCGCATTGCGTTAGAATTTCATAAATCGAATGAGATTCCAAAAGAATGTTATTCCGGGTTAATTTAAAATTAAATAACATATTTGTCCGAGCCACTATTAGGATTTCTAGACATCAAAAAATAAGTTGACTCCCTAAATAGTGTCATATAAAGAAATTGACACTCTTATGTGAGATACTCTAATTGAAATAGTAAAAATCAAATATAATTGATGAGTAATTACCTGATGTTAGCGAGATCTGAGAAGTATCAGAACTCTTCCTAGAATGTCCAGAAGCCGAGGCCCCACTCAACGAATTGAGCGACTTGGCATCGGACTCGTAAAGACGATTCGCCTCCTCCAGTTTGGCGAGAAGCTCCAGTTCTGGACCAGAAACGTTGTTATTGTTATTATTGATACAAGGCGGGCTTTCTAGCCTCATAGCAGTGGGCGGCATTGCCGAGTAGTAGCCTCCATCGGACTCGACCACCAGGCAACTTGGGAAACTGTTTGTTCTGAAAGAAATAAGAACATCTACGATGAAACAAATAGTGCAGTTCAGATAAAAGACATAAAAAATATTCTGATACATCATTTGTGGTAACATTTTGAATCCAGTGGCGGCTCCTCGAAGGAGGCTAAGGAGGCTCAGCCTCCTCACCAATTTATCTTAATGATCATTTTATTTCCTGTTTCTCTGATAATTCTTTAAATTTTACAATTAATTCCCCGTTCTTAGTAGTTATTTTTAATCTGGCAACAGTGGCCAGAGGCTAGATTCTCTATATATCTCAAACGCTAAATACGTGTGGTCAACACAGTTGCCGTTTTCCAAGCAGTTCAATTGCTAGATAGGGTAAAAGAGCGAATATGGCAACATCCTATGGAAGCTAGCTTCTCGTATGGAATCGTCGGTCGAATGAAATACGATTACTTGCTACCGCCCTTCCGCTAGAAGAATGCCACACGTGTCGTGTTCCGTTAGTTCTTGGTTTTGTAATTTGTACCGCGAGGCGAAGTAAGGTTAAGTAGTTAAGTTATAATTTATCTAATCGGTGAACGTTAAAATGATGAGTGACTTAGTTGCTGGGTTCTTAGAAAATCCATTTAGTGGATTAACATATGATAGAAAAGTGTTTTGTTAAAAATAAACGGCCTTTACCGGATTTGAAAGGATTAGTGGTGACGATGACAGGTATGTTTCAAAATCGAAATACACAATAAATTATATTGCTTGCTATTTACATCTGATACAACTTCATGTTGGGAACACTCGGGTTATGATGATTTGAAAAATTTAGCTCGTGGTATAGATAGACATGAAAAATCGCAGGAACATATTACATCGAGTATTAAGTTTAAATTAACCGGTAAACAGAATATTGTTAAAGGAGGAAAACATATAATTTGGTAGACAAGAAACTACATAATAAACAACTTTTTTTATGAAATTTTAGATACTATTAAAGGTCAAATTGAGATTCGATTTTCCGATTTACATGAATTGAAATTTTTCGACTTGACGAATAGAAGATTTTTCGAATCTTTTTCAAAAGAGTTTCCCAATACACTTTTAGATAACTTAGTTCTAAAATATAATTTTTTTGATAAAATAGCACTGCACAATGACTTATGGGTTATATACCTACTCGGATAAAGATATTTTAGGCCAGTACGACATTCACGCCGATATGATAAAATATATGATAGACAATGATTTGCAACAAGTTTTACCTCAGTTTTATAAACTACTTTGTTTGACAGTCACCATTCCTGTCACGTCGGCATCGGTGGAGAGATCATTTTCTACTCTCAAACGAATTAAAACTTACATGCGAAATACAATGAGCCAAAATCGTTTATACAGTGTTAGTTTGACATCTATTGAAAAAGATTCAGTAAAACACTTGAAACAAAATGATACATTTTATGATAATATTATTGATCATTTTTCGCAAACTAAAGACCGTAGAATTCTGTTAATATATAAAAAAAGTTTATAAAAATAATTAAAAAAACAAAATATGAAAAATTTCAAAAAAAAAAAAAAAAATATCAAAAATCCAAAGAAAAAAAAACGAACAAAAAAAAATGTTTGCCAAGAGAAACTACACCTCCACGTTGGTTCTTGCTTGGCAACAATTAATTTTGGCACTGAAGTAGCTGGTACGGTCGCTGTGCAAAGGTGAAATTTATTGGCTGAATAGAGTATATTTTTACAAGAACGTTTTATGTCCAGCCTCCTCTCTTAAAAAGTTCACGAGCCGCCACTGTTTGAATCGTCTCATTTTTGAATATACAAATGCCAACAATTTTTCAATATTCCAACCAATACTAATTAGATTCTGCCAATCAGTATCTCATCACAATTCTCTTTTGCATTTCCTCATACTCTAATATTCCAACCTCCTACAAGAGTCCCGCTCTCCCCTCTGGTTATATTTTACTCAATATTTAATCACATGTTAAGAGAATGTCGTTTGGAATTCAAGTTACCAGAGTATAACTGAACCGTCATGAATTTCTTATATCAACCGCTACTCTAATTCATGGGAATGTGTATGAATAATGAAAATTCGTTGGATGCGATTAGCGGCGAGACATTTACTAATGGTGCGAAGGGGTTCCCAATCTGTATATAAAACATATAGATTTAACAAGTGGAGAAATATTCAATAAAGATGGGGATGGATTGAGTGTCATTACACAGAATACTTATGCATATTGTGCCTTATCTAGTTATCTAGACGATGCATTCGTTTGACTCATTTCACTTGAAGCGTTTGTGGTAAGCATAGTTTTGCAAAATCACTATTCGATAATATAACCGTGACTAGTCTACTTTAGGTTTAGGTATTTTGTAAGTGGGCGCTACTAATGGTGTATTTACACTAAAATTGGATGATTAAGAATTATCATTATTAAATAACAAAATTGATGATATGACATTACTAGTCCAAATTAAATTTAGAATACCTGATATACGAACAGGACTTTCCAGTCTGTTTTTATTTTATATTCCACCTAGTAAGACGAGTAACTCGCCATTAATAAAAATGTAACAACTGTGGCATACAATTTGACATTTTTTTGATACTATTGGAGTATTTACACTAAAATTGGTTGATTAAGAATTTACATATTTTATGTATCATAGTTTGCACATTGTAAACTTCTTAGATTAGATTAGGAAAGTAAATTAAATTATAATTCTAGGTGGCTTAGATGCAGTATCTTTCACAGGTTGTCATTAATTAATGGTAATGTCAAGTTTAGCCAAGAACTGTCACTCATTAGTATTGAACATTTTATAACATACTGTGTAAAAAGTGAAGGCATATTAACTAACGATGGTTTCAATATTTTTACAGTCTGCAGTATAAATGAGTAACAGTATATTTACAAATATGTAACACAAAATTTTCAGTTCTTGGCTGAACTTGACATTACCATTAATAATTATCAATAACAACTGTTTCTGCGTTGCCTAGAAGTCTACCCAAAAACGTAGTAATATACAGGTTGTCTCCTTTAAAATATTGATGTAGTGGGTTACGTGACCTGAAATGGAAAGGAAACCGGAAGAGTTTTGCAGTAGATGTAAGCATCAGTTTCGACTGTTCATACCTGCCAAATTTGATATTTGTTAAGGTAACGGACTGTCAAAACGTCGTGGGACAACCCGGTATATTATATTAGCATGAACAAAAACAAGAATATGTAATTGTCAATAATTGAAATCATCTTTTTTTTTTGTTTTACAGGCAGCAGGACCCTTAGACAGGGGCCAGCTGCACCGCACCCTACTGCACACTGATAGTTACGCCTCTGTCTTACATACCGTCTCACAATTTGTCGAAATACCTCATTATTTTCTATTCATGATAATAAAATCACAAATACCGTTTTCCACTATAGATTTTTTAAATCTTATGCGCATTTCGGCAGAGAAACAAGGGTGTTTGAAATTTTACTATCAGTATATGAATTTTCTATTCCGCCTAGATCTCATACTTTTACTAGCCCATACGAAAAGCACGGATTAATAAACTGACGAGACCTAATAAAACAAAAGTTATACCTCCCACCCGTGTTTACATGCACTTTAATATACATATGTTCAAGGGCAAGGCAAATCGTATGTGAACAATCATATTTCAAATAACCTACTAACTTAGTATATTACCAAAAATATATAAAAATTCAAAAACCTGAACTTGCCGCTCAGAGTTTCGCAATCGGGACACAAAATGCTTTACCGGGATCTTAACTACCTCGGCCAGAACCGCCGATGCAGGTCGAACATTGAATTCGGTTTGTCAAAAGTTAATTCGCTCGTAACTAGGAGAATATATCAACAATATGGGTAGGAGGTATGACTATTGCTTAATAGTCGCTCCTAAAAATGAGCATGTCAAGTAGGATGCGACAACTTCAAATTCTTTTTTTTTATTGTAGTTTCCCAGAAAATCATTTGTTCGAATTCCACGTTCATTAAAAACTAAAACCATCATCTGTTTTTTCCTATTCAAATATTCCCTAGGAGCTCTAGAGGTAGATTGAAATATGGAATTTGATCTAAATGACAAGATGAAAAATAAACTGAATTTATGAACTTCTGAATTTGAACTTTCTCCGGTAGAAATTGTTAGGTAGCATATTAGATAAACCAGTAATCTTCAACAAATATGGACTAAAGCAGTTCAAGGTGAACGTGAAAATGATCTACAAGGCATTCTTACTTACCAATTGGCAGTTTATATCCAACCGTGTGTATAAAATACTATCCCATCGTCAAATTAATTAAGTTCCATACATACGCTCGATAAAAGCTTAAAATACACACCCAAGTGGCTTGCTTGGATAGTAACTAATCGATAAAATAATAAAAGGTATTTATATAACTCCCGAATTCCCGTAATTAACCTCCGTCACATTAACTTTCAGCTTTTAGATTATTAAATGACTAATAACGTACTTTCGGGAAATCTAATATATAAACTGTTTGAGTATTTATAATATTTATATGTGGCGGAATATCCAATAGTATACTGTAGACGGTAAGGCGCCTTTAACAGTACAACTAATAGTTCCGGAAAGCTGTTTCACTCTCAAGAAGTCATCAGTGGAACGAGTAAGTTGCAATATTGAACGATATGATATTAGTTATTATCTTATCATTGTTATCTATCTGGAGAAAGCTAATAAAGAATATTAGTTTCTTTCTTAATTAGTATACTGAAGACCCAAATGTTGAATTTTCTTTTATTCAAAACGAAAGAACACAATAATCGTATCACATTTCTAATATACCATCAATATATGATATATATATTACACCAATTGCAATCCCCGGAGGCGATTCATCAATTGGTGGCATTTTAAAATCTAGAATAATTAGAAAATTCGATTCAGTATGAAAAAGGGGCCTGGATGGACATATATTCAATAAAGGGTTGTAAACGCGGCTAAAACAATGATTTTTTCAAGTTACAAGGTTTCTCTTTAGGATAATGTAATATCATATTAATGAAAAAGTCCAATGCCTACTTCCTCTTCCAACATTCCAACGCTTACTTACACGATTCTACGTACATTAGAAGTTTTCCTCTGGTGTAGTCAAAATATGAAACACAGTACTACATTGTTGTTATAACGCATTTCAAATTTTGTATTGTTATTATTTAATAATGATAAAAAAGCGTTCGATAATTCTTGATAAACAGTGTATTTCAATGTAAAGAATACTAGGGGTAATGTATTAAATCTTTTTAAATCTTATCTCTATGATAGAAACCAGCAATTAAAGGTTGGCGATGCTATTAGTAATATTAAAACAATAAAGATAGGTGTACCCCACGGCACAATTATAGTTCCAACGCAATTTCTGATATTTATTAATAAATTGTTGAATTCTAACCAACATAATTCTTACAAACGCAGATGATACGGTCTTAATATGCTCTGCAAGGTCTTGGGATCGAGTACAGCAAATATCGCAAGAAGCTATTACTATTGTGAAATCTTGGTTGGAATAAACCTGTTGAAGCTAAATGTTTCTAAAACTAGATACTTGGTTTTTTCGCCAACCGATACTAGTCTACCGAATAATTTAAAACCTCTAATTTTAAATAACACCACCGATATTGTGCAAAATACCTCTATAATAAAATATTTGGGAGTTTATGTAGATCAACATCTCAAGTGATCAACTCATATTGTGGATGTTGGTTGCATCCTTAGTTAGATATGGGATAAGCATTTGGGGCTCAGCTTATTATAATATCTTAAAGCCTCTACAAATAACTCAAAATTATATATTGCGAATAATTTTTCGAAAAGAGAGCAAAAAAAGGTGCAAAACCAATTTTTATTGGAAATAATATATTAAACATAAAAAGCCTGTACATGCTGTCAGAAATGAAATACATTATAACAGTGTCCATTTTTCCCAGATAAATCATTGTTACGCAACTAGAGCAAATTGATCTGTTAACATATGAAAATTTTGGTAAAACTGTATGTCAAAAAAGTTTAAAATATAATGGAGTAAAATTATATAATTGTTAGCCTTACAAATAAATTTGTTCCCAAAATATAAACTCAAATTTCACTTAAATACACTAATATCTATGATTCATGTAAGCAGTAATAAATAAATAATGAAAAAAAAATATTTTGACCTAAAAGTTAATGAACAGTCATGACCGGGTTCAAATATTGGTTATTTCTTCAAGTTATAAACTAAAAAGTGGAAAATTGCATAGCTGGTTATTGACGTATTTTTTCTATTGAAAGTCACAGAAATAAACATAATAGACCATGAAAAAGTCTATTGTAGCATTTTATTTTGTTTGCCACGAAAAAGGAGGAATAACTTTTTGTAAAAAATTTCTCAACTTTTTACTAGAGTACCTTTTTCCAAATTTTTCGCGGCTTGCAACTTGCTCTCAATAGAGACAAAACGTCAATAACCACTGGTGCTATTTTCCACTTTTTTGTTTATAACTTTAAAAATAAGCAATATTTCGGTATAATTATTTTATTATATGTTCCACATTTTTTTTCGTTAAATAATTTCTGGTACACATCCATGCCCCCCTTCAGGTGTGTGTCCTTTATAGACAGCCCCCTTAACACACATTGGAATTGCTTTAGATCTAAATGGAGAACGCAGGAAAATATTATCAATTTGGTCCGGTGATTGCTAAAATATCTTGAAATATGTTCATATGTAGAATATAAACGGTACGCGACTATCTAGTGGTGTAGTAGTGTAAACTTTATATTAAAATCCGGTTGAATATATATGCTGGTCCTTGGAATTGGAGAAACCGAGCTAATAGACGAAGTTAAAATTTGAATTCGATTGATATTCCGATTATCGTGAATAATAGTGAGTGAAGCGTAAAGTACAATATGAAATTTACATAAAGAATACTACATCCAGGTAATCGTTTGTAAGTATATTTACTTGAATCATGAATAATTCATATTGGATAACTTATAAATGTTGTTCATACATCTGGTGTCGTTAATCGTGATTACCAATCTGAGAAGAAACATGTCTAATTATGTTATTGTCTGTTTGGCGGCTGTTTTTGTAGCCATAGCATCGTCCGCTCCAAACCCGAAAGGTAAGTCAATCGCTATAGCTATTTGATATTGACATGAAGTAAAAATTAGGATTGAATCATTATTATCTAAGGGTAAAATATCATAGAATTTTCATCATGTACAGGATGGGCAAATTTCTATGTTTGTATAGGGTAATTCGGTAACTATACGAGATACATAAAAATGGGGACAAATTCACTGGCGGAAACTAAAATTTGCTATCACCTCCGGATTATAAACAAAAGTTCGATTTTTCGACTTTTAGACATATATGAATATCGTGGTTGTTTGTAAAGTTAGGAGAAAATAACTTTTTTGCCTATACGGTTTAGTTAAATCGTAGTTTTTGCTCTTCCTAACTGTATCATATGTCAGGTCGCTTTTGATGTGTAAGTCTTTAATGTCGTTTATGACAGTGGTTATCCGTTTGTCAGTGAATTGCATATTAACGATTGTGTTTCCATCATAATCGTAAAAGTGAAGATGTCTCCTTCACTTTTACGAACTTTTGTTCTAAGTAATTAATAATGATTCTTGACCTAGGTATGAATTATATATAAATTCTCGGGAAACAGGTCACGCTAACACATATGCTTATTATTTTCGTCTTTACGTACATATCGGTCTCACGACCATCATTAGAAGTATCAATGTCTAAAACGGGATTTCTTAAACATAATTGTATCAAGCACAACGCGTCCTTATCGCGCGAACAGAAACACAAGTAATCGAAATTGTAACACATTAATGTTTTAAGTATACGGATAAATGTTCCAAGAATCTTACAATATTCGAAGTCATTTCAAGCATAGTATCCACTTTCGAATCATCAGATGTTAAATTTATGAGGTAATAGAAAAAGGTTGTCAGAAATATTGCTATTTGAGAATTGTACCTAAAATATACTTTTAACATTATAAAGATGCATGTATGAATATGCAAGGGTTTTAATTAATTGAATTAGTATGAATCTGACTAATGATTGAACGTATGTTCTATGGTTTACAGACTAGGAGTTTTATGTGAATCATCTCCACGATAGATCTTTTATAATGAAGATTTCTTTAGTTAAAATATCAACATTTTTGTAATCGAATTGATGGTATGCTCAAAACAATGTTTAAGAAGGGCGGTGGAATTTTCTAAGTTTTTGTTTAGTACTATACTTATGGCCATACATTCTCTTTTTTTAAATATTGTCTAGAGGTTCCTGTATAAGACCCATCGCAATCTAAACAATGTAATATATATACTGTGTGGGTTTGTTTATCTTTAGGTATTGAAGGTTTTAGATTTAAAAAATATTTACCAACTCAGTTAGTAACTTTATATCAAACTTTTTTAAACATTTCTAAATTTTCTCTGAGGCCCCCAGAATGTATGGTAATGTTATAACATTATCTGTATTATCGTTTACGTTATTTATACATGACGTTCCGTTTTAGACATTGGTACGTCTTCTGATCAGTGGCGGCTCGTGAATTTTTGAGAGAGGAGGCTGGACATAAAACGTTTTTGTAAAAATATACTCTATTCACAGCCTTTTAACCTTTACACAGCGACCGTACCAGCTACTTCAGTGACAAAATTAATTGTTACCCAGCAAGAACCAACGTGGAGGTATAGAGTTTCTCTTGGCAAAAATTTTTTTTGTTCGTTTTTCGTCTTTTATTTTTTTTGGATTTTATATATTTTTTCTTTTTTTGGAATTTTTCATATTTTGTTTTTTTTTATTAATTTTATTAACTTTTTTTATATATTAACGGAATTCTACGGTCTTTAGTTTACGAAAAATGATCAATAATATTATCAAAAAATGTATCATTTTGTTTTAAGTGTTTTACTAAATCTTTTTCAATAGATATTAAACTAAAATTGTATAAACGATTTTGGTTCATTGTATTTGGCATGTAAGTTTTAATTCGTTTGAGAGTAGAAAATGATCTCTCCACCGATGCCGACGTGACAGGAATAGTGACTGTCAAACAAAGTAGTTTATAAAACTGAGGTAAAACTTGTTGCAAATCATTGTCTATCATATATTTTATCATATCGGCGTGAATGTCGTACTGGCCTAAAATATCTTTATCCGAGTATATAACGCATAATTCATTGTGCAGTGCTATTTTATCAAAAAATTTATATTTTAGAACTAAGTTATACAAAAAACTTCAATTCATGTAAATCGGAAAATCGAATCTCAATTTGACCTTCAATAGTATCTAAAATTTCATAAAAAAAGTGTTTGTAATGTAGTTTCTTGTCTACCAAATTATATGTTTTCCTCCTTTAACAATATTCTGTTTACCGGTTAATTTAAACTTAATACTCGATGTAATATGTTCCAGCGATTTTTCATGTCTGTCTATACCACGAGCTAAATTTTTCAAATCATCATGACCCGAGTGCCCCCAACATGAAGTTGTATCAGATGTAAATAGCAAGCAATACCAGCAATATAATTAATTGTGTACCTCAGATCCCGTTAACCATAAATATCAAATGAAATCATCAAAGATCAAATGATCGATTTTGAAACATACCTGTCATCACTAATCTTCTCAGCAACTAAACCACTACTTATTTTAACGTTTAATAACCAAAGAACTCTTTGTTAATAACTCACCGAACAGATATATTATAACTTAACCTTACATCGCTTCGCGAAACAAAAACAGCAACTGACTGAGCACGTGTCGCAGTTTGCAGCGGCGGCAAGTAATCGTATTTTGTACGACCGCCGGGTGCGTACGAGAAGCTAGCCTACATAGAGTGTTGCCATATTCGCTGTTTTACCCTATTTGTGAATTGAACTGGTTGGAAAAACGGCAACTGTGTTGACCACACTTATTTAGCGTTTGAGATATATAGAGAATCTAGCCTCTGGCCACTGTTGCCAGATTAAAAATAACTACTGAGAACGGGGAATTAATTGTAAAATTTAAAGAATTATCAGAGAAACAGGAAATAAAATGGAGAATGATCATTAAGATAAATTGGTGAGGAGGCTGAGCCTCCTTAGCCTCCTTCGAGGAGCCGCCACTGCTTCTGATGTGTTAGTGTAACTAATGGAAAATAATTGACGCGTTTCGGGCTTCATCTCCAGCAGAAATTCATTAGTTTTCATCTCTACTTGCATTGTGGGCTAGAATATGGGTTAATGATATTTTTTTGTAATTAAAAGCCACCGTCACATTAATTTCTTTTAGTATAAAAGATTTTAATTATTTTTCCGTTCATTGCGTTTGCTTAAGTAACTGGGTTCATGTTATTCATAATTATATACATGAGAAAATTAATTATAATACTTGTGACTATGAATTTATTATCTAAATCAGTTTGCGTTATTCTTTTAATAGGCGTTAAGCCACCTCGCTGATTGACTAATGTAGTGTACATATCAGATTAATGCATTTATACATTTAATAATAAAGTAATTAAAAATGAAGGAACAGGGAACTAATTTTGTATAATAAGACATTTTTTGCTTACTAATCTTATGGAACATATTGAAGTGAAGCAATTACCCTAATTTTGGCTAGTTAAATTCATGGAATAAGTGGGCCTAAAAATAGTAAAATATCTTTCTTCTTTCTATTTTCTTAACATTTTGGAACCAAAAAACATTTACATAGAGTGCATAACCGATCATCTGTTTTTGATGTTTTTTCGAAAAATGTAATTCAAAATGTACAAACGTATGTACATGAATATTGAGTAATGAGATTTATTTTAGGTACTTGCAATTATGAAGGGACTGTTCACCAAGCTGGTGAACGATTTACCATACCGGGGGTATGCCAGATAATCACTTGTGAAGGAGAAGGATTGATAAGCGCCCTAACGTGAGTATAATAAACGACGACAGTGCGGGAACTTAACATTATGAATAATAACCGAAGGTTGAATGCATTTTATTACAGAAGTAATACATCATATACAATAACCCTTATGATGACTACTTGGTAACTGAAACGTCCTCAGTTACTTTAACAGTATTTTCAGTGGATTAAGGGTGATTGTTTCTTATTGTAATGTTAGTGTATTCACAGTGTGACATCAGTATATGCACAGATAGCAAGACAGCCCTCGCTACGCTGGGTAGTATGAAAATAACATCAAATTTGGTGTGGGAGTGCATCGACACACTAGACAATCTTGGCGGACACGAATGCAGGCTCACCCTATTCTGAGTTCCCGGTCACTCTGGAATCAGGGGAGAAATGAAACAGCCGATGAGTTTGCAAAACTGGGAGCTATAGAACCTCTAATAGGCCCCGAACCAGTGGTGGGCATATCGAAGAGTAAAGAGAGTGGAAACTAGTGAACGGTTACATGCAGTCGAAAGCACATTAGGGAAGACCGGTTTCAGCAAGTGAGGAACATGGTTAAAACCGATGCCAAACTGCTGACACATATCCTGAAGGGACACGGACCGTTTAACTACCACCTCCACAGGATGAACCTTAGCGATTCTCCTTTGTGTAGATGGTGCAAACGGAAAAACGAAACATCAAAGGACATTTTGTGCAGATGCGATGCGTAACACTGATCCCCAAAACGCAGAGCACTCTCGGAGAGCTATGCGCCTCTGAGGAGGTCCAGAAACTAGATACGAAGATGGTGCTAAACCTAATCAGGAATCTCTTTAGGAATCGTTCACCTGGGGGAGAATGGTGAAAACTCTCGGGCGGGAACCACCCCTCTGAGTGACACGGGGTGCAAAGGGATTCTGTCTAGGCTAGGCATTAAGTGACCGCAATGTCTTCCTCCTTAATCAATAATAATAATAATAAAAATAATAATCCCCAGTGAGAACTTTTCTATTGTTTATCATATTTTGGAATCAAAAAATAGTCATACATTTTAAACCTTTGACAATTGGAAAAAAAAGTAATTGAATTTCGCCTGATTTCTACAAACTTAATTTCAGGTTGATAATACCGTAAACAATAATTTTGCAAACATTTCCAACAAATACAGCTTGAATCAAATCGACAAGGGTATTGAAAGTTGATATGTGCGAAACAATCGACGCAGATGGGGATAGTATTAGATAAATAGTGAGCGTGGCAAAATTACTCTATGAGATAATCTTCGCATTTGTGTAAAGATAATGAAATAAATTAAACTTGTTCATTATCTTTACACAACCAAATAATATTCAAATTAATAATATTTTAAGGAAAATGTACAAAAAAGAATCGAACCGGAGTCTGGGGGTCGGGTGATTTAACCCCTAGACCACATAGCCGTTTCCTATAAACTGTTACGTACGATGTTAATTCGAGTTTACTTAAATAATTGTTCTTGTTTTTGTTGAAATTTGGGTGGAAGCAGTTTTAAATTAACTTAAATTTACTGTAAAAGTTTTGAATCGATTCAATGAATACTTTGGGAGTTACGATTTTTTTCAATTTTCAACCCTTCAGAAAACGGTGTGTTTATTAAACGATTTTCCTGAAAAACAATAGGATTCGTCACCGAACAGCAAATGATTTTTGTCAAAATTCGAATATGACAGGACCTTTCGTTTTTGAGTTATCGTGTAGAGTTCAGACAGACAGACAGTTGCATACAATTCGATGAAAAATACCATGGTGCAGGAATTTTTTCTTTAGGACATTTTGTAACGATTTTGGAAATAGTTTGAATAAATGCGATAATTATACTCTTCGGACTTTGTCACGGAGAGTAGAATTAATACTCGAATCTATAATATACTATTAAGAAAGCTCTTTAGATTTATTTTGCCCCACGTTGTGGTGACAATTATTAACTAAACTCTTATGAGTTTATTATTTAATTATGAATTATTATTAATTCTACCGGCTAGCTTTCTTATTGTATTTTGAATCTTATTAATGTTTGTTTGATTTGTATAATGAATTTTTACCTTTTTATTTTATTTATTTTAAACACAATGTTCTTTGAATGTTAAAAACTTTTATATTTAAATTTCTATGACTCTATTTTTATCTCGAGTATCAATTTTAACAATTTTATGTTCAAATAGATCTATGATCTAACCTCAAAATTATTTACTATTAATATTTGTTTACAAAGTTATAATCTACAATCTTTCTTTCAGATTTACAGACAGATAATAATACAATGGATAAATAATAAATAAACTTACGTTCAGTTTATATCCAAGAATATGTTTTAAAATGTAGGCAATGTTCAATTGGCTTGATCTTCAGATTAATTTGATAATTCACTTTTAACCGTACACAATTTCTTTGCTATACACAATAAACACAGGTAAACTATTTGGTTACTTCTTTTGGAATCAGGAACTGTTGAAAATTGTTTACTTAGTTTTATTCTTTTTATTAAAGATACAAAACTCTTTAATGATGTTTGGAATTTTATCGAATGCTGGCTATCGTTCGACGTTACTTATGAATTGTAGGTTATTGTAACCTTGAAACTTTGTTCGGAGATTTGGAACACTACTTGACTTGTAGAAATTATTTATTTGCTTCGGTTACTTTCAACCTTACGAAGCTACTGGAACACTTGGGTTCACCGATGTTTATCCAATAATCTAAGGTTATGGAAAATTTTGTGAGTTGCATTGAGTACCTTCAATCTCTAGATATAATTGCTAACTAACTTGGCTTGTCTTCAGATGCCTTTTATAGGCCTTCAAAAAGGACGCCAAGTATTTTCAAAAATAACCAATGAGCTGCTTAGTTTACCTATCAAGAATGCTTTGATGATTGTTGAAAACTGACATAAGTTTACATTGTTACTAGTCTGACGTTTATAAAATCGCCTCGACCAATCAGAATTAAGTATTCTATAAATTTTGAATTTTTGGAGATTTTCAACTTATTTTAAATGATGATGATTCCTTCTTTTTAAATTCATATTGCCTACTTTTTTCCACACACTTTGGTATAAGATAACCTATGATTAGGTTATTATTAATATGATTATTCCAATAATTATTATAAATTTGGCAGTTGTCATTCTTAAAAACTAATACATAATATAACATATCAATAACATTTCTTTAACATTTTATAACTCAAATTTACTAATCCTAACTTATATCTATAACATTTTTCAATAGTTTGTGCTATCTCATGATAGTTTTTGTAATCATTTTAATCATGATTTCTGTCTTCGTAACACTGTACGTTTATTCACTTTCACTGAAGTTCTTGTTTTACACTTCTATTTTAATTACATTGTTGTTTATTATGTTTTACATTGTTCATTATATTATACTAACTATTATTTAACTTTTAATATTGTTTTTAATTCCATATAATATCTTTTTATTAATCTTTTCTGATTTTCAATGTTCGGTAAGTTCTAATTTTATCATTTTTGTTGTTTAGGAAATGAAATCATAACAATACATAAATAATTTCTGAGTAATATCACATTTTTTCTGTAGAATGTATTTTTTCTTTAGGACTTTATAATTCGAAATTCTTTGGATATTCGGAATAAACGAAAGAACGAAACAATAATGCTCAACTTTGAACTCATGTCTAACGCCAAAGTAATTTGAGAGACCATATTCGCTTGTTTGTGCAATACTTTTACCAATTCTATTTATTTTGCAGATGTCCTTCCCAGATGGCTGCTGAAGGATGTTATTTCAAATATTCAGAATCCAAGGATTATCCACAATGTTGTGAAGCTGAACATATATGTCCACCAGATGCTAACAAAGTTACCGAGAAAACGTTGTAATTCACTAATTTTCCCTAATATATTGTCGTCAATAAATTGATTCATTGTATCCCCTATCCCGCTTATCCAAGTCAGTTCTTATTTTGCATTCAAGTCTGATGAGACTCCCCTAAGAAACAATAGTAGCCAGACGAACTCGGTATCTTTTCCTCTGTATAGCACAAGATTGTGTGAACCTACCAAAAGATTAAATCAGATTTATGGTCAAACGACCTTTGATTGTCATGAAGTTCTTCGACGTCTAGTTATGGTAATTGTCCAATTTGAACAGAAAATGAAATTATGACTTTTTAAAGATGATATGTCATTTGCAATGTCACTACATATGGTGGTGACCAATGGCAGAATAAGTTTGTGAAATGTACAATTGCAATTGTCCATAACCCTTCCATAACAGCCTTGCTCACAATTGAGAAGTTATGAACTCATTTCAATATAAAATTGCGTTGTTCCAAAATTTCTTGTAATTGTTGAAATTTTCAACTGGAGAAAGGCGTGCAAATATATTTACGAATTGGTATTTACGACAGTCTTGTGATTTGAAGCGAGCCAGATGTATGCTATTGCTTTACAAGGTAGACAAACGAAACGTTATCAAGTATTTAGAAGGTTGGACCTGGTTGTCTCCATATGCGATGCGCTCAATAACTTTTACAAGGTTAGGCAGAATCCATCTTCGGAGGAAATAATAAGTCATTCCATAATATAAAGAGATATACATCCAAATCAAGTCGGCATGCTTTCGCGATAAATGGAAATTCAAGTCAAAAAGTTTGCGAGAAATGTTAGCGTTGTTATGAATATGGAGGATTGGTCAAATATTCAACGTTCTCTTTTGCAGTTGAAGGCGAGTTATCAATCTATAATTCACGCCCATCCTACCTTCATTTTTGTCGAATCTTTATGGAACTTATCAATTAAATCACGTATATTCAATATTTTATGCTGTATAAATATTCTCTTCTTAGTAAGCTAAAATAAGCACGTACGTACGTACGGTTGTTTTTCCATTTATTTGCACAATTGTGCTTGCCTGCATGTAAGATTGTTTAAACAAATTATCTCGTCAAACTTTTGGTGCTTAGTCGTTCATAAAATAAATAAAAATGCAATAATTTACTATTAGGCGATATATTAAGTATTTTATGTCGATAGAAGAATAGATAATAAAATAATAATGAACTATTTGTTCTTTACAAATAATTATGGTAGCAACACTGAAAATCATTCTCCTACCTACGTCCATTATTCATTGTTTTACTCTTGTAAATTGCTATATGACAATCTCATATCTTCATTTAATTATAGATCTTTGAAGCAACATGTTCAAGTTAAGAATTATCTGTTTGGTGATGGTTTTCGCAGTAATGGAAATAAGTGTTGAGGCTAAAGGTAATTTTTATTATCATATTCATGATGTTTCGATAGAATTACATAGTTTTAGAAGTAAGTAGCTTTATTGCAAAATAGTTTAATCAATATAATTTGACGAAGAAATGGAACAAAAAATCTATGGTGATAAGAATACCATTCAAAAAGAGGTACATTTAATTGGTAAAACTGTTTTCGCTCAGAGTCGCCCATAAAGGTTGATCCAAACTAATCCCTTGGTATGATTTCAGCTTAAAATTAACGAATATTTCTCGAGTGATACAATCTGGATTTTTCAACCCCGCATATGTCATCAACATTTATTAAATAATAAATATTTCTGCAGTTATTTATTTCAGTTGTTAATTTATTGCTTATTAGGGGGTAGGGGCGTCTTCTGTTAGTTGAGGGTTACTTAAGACATTGCAAGAAACACATTTTGTATGTTCTTTTTTTTATTAGATCCCTATTTGACTTTAATATTATTATGATGTCTACAGGTTCTTGTGATTTTCATGGACACATCTATAAAACTGGCGAAGACTTCACTATACCTGGAGAATGTTTGAAATATACTTGTAACGACGATGGGAGCATAGGAGCCTTGACGTAAGTTCAATAATTATATTGTGTGGAAATGTAAGACAGGATGATGATGAAGGCCAATCATGAAGTAAGACACATTTTTATTCAATACCCAATGATTTCATTCCGTTCAAAATGGCATAGAAGGGAGAAACGAATCATTTCGCGGTTTGCTGTTGAACAAAGTAATGCTTTTACTTCCCCTATGCGTAGTATACGGCTTGATTCAGATAGAGCGGGATATTGCCATTCAATAAGTGTGATATAGAACCGACGCAGATGACAATAGAATGTATCTCCAACTTGAATCAAAATGGGCATGATTTATAAGGCATGTACCCGTTAACTAACGGTACAGACCAGTACTTATACTAGAACTGGGCAAAACTGTTTCAAATAGGAGGTACAAAATAGAGTTGCCAATCTGTAGAGTGTAATGAAAGTATTGTAAACCGTAAAAAAAATTCCGAATTTTCGCGGACATATCTATTTTGAACATTTCTTATTAGATCTAGACTAATTTTGACGCGTGTGTGTGGTATGTGGTCTCCTTGAAAGATTCGTGTTGTGTTTCATAAATGTTCAATTCCAAAGGAGAAGCGTGAGGTATTTAGATCAAGTGATGGTTGGAAATGTCACTGGTGCCCAACGTGTGGCCCAAAACCTCCTTCAAAACCTTCACTCTCAGATGGAGATCGAAACTTCATTCAAGTTATCTCAATCCTTCTAAACCAAGCCCCTGAGCTCGTCAGAATCTCACCATTTTGACATCTCTTGCACCAACCAATTGTTGTATAATATATAAATGTGAGGATAATCACTTTTTGTTACCATAACCCCAACATAATCTAAATAATCTAAAATGTTCATCATATATATATTTATGAATATTATATACCTTTGTTGGAAAATGCCAATGCCTGATTCTGTTGTTCTATATTTTGCAGCTGTCCATCAGCGGGAGTTAAAGAAGGATGCAAGATAGTAAAGTCAGCGGAGAAAGATTATCCACAGTGTTGTGAAATTAAGTTTGAATGTGCATAAAATATATAGATGGAACTATTATTTGTTTTCATTCAAACCTTCTTGTCCACTATCAAGTACCGTTCGATGATCATACAGATACCAATGCTGGCTTGTATTTTGAGTCTAATCCATTGTCTATTATTATTATATAAGTCCTGGATGAGTTCAGGAGACTAGTACTTTGAGTTGAATTCCTTTCAGGTTGGTAGTATTCATAATATCTAACTATGCTATTCATTATTTTATTCACAAGCCAAAATAATAACCAGCAAATGCATTTGTAATATTTTGTTCTACTTTTTGCGTTAAGAAAAATGTAGGTTATGGGATGAAAATAAAAACCAAGGTTTACTTCGTTAGCCATCACTAATAGAATGTTCTGTCAGAAAAAGAAACGTAAATTTGGATCTGCAATAGGAATACTGAATCATGAGTTTCAGAACCAGTTTCAGCCTGCTCTAAGAATGCCATCTACAATGGCTGGAGAATCATCGGCATGCTAGATTATTTACAGATTTTTTTTATATGGCTGTTAAGATACAATGTCCCGTCATGAATCCGGTTCGGATTTTTAGGTTAATACCTACCTTTTTCCTAAATTTACCGAGGGGAATTTTGTACTGTTCATGTACAGGGAGAGAACTCTAGTGTTTAGTGATGAGATCTTTGTTTTCTACCCTGAGGATTTCCTATACATTACGTTAAGAAGGTTTCTGTTCTATCAGTGGCATTTCATTTCAGCTCGATCGCGAGCACGAGTGTCCTCCATTTCGGAATGGCCTAGGACCCATCCTTGAACTAATGATGTTCGACTTCAGTGCTCTTATGGCTGCTTGACTATCAGGAATGATGGCTACATCCTTCGTATGGATTGAGTTGTGCATTTACTCATGGGTTCTGACTATGGTCCTGAGAACGAAAACTCCGGCCCCCGTTACCTTCTGTGGTTCTTGATCCATCGGTATATCAATAGAATGCGACTATTCCCCTGAATCCACTCTCCTTTATTTCCAAGGTGGATGGGGAAGTTCTGTGTAGAAAGGAACACCTTGTAGATGTCGTCCCTTGGTGCCATGACTAATGGGTGTTTTATGTTCAGAGAGTCGTTTTCCTTCCAACAAAGTTTTATGCTTCCCTGAGAATCTTCTTTGCTTATATATTAAGCAGTCTTTTTCATAGTCTTTGAACTGCTTTGTGGAATGAGTCCTAATATTTTCTCAATCTGGTTATAGGACAAGTCCCAGTTATACATTTGTTTGATAATATGCCTGGTCCTATTGTTCTAGGCTATCGCCACGTAGGTGAGGGTGGATGTTTATTCAGAGCAGTATCTGGGATTACTCCATGTTCTACCTGCCATCTTTCTGCACACTATTAGGGTATATTTACATTACTTGAGTGCTAGTCGTAGGTGAAGTTATATCCAGTGCTATGACTAGATTTTGACATCATCCTTCAGCTTGATGGTAATTCCATTCAGCTAAACTTGCTTCATGTGATCCATCTCCGTTTATACGTAAATGCCACTATTATAGTTTTACTAGGGTTAATTCCTACTCAGGCCGATATAAACCATTTCTCAGCGATCTACCTTGCATATAGTAAAGTTCCTGTAACATGGAATTCGTCCAGTAGATCGTACACAGTAATGTAATTCCTAAGTTTTATGCCTCCCTGAGATTCTTTGCTTAAATTAAGCAGTCTTTTTCGCAGTGTTTGAATTGCTTTATGGAGGGAGTTTCAATATTTTATCCATCTAGTTGTAGGACAAGACCCCAGCGTTCCAGTCGTACATGTGAGCTTTTGCGTCTTAGTTATAGTTTGATATTTTGCCTGGTCCTATTAATCTAGGCTATAGCCACATAGGTGAGGATGGACGACACCATGGTGTTTATCCAGAGCAGTATCTTGCATTATTCCATGTTCTACCTGCCATCGTTCTGCACACTATTAGGGTATATTATTATTTTATCGATCTAGTTGTAGGACAAGACCCCAGCGCACCAGTTATAGATGTGAGCCTTTGGGTCTTACTCAATACTCTTTGTTTGATATTTTGCCTGGTCCTATTGATCTAGGCTATCGCCATATAGGTGAAGGTGGGCGACACCATCATGGTGTTTCTCCAGAGCAGTATCTGGGATTACTCCATGTTCTACCTGCCATCCTTCTGGACACTATTAGGGTATCGTTACATCAATTGAATCCTGGTCGTAGGTGAAGTTTTTTCCAGTGCTATGACTAGCTAAGTGCTTCATGTGGTCGATCTTCGTTTTCCACGTAAATGCCACTATTATAGTTTTACTAGGGTTAATTCCTACTCACGCCGATATACACAATTTCTCAGCGACCTTAAGATCTTCCTGGATGATATCGCATAGAGGGGTGTCAAAATTTCTCCAGCCTGGCATATAGTCGAGGTGCTGTAACGTGGAATTCTTCCGGAAACTAAGATCGTGCACAGTATATTCTAAGATAAAAATGGTTTTTAATGATGGCGAATGATTCATAATCGCATCAGGCAGCGACATATTTTGATAATTCGTGTTATAAGGTGACCTGGCTTACAATAAAAACTCAATTGAATTATCTTACAATCTTCTAGAATATTGAGGTATGTTCAATTACACGATTCAAGGATTTCAAAACAAGCAATCAAGCATCATCCAAAGTGAATTTCTGTATATTATCATAATTATGTATTATGTCATCAGACATAAGATGAGTTTCTAAAAGGAAGCATAAGATGAATCTATAAATACAAGTGAAAGGGAATTGGGAAGGTATTTGTTCAAACACGACATGACTGCTTTAACGTTTGTGTTGTTTCTAGTTTTCGTTATCGCTATAGGAAATATTCATACCCAGAATGGTAAGTACTTTAAGCTCTGTATCACAATTTATACTGAAATACTTTATTGGGAAGAGAAATGTATAACTGCTATCCTTGTTTTCGCTAAATAAGGTATCAACAAAAATTAAATTCATAGCATTACGTTCAATACATCTACTTGACAGCTGTCAAATATTCAGTAGCCTACTATGACCGCAACGTTAATGCGACGAAATTTTAAATGTGTCTTTATTTTGGACAACTTTTATTGTAGATATGAATTCTACCCAGTTAAACTTGAATCTCATGGAAGCGCACATATCATAACCATTATGACACACCTGCTTTTAAAATGATTCAAGCAAGTACTGCCGCATCAGAGTTATGACGAGATCCAGTCAACAATTAGCTATTTTGTTTACATCCTTGAATGACATCTGAGTGTTACTGTATATTTGTAATATATTCCTCCATTCATGAATATATTCTTTATAATTTAATATCCGTCGAGAAGTTTCTACCTTACAACCGAATAACAAAATCCAAGTGTTACTTATTGAGATGTGTATTAAAAATTACGTTTTAAACATTGAAATGTTACTGCATGTTGCAAGCAGACTATTATGAAATACAAGTTACTTGACAGCTGTCAAATATTCAGTAGCCTACTATGACCGCAACGTTAATGCGACGAAATTTTAAATGTGTCTTTATTTTGGACAACTTTTATTGTAGATATGAATTCTACCCAGTTAAACTTGAATCTCATGGAAGCGCACATATCATAACCATTATGACACACCTGCTTTTAAAATGATTCAAGCAAGTACTGCCGCATCAGAGTTATGACGAGATCCAGTCAACAATTAGCTATTTTGTTTACATCCTTGAATGACATCTGAGTGTTACTGTATATTTGTAATATATTCCTCCATTCATGAATATATTCTTTATAATTTAATATCCGTCGAGAAGTTTCTACCTTACAACCGAATAACAAAATCCAAGTGTTACTTATTGAGATGTGTATTAAAAATTACGTTTTAAACATTGAAATGTTACTGCATGTTGCAAGCAGACTATTATGAAATACAAGTTAGTACATAATTTTTATATTTCGATTCAAGCATGTTGAAGATTACCCACATAGCATTTTGAACACGACTCATAATTGATTTTGTAAATCCCGGATTTGTCGAAATCGGGAACTTTATCAAAGATGTTGCCTAAACGGTGTTTTAGCTTGTTCTTACATCCATAAACGGGTTGTATTGCAAAATTAGAAAACAAACTATGGAATTTATTAATTACTGAAGAATGATAAGTGAAAATTTTGAATTTTATTGAAGTATTTGGTTAGTTGGCTACGTTCCAATATCCTTTTTTGTTTAGAAATTAAATTATTGATCAAAGATTTGTGGTAACCATTGTCTAACGCAATTGGCTGAAGTTTCTCAACTTCGTTGTTATAATTTTGCTGGATCAAAAGGACGTTTAGTCAAGAAAGTTTATCACTTTTAAAACACAGTAATCACAAATATCTAGGTAATTTAGAACGGATGGAAACGTTTAAACGAAAAAGCAATTTATTAAATTTCGATTTATCTCCAGCTGAGGGTAACCCGTTGTTTACATTATTTTCCCCAATAGTATTTAAACAGGCACCTTTTGATTCATAATTTAGTTTACTCTGATGATGACAACCTGGTAGCCGAAAGGACCTCAGTACTTTATTACTATTTTTAGGGGTGATTATTTCTTATCAATAGTGTCTGAATTTGATAAATTGCTTTTTTGCTTATACATAATATTTATATTCATGACGATAATATACATAATATTTATATTATATATAAATTTTCGGGAAATAGGTCACATTAACACTTATGCTTTATATTTTCTCGTCTTTACGTACGTTTAAGTTTACGTTTCTCATCTGGTTTGAAAGTGAATACTTGAGCCTAATGTTCTCGTTGATATATTATACTCATAACATTGATGTGTTAGAATTTCGATTATTCGTGTTTCTGTTCGTTTCGGCGACGTGGGCATTTTAATTGAGATTGGTGCGATAAGGACGCTTTGTGTAATACAATTAGTTTTAAGTAATCAAGTTTTAGACATAATAAGTCTTCTGATGATGGTCGTGAGACCAAAACCGTACGTTTTGGTCGAGAAAATATAAAACATAAGTGTTAATGTGACCTATTTCCCGAGAATTTATATATAATTCATACCTGGGTCAAGAATCGTTATCATACTATTTATATTTATTTATTTAAATTCCCAATTTCGACAAATCTAAACTTTATTGAGTCGTGTTTAAAATGCTATATACTATCAGACTAGAAGGAACATTTAACTCGTTATAAAGAACATTCTGCCCATATAAAGAAGAATAATAGTGAAGAATCAGCATTAGCAGAACATATTTCAAATACAGATCACACCATTTTTCAAAAAAGTTTATCACTTTAAACACAATACGGACAAATATCTAGCTAATTTGGCAGAGAATAGAAATGTATAAGAGGAAAAACTATTTATTAAATTCCGATTTATCTTCAAATGAGGGTAACTCCTTGTTTGCATTAACTCCAAATAGTAATTGAACAGGCTCATTTTGGTTTCTATTTTAGTTTACTCAAATGATGGATACTTGGTAGTTGGAACGTTCTTAGTACTTTAATAGTATATTCAACAGAAAAGGGTGATTCACAGTTGTAAACCCTTTTAGTCTTATTTTATCTTTATTTATTTTGATGATATTTTACTGAAATGGATGGTATTGAATTAGTTGAAATTTATTTGTAGATGGAACGTGTGATTTTTATAATAGGACTGTTAGTGGAGAATTTACTGTACCAGGGCGATGCTTGCTCTACCGATGCTTTCCTGGAATAGGAGTTAGGACAATAGGGTGAGTAAAGGCAAATGGATCATAGACATAGTACACAATAGATGTCGAAGAGTAAAGTGATTCAGAGGAGGGGTCAAGTCAGATGTTACGTATAATTCAATTTGAAGAAAGTATGATCAATTATTAATATTTCAAAGTGGTGCTGTAAACATATATTTACTAAAAATAATTGTATTCTTCCGCTTCCCAGTATGACCATGTAGCATCGGTATTTCCACAATCATAACGTGTAGCCAACCAACCAATTTAGCCAAAGGAAAGACGCGATCGCACTCATTCACTGAGTCGTCGCATTTACGAACACATCATAATGATTGTGAGTAAATTTTATTAATTGTCCTTTCACAAGTAATTGTAACGAAGTGCCCTCGTTACTTATAAATTAATGTACTCCTTTGGTGAAAAAGAAATAACACCGACGAGGCTGAGATTCTAACGCATCAAAGTTGTGAACATCCTATGTAGAAAAAGTTGAAGCTACTATCAGATAAGAAATTTCTGATTCAATTCACCGCTGACTGCCAGAATCTCAGACCACCTCTGACGTTTTATTTCTTTTGGCCCAAAAATCAGTATAAAAGTTACTACGATTCAGATACATTATTACCGACCGTCTAATTAATTCAACTCCGTTAATTTCCGAGAATTTATTCTTATTTTTCATTATAAACTTCGTGCGCGCTCTGTAGGATCCACTCATATACTTTGACCAAGTCCGAAGGTAAATATCGTACAACTAACTCCAGTACTAACTTCACTTACCGAAAACCAAATAAGTTATTATTTGTGTTGAGGAAAAATGAACCACCTGCCTTCAGACTTATTGTATCTAAAACCGAATAATTTATCATTTGTGTTGAGGAAAAATTAACCACTGGTCGTCTATTGATCTGTACCGAAAACCAAATAATTTATTATTTGTGTTGAAGAATTGACCCGATTATTAAAGAACTCGAATATTATTATCGAACACGTAAATTTCCACGATTCGAAATAAATAAAGCCACCTTTGGCAACAATGCTCCAGATACTGACTAACTCTTGACTTATTTCTGCTAGTTTCTTATTACGGGTCGACGTTCCAAACATACAACACTTGGCATTTGAGTTTTTTTCACCGAAGACCATCTGTTCGAGGTAAACAACACTATCACGCGAATAGATATTCTTATTTGAATTATATTCTAACCCTTCTGAAACGTCCGATTGTCTAAATGCTGTAAACTATCTTGACTAGGCCAAATACTTGATCTAATTTGTTAACTGGATTTATTTAAATTATTGTTTATTTTAGACTAGGTGTAAATAATTATTTTCTTTTATACAAATGTTTTCTAGAATCACTCATTTCATTTAATAAACTGTATATATATATATATATATATATATATATATTATTAACTAAACTCTTACTGAGTTTATTTTTATTTATTGATTATTATTATTATTAATGCTTCCGGCTAGCTTTTTATTTTGTTTATTTTGAATAATAATGAACTTTCTCTTTTTTTATATTATTTTATTTTATGGAATTAAACACAATATTCTTTGAATGTTAAAAAATTTCTATATTTAAATCTCTATGACTCTATTTATCTCGGGTTTCTAATTTACAATTTTATTTTATGTTCTAAGCATAGAACTAGCTTTAACCTCAAAACTATTCAATATTAATAGTTGTTTACAAAATTACAAACGACAATCTTTCTTTCAGATTTTCAAATAACACTGCAATGGAAATATAATAAACAAACTTACTTTTAGTTTATATCCAAAAGTGTGTTTAACTATGTTGGCAATTTTCAATTTAATTCTTTTATAATTTCGTTGATGATTCACTTTTACACAATACTATGCTTTTTCACAATAATCACAGGTAACTAATTTTGGATTACTTCTTCTTGAGACTCAGGAACTGTTGATAATACTTTGTTTTATCCTTTTAGATAAAACATGAAACTTTTCGATGCTTTATTTAAATTATTGATGAATGGCAATCGTTGGAAATTTCTTCTTAATTGGAGGTTATTACAGCCTTTTTACTGGATTCAGATACTTGGATAATCGTTGACTTTATATAAAACTTATTAACTTTGGTTTCTTTGAACCTATCGAAGTTTGGAACACTTTCGTTCAATTGGAGGTTATTATAGGTTATAAAATTTTGGTGAGTTGCAGTAGTACTTTCAGTCTACAGATGTAATGGCAAACTCCACTTATTTACTTTCAGATTCGTTTTTTATAGGCCTCCAAAACCGACGCAACTTTATGTCATAAACAACCTATGAGATGCTTTCTTTTCAAATCAAGGATGCCAAGTTAATTGTTGTGAAACTGACACAAGTCTTCATTGTTACCAGATTGACATTAGGAATTCCTATTGACCAATCAGAATTTAGTATTCTTTACTTTTTGAATTATTTGAGATTTTCAACTTATTTTAATTGTTAGTGATTCCTTCTTTTTAAATTAATATTGCCTACATTTTTCCCCACACTTTGGTATAATATAACCTATGATTGGGTTATTATTAATATGATTATTCCCATATTTATGGTTTTCTTGACAGTTACTTATTCTTAAATCTAATACATATCATATTATATCAATAACATTCTTTTAACATTACATAACTCAAATTTACTAATCCTAACTTACATCTATAACATTATTCAATGTTTTGTACTATCTCATGATAGTTTTGTAATCATTTTACTTATGATTTATGATTTCGTTACACTGAACGTTTCTTCACTTTCACTGAAGTTCTTGTTTATCACATCTTATACTATTACATCGTTGTTTATTATGTTTTACATTGTTAATATTAATATCCTAACTATTATTTAGCTTTTATTATTGTTTTTAATTCCATAAAATATTTTTTATTTGATCTTTTCTGATTTTCATAGTTCGGTAAGTTATTATTTTTAAATTTTTATTGTCTATGAAATGAAATCATAACAAATTCCCCTAAATCAATTTTAACATTTTAATCACATTAATATTTAAAATTTATTTATCTTTTGATTTTATTTTCATGAACTAAATTTATTAATAATTATACTTGTATATTTGATCAATATTAAATATTCCCCTTATCTTTCCGTTTTCAGGATTCATTAATTCATAACTATTTTCAGCATTTTCATTCATGACTACATACGGACCTTCAAAAGCAAAACATAATTTTCCACATATATTCTTTTTATTATTAGTTACTCTCATTGCTCTTACTATTACTAATTCACCTATTTCAAATTTAATTAACCTTCCTCTTTTTCTCATTTCCCTATTCATATATTTTCTTGCATTTCTTTCTAACCTATTACTTGTAAATAAATTCCCTCTTTGATTTTACATTTCTTTTTATCTTTTTCTGATAATTCTGTTTTCCCTTTTCTAATTCTATCTAATGAAATATTTGTTCCTACTTTATATTTGAACATTCTATATGCATTTCGAATACCAACAGGTTTATCTTTAAATCTATACACTTTTTCTTTTAAAATAATGCTAGTGTAATCTCTACAACTTTCATGTAAAGGAATCAACCAGAAACTATGTCTTAAATCAACTTTACTAAAAATTTGTGCCTTTATTATTCTACCAAAAATTGACTCTATATTTTTAGGAGCTTCATATTGTGGTACTGACAATCTATTCAATGTTCGAGCATCTAAACATAACCTAATATCACCATTTGACTTTTTTGCTATAACAATAGGGTTTATATATTTTGTTTTACTTCTTTCTATTATGTCTTGTTCTAGCATTTCACCGATTTTTTTCCTAACATCTTCTATGTACTTGTATGGGATTGGATAGTTCTTGGATTTAAAATTTTCAATTTCTTTGACTTGGAATTTATGAATATAATTACTAGCTATACGAGTTTCATCAATTATTAAACCTTTATGTTGTGAAATTATTTCTGATATTATTCCCCTATATTTCTCGGATATTTTCATCTGCGAGATTATTTCATTTAAATTTCTGCTTGAGTCTTTTCTTTCGACCGCATTTATTATATTGCAACCTTCATTTGGTCTGTCAATATTTTCATTTTCCCCTTTCCCTATCTTTATAATTTCATCTAACAACTTTATTTCCTTTTCCTCGTAATCTATAATAATTCCATGCTTTTCTAATTCATCAGTTCCCATAACAATATCCAATTTCATATTCGGCACTACAAATAATTGCATCTCTAGACTTGACTTCCCTATTATAATATGCTCAGTAATCATTTTTGATACTTCAGTAATTTTCTTTCCACTAATATTTACTAATTCTACTTTTGGTATTTTCAATTGATTTGTTAATTTTATTTCAGACAATAGTTCTTCCCTTATTAAAGATAGTTCTGATCCTGTATCACACATAATTTCTACTTCTTTCCCTTTTAAAAAACCTTTTAATTTAATTAAACCTATACTTTCATTTTCTTCCCTTTGCTGTTCGTAGTCAATGTATTCCCTCTGATGTTCATATAATACATTAACGTGGTATTCGTGCTTTCTTAAAAATCCTGATTTTGTTGATTATTTTGACTTGAAGAGTCTTCCCTTTCCATATTACTTTCTATCCTACTACAGTTTACTTCCCTTTGATTGTTTTCATTTCTACTATTATTTCTATTATTATTATTATTTTGACTTCTATTATCCCTATATCTATTTCTATTTTGATTAGTATTATTTCCATTATATCTATTTTCCCTATTATAATAATTTTGGTTTCTATTATCTCTATTTCTAAAATTGTTTTGATAATTATTATTTTGGAATCTATTATTATAATTTTGATTTCCCCTGTAATTGTTCCTGTTATCATTATGTCCATTTTGTTGCCTAGTTCCTATGTTATTCTTATTATCAATTCTATTTAAGTATGATAGTAGTTGATTCATGTTTTTAATATTTGCAATAGCTATTGCCTCAGATATTTGACTTCGATACTGTCTTGAAATGTATAAAACTATCTCTTCCTCTCTCATTTTAGGTTCTAAATATTGCGCTTCATTATATAGGCTAAGTGCATAAGCACTCATGCTTTTTCTAGTCCCTTCTATATACTTCCTAAAATATAACCTTTCTCGACATTTCGACTGCTCATTTTCACCCCAAAAATTATTTAAAAACTCATCTATAAACTCATCTAAACTATTTAATTCCCTTTCTTTGCAATTGAACCACAACAAAGGTTCATCAACCAATCGTTCTCTTATTAATTTTTTCATTCTCTCTATATTCCTTTCATACTGTATTTCATTTTTCAAATCTTTAACAAAAATGCATGGATGTAATAATTTTATGTTTCCATTAAATTTTATTGTATTCTCATGACCTACATTTCTGTATTCTATATTCATTCTCTCTTCTGATCTATTCTCAATTCTTTTTATTCTTTCATCTTGTTCATTTATCATTTTTTCCTGATTTTCTTTCATACTTTGTACATTCACATTCACATTCTCTTCAATATTCCTCCCCATATCATTCATTCTATTTTCCATAATATCTATTTCTTTCTCTACATTATTAAACTTTCTATTTACAAAGCTATTATATTCTTCTAATTTATTATCTATACTTTCTTCAACATGTTGTCTTATTTCCTTTTTTTCAGTTTCAACTATTCTCATAATTTCCTCAGTTCTTTTATCAAATTTATCATTCACTCTCTTAATTTCATCTCTTATATCACTCATACCTTGTTCAATTCTAGCATTAGTTTCATTCTTACATTGTTCAATTTTTTTATTTGTTTCATTAGCTTTTAAATTTAAACTTTCAAGCAATATCATTATTTGTGATTGACTATCTATTATTGGTGGTCTTTCTGCACTAATCATTTCACCCTCTTGATCAAATCCTATTAATTCTGGAGTACTTTGTCTATCTCCTTCCATTTTTACTTTCTTATTAATTAATCTAGTTCTTTAAATTCTTTTGATACGCGGTTCTATTCCTTTTTTCAAATGGCCCCACGTTGGGCGCCAATTATTAACTAAACTCTTACTGAGTTTATTTTTATTTATTGATTATTATTATTATTAATGCTTCCGGCTAGCTTTTTATTTTGTTTATTTTGAATAATAATGAACTTTCTCTTTTTTTATATTATTTTATTTTATGGAATTAAACACAATATTCTTTGAATGTTAAAAAATTTCTATATTTAAATCTCTATGACTCTATTTATCTCGGGTTTCTAATTTACAATTTTATTTTATGTTCTAAGCATAGAACTAGCTTTAACCTCAAAACTATTCAATATTAATAGTTGTTTACAAAATTACAAACGACAATCTTTCTTTCAGATTTTCAAATAACACTGCAATGGAAATATAATAAACAAACTTACTTTTAGTTTATATCCAAAAGTGTGTTTAACTATGTTGGCAATTTTCAATTTAATTCTTTTATAATTTCGTTGATGATTCACTTTTACACAATACTATGCTTTTTCACAATAATCACAGGTAACTAATTTTGGATTACTTCTTCTTGAGACTCAGGAACTGTTGATAATACTTTGTTTTATCCTTTTAGATAAAACATGAAACTTTTCGATGCTTTATTTAAATTATTGATGAATGGCAATCGTTGGAAATTTCTTCTTAATTGGAGGTTATTACAGCCTTTTTACTGGATTCAGATACTTGGATAATCGTTGACTTTATATAAAACTTATTAACTTTGGTTTCTTTGAACCTATCGAAGTTTGGAACACTTTCGTTCAATTGGAGGTTATTATAGGTTATAAAATTTTGGTGAGTTGCAGTAGTACTTTCAGTCTACAGATGTAATGGCAAACTCCACTTATTTACTTTCAGATTCGTTTTTTATAGGCCTCCAAAACCGACGCAACTTTATGTCATAAACAACCTATGAGATGCTTTCTTTTCAAATCAAGGATGCCAAGTTAATTGTTGTGAAACTGACACAAGTCTTCATTGTTACCAGATTGACATTAGGAATTCCTATTGACCAATCAGAATTTAGTATTCTTTACTTTTTGAATTATTTGAGATTTTCAACTTATTTTAATTGTTAGTGATTCCTTCTTTTTAAATTAATATTGCCTACATTTTTCCCCACACTTTGGTATAATATAACCTATGATTGGGTTATTATTAATATGATTATTCCCATATTTATGGTTTTCTTGACAGTTACTTATTCTTAAATCTAATACATATCATATTATATCAATAACATTCTTTTAACATTACATAACTCAAATTTACTAATCCTAACTTACATCTATAACATTATTCAATGTTTTGTACTATCTCATGATAGTTTTGTAATCATTTTACTTATGATTTATGATTTCGTTACAGTGAACGTTTCTTCACTTTCACTGAAGTTCTTGTTTATCACATCTTATACTATTACATCGTTGTTTATTATGTTTTACATTGTTAATATTAATATCCTAACTATTATTTAGCTTTTATTATTGTTTTTAATTCCATAAAATATTTTTTATTTGATCTTTTCTGATTTTCATAGTTCGGTAAGTTATTATTTTTAAATTTTTATTGTCTATGAAATGAAATCATAACAATATATATATATATATATATATATATATATATATATAAACAAGTTTTAAAGTTTCTTTGCCTAATTGGCCACTATCGTGTATGTAACTTAAGAGATATAGAATTAAATTTTCTGAATTATGAAGATAACTTAGATAATTTAACATAGGATTATAAAGATGAATAAACGTAAAAGATTGAACCATAGGCGGGATTCGAACCCACATTTCTGGATTTCTAGTCCAGGGTGTTAACCAATTACACCACTTCGGTCCTGTTAGATTTTTATATTTTTGTAAATATAAACCTCTGAAAGGATAGTAGATCATTGATGAACACAATGCGATTCGATGCCCTACCATAGATCAACTATTCACGCACATTCATCTGAAGTTCAGTCGTTTTTTGAAGTAAGGATTGTAGGTTAGTACTGCTATGGTTGGCAGTTACTTGACAGTTCTTATTCAAATGACAGCATCCCGGTTCTTATATATTTCAATAGAACTGACTGAGAATTGTTCTGGTTAATTATAAACAAGTTTTAAAGTTTCTTTGCCTAATTGGCCACTATCGTGTATGTAACTTAAGAGATATAGAATTAAATTTTCTGAATTATGAAGATAACTTAGATAATTTAACATAGGATTATAAAGATGAATAAACGTAAAAGATTGAACCATAGGCGGGATTCGAACCCACATTTCTGGATTTCTAGTCCAGGGTGTTAACCAATTACACCACTTCGGTCCTGTTAGATTTTTATATTTTTGTAAATATAAACCTCTGAAAGGATAGTAGATCATTGATGAACACAATGCGATTCGATGCCCTACCATAGATCAACTATTCACGCACATTCATCTGAAGTTCAGTCGTTTTTTGAAGTAAGGATTGTAGGTTAGTACTGCTATGGTTGGCAGTTACTTGACAGTTCTTATTCAAATGACAGCATCCCGGTTCTTATATATTTCAATAGAACTGACTGAGAATTGTTCTGGTTAATTATAAACAAGTTTTAAAGTTTCTTTGCCTAATTGGCCACTATCGTGTATGTAACTTAAGAGATATAGAATTAAATTTTCTGAATTATGAAGATAACTTAGATAATTTAACATAGGATTATAAAGATGAATAAACGTAAAAGATTGAACCATAGGCGGGATTCGAACCCACATTTCTGGATTTCTAGTCCAGGGTGTTAACCAATTACACCACTTCGGTCCTGTTAGATTTTTATATTTTTGTAAATATAAACCTCTGAAAGGATAGTAGATCATTGATGAACACAATGCGATTCGATGCCCTACCATAGATCAACTATTCACGCACATTCATCTGAAGTTCAGTCGTTTTTTGAAGTAAGGATTGTAGGTTAGTACTGCTATGGTTGGCAGTTACTTGACAGTTCTTATTCAAATGACAGCATCCCGGTTCTTATATATTTCAATAGAACTGACTGAGAATTGTTCTGGTTAATTATAAACAAGTTTTAAAGTTTCTTTGCCTAATTGGCCACTATCGTGTATGTAACTTAAGAGATATAGAATTAAATTTTCTGAATTATGAAGATAACTTAGATAATTTAACATAGGATTATAAAGATGAATAAACGTAAAAGATTGAACCATAGGCGGGATTCGAACCCACATTTCTGGATTTCTAGTCCAGGGTGTTAACCAATTACACCACTTCGGTCCTGTTAGATTTTTATATTTTTGTAAATATAAACCTCTGAAAGGATAGTAGATCATTGATGAACACAATGCGATTCGATGCCCTACCATAGATCAACTATTCACGCACATTCATCTGAAGTTCAGTCGTTTTTTGAAGTAAGGATTGTAGGTTAGTACTGCTATGGTTGGCAGTTACTTGACAGTTCTTATTCAAATGACAGCATCCCGGTTCTTATATATTTCAATAGAACTGACTGAGAATTGTTCTGGTTAATTATAAACAAGTTTTAAAGTTTCTTTGCCTAATTGGCCACTATCGTGTATGTAACTTAAGAGATATAGAATTAAATTTTCTGAATTATGAAGATAACTTAGATAATTTAACATAGGATTATAAAGATGAATAAACGTAAAAGATTGAACCATAGGCGGGATTCGAACCCACATTTCTGGATTTCTAGTCCAGGGTGTTAACCAATGATCTACTATCCTTTCAGAGGTTTATATTTACAAAAATATAAAAATCTAACAGGACCGAAGTGGTGTAATTGGTTAACACCCTGGACTAGAAATCCAGAAATGTGGGTTCGAATCCCGCCTATGGTTCAATCTTTTACGTTTATTCATCTTTATAATCCTATGTTAAATTATCTAAGTTATCTTCATAATTCAGAAAATTTAATTCTATATCTCTTAAGTTACATACACGATAGTGGCCAATTAGGCAAAGAAACTTTAAAACTTGTTTATAATTAACCAGAACAATTCTCAGTCAGTTCTATTGAAATATATAAAAACCGGGATGCTGTCATTTGAATAAGAACTGTCAAGTAACTGCCAACCATAGCAGTACTAACCTACAATCCTTACTTCAAAAAACGACTGAACTTCAGATGAATGTGCGTGAATAGTTGATCTATGGTAGGGCATCGAATCGCATTGTGTTCATCAATGATCTACTATCCTTTCAGAGGTTTATATTTACAAAAATATAAAAATCTAACAGGACCGAAGTGGTGTAATTGGTTAACACCCTGGACTAGAAATCCAGAAATGTGGGTTCGAATCCCGCCTATGGTTCAATCTTTTACGTTTATTCATCTTTATAATCCTATGTTAAATTATCTAAGTTATCTTCATAATTCAGAAAATTTAATTCTATATCTCTTAAGTTACATACACGATAGTGGCCAATTAGGCAAAGAAACTTTAAAACTTGTTTATAATTAACCAGAACAATTCTCAGTCAGTTCTATTGAAATATATAAGAACCGGGATGCTGTCATTTGAATAAGAACTGTCAAGTAACTGCCAACCATAGCAGTACTAACCTACAATCCTTACTTCAAAAAACGACTGAACTTCAGATGAATGTGCGTGAATAGTTGATCTATGGTAGGGCATCGAATCGCATTGTGTTCATCAATGATCTACTATCCTTTCAGAGGTTTATATTTACAAAAATATAAAAATCTAACAGGACCGAAGTGGTGTAATTGGTTAACACCCTGGACTAGAAATCCAGAAATGTGGGTTCGAATCCCGCCTATGGTTCAATCTTTTACGTTTATTCATCTTTATAATCCTATGTTAAATTATCTAAGTTATCTTCATAATTCAGAAAATTTAATTCTATATCTCTTAAGTTACATACACGATAGTGGCCAATTAGGCAAAGAAACTTTAAAACTTGTTTATAATTAACCAGAACAATTCTCAGTCAGTTCTATTGAAATATATAAGAACCGGGATGCTGTCATTTGAATAAGAACTGTCAAGTAACTGCCAACCATAGCAGTACTAACCTACAATCCTTACTTCAAAAAAACGACTGAACTTCAGATGAATGTGCGTGAATAGTTGATCTATGGTAGGGCATCGAATCGCATTGTGTTCATCAATGATCTACTATCCTTTCAGAGGTTTATATTTACAAAAATATAAAAATCTAACAGGACCGAAGTGGTGTAATTGGTTAACACCCTGGACTAGAAATCCAGAAATGTGGGTTCGAATCCCGCCTATGGTTCAATCTTTTACGTTTATTCATCTTTATAATCCTATGTTAAATTATCTAAGTTATCTTCATAATTCAGAAAATTTAATTCTATATCTCTTAAGTTACATACACGATAGTGGCCAATTAGGCAAAGAAACTTTAAAACTTGTTTATAATTAACCAGAACAATTCTCAGTCAGTTCTATTGAAATATATAAGAACCGGGATGCTGTCATTTGAATAAGAACTGTCAAGTAACTGCCAACCATAGCAGTACTAACCTACAATCCTTACTTCAAAAAACGACTGAACTTCAGATGAATGTGCGTGAATAGTTGATCTATGGTAGGGCATCGAATCGCATTGTGTTCATCAATGATCTACTATCCTTTCAGAGGTTTATATTTACAAAAATATAAAAATCTAACAGGACCGAAGTGGTGTAATTGGTTAACACCCTGGACTAGAAATCCAGAAATGTGGGTTCGAATCCCGCCTATGGTTCAATCTTTTACGTTTATTCATCTTTATAATCCTATGTTAAATTATCTAAGTTATCTTCATAATTCAGAAAATTTAATTCTATATCTCTTAAGTTATATATATATATATATATATATATATATATATATATATATGTATATATATATATATATATATAACCATCTGCGTTTTACTGGTGAGGAATCAATCCACTCATATCTGTCAGATTCCATTCAACGGGAAATATACAACCCTGGGCCACCCATCCCGGTGGTGACCCCTTTCAAATTTTCCGTTTAACAAGAAAACTTATCTTTTCCCGAGAAAGGCGGTCACATTATTTACTGGCTTCTCATTGATGTTCAAGGACAATAATTTCTGGTCAATCTTTTATTATTCTTTTCAAAATATTCTTAAACAATTTACAATTGCAGTGATTAACTGTCATGAAATAAATATTGCTTCTCTTCATTTATGGCAATATTTTTGAAAGTTTATGTGCGTCTTCGCCCGCAATTATATCAACCATGTACATGTGTATATTATTTTACTTAGCTTTACTTTACATCTCCAGGTGCGGAATCAACGTTCCCCCAGAAGGTTGCGTACTACAACATCCGACAACTCCCGAATATCCCGAATGTTGTCAAACAACAACAGTTTGTCCAGGACAGGAATCTATAACACAGCTTCAAAATGCGCAACCTTTTCAAGTTACGAGTTCAACTTCAGAACCTCAACATTTCCAGGCCATATCAGAACCTCAACCTTTTCAGGCCGCTCCACAACCTCAATCGCGTTCTTATTATTATTGAATCTAGAGTTTAAAACAACACTACGATGAATAAATGGATCCATGTAAAAGCATTGGAATACTTAGTTCAATTCCCAGCAACTTTTATGTTATTTGTGAAATATTAATTAAATTCGTTAAGTTATGTGTCGTTAAATTTGAATTTACGAACCTGCTGTTTTATTTCGAATTCTGTATTATATTGGACGCTCGACGTCTCTTCCTTATTCTACTCCTTCCGATTTTTCCAGGCGATCAATAATATAGTTATTGCCTCACCAGATACATACACAACACATGTGGAATGTAAATAAAATAACATGTAATTTTTTATGTTCCGTAATACCTTTATCGGAATTTTAAATCAAGTATCAAAATCATGTACTGCTGTAGATGATTCAAAATAACATTCCTAGTTGTCCCGCGTATAACATAACAAAACGGTTGGTTAAAGAATTTAGCAACATCCAAGTCGCACCAAGTTTGACTGTAAAAAAGTTCTTTGAAACTAATAGCAAAATTGAAAAATTTCAAACTTGAACCTGATGACTCTCGTTTAATCTGATGTTGCTTCACTATTTACAAATACCCCAATATCTGAGTCGATATAGATTCTGAAGAACGGGGTTTCAAATATTAATATCCCGATCCAAACTGCACAGAATACGTGATCCTTACGTCTTTATGTATGGAGCAAAATTATTTCACTTTTAACAAATCTACTATAAACATACAAGCGGATATGCAACTCTGTCATTTTTGGCCCAAATTTTTCCAACCTCCTTAAAATCAAAATTAAATCACTTTCCCACAGTTTGGCATAGATATGTCGATGATATTTTCGCAATTATAGGTAAATATTTTGATTTACATACATTGCTTTTTAAACACGCTTGATAGTAATTTAATTCACTCAAACTCACTGTCGAAATAGAAACAGATAAGCAGTTTCCTTTCTAGTCGAGGAAATATAACATTTTAGGTCCAAAATTTGTGCAATAAGATGGATTGAAATTCGGTTTTTTGCATCCGATTCCTTGATGCGTTTACTCCATTTGCCCACTTTTTGAATCTTATTCTAGGTTCCCCATAATAGACTACCCATTTTATATTATTAATAAATTCCCTACGAGATAACTAAATAGGTTGTTCTCTGTGGGAGTATCTTCTGTAGTCTTTGGAATTTAAGTAAATTATTAATCAAGTAGGCGCCTAACAAAAAAATTTTAAGTTAATAATTTCCTGGAACGCCATTTTTCTACGAGAAGTTTGTTAGTTTTCATCAATAATTATTTAATTTTTTGCTTTGAGACATTATTTCAACATCCGTTTGAACTTTCATGGATTACTCAGTCCAATAACGTGTGTTTTGTGTAGAAACTTACATAAGAAGCAATTCGATAGAAGAAGTTAGGCGTACATTCCGGCGTCAGTTTAATAACAACAATATAGGGGTCACGCGCCAAATCGTAAAACTGTTCAGTTATGGGTTCGTCATTGGCGTGAAAATGGTTCTGTACAAAATTTGAAGAAGCCTGGACGTCGAAGAACAGTTCGTACACCAGAAAATATTGAACGAGTTAGAGTTGCGTTTACGAGAAGTCCTAAAAGGTCTGCTAATCGACAAACCCTTATCCTAGGAATATCGAAGGGAAGCTTAGATCGAATTCTTCAAAGGGATTTAAAATTTCATCCCTATAAATACCAAATGGCACAGCACCTTAGCAAAAAGATAAAGAAGCAAGGTTGGCATTTTGTCAAGAATTTTTGGATTTACATCAAGGAGCAATTCACAGTCTCCTAATGACCGACGAAGCAAATTTTTATTTGAACGGCATGGTCAATAAACAGAATTTTAGATACTGGTCAAATGAAAATCCTCGTGAAATCTTTACACAGAACCTCCATAATCCAAAAGTTGTTGTGTGGTGTGGAGTAGGATCTTTTGGTATTATTGGCCCTTATTTTTTTGAGGATGAAAATAACCGCGCTGTAACAGTAACATGCGAGCGCTACGTTAATATGCTAGAGACATTTCTCTTTCCAGAATTAAATAGACGAGGATTACTAAACAATGCCTTACTATTCCAACAAGATGGGGCAACAACTCATACCGCCAGAAACTCAATGAAGGTCCTGCGAGAAATGTTTAATGGCCGACTCATTTCTCGATTCGGAAATTTTTCCTTGGCCTTCGAGGTCCCCCGACTTAACGGCACCCGATTTTTTCCTGTGGGCATATTTGAAAGCCAAAGTGTTTGCGAGTCGTCCAGGTACAATCGAGGAACCGAAAGTCAAAATTCGTGAAGAAGTTGAAGGAATAGACGAAGGTTTGCTACGCCGTGTAATGAACCACTTTTTATCTAATATTGAATAATGTGTTGAAGTTGGTGAGGTCATTTAGAAGACGTGATTTTTAAAAATCAGAATTAAATTAGCCAAATAAAGTTATCATAAATCCCAAAGAGTTAGCTGTAATTTAGTAAAATAAAAAAATTGTTTTGTTAACTAAAAAAATTTTAATTCAAATATTAAAATGGGTAGTCTATTATAGGGAACCCATACAAATGAGAAACTGCATTTCTGCATCGAAAAAATGCATTTTTTCATGTGCAATTTTTGAAGCAAATAAAAAACTCATTGTTCGGTAATACATTTTGGAAATCGACCCAAATTTGTTACCCCGGAGTTTTTGGGGTCGCTGAACAAGAATATGATGTCAGAAAAACTATATAATTTACCTGGGGACCAGGAAGTCCTAGTTGACTCCACGAGGTTTTCTCGAAATTTGCTAGGAAATTGAACCAAAATGTTTTTCTCGGGGGCTTCGAGGTTGCTGAACACGATTCTGATATTGAAAATATTCCACAATATACCTGGAGGTCAAGGTGGCCTGGTTATCTAGGTCATCTGTTGGACAGGTGGGTCAGTTTTAAATAAAATTATGATTTTAGAAGTTTTAAAAGAAATAAATGAAATTGGTTGAACGATGAAGTTAATGAATTTATATATTATCGATATGATAAAATATGATAAGAATTGAAGAATTGATTGGACAAGTAATATAAGTTTCCATAAATAAAATTAATTTTATCATAAAATTGTCGAATATACAAAAATTTCTAGGATTAAATAGAATAATAATATTTTGAGGGAATGAATTTTTGAAAAAAAACGTAAAATACATTTTTTCCATTTAATAGACTAAGATTTTTTTAAATAAATATACTTTTTTACGTAACAGTTATTTTAGTCATTGAATTTAATGAATTTTCTGCAGTCATTTGTTTATCTTATTGTCATATATATGTGTCTATATTTATATCTTGCAAATTATTTTACAGAATATCAAACTTTATTATACTGTAACATTTTTTTCAGTTATACATAGGTATACATTCTTGATCTTTTCAAATATCACAATATTTCAAATATAAAATATCTTTGACTTGACGTTTAATTTGAAGTTCCAAAAAAATTGACGAATATTTTCATCACCGTATTCATTATCTTACATACTCCTAAATGATGAAATGTATAAGCGAAAAATCAATTTATTAAATTCCTATTTATCTCCAGCTGAGGGTAACGCCTTGTTTGCATTATTAACCCCAACTAGAAACTAAACAGACCAATTTAGTTTACTCTGATGATGACTACTTGGTAGCTGAAATGTCCTCAATACTTTAACAGTATTTATAGTGGATAAGGGTGACTGTTTCTTATTTATAGCAATATATTGGTACCGATAATTAAAATGTAAATTATGTGTTGTTATTTTATATTAATTTCCTATTCAGATTCCAGGCTCTTTATAGGAAACCATTGCTTTCGTGAGCTTCAGTTAATATATAATTGAACAGAACCACACCTTATCTTTATATAAGTACTAGAAAACAAACATTTATCTCAGCAGACTTAATAGAACTCCTTCTCATAATCAATTTGGTCAGAAAAACCAGATGTACAAGATATACGGTCTCAACAGTAACAGTTCTATTAAGGTTGGAAGTTTTCGTTGGAAAGACAACATAAATCAGTAGCTACCGAGATTATGTTGGCACGAATCCAAAAGGGAACCTTAATCCAGATAAAGTAATTTGTCAGAATATAATGCTCTAAACACATACTAAAAGAACTATTATATGATCGTCCCTTGTCACACACGTCCTTATATCAACTGTCAAGTAAAATCAACATAAGTCTTCACTTTATCCGTTTATTTCAGTGCTTTATTGTTCAGCTTGCGATTATTGAAACGAAATAGTGATATAATGTTACGAAAATTAACATTTCCGGTCGGTAATTCGTATAAGCTTCTTATTAATAGATTCTATTTTCGAATCAATGATTTATAAAGAATTAGTAATTACTGAGATAAGAATTTGTCATTCCATTGAATTGATTAACTGAACTTAACAAATGGGGTTCGAAAACCGTATAAAAGTTTAGGAATTTACTAGAATAATAATGTAAAAGTGTCAGAGAGCTATCAGTTGATGATTATTCGTAACCGTTCAATATTTGGATATTTCTGTATGTATATAAGCAAGTACGTGACTCAGAGAGTCTGTGAATCATTGCTGTGGAACGAACTCTCTTTTTCTCTAGTTCAAGGGTCTCCAAACTTTCCAGCTTTACTTCTTTTTTCACCGCAACTTCAAAAATAATTTAAAATAATAATAGTATTATTAACACCAAACACCGTTACTATATCGAACCCCAACAAAACAAAAGACAGAAGTTCTATCCCAATTTTTCTCAACGAGAAAGGGAGAGCACAGTTATGGTGTCAACGTCCTGAACACTGGTTCTCTCTCTCTCTCTCTCTCTCTCTCTCTCTCTCTCTCTCTCTCTCTCTCTCTCTCTCTCTGCATTCTTTGTAGATTGACCATAGTCCCAGTGACAAATACTGATCTGCCTAAAGTGAACTAGTGAACTATTGATAATCCACTAGCACTTTTGGTCAGTACATTTCATATATACTTTTTCTAAGGTGGTTATTATTTTGCAAATCAGCCGTTTATGAACGATGGTGATATTATTTTTCGGCCAAACCCTGTGCTTCATGCCATTACCTCACTTTTTGTGTTAAAAAATGCATTATGGGGTCCAAAATCGTCGTTTTTGAAGATATCGACTTCAAATGTTTGGTCGTGATAGACAACACCAGAGCAGCAGTTTTAAAATTTCGTCCACTGGACGAACCCTGTACCTCTTTGAGCCTCACGGTTTATGTCTGTATAGAAATAAATAAAGATTGCAACTGTAAGCTGTAACTTGACAATGAAATCCATGTTCACAGAGGCAGTGTTTGAACCATTTTGAAAAATATCTTACTATCCAATAAATGAGGTCACTATGAAAGTAGCATTCAACGTTGAAATAGTGTCCTCAAACGAACACTTCAAATACAATTAATTATACGAAGCGCTACTTTCTACTAAATTTCAATTAATAGTGAAATATTCTTCGCATGAGAAAGTTTAACGTATGTAGAACCAATTTATTACACGCGAAGGCAAAATTTAGAGAACCATAATCATTATTTTCTTTTGTATCGTTCCTATCTCATTCACAATGTATTCATTGCTAATTCAGGAGAATGTAACATCAATTGTATGCCCGTAATCCCACACACGTACAATCACCATCGCTCAGGCAGGTTTAGACGCGCATCGGATAAATCCGCAGACGTTCCTGTAGCCAACAGCCCAGTCTACAGTGCCAAATCCAGAGGGGTTATCGCAAGTGAAATTACCCGCCGTCCATACTGAATTACCCCCGAGAATATTCCCACATTCTATAGATAATGTTTTTATAATATTATGAAATATGCAGTGCGTGTCTAAAGTAACGCATTACCTTCTCTACACGAATGTGGTTTATTTCTAGGTAAAATTCCTTGGGCAACTTGATTTTGTTTTAGAAAAGCTCCCTTTAATAACAATGGTCCTGTTTGACCACGTCTTCCACCATTTTGGACATATTGCTATTTTTTTCAGCTTAGACTTTCCATCATTTGATTCAAAAGTAGCTTCAATTTATTTACACGCATTGGAAGATACTCCATTTATATATTTGTTGCCAATAATCTAAAAGTCCATGTACTAAAGGGTTTTCCAATAGGGATGGGTAGATTTTGACAATTCATGGCAGCCATGTTATTTAGGCTGCATCTGTCAAATATACTGTTTATTATTCAGTCACTCAAGACAAACCACCATGGCAAGTTACAGTGTCGAGCAACGCGTTCAAATGATAAATATTTATTATCAAAATGGATGTTCTCTTGTGGCAACGATGCGCTCGTTGCGCCCATTTTACGGTTTGCATGGCCGTCCTTCCCAGTCGACTATTCAACGTCTCGTGGCAAAATTTGACAGGTTCACTGCACAATCAGCCAACACCTGTACGTAAAAGAAACGCAAGATCTGCCGAAAACATCGCCGCTGTCCATGAGAGTGTGCAGGAAAACCGGAGGCAGTCAATTCCGCGCCGCGCACAAGATCTCGGCCTTTCGTAGACATCAACTTGGCGAATATTGCGTCAGAACTTAGGTCTACACCCGTACAAGATCCAACTGACCCAGGAGCTGAAGGTAAACGACCATAGACAACGCCGTGAGTTCGCTGACTGGGCTCTGGAGCAGTTGGAAGCAGACCCCAATTTCAACAAAAAAATCATCCTCAGCGACGAGGCTCATTTTTGGATGAATGGGTACGTCAACAAGCAAAATTGCCGGATTTGGGACGATGCCAATCCGCACGAGGTCCACCAAGTGGCAATGCATCCGCTGAAAGTCACTGTTTGGTGTGGATTGTGGTCCGGCGGCATTATCGGTCCGTACTTTTTCGAAAACGACGATGGCATTGCCATCACCGTCAACGGAGAGCGCTACCGATCTATGCTAACCAATTTCTTTTGGCCCAAATTGGATGATATGGATGTGGATGATATATGGTTTCAACAAGACGGCGCCACGTGCCATACAGCTGATGCCACAATGGACTTTCTGCACGAGCGATTTGAGGGCAGAGTTATCTCACGCAGAGGCGACGTGAACTGGCCACCGAGATCGTGCGACTTGACCTCGTTAGATTATTTTTTGTGGGGTCTCCTTAAGTCGCAGGTCTATGCCAATAGGCCGCGAACGACCGATGCACTCAAAGTCAATATAACCAGTGCCATTGCTCAAATTCAACCAGATCTATGCGCCAGAGTCGTCGAAAATTGGACCTCTCGAATGCGCGCCACCCACCGAAGCCGCGGCGGCCATTTAAACGATGTAATATTTCATACATAATGTCATTAATAGGCCTATCAAATAAAACAAAAAATTCGTTGATATTTCACACGCAACTTGTTTTATTCAATTTTAACATCTACCCGGCCTTAATGGAAAACCCTATAGAAGGTATGTGATAGGTTTGGAGAGAATTGACAATTTCAAACAGTTTTTTTTCTTTCAGAACCTCTACAAGGTCTATGGTAGGTTTAGAGAGAACCACGGTCGTACATACAGGTCTGGGAAGTCGTATGTTTGACATGAGTCTCTTACGCGTCGCCAAACTCGTAGTCCCTCGCTCAGCCACTAGCTGCTTGGATCGAAGTTTGATGTCAGGATTTGGCGCCATATCGTTCAAATTTCAAGCCCCACAATACAAAGACCGCACATTTTAAGTAAAATAATTTTTCTCGTAACGCAATATTTACTATTTTGATTTGAGAGAGGAATACTTGTTACTCTTGTCAAAATGTATTACTCGCCTTAAAAATAACTTCCCCTTTTTCGCTATACATGCTCGCACACATAAAAGACCTGGTTAAAACGATTTCTATCCGGAATCGCGAAAATCCACTTTCTTCGGATTTCCACATCTTTCGACACTTTAAAAACAGAAGTTTCTTGCTTTACACTTTTGTACCTCGTTTTGCATTTCGGCACAATGCACGGTTTCGTAATTTGTTTCTAAAAACGCAGTTATTCCTTGTGTTTACAAGTCAAGAATGACAGTTGTCAGAGAACACTCTTCGACTACTGCGCCACCCTTCTTGGTACTACGCGACAGTTGACGCTTAGCGGAGTCACTTCTCACATAGGAAACAGCCTCGAGTTTCCAGACCTGTATGTACGACCGTGGAGAGAACTGACAAATTCAGTTTTTTTAGAATGTCATATATACTGTAGTGTCATCTATCGGACAATGTCAAAACTAAGTCAGTGGGTATAGAGAGACCTGATAATTTGCAACAGTTTTCTCCTTTTTTTAAAACAGTATAGAGTGACAATTAACACAGTGGCGACAACAGTCAGCGCCGTGCGGTGCTATGATGCAAAGAGGCGACCGCATCAGGCGGCACTTTCAGGGGGCGGCAAAAGGCAAAATCACTGGACTACATTTAGCAAAAAATTGAAATGCAGGGATTTTATTCCTACGAATATTACTCATCTGCGCTTATTGTCGGTACCTTTTGCAAAGGCGAGCGTTCGGCGCCGTTAGATTTTTTTATCTGAGGGCGCAAAGTGTTTGTGATCTACCGCACGCGACAGCGCGGCCGCCTTTAATAAGAGATTGTCGGTAGGTGGCATGTATCAGAAAAAAAAATTGCACGTGTTACGTTTTCTTCTTATTCTTTGAGATGGCGATATTTGATTTTCATGTTAGTTGGTCTCCAACAGCAGACTCTTCAACAAGTGACAGTACGTGTTATGGACGTTGTTAAATACCTATGTTTTAAAAAGCCTAAAAAGGTAAGAGAATTGAATACTAGCTTTTTAAGTGCGTAATTCCTATCGATTTTAACATCAAGTTTGAATTTAATTTACGATACATATTATAAGGTAATTGATATTCTTATAACAGCGTGGATCAGAAAAGGAAAACACTGTCTGTAAGCCAATATAAAAAGAAACGCTTAAAGAAAGATGAAGAAGGAAGAAAGCTAACCCATTTCATGAAAGAAATCTTGGTCCCTAAGCCTAAGTCAGAAACGTCTACATCCACATCAACAGCAGCCTCTTCGGATGTGGTGGACTCATCAGCGCTATCTGAATCACCTCCTAAAGAAGTTGTTGAAGGAAGCCAAGAAATCACACCCCCAGAAGATTATCAAGAGCAGGGTAGCAAAGGCAGCGAGCTCCAGCAAAAAGACAAGATCTCTGACGATCCTCCACTATGGAATATTTTCTGCATGGCATCCAAAACTCGACAGATACTAGTTGAGAGAGGTCCACATCAAGTTAAAGAACTGAAATTTCCTATCAACACAGGAAGGCGCAAATTTCCACCCTCTCATTATTGCAAAGTATTAAGCAATGGTGAAATTGTTGACAGAAATTGGTTGATTTACTCTGTTACAACTGATGCCGTTTTTTGTTTTTGCTGTATGTTGTTTGATAATTCGTCTTCCCATGATTGGTGTATAAAAGGTTATTCTGACTGTAGAAATCTTGTACTTGCGCTCACAATGCACGAAAAGTCTGAAAATCACAGAAACTCTTTCAGACAATGGAAAAAATTTGACACTCGTTTAAAAAAGAACCAAACTATTGATGCCGAATATCAAAAAATTTTGGATTTGGAAATTCAGCACTGGAGAGGAGTTCTTAAAAGAATTATTGCAATAATTAGACTATTGGCTTCACAATGCTTAGTCTTTCGAGGAACAAGTGAACATTTGTTTCAACCTAATAACGGAAAGTCAAAGCTTACAAATCTGACAGTGATTTCTATTGAATGTACATTAGCTGGCTTCTCTTGATTATACATCCCTTATTCAGGAATTTGCAAATGTAAAGTTCGAACAGTGAAATTATAGTCTGTGTATGTTTATGTTATAGAAAATTGTTACGTTTGAAAATATATTATAGAAATATATTTCACATTTCACATTTTTCTGTAATTTTTTTTAAATCACAAATACGGGGGCGGCATTTCGAAGACTTGCATCATACTGAAAAAATACACCGCACGGCACTGACAACAGTTGTCCTATTTTTGACTGGTTCCATCATGTTTTGGCAAATAATGCAGCTGATTTGTGTTTAGTACATAGACAATACAATACAGTTGTTCTGTGCTAAGGAGTTTCTAATTAAAATTTCATTATCCTACACAACTTTTCTCAAAAAAGAACATATATAGCATAAATCTAATAATGAATATAAATGAATAATGTAATATGTGCACATGAATAACACTGAGCAACTATAAAATGAAAAAGTAAAGTCAAAGCACAGTATGTATAATATACAAAGTGTCAATTAGCCATAATGTACAAGACATTCTAGGTTGTATTGTCTATGTACCAAAGAAATGAGCTGCATTATTTGCCAAAACCGGTCGAAACTAAGTTAGAAGTTTGGCGAGAAATATTAATTAGAATGATTTGTTACCTTTTGTTACTCCACATTACGATAGTATCTTTTTACTTTGAGACATAAATGTCGACCAAAATTTTGAAAATCGAGTTGCCTACTGTGCTTGTTCGTACGGTTTAGCTCAACTTATCACTGAACCCACACGAGTGACAAAACACTGAGAAACTTATTGATGTAATTTTTTTGTAGTAACCTTGACTTGATTCAGACTTCCGGCACTATATGTTCCGCTCCAATTTCGGACCACAGAATAGTGTACTGTGATTTATTACTGTCTGTAAATCGACCTAAACCGAAGATTATTATATACAGAGATTTTAGAAATTTTTCATATGAGAAGTTTTTGGTGGATGCTAATCAGATTTACTGGGATGAGGTCTTCTACCTCACCGATTTGAAAACCAAGGTAAACTTTTTGAATGAATAGATTCTAGCATGCGCGTTCAGGACAGCACGCGTCACGAAACCTTTTGCACAATGGCTTACTGACAGTGTGAGACTCATGATGAGTGAACGAGGTCGAGTTCATACCACAGATAAAAATCCAAGAGTAGTGACTGGAATTATTACAAGGATATGCGAAATGTTACACTCTCGGCGATCAGAAGGGAAAAGGCTGCATATCTGGCTCATTTTCACAGTAGAAATAACACGAGAGTTTTGGTGAGCAGTGAAAGTTCTGAATATCAAAAACAAAAGACCTGTAGACATACCTGGAGAGTTAAGCGATCCAGATCAAATTAATAATTACTTCTCTTCCGTCTTTACATATCCTGTGGAGGGCGCCAGTGGTACTTCTACTTATTCTGGTGTTTTAAATCAGAGTTTCAGGTTTCAATTTAGTTTTGCGACTATTGACGAAGTAAGGCGCCTTGTTGAATCACTAAAATCAAATGCATACGGTAGTGATGGCGTTTCTGCACGCATGCTGCAATATATATTGCCTGTTATAAGTAGTCATCTGATACACATAATTAATTCTTTCCTTGAGACCGGATATTTTCCTGAAGTATGGAAACTCTATAGTTAGACCTTTACCGAAGGTGGGGAATAATGTAGGGTTCTCCGATTTGTGGCCTATCAGTATAATATCGGCGTTGTCTAAGGTTTGAGTTATATAAGTATGTTGTCGAAAATGAGTCACAGTCTGGTTTCAGCAAGGGCCATAGCACAGCTACCATTCTACTAAATATAATTAATAACATCATAAGAGCACTTGACTGCGGACGTGCCTCTGTTTTGACATTGTTGGATTTCTCCAAGGCCTTTGATTCCATTGATCATGGCCTCATGATTGCGAAGTTGGGGTATTACGGTCTTGATAACACATCCTGTAGCTTTTTCTCATCATATCTGAGGGGTCCCAGTCAGATAGTAGTTGTAAATAACAATAGTTCACGTCCTTCTTCTGTCCAGTCAAGAGTACCCCAAGGTCCTGTCTTGGGGCCACTTCTTTTCTGGATTTATATTGCTGACCTTGCAAAGTGTGTAAATGATGTGTGTTCAATCTTACGCCGATGACACGCAATCGTATTTTTCTTTGAAGCCTGGAAATGTGCTATTAATAGGAATTCAGATAATTCAAAACTGAATCTCCTCAAATGCAGCGCAATTGTTTTTGCCCCTAAAAGAGCTCCTAATCACATTATTGCCAATTTAACGTTTAATATTAAAGGTAAATCACTGTATATTCTGGATCAAGTTAAGAACCTTGGTGTGGTTTTTCCATCTGACTTGCGATTCAAAGATCATATAGCCTCCTTGGTGAAGAAGACATATTTCACCCTGAGAACTCTGTACAGTAAAACATTTTGTGAGACTTTTGTATTGCCTATTCTGAATTATTGCAGTTTGGTATATTTTCCGTGTTTGAATAAGTCCTGTCAGTACAGGTTTCAGGTACTCATGAACACTTGTGCTAGGTTCATATATAGGTTGAGAAAATACGATCATATTTCCCAAAAGATCCGTGAATCAGGTTAATGTTCGGTTTGGAGACAGACTATCCTTACCTAAGTTTAATACAGCTTTATTTCGGAGATCGTTCTCGTCCAATGCACCAACGTCATATAATAAACTTTGCAACAATCTTAAAGACATCTCTGTGGAGAACTTTAGACTTATATTAGAGGCTTTTCTATTGTCTACTCAACAGGCTTTGCTTTATTATTGTATGTAGCGCAGAGTGGCTTGTGATCGGATTTATCATATTGAGTGTAAATTATGATTGGTTTATTTTTTCGCATAACCGTTTCATTTAATTTTTGCTTCAGACTATCCTGATTTATGTGTACAATGTGATAGTTTAGTATCTTTTATAATCGTGGTGTTATAAGTTCATGGTGTGTAATGTGTACATTGTTGGGTTGATTTGAGTAGCTTCAGCTAGATCTCCGCCCAGGTTTCGCGAGGTTTATTAACAATGTATAGAATTGTTAAATGAAGATCATTTATCATTATTATTATTATTATTATTATAAAAAGATTTCTATATTTTACAGGTAAAGTGATTTGTAACATTCCCCTGTATATGCTACTGTCAAAGATCAAATGGTGAATGTCAACATTATCTGGTGAATGTAGAACTAACCCGAGAAAAATATAACAAACTAGCCTGCTTTAACATTTCCGCTTGGACCTATAGTGTAGGTTCGAAACTCCAAGCGCCAATCTTATCGCAGGGTTAGTTTGTTAAATTTTTCGCGGGTTAGTTTTCCGATATCATTCACATATCGAACTTTCATATATAGAAGCAAATAACATAAATAATTATTATTGAAATCAATATCAAATGTTAGCCGATTAAATTAACTTATCCGTAGATCACAAACTTCCTTCAACCGCCTTTTGTTGACACAATTTTCCGCATAATATGTATTCACTAGATGTTCCGTAGGAACAGTTAACTTAATTATAGCAAATGATTAGAAATAGCTAAAGCCGTAGGAAGATGTCACATTAAACTCTATGTTATGACATTGAGAGTTTATTTGAATTTTATTGACTTTTTCGAATAATTACATTCCTTACTTTTCATCCGTATCGCATAAAAATCAAATAAAACAAACAAGAAAATATTGGGTCAGTCTTAACCTCACATGCAGTTGGTGATAATCGAATCTAGAATATAAACGTAACATAAAAATGTTGCAACAAATTTATGAGAGATAATTCGAGATGAACGGTCGCCGAGGGTGACATTTAGAAAACTAGGGCGAAGAATATGATACAATTATGCTCTTTACGACCCAAACTATGCCATCGAAACTGTCGCCATTTGTAGCATGCCAGTATTATTTACGAACCGGAAGTAATTGCATTTCATAAACATAAATTCGTACATCTCTTCCATTTATGTTACGCAACCGTAAAAAAAACACCAAATTTAAAATGAGTATCACAAACTGAAGAGTGTCTAAGGCTTTATAAAAACGATTTTTGTCCGAAGTTTTATTTGGTGAATTGAATCGAAACCATTCTAATATACCACAGGTCGGAGCATAGTTAAAGCACAGTATTTGATATTTATAATAACTGTGGTTATAGCCTCTTTTTCTATATACGAGAGAGAAACCTATAACGTTCGAGGAAAATCGTGTGAGCCAGCGGTGGAATGTTGGAAGAGGTTTGGAGGTTATAGGCATGTGGAAAGACCTCACTAGGCAAGCGTTGCACAACTTGGCCGTTCGAAAGAAAAATGAAATTTGATAGGAAGAAGTTCAGCAGGAAGAGGACTAGCTTGCATTATCAGATCCCCATTTCAAAACCATTTCCACCTGTCTCTGTCTCGCTCATCTGGCTTCACTCGATGTGATTGGTGATGCAGAGCCCCTCTCTACATCACCAAAACTGTGGAAGGGGCAGGTGGTCACTGATCGCTGATATGGACCAGAAACAAATTTGGTGCCCAAGATAGGTCCCTGTGGAACACCAGCCTTGATAGCCATTATATCGAAGGATACTCCGTCAACCACCACATAGAGTGATCTATCTGAGAGCAAACCCGATAGTAAGCGACAAAGTTGAGGCGGCAAACCATATGACGGAAGATTCCCAAGAAGAGTTTGGTCCCAGACTCGGTCAAATGCTTTGAAGATATGCTACATCTAGAGATTCCCCATATTTTTCAATGGATTTATGCTAGGTAAGCAAGCAGGTCCTGTTGATCTCTGCTGACGAAAGTCATATTGCCGGTCATTCACGATTTTGGAGCTCTCTAGGTATTGGATGAGTTCGATGTTGACTGCTTTCTCCATCACTTTAGAGATCCCACATAATACTGAAATAAGTCTATAATTATTAGGAAGGGTCTTCTTTCCTTTTTTTGGTATCGGTTGGACTCTAGCTGTCTTCCAGCTGTAAGAGAACGCACCCCAAGTTTATATGAAAGGGTAAACAACCCGCAGAAAACTGGTGTTAATTCAGGCGCATATTCCTTGAGAACTACAGGTAGAATTCCGCCTGGCCCCATAGCCTTTTTGAAATTGAGATCAAGCAGAATGCGCCTAATTGTGCGCTGACGCAAGACATTTTCAAGCATACGGCTATCGATGGTAGCAATATTAGCAGGATGCAAAGTGGAATTTACTGCAAACATTATGCTAGAAAGGTTGGCTTTTTCTTGTGGTGTAGTAGCCAGTGTGCTAGCATCTTTGGTAAGGGGAGGCAATGAATTTGATGTGAAATTTCTACCAATTGCTTTGGCGAAAGTTCAAAATGAACGGGCATTCGATAAGCTTTGATCTCATTTTGGTATTATATGGTTCTTTCGAAGGGTTTATTGTTCCATTGCAAACATTTCTGGCTTCAACATATTCTGTTCGGGTTTCCAGTTTACCGCACCAACAACGGTATGCTGTTTGTTTTGAAGCCACGGCCCTAGAACCGATTTTATAGAACCATCGTTCACCAGATCAAGATGAAGGTGATTTCTAGGTATGGGGTATGTAAGTTTTCATTCCTACCCTAATAATGTCCGAGAGTGGGAAAGAAATTACGTCATAGCAGCCATGTTGATCAGGTTTTCGATATTATGGTATACAACTATCCCAAACATTTCTAATATTTAAAATTAATCCGCATAGTATGCATCATAGTTACAGATTTTTAAAGCCCAACCATAGCTTTGGCAGTGCTAAATAATCGAGATCGGGCAACTAGAAAGACTTCGACTCGAGCTTGGCTTACGCGAAAGACCGAGTGACCGTAGCGAACGAAGTCTTTCCTCTTTTCGGGCCAATCACTGTCTCCGTCTTAACACTTTGGGCATATACGTAGCGTACTAACCGATCTTCTAGATTATTAATGTGATTTTAAATATTATCGAAAGCCGAATAAAATTTGAATATGACAAGCTTCCAATAGTAGAGTCGTCCTGTGTTCGTCACGTGATAATCAAATAGAACAATTTCTCAAGGTTACTTCATAGAGGCGCGAATTGCGAATAGCAAGTCGCGTCCTATTTCATATACTCGCGAACTTTCGCAATTATTGTTTCACTAAGCCAATGTGATATTTATAACATTTTCTATTTGTTTGAGTATGGTTAGATAATAATTTATATTGTAGTCTAATTTTATGAATGAAGAATTATTCCATTTGCGACGAAGGCGTGCAATTGCCGTTTATGTATCTAATTCCTTCAGATCTGCAGACTTTTCTGCAAGCATTTGGGCGCTTTCAGTCACATCTTCAGACTGTGCAAACTCAATGCAATTATGTTGTTTGTATTGCAATGGACTGAGGGTGCTATCACAGTCACAGTCACTGCATTGACACTGCATAACACTAAAAATACATTTAGTTAATTTATTTCTAACCAAAATATATAAATTTACCATGTAGATACCTCATCAGGATCAGGATTCTTGTCGTACCAATTTACAATATACAATATAAGAAGAAATAAAGAGAAGCTACACAAACAAACACGTAACCCGAGTAAATAGAATATAATGATGAGGTTATCTTCTTCTTCTCTTTCTCTACTACTTTTATCCCTCAGCGCATGCTCGAGCCATAATTCGCTAGAATGTTCGCAAAATATTGAAACTATCTTAAGATTCCCGCCCCCAGATTTCAAATCTTGCGAATTCACAAGAAATTAAACAATCGCCGGTGAGCTTTCTCAGCCATTTTTTAAAACTCAAATTGACCATTGAGAACATTATTCGCAATTCGCAAATCGCAATTCGCGTCTCTGAAGTAACCTTTGGTTCGGAATTTGCAATCTGTAAGTTGATGATATTAATAACTATAGATTCAAGAATATATTCAACTCAACAATATTTTGAAATAAAAATACTGATTTCGAGATTTACAGAAACGAAGCCATCCCAATACAACAAGTATATCAAAGCACGACCGTAGCACAAACCAATCACCAAGAAAGATGATATGCCAAACAGAATACGTGAAATTCATTCACCGTTAGCCATACATCGGTATGAATCACGTATAACACATTACGTTTTAAAGTGGATTCAACGATAAAAACTAGAATCTGCTAGTTCAATGCTCTACATTCGATTTCAATGATATATAGAACACATAAATGATTACCTTCAGGAAACGTCAGATACTATCAATCACTTGTTTCAAACATCCAAGCAAGTGAAAATCAAATATTGACCGGCTCTCATCGAGGTTTCCCCCTTTTTATCGCGTTCTGATTCTGCTAAATTGAATTGTAATCTTTATTGGATGTTATTGATGGAACGGATTGAAAGAGCTACAATCTGGGAACCTGCGGAAATTAGAAAGAGAATCTGTAAACGTAATTCGGTTAGATTATTGACCGCGGAAACAATAATGACCGATAGCTACCCACAAATAGATTCTATGTTACTGCATAGTGCACTCAAATGAAAATACTTCAGATGCAATCAATAAAAGGATTTCTACTTGAAACGTTTTAGCTTGAGAGCTGGATGACTCAGTTTGAAAATAAGCGGAAACCATTACTCATTTATTGTCTACTAAGCTCATTGGCAACAAGATGAAGTCGCTTTTGATAAAAGAGTGTTAAGGTAGTTCATCTGGTGAGGTAGTTTCAAGAAAATAGTGATTGCATGTGACACATCAAAGTTAATACTCGAGTGATTATGCCCGAAATGTTTTACTGAGCTTGTACTTTTGTCAGTCTTATACAATCTGTCAACGTTACGTTACACTCAGAGTCAGAGTGGAAGAGAGCTCCAAAATCGTGAATGACCATTACTACGTTTAAGCTTGAGAGCTGGATGACTCAGTTTGAAAATAAGCGGAAACCATTACCCTTCTATTGTCTAATGCGCCTATTGGCAACAAGATGAAGTTGCTTTCAATAAAAGAGCGTTAAGGTAGTTGGTCTGGTAATGTAGTTTCATGAAAATAGTCATTGTATTGGACACATCAAATTTAAAACTCGAGTGATTATGCCCGCAATTTTTGACTGAGCTTGTACTCTTGTGGTTATAATGGCTGGTGTTCCACAGGGACCTGTCTTACACAGACTTGTTCCATATTAACTGTCTCGGTCAATGAAGACCGAGGACCAAGACAGAGACAGGTCAAATGAATAAATGCATACAAGCATTTTAAAATGAGGATCTGATAATCTACTGGGGTTTAATGCAACCAAATCTTAAGCTTGTTTTTATCCAGGAAGGCGATCCCACAATCCCTAATATGATGTCAATTACAACTATTCCTATGAAGTCATTCTTGTCCATATCGTTATGTGATAGCAATACAATAGAGTGCATAGTAATCTGATATCAATCTCAACGGTATTTGATTTGAGCAATAAATGATTACGACAGAAAGAAATTTAAACATGACTAATATTCAATTATAGCATCATGTACATTATAAGTATGATAAACAAAAAATTCACCACGACAATGGGCCATTATTAAAAAGGAAATAACAATTTACTGAAGTTAAAAGTACAGTTTTATTCCGATTTGAGCACAAGAGGGACGTCACTGCCTACAAGATTCAGAAAAAACTACCCCCCCCCCCTCTTCCAAGACCTCAAAGCAGGTAAGTACCGATCTTGATGAAATTTAACTAGTACCGGTCAACAAAATTTATTATTTATGAATTGTTGAACAATGGGACGATCCAGATTAGGTGGAGACTTTAACTAAGTTTTAGATGTTCCTGTGGGACGTAAAAATAATCGAAAACGATCCTCCTGATGTTTAAGCTCAACTTCAACCCCAGGGGTCAGCTTGGAAGAGGGTGAAATGTAAACATATTCTTTGATTCGGTAGTGTAGGCAATGCTTGCGCTAGTAATTATAAGTAAGGCAATCCAGAAATATGTTAATGAGTTTTTATGTAATGAATCAATCCCAGTTTGCAAGTGTAATCACTGTTATGACTAAACCTGCATAGACTCATTTTAAGTAAAATCAGTAGCAAATCAGTAAGATGACGAAATATTCTATCAACTTGTTGATAGACTATGATTTACAACACGGTAGATCAAACAATATCTAGAAATCAATGCTGACACTTGACGAATTCTGACCCGAATAAAAGTATTGCAGTAAATCCAGGACTGACCCTTAGAGTAGACAGAGTGGTGAAAAGCGAAGTAATTTGGACGAATTAGCTTAGCCGAGAACTGCTTGGAACGGTTAACGCACTGCGATTTGCCCTCTTTACGAGCACACGTTTATGGCCACAAGGACCAGGAAAGATTTTGTGGAACGAACTAAATCCCAAATATTGTACCAGCTGCTGCATTTGAAACTGACAAATTTATATCCTCTTTCTTTATGACTTCGCATGCAAACTTCCATGATAGAATTGTTTGTAAACGAAACTGAGGTATAAGAAACATAAGAATATTTTTTCGTTTAAACAGAAAACGTTCATGACGCTATATATTGCTATAAAATCATGCAAGATTCAAGATCATATAAATAATCAGAAAAGAAATTAGTTCGACCTATCAGTTTGAAGTAAATAATAAATTCACAAACAATTTGTTAATTGTTTGAAAATGAAAGCAAACAATATATTTGTAATTTTCAGGGCAAGTTGAACACTTTTTACATCTACGACTTTCTCGGAAAATGCACATTTCGAGGTGGATCAAACAGCAGTGGCGTAGCTACATATTCTGCGCCCTACAGCAAGTAGAATCGGTGCACCCCCTTGTTTCTCAAGAAAGAGATATGTGTACTCATTTTGATTCAAAATCAAATAATAAATTGTTCACAATAACACTTATGCTTTATATTTTTCTTGTCTTTACGTACGTTTCGGTCTCACGACCATCATCAGGTGACTTATTATGTCTAAAACTTGATGATATATAAAGCATAAAGTGTTATTGTGACGTATTTCCCCAGAATTTATATATAATTCATACCTGGGTCAAGAATCTTTATTATAATCAATTGTAGAAGGCGTTACTTTTTTTGTATCTGTTTGATAATGTTGAAACTATAGTAACGTTTGCATGTTATTATTAAAAGTGGTAAATAAACAAAGTAATTGTTCTTTCATTTAATCACATAAATCAAATCCTTTCAACAAATAAGTTATTCAATGAAATAAAAACAAAATAAAATAATAAAACGAAATATAATTTATTGAGTAACCGCACCGGTAGTTCTTAAGAGCACTTCGGCACTAATATGTTTACTCAACTAAAACTATATATAAATTCTCGGGAAATAGGTCACGCTAACACATTACTTATTATTTTTGTCTTTACGTACGTTTCGGTCTCACGACCATCATCAGAAGACACGTATTATACGTGTCCACGTATACTACCGCGTACCGCGTAGTGTACCTCTGATTGCGGAGTGCCGACAAATATTTACAGGTATATTCTATAGTGGCTACAAGATAAAATGAAATTTCCTTAGTAATAGTACTAGTAACAAAAAAATTGTAAATTCAGTTGATTTAGAAAAAAATTTCGCCCTCAAAATTCTTGCACCTTGAGCAATCTGCTCCAACTGCTCCAAAATGGCTACGCCACTGACAAACAGAGTTTCCGATCGGTTCATACTAAGTACAAGTGCTTCTGAATTGAACGGAAATTCTGTTTGGCCAACATTCCCTCACCCAACGCAATTTTCAAAAGGCCATAACTCGGAAACTATACATTTTCCGAAAGTCTTAAATGTAAAAGTATTTATTTTGGTCCATAATATGCAAATATATCGTTTGTTTTCATTGTTAAACAATGTTCATACAACTAACAAATTGTCTGTCCAATTATTGTTTGCAATCGAACTGACACAAAAAAATTCTTTCCAGATGTTGATGTGCCCTTAAAAATCAAACTGCATGCATTTTTAGCAGTATATAGCATCATAAACATAATTTATATATGACTTTAGACTTCTCACTTAGATTTTTTCAGATTTTTCACATTTATTTCAGAAATTTTCCATTTTAAACAATCCATAATTTATTTGAGTTCTCCGTACTTATCTCGGAAAATATTCTTGTTTGTTTATTTTTCTGTACTAGTTCGTTAAGGACTGATGATAACACCAGGAACACCAAAGAATCATAGATCTGATCCACATTTCGAGTAATATCCTTAGCTAGTGATTTTACAATTCCCTCTATCTAGCTTCATTTCAGCAACGTTTCTTGTTCAAAACGATTAATTCATGAACGACGATAAACACGAATATTATTGAAGATCTAATTGAGAACTAAGAATAATAATTACTAACTGGCAGTCAAATTTCAATTACGGTCAAAGAAAAAAAAATCACATAACCCTCTTTACCCAACACAATTATTGTACTTTTTAGAACCTCTGGTCTTGGGAAAAGTGTATCGAAACTTGTATCGAAAAAAGGGTACAATTTATAATAGCTAATCTGTGCATTTTAAAATTTAGTGTTGGATTTAATCTAATCTAACCAGCATTACATGTAATTATGTTCATCTTACCTTTTGCGAGATCTTGAGTACCAATATCTAGATGCAACTATTCGATGGAGTACCATAGTATCACTCACTTAAATTAATAGGCATTGGGGCATTTTGCCTCATTTTATAATAGTTTACTATATCAACCAGAAAACTGAAGAAGAAACTTTAATAAGCTAGAAACTCATTAGGATATATCGGTCAGTTGCAAATTATTTATGTTCAATGGCAGATACAAAGTTGTGATGTGAAAAAAATCATTATTTCAAACTTATAATTAGTGATTGGCCGATTCATATTTTTTTGCCGATACAGATATTTTAGTTACCGATACCAATATAATACCCATACCGATATAATATCGGTATCGGCACGCTGTAAAACATCAAATATTGGCATTGACGCGGACGTGCGGTGAACAAATTTCGGTAATTTTATTTCTCAATATAATCTCTATGTAGCCCGATACACTTCGCCCAAAGCTTCTCTAATAATACCTTAAAAAAATAAAATTTGGAAACTAAATATCAATTCGCACAATATAAGATAGTTCGAAATGAATTGATGCGAGTGTATAGTCAAAATGTATGTAACGAAGAAGGAAGTATTCTAGACAATTACCAAATGTGTAGAATAACAATTACAATGATTGACTACACGGAAATAGGCTCGATTCCGGGTGCCTTGTACTTTGACGTTCATCAGCTACCCACTGGTCGCGGGTAATTGAACTAGCTGCCAGAAGCGGAAGTCCCCTTTCCCATCCCCACGCTACGCCACTGATCGGTTACATGAGGTAATTTATTTCATCGTTTGCATTTGAAATATATACTATCTCAGGACGTCATTTTATTCATATAAGTCTGCATCACACCCCGATTACAATGACAATTAGCAAATCAGAGACGAAATGCAAATTCTATTATGGTGACTCCCCCCCCCCCCCCATTCGCTATAAACTGAAAGGGACCGGGAATGCGGATAAAGGTGCGATGTTCCATAAAGCCAATTCACACATCTACCAAAGGGTCGTGAAGGATGATTCCACAATGTTGCACAGAATTGCACAAACCAGACAATCAATGTATCTTCGTAATTACGAGATTACGTAGATTTTCCATATCGAATCAATAATGCTATCATGTCAAGAGATCAATATATCATTACCCGAAGCTATGAACGTATTTATGTCAATCGTTAAAAATAAAACAGTTTATATTCTGCTTCGATCAAGTAATCTTGGAATTGAGTTGTAAAAAATTAGAATCCATTTAGACCTGCTGACCATGAATTAATATTGTTATGTGTCTATTATGTTATGTAGAATAGCTTTGTGTCGTACAAAAATAAAAAGTTCAAACATTAAAATGTAAATCTGGATAATGTGTAGGTCGTTTCGGCTAACGCGGAAACAGAAATAAATAAACATCAAGATCCACTATTATTACTCCCAACCGCAATCTTAAATGGATACTTGTTTATTATCGTAGGTTTAAATATTTGTATTCGAATGTACAATTCAATTATTAACTTCGGAGATATGTTGAAAATTCCACACAATGTACACAAATTTTGTAAATTTTTCACAAGGAGTTTTTTCGATGATTGAAAATTTCAAATTTGAGATTTCATCGATACTGTATGTTTCAGGATTCTCCGAAAATCCTCATCCCAGATAGAGGAAATTGGAACAACGAAACTCTCACCCTACTGCCACCAGACGGGCTCGTATGGTTCACAGATGGGTCCAAGGCAGGTCAGGCTTCTGGGGCGAGAGTGTACCTAAAAAGACCAAGGATCACTATCTCAGTGACTCTAGGCGCTTACTGCACAGTTTTTCAGGCGGAGGTCTACGCAATACTGATTTGTGCCATGGAAAACCTGAGAAGAAACTATGTAAATAGGGGCATATATATTTGCACAGACAGCCGGTCGGCTCTGGGAGCTCTCAAATCAACCAGAGTCACATCAAGGTTTGTCAATGAATGCAGGGATACACTGGCTGAATTAGTCAGGAGAAATAAAGTTCAACTCATCTGGGTCCCTGGACACAGGGGAGTTCTAGGAAACGAAATGGCCGACTCTCTGGCCAGGCGAGGGTCGTCTAACGCCCCTATCGGGCCGGAGCCAATGGTCACTTTATCAAAGTGCGTAGGGGTTCTCGCCCTTCTGGGCCAACTGAATAAAGAGTGGTCTAAACTGTGGGAGAATAACCACGCATGAGGCAGGCCAAGCTCTTCATCAAAGAGCCTGTGCCTAGGCTCTCAAAGAAACTCCTTTCTCTAAACAGAAGGGACATCAGAGAGATGACTAGAATCCTAACCGGTCACTGTCGTCTCCACACTATGGGCATCACAGATGACCCAATATGTAGGAAATGCAGAGAGGCGGAAGAAACTGCCTCTCACATCCTGTTGGAATATCCAGCATTAACATTCCTCAGACACCTACACTTCGGAGAATCTAAACTGCGCCCAAAAGAAGTTATGGAAGCCAGCACTGGCAATATTCTGGGTTTCTGGCGGGCCACAAACCTGCTAGATTAGAATAGGCTTCTGACCATGGGGCGCACAATGGGCCCAACTAAGTGGCCTAAGTGCATTTGGGGGATAAACCCCTCCCCTCAAATGATGATGCTGATGATGACGATGATGTTTCAGGATCAGAGGAATCACGTAGATACATCTCTAACCATAGAATACAATCTGATGACATTTCGGCTAAAAATTGGGCAAGCATCAATGGCATCTCGGATCAGATACCTACAAGGCTCGTAATTGAACCATTCGATATAATCCAACATTTGAATTTTTTCATTAAATTGTACGAAAGCTTCTGACAGTTTCAAACATTAAGTGTTCTGTGACAAACTCAAGTACTTGGTATTTCTATTGTTATAAGGAATGGCTGGAGGACCTTCTCGTTAAGCAAAATAATAATTTCAAAATAACAAGTTAGCAGAAATTTAAAATGTAGTATACAACCAGTAGGTATGAATATAATTATTGGTTCTACGCCTAAAAACTTGTCGACTTCCTCGAGATACCCAATGTCAGTGAGTATACTGGGCACTGTTTTGGCCTGTTTTACTTTCTAGCGAATATAACGACGCTGAAAAGGCATGAATGAAGCTGTCTAGTTCCGTTGCTGAAAGGTAAATTAAATTACCTTAACTTAAATATGTCGATATTTATTGGCTAAATTTTGTCGATACCCGATTATACCATATATGCCGAGACGATACCGATGCACTAGTACACGCAAACAAGGTTACATGCAGGCAAGGTGAAAATTCCCTGAAAAATGAAACAAGACATGATTTATTTAGTCGAAACTTATTTCATTTCTCAAAATAATCTTCTTGTAGTCCGATAAACTTCGTCCAACGTTTTTCTAATTTTTTCGATCCATTGCTAATAATACGATCTATCAAAATAGGAGTTTGTCTCAGCGATGACCTCATCGTTGGAGCCAAATCTTTTTACGCCGAACCATTTCTTCGTTTCAAAAATAGATAACATGGCAAAACATGGATCCGTCACAACACAGTAGATACCAAAGAACACAGTGGGTTTATCGGAATACAAAGTCATGGCGACAGTTTTTTGGGATGCACACGGTATATACATATCGATTACCTTGAAAAGGGCCAAACGATCACGGAGGTATATTATGCAGAGCTGTTGTATCGATTCGACGGCGATTTAAGCGAAGCGGCCGCAATTGGCAGAGAAAAAAGTGCTCTTCCACCAGGACAACGCACCGGCGCACAGGTACGCAGTTGCAATGGCAAAATTGCACGAATTGCGCTACAAATTGGTTCGTCATCCACCATATTCTCCAGATTTGACCCCCTGCGATTTTTATCTATTTCCAAACTTTTGAAGAAATTGAGTGCCAAAATCGTATTATTTGGAAGGGATCGAAAAATTAGAAAAACGTTGGATGAAGTGTATCGGGCTACAAGGAGATTATGTTGAGCCAAATAAATCATTTCTTGTTTGTTTTTAGGAACTTTTCACCTTGCCCTCGTATATGGATACTAGTGGTACGGGGACCATTTACTACAGAAATTAATATTTACATCTAGTGGAGTCAATCTACGACAATTTAAAGCGGGGTTGGGTTCTTTTTGAACGGAAATAGCGAATCCGAAAGTGAGTGCACCCTCATATTTTCTGCAAAAAAGAGATAAATAAATTACAGGAGGGGGATAAAAGTAACTTCACAAAAATGTACTTTGACGAAAAAATTACTACATTTCTGATAGTCTTTAAATAAGTGGCTTAAAAAAATATAAACTCAGAAACTATCCCTAAAAAGGATGAAATACCTGTTTTTTGTAGAAACAAGGTTATTGCACTCACTTTTGGATGTAGAATATTAATCGCAATATAAAAAACAATTTCCCATGGGCTGCTATTCCCATTAAAAGTTTCCCAACCATTCCGTAAATTGATGTCTTAAATAATAGTGGCTTAAACAAATAGAAAGTCAGAAACTATCTTTAAAAAGGATGAAAAACCTGTTTTTTGTAGGAAAAAGGTTATTGCACTCACTTTTGGATGTAGAATATGAATCGCAATATAAAAACAATTTCCCATGGGTTGTTATTCCCATTAAAAATTTCCCAACCATTCCGTAGATTGATGTCTTAAATAATAGTGGCTTAAAAAAATAGAAAGTCAGAAACTATCTTTAAAAAGGATGAAAAACCTGTTTTTTGTAGGAAAAAGGTTATTGCACTCACTTTTGGATGTAGAATATAAATCGCAATATAAAAAACAATTTCCCATGGGTTGCTATTCCCATTAAAAATTTCCCAACCATTCCGTATATTGATGTCTCAAATAATAGTGGCTTAAACAAATAGAAAGTCAGAAACTATCTTTAAAAAGGATGAAAAACCTGTTTTTTGTAGGAAAAAGGTTATTGCACTCACTTTTGGATGTAGAATATGAATCGCAATATAAAAACAATTTCCCATGGGTTGCTATTCCCATTAAAAATTTCCCAACCATTCCGTAGATTGATGTCTCAAATAATAGTGGCTTAAACAAATAGAAAGTCAGAAACTATCTTTAAAAAGGATGAAAAACCTGTTTTTTGTAGGAAAAAGGTTATTGCACTCACTTTTGGATGTAGAATATAAATCGCAATATAAAAAACAATTTCCCATGGGTTGCTATTCCCATTAAAAATTTCCCAACCATTCCGTAGATTGATGTCTCAAATAATAGTGGCTTAAAAAAATAGAAAGTCAGAAACTATCTTTAAAAAGGATGAAAAACCTGTTTTTTGTAGGAAAAAGGTTATTGCACTCACTTTTGGATGTAGAATATAAATCGCAATATAAAAAACAATTTCCCATGGGTTGCTATTCCCTTTAAAAATTTCCCAACCATTCCGTAGATTGATGTCTCAAATAATAGTGGCTTAAAAAAATAGAAAGTCAGAAACTATCTTTAAAAAGGATGAAAAAATTTCCCAACCATTCCGTAGATTGACTCCACTAATCTCAGAGTTTCCAGAAACAAACCGGGAGCTGTGATAAATCTGATGGTAAAACATTAATGATTACCTTGTCAGGTCTACGTTTCTGTAGGTTCGACAAAATTGATACATTAAACATATCAGACGATATGAAACGTTAACAAATTTTGCCAATTTCAGTAAGTATATTTTGAAGGCAACGATACTAATATTTGACCTACAATGACCCAATATCAGGGATGTAAAAAAAACAAATACTTCTATTGACTAAACAATATTTGAATTCAATTGAATATGGTAGGTAGAATAATTTTGGAGAGAACGAATTATTTCATAAAATCTAAATGAGCTACTTGTTTACTTTATGCTCCGAGCTCCAATAATAGTAAACAAGCATCTATTTCATTGCAGTAATTCTCATGAAGTTTTTAATTTTTCTACTATAATTTCTAGAGGATAAACAGGTACCTGAATATTTCCTAAGAACTATGTTTTATCATGACATGAAATTGAAAAATAAAATATACGAGTATTTTAGAAAATACAAATTGTTCACTGAAAATCAAAAAATTATATCTAACCGGTTCAACCCAAATGGATGAACTTAGGAAAGGTGCGACAATAATTACAACCACGGGACTATTAGAGTCCTAAAACTAACAGGCGAGCCGAGCCCGTTCGCGGAAGGACTGTATGAGGATGTCCCAACCTATCCTGCCTCACTCGGAAACCCTCGCTTACTAGCCGGGCAGTTTCCGATAGGATCCGATCGATAAATCCTTTAGAATGAACAGAAATAATCGAGTATTAATAAATTCATATATTATGGAATCGTCGAGACCTCATCGATGATTAAATGTGGTCTATTAATTTACAGGTAAAAGCGTTCAAACTTTCGAACGTCAAAAATACATAATGTGTCACACATCGCACATTCTGATTTGGAGTTTGGAACACAAATTAAACAATTTTAGAATGTTCACCGAGAGCTGTTCAACATCCGTTTATTGAATCAACTGATCCGTAGATCAATAACTTCCCTCGCCTTCTTTTGTTGGCACAACTTTTGTGGAAAATTCAAAAAGGCGGACCGTCCGATTTTATCCAAAATTGGTATATTGGGGTTTTCGAGGTCGGAGAACATGATTTTTTAGTCAAAATTCAAAAAGTCAAGATGGCGGACGAGTTAGGTGATTATGGTCGGATTCTTTACAAAATTGGTATGTGGGTGGGGGTTTTTGGGAACAGAGATCATGATTTTTAATCAAAATTCAAAAATTCAAGTTTCTAAATTTTTTATTTTACTTTTAATTTTATTTTCCGATATATCTTCTGTTCCTACAATCATATACATTTGATTGGCAGGAGTAGTCCAGTCAAAAGTGTGAAAAACATCTAAAATTTTATAGACCGCAAGAAAATGCAAAATTCTTTTTGCATCGTGTTCAGGATAGCTTACACATCGTTAGTAAAAAAAATGGGGGCTCTCGATCATTGCTATTAATAAACAATGAAAAACCATTCAAATGGAATGTCTTTTATAACAAATGGAATATCTCGGGCTCTTTTAATCCAAAGTTTCTGAAATTTGGTATCACGGAGTTTTTTGGTTCGCTGAACCATAATCTGGAAAATCCGCCCCGTTTGCTGGAAGATCCGAAAAGTTTTACCAAATCTTAGCAACAAACCACATTTTTTCTCGGACTGTGATATTGAGATAATAAGATGCCGTGATATGTCTCGGTACAATTTTCACTGAAAGAAGGACAATTCTGGAAAATTGGTGGTAAATTGCGTCTTTTTCTTTCATATTCCTATCCATAGAGATCATATAGCATAGAGGAGTAAAGCGGGCCGTGATGCCACGCAGGGTTCGAATGAAATTTTCTCTATTAGCGGTCCCCACTCTTCTCGCTCAAGGTAACGTTCTCGCGGTACCTTTTACATGTTAATTGTGGATACCTTTCATAAGATCAATGAAACACAGCAGTGGCGGCTCCTCGAAGGAGGCTAAGGAGGCTCAGCCTCCTCACCAATTTATCTTAATGATCATTCTCCATTTTATTTCCTGTTTCTCTGATAATTCTTTAGATTTTACAATTAATTCCCGTTCTCAGTAGTTATTTTTAATCTGGCAACAGTGGCCAGAGGCTAGATTCTTTATATATCTCAAACGCAAAATACGTGTGGTCAACACAGTTGCCGTTTTTCCAACCAGTTCAATTGCCAAATAGGGTATAAAACAGCGAATATGGCAATCCTCTATGTAGGCTAGCTTCTCGTACGCACTCGGTCGGTCGTATGAAATACGATACTTGCTGCGACAGTGACACGTGCTCCGTCAGTTATGGTTTTTGTTTCGCCACGCGATGTAAGGTTAAGTTATAATTTATCTGTTCGGTGAGTTATTAACAAAGAGTTCTTTGGTTATTAAACGTTAAAATGAGTAGTGATTTAGTTGCTGAGATCTTAGAAAATCCATTTAGTGGATTAACATATGACAGAAAAGTGTTTTTAGAAATAAACGGCCTTTACCGGATTTGAAAGGATTAGTGATGACAGGTATGTTTCAAAATCGATCATTTGATACTGATAATTATAGAAAATATTTATGGTTAACGGGATCTGAGGTATACAATAAATTATATTGCTGGTATTGCTTGCTATTTACATCTGATACAACTTCATGTTGGGGGCACTCGGGTTATGATGATTTGAAAAATTTAGCTCGTGGTATAGACAGACATGAAAAATCGCAGGAACATATTACATCGAGTATTAAGTTTAAATTAACCGGTAAACAGAATATTGTTAAAGGAGGAAAACACATAATTTGGTAGACAAGAAACTACATTATTAACAACTTGTTTTATGAAATTTTAGATACTATTAAAGGTCAAATTGAGATTCGATTTTCCGATTTACATGAATTGAAGTTTTTCGACTTGACGAATAGAAGATTTTTCAAAAGAGTTTCCCAATACACTTTTAGATAACTTAGTTGTAAAATATAAATTTTTTGATAAAATAGCACTGCACAATGAATTATGCGTTGTATACTCGGATATTTTAGGCCAGTACGACAGTCACACCGATATGATAAAATATATGATAGACAATGATTTGCAACAAGTTTTACCTCAGTTTTATAATCTACTTTGTATGACAGTCACCATTCCTGTCACGTCGGCATCGGTGGAGAGATCATTTTCTACTCTCAAACGAATTAAAACTTACATGCGAAATACAATGGGCCAAAATCGTTTATACAATGTTAGTTTGATATCTATTGAAAAAGATTTAGTAAAACACTTAAAACAAAATGATACATTTTATGATAATATCATTTTTCGCAAACTAAAGACCGTAGAATTCCGTTAATATATAAGAAAAGTTAATAAAAATAATAAAAAAAACAAAATATGAAAAATTAAAAAAAAAAAGAAAAAATATCAAAAATCAAGAGAAAAAAAAAACGAACAAAAAATTTTTTGCCAAGAGAAATTCTAGACTCCCACGTTGGTTCTTGCTTGGCAACATTTAATTTTGTCACTGAAGTAGCTGGTATGGTCGCTGTGCAAAGGTTAAATTAATTGGCTGAATAGAGTATATTTTTACAAAAACGTTTTATGGCCAACCCCCTCTCTTAAAAAGTTCACGAGCCGCCACTGAAACACAGCGGTATTATTTATTTATATAAGAGCACGCCGTCATCAATGTAAGCGGCTGGAGGAGAGTGTGAGGGGAGAGTAAAAATGCGAAGGAGTAGGTAGCGCTAAGAAATTTGAACATGTCACGCACCGCTTATATACCTTAAACACAGGCTTTACTCCTCTATGCTATATGATATCTATGTTCCTATCTCGGTCTTCGTCCACGTGTCTAATTATATGTTTCGTGGTCGCTGGGTATTATTTTATGATCATAAAATCAAAATCGACGACAGTTTTCCGGAAAACTTTGAAAAATTAAAATTTACCATTTACACACGGCAAATTTTAATTATTTTGTTTTTCGAAAAATGTTAGTGTTATTGGATTAATAAGGTACCGTGATGGTTCTCGGTACAAATTTCACTAAAGGCAGGAAAATTCTTGAAAATTGCGTCGTTTTCCTTAATGTTCTTGCCTCTGTCCTGGTCCAACGTGTCAAATTATAGGTTTTTGTGGTAGCTAAGTATTATTTTATGGTTATGAAATCAAAAGCAACTGTAGTTCTCCAGAAAACTTCGGAAAATTAGAGTTTGATTAAACTTTAATATTAATTTTCTTTTTCAGAAAATTATAGTGAAAATCTATGTAATAATGATGATATTACTCGGTAATATGTACAACAGTCTATTCTTTCATATTATCAAAAACAACTTTTTTTTGAGAAAAAATCTTGAATCTTGAATTTACCACAAACCAGCGAGCTGTTCGTTTTGTTGTGAATTAGGTTTTTAAGTTACTCAGCTGACATTTGTTTTTCGAATGCACATATACGTCGTGCGGTCTATAAAATTTCAGTAATAACCCCTATTTATTCACACTTTTGACTAGACTACAGTGTCCGAAAGCTAGTTTGCTAACAAATGTGAGGGAAGTTACGTGAACAGTTGATCATAGTTCGTTAGATAATTATTTCACATTCTATAAGATACTCTTCGTATTTGTGTAAAGATAAAAATTAATTATTCATTTCATTATCTTTACACAACTGACTAATATTCAAATTAATAATGGTTTTAAGAAATTGTGAAAAAAAAAGTATCCGTTGCTGGGAATTGAGCCCGTGTTTGCTGAGTAAGAGCCACCTAGACCACATCGCCGTTTGTTACAAGCTGTTAGGACGGTGTAAATTCAAGTTTACTTCAATAATTGTTTTTGTTGTTGTTGTTGAACGATTTTGTTTAAATTTGGGTGAAAGCAGGTTTCAATTTACTACAAAAGTTCTGAATCGATTCAATGTATACTTTGTGAGTTATGATTTTTTTTAACTTTCAACCCTTCAGAATAAGGTATGTTTATTACACGATTTCCCTGAAAAACAATAGGGTTCGTCATCGAACAGCAAACGATTTTTTGTCAAAATTTGAATATGGTAGGATCTTTCGTTTTTGAATTATCGTGTAGACAAGCATGTTGTGACATGCATCCAGACAAACACACACACAGACAGACGAAAGGTTTCAAACTTGCTTAAAATTCGATGAGAAATACTAGGGTGAAGGAATTTTTGCTTTAGGACTTTTTTTAACGATTTTATAAATAGTTTGAATAAATTGGACGTCGTCTGCGAAGAGTATAAGAACTACTAAAAGTTCGATTTTCACTTATTTAATAAATAAATGTAACTAGTTTCGCTAACACCGTAGCTCCTTCAAACAAATATTACAAAGTACTTTACAACATTCGTTTAAAAAATCTGCGGTGTTAGCCAAACTAAAACTACCCTTATTTATTATTAAATTAGTGAAGCCCGAACTTTTAACAGTTATTTTATTTATGTTTAGAATGGACTTTCATCACTCAATAGCTGATTTTATTCAATTTTAGTAAGATTTCTTGTAAAAGTGTTAGGTAACACATTTCGGCCTAGTGATGTAATTTTCCTCTTTCCGACCGCAAATTAATAACGTGTATGGAATAAAAAATAATTCGACCACTTCTACAGGTTGAATGTATGGTATATAACCAAAAACACTGTTGAATGGTACCAAAATATACAATAGTTTCAATTTGAAAAACTGAAATGGATGCCAAACGTACCACTTATAAGGGGGCTGTCGCGGCCAATACAATACAGTTCCTGTTTCCACTACTTTAAGTTAGTTGTAAATTTTCGTTTCTCTTCTACAAATACGAGGGCAAGGTGAAAACTCCCTTAAAAATGAAACAAGAAATGATTTATTTGGTCAAAAATTATTTTATTTCTCAACATAATCTCACTTCGTTGAACTTTTTTCTCATTTTTCGAACCCTTCCAAATAGTATGATTTCGGTAATCCGAAGCCAAATCTCTTTCTGTACGACGATGGAAATAATCATTCAGAATAAATTCGATAGATAGCCTTGTATTCCTATTTTATAACTCCGAGCTAGTTATTAAAACAGGTGACGATCATCAATGTTCGGTAGCGTTAAGCGAAGCAAAATGCATTTTAATGAACAACGCGATTAAACGTAAACCTGATATGAGATATGACGCACCGGCAAGTTTAAGTAACATCTGACGATCGCAACTCTCAGATTAAAGGAAAACGCCTGGCTTCTGAATCGCGACAATTCATTATATTTTATAGTAAATAAAACAAAAATTGCAAAATATTCTGCCGTCAATGAAACTATAAAGGTTTGACTGCATGCATGCCCGGAGCATAAAATCAGATTTTCAAGATTCACTTGGACGTTATCTTGGATTTACTGTTGAATTAGTTTTTATTTTTTATCTTTGCACTTTGTAATGTTTGTTTGAAGAAGCTACAAATTATAGTAGCATTTATTTATTAAATTAGTGAAAATCGAACTTTCTACAAGGTTCTTAGTCGAGGAAATAAAGCATTCCACATTCCAAACCCGGCGCAGTTGGATGGATTGAGATGCGGTTTTCTGCGTTCGATTCAGAAAGTGATTTAGAAAATTTGTCCGGTATTTTTTTTTGCGGAAAATATTTATTGCATTCCTACAGCCAAAAAATGCATTTTCCTGAGTGCACTTTTTAAGGTGAATAAAAAACGGACTCGAATTGGTTTCTCGGGGGGTTTTTGGGGTCACTGAAGACGAATATGCTATTAGGAAAATTCCCTGAGGTCCCCTTGAACCTTCCCCTGGGATATCCGGGCGTCCTGACGCCCTAGATATCGATGAAATTAATTGAAAAATTATTTTTAATGTTTGTTAACTGTTCAAGAGGTGATATAAAGGTTGCTAGTGATGATTACGACGTGAAAAAACTCTTCTGCAATACCTGGTGTACCCTGAGTCCGGGTAACCACGTCATATTCTAGCCATTTGTTAATTTTTCTTCGTAAAATGTAACAAATTCTGGCTGTCGGGGGTTTTCACCGATCACGGCTATGACATTCACAATGTTCTGCAAATTACCTGGAGATGTGTCCAGGTCTCTGAAGCCCTGTGTGTCTACGCCATCTTCTAGGAATTGATTAATTTTTCTTCATAAAATGTAATAAATTACTCCCAGGTAATTTGCAGAAGATTGCGAGTGTCATAGTCGTGATCGGGGACTTTGAAAATCCCCGAGAGCCAGAATTTGTTACCTTCTATGAAGAAAAATTAGCAAATTCCTAGAAGATGACGTAGATACAGAGCGCTCCAGGGACCCGGAAACACCCCCAGGTAATTTGCAGAACATTGCAAGTGTCATAGTCGTGATCGGCGACTTTGAAAACACCCGGGAGCTAGAATGTGTTACATTTAATTGAGAAAAATTATCAAATACCTAGAAGATGACGTGGTTACCCGGACTCAGGGTACACCAGGTATTGCAGAAGAGTTTTTTCATGGCGTAATCATCACTAGCAACCTTTATATCACCTCTTGAACAGTTAACAACCTTGAAAATATTTTTTAAATTAATTTCATCGATATCTATGGCGTTAGGACGTCTGGATACCCCGGGGGAGGTCCAAGGGGACCTCAGGGAATTTTCTTGATAGCATATTCGTGTTCAGCGACCTCAAAAACCCCCGAGAAACCAATTCGAGTCAGTTTCTTCTATTCACTTCAAAAAGTGCACTCAGAAAAATGCATTTTTTGCATGTAGAAATGCGATAAATTTTTTCCGCAAAAATAAAATACCGGACAAATTTTCTAAATCACTTTCTGAATCGAATGCGGAAAACCGCATCTCAATCCATCCAACTGCGCCAAGTTTGGAAGGTTTTGCCTATTTTAGTGCTTTATTTCCTCGACTATCTAGGAAAGTCAATGTACGGTTAACATCATCAACCAAACGAATAGCTCTCTTCTGGATAGAATCCAAGAGCTCCAAACATGTGAAAATTACTCCAGGACAGGTCGAATTTGTGCTCTGTAGATTATGAGGAGCTGCTGGGATGTAAAGTAGCTCTTGGCACGGAATAGAAAGCAAAGTTTTTGTAAAGCAGTTTTCCCAATGGATCTCACATAATCGTTTCATGAGAGGGTGCTGTTGGTGGTGATCTCGAGCATTGTTATGGAAGACTTCATAGGAGTAGTTGTACCTGACATCATTATATTAGGGATTGCGGTGTCCGCCTTCCAGCAGAAGACGCAAGCTTCAGTTTTGGTTGCATTAAACTCTACTAGATTATCATATTCCCCATTTCAAAATCTTTGCCACATCTCCATTAATTGCGTCAATCTGTCCCTGTCTCGCTCCTCTGGCTTCAATGGATGGTACAGGGGCTCTAGATGAGAAAGCGGTATGAAGTGTACCATCATCTGCAAAGCTGTGGATGGGGCAGGTGGTTACTTCCAGCAGATCGTTAATATGGAGCAGAAACAAAGTTGGTGCCAATACAGATCCCTGTGGAACACCAGAATTGATAGTCATTGTTTCGGAGGATAACCCGTCAACCAACACATGGAGTGATCTATCCGAGAGAAAACTCGATAGAAAGCGACAAAGTTGAGGCGACATACCATATGACGGAAGTTTCCCAAGAAGGTTTTGGTGCCAGACTCGATCAAATGCTTTGGAGTTATCTAATGATACAACTAGGTAGGTTAGGTAGGTTGAAGTGATATACAGGGTGTTCCATCTCAGAAGAGCCACCCCATATATTTCTTATCCCATAGTGAGTGGAAAAATCTCCCGAAACACGTCGAATGATTTTGTTTGGGGGACATCTTTTGACGTATATTTGAGGCTTGAACGAGCAACCCCCTAATAGGGGGCGCTTCAACCCCTCAAAATTGAATAGGGGAGAAGGGTTGAGTGTACGTCATTTGAAAGGTCTTGGAAGCCTCTTTACAATGGTGTATGAAAAACGTAAATTTGATGAACCGTTTACGCCAAAAATTAATTTTGTTGCTCGAATGCGCCACCTTGAATATCTTGGTTATTTGTACAATGTACAAGCTCATTTTTATTGAGCCTTTTTTACAAACTTAAACAATCTTCAAAAAATCACATTCGTAAAAAACTTGAATTGTGTTGTCATGCTCACAACGAAAAAATCTGCTTGTTTAAATCAAATGTTCAAATTGTCCTCCATTGACTTCCATACAATAAATAATACATTCTCTCAAACTAATAAATAAAAAAACAGCGAAACATTTCCTTATGTTGCCTTCATTTTTTGTTCTTAGAAGGTGTGTATCTGGTTTTAACGTTTCTTCGATCATTTCATGATTTTAATCAATCTGTTGAGTTACCATTTTGCTGATTTGTTTAACATTTCAAAAATTATGGTGTACACATTGCAAGAACGTGTTGAGCTGGTTAGCCTTTATTACCAAAACCAAAATTATGCCCGAGCGGCTGCAAGGATATTTAACGAAAACCATCCTGAACGTAGCGTTCGCCATAAGTACGTAATGGAATTGATTTCAAAATTTGTGGAGGCGGGTTCAGTAATGGATAAAAAAAGGGCACCCATTGGAATTGTTAATGATGAAGGAGCAGCTGTGGCGGTATTGGGACATGTCCAACTTATGCCAAACACGCAATCTGTACGACAACTTTCTGCAGCTTCCGGTATTAGCCAATCTAACGTTTTCAGAATTTTACATGAACACAAGTTCCATCCGTACAAAATTAAATTGATTCAGGAATTAAATGATGATGATTGGGATCGAAGGCAAGAGTTTTGCGAAATTATGGTCGAGCGTATCAACAATAACCCAAATTTCTTGTACAACGTTTGCTTTTCTGACGAATGCACTTTTTTACTTAATGGAGAGGTTAACCGGCATAACTGTAGAATTTGGAGCGATACAAATCCTCATGTATTTCGAGAAGCTCACACTCAAGATCGGGAAAAGCTAAACGTTTGGGTAGGAATTTTGGGAGACCACCTAATTGGACCTCTGTTTATTCCTGGTAATTTAAATGGCGAAATTTATCTTGAAATGTTGGAAAATGCGATTGATCCGTTAATAACTGAACAATTAGAAAACGATCCTCTACTACTTGAACAACAATTGCATTTCCAACAAGACGGAGCTCCTCCTCACTACGCCGCACCAGTTCGCCATTACCTCAATTTGCAATACCCCGGTCGTTGGATTGGAAGAAGAGGTTCTATGGAGTGGCCTGCCCGATCTCCTGACCTGAACCCTCTGGACTTCTTCTTGTGGGGACATCTTAAGTCCAAGATTTTTGTGACTCAGCCTGAAAATTTGGACGAACTACGCCAACGAATTGTAAATGAGTGTCGTCAAATAACTCCAATTATGCTGAACCATGTTAGAGACGGTTTTCAGTCAAGATTGTATTATTGTATGGAAGTCAATGGAGGACAATTTGAACATTTGATTTAAACACGCAATTTTTTTATGAATGTGATTTTTTGAAGATTGTTTAAGTTTGTAAAAAAGGCTTAATAAAAATGAGCTTGTACATTGTACAAATAACCAAAATATTCAAGGTGACGCATTCGAGCAACAAAATTAATTTCTGGCGAAAACGGTTCATCAAATTTACGTTTTTCATACACCGTTGTAAAGAGGCTTGCAAGACCTTTCAAATGACGTATCACTCAACCCCTCTCCCCTATTCAATTTAGAGGGGTTGAAGCGCCCCCTATTAGGGGGTTGCTCGTTCAAGCCTCAAATATACGTCAAAAGATGTCCCCCAAACAAAATCATTCGACGTGTTTCGGGGAATAAGAAATATATGGGGTGACTCGTCTGAGATGGAACACCCTGTATAGAATTTTCTAGGGAAATAAAATTGCCTGTTAATCAAGGCGGTCCCTTTCTCTTGACATTTCTCTCAACTATAATTTGAAAACTTCTCAAGAACTGTCATTACTCTGAACTTGTACAAAGTTCGGTCTGCATGTAACAACACTGACAAATAATTTCCCATTATAATATAGCGCTGTTCAAATTAAAGTAGGTCAACAAGTACTCATTGATCGAAATACAATACATTTCCCAAAAGATAGCCAAACTGAATCGCATTCGTACCAATAGGAAATACAATATCGCCAGATAGTCCAACAACAGTTTTGTAAACACATTAGTCTATTCAGTAAATATCAAATAGTTACGTAAACGATTATATTTCAATTTCCTACTGTTTCGTTTATTGTTCGGAAGGACTTAATGGAACTTCAAGGATGCTACGTTGTCGCATTCAATTCAAATCCTGTGGGAAGCTGACCAAACATCTCATAAGTTTCCTTGCGTTTTCACAAACGTTCGGAAAATTTATAAACAAGAAGGCATACGATACGCCAAGGACCACTGAATGCCTCTCTGAGAAATATATGTGTGTTACGCATCTTCTTCCTTTATATATGATTCAGATATAATCCCAATAGCTTTTATGCCTGGTATTCTGTTTCACGAAACGGTGTTTTCATTTATTATAGGTTCTAGTCCAGGAAATGAAGTACAAAATCGACCCAAATTAGAAAAATTTGAGGTAAAAGGCCGATTTTGATGTGTGAGGGCTCATTCGATTCGTTTTGACCTCTAGATCAGAATCTGCCACAGCTACATAGGGGGAAATTTGTCCTATTGTTAATAAACAATAAATAATCCATCGATTTTAAGCGGGTAAGATGAAAATTTTCGATTATTTAATCAATAAAAAGTGTAATTTTGGTGTTTTTAACAATTTGTTAGTTATCTATTTGTTAATAAGCAATTTGTTAAAAATATCCAAGATTAGAGTCATTTTCAGCTAATTTGAGGTCGCTGAACGCAAATTTGATATTACTTTTTCATTTGACTATCAATTTTCTTAGTTAATTAACAATTTGTTAATTAACAAATTGACAAAACAATAAAAAAATTTTAAATATCTAAGATTAGAACCATTTTTGGGTAATTTGAGGTCGCTGAACACAAATTTGATATTATTTTTTCATTTGACTATCAATTTTATTAGTTAATTAACAAGTTTTTGTTTCAAATATCAACAAGAAAAATGGATAAATTAAAATATTTAAGATTGCTGTCATTTCCGGAGAATCTAAAGTACCTAAAAATGAATTCAAGATAATATTTTCAATAAATTGGTTATAAATCATTGTTTTAAAAAAAATGAGGATTTGAATATGGAAAAATGGACAAGGTTTTTTGGAAAAAATATGTAACAAAATTATTTTAAATACAAATTTTATAACTTTTTATTCTATATTTCTACTTTAAATTTTTTTTATTTTTTTGTCAATTTTTCAATTAACAAATTGTTAATTAACTAATAAAATTGATAGTCAAATGAAAAAATGATATCAAATTTGTTTTCAGCGACCTCAAATTACCCAAAAATGACTCTAATCTTGGATATTTTCAAAATTTTTATTTTTTTATCAATTTGTTAATTAACAAATTGTAATAAGATTCTTGACCCAGTATGAATTATATATAAAAATTCTCGGGAAATAGGTCTTAAGACGAATATTTAAAACAAAGTGTTAATGTGACCTATTTCCCGAGAATTTTTATATATAATTAACAAATTGTTAATTAACTAATAAAATTGATAGTCAAATGAAAAAGTAATATCAAATTTGTGTTCAGCGACCTCAAATTAGCTGAAAATGACTCTAATCTTGGATATTTTTAAGAAATTGTTTATTAACAAATAGGTAACTAACAAATTGTTAAAAACACCAAAATTACACTTTTTATTCATTAAATCATCGAAAATTTTCATCTTACCCGCTTAAAATCGATGGAAAATAGCGTTTTCAATTTTTTTTTTATTATGTCAAAAACATGCCATTTATTGGCCATTATTTATTGTTTATTAACAATATCACAAATTTCCCCCTATGTAGCTGTGGCAGATTCTGATCTAGAGGTCAAAACGAATCGAATGAGCCCTCACACATGAAAATCGGCCTTTTACATCAAATTTTCCTTTTCAAAACCTTTTTTATTTCCTGGACTATTCAGAATTAAATTATACACTAGCGTTCTATTTCAACACGCACCGTTGTGCGGTCCTAAGACGCTTAATAAATATTGACAATATGGTCAATAAATGATATAGCCAAACTAGAATTGAACTTGAATAAAATAACTATTAAAAATTCGATTTTCACCAGTTTATTTCTTGTAAACTTAGAAGTCATATCAAAGCACAGTTTGTAATACGACTAAAGGACGGAACCAAAAATATACCGCCAAGTATCGACTTTCGAACCAGATGTTGAAGATTTATGAGGTAATAGAAAAGACCTTATTAGAAATATCGCTATTTGCGCATTCTACCTAAAATATATTTTTAACATAAAGACGCATGTAGAAATTTGCAAGGGTTGTAATTAATCAAATTAGTGTAAATCTGACTTAATGACTGAATATCTGTTCTATGATTTACTCATTAGGAATCACGTTTTATGTAAATCATCTCCAGAATAGATCATTTATAATAATTGGTTTCCCTAGTTAAAATATTAAAATTTTTATGATCGAATGGATGGTTATAATCGAAGCAATGTTTAGCAAGGGCGGTGAAATTTTCTTAATTTTGAGACGTTTTTTATTCCCATCTGCATCATGCCTAATGTTCATATCTAGGAAATCTATGTTGTTGTTCACTTCTATTTCACAAGTAAATTGAAGTATACAGTAGAAATTGTTAAATTTATGAATCACCTACTGAATTTTATCGTTTGGAACACACATTAGGCAATCATCTACAAACCGTGTAAAGAATATGGGTTGAAAATCTAATGACGTTTCAGCGACGTGGGCATTTTTAATTGAAATTAGTGCCATAAAGACGCCTTGTGATACAATTAGTTTTAAGAAATCACGTTTTAGACATTGATACCTCTTCTGATGATGGTCGTGAGACCGAAACGTACGTAAAGACGAAAATAATAAGTACATTACTTCGTAATATTTATTTGAAGAAGCTAGGGTGTTAGCGAAACTATGGTTACATTTATTTATTAAACTAGCGAAAATCGAACTTTTATAGTAATTTTATCTAAGTTTAGAATGGATGTTCATCATGTAATGTCTAATTCTATTCAAACTAAAATTGCCTCACGATATCAACATTTATTGACAATACACTCAGTTCTAGGAATGTCACTTCCACCAGAAGAACAAACAAGATATGAACGAGATAATGGTTTCGAAACAGGAACACTTACATATTTGACCTACCATTTTACTTTATCGAATGAAGTGCGCGTATCTGCCCCAACAGATTCACTTGCGATTGACTAGGGGTCATCCATGTAATATGTTACGCTATTTTCACTCATTCTTAGCCCTCGTTTCCCCTTGTTAAATTTCTCCACAAGTCAATTGACAGTTTAAAAAAATTTAAAAAATACGTCACACCTGTTTTCAACAAAAAGGTTTTATAAAGTTAAAATATATTTATTACATAATAAAAATGGTTTATTACTTATTATTTAGTCCAGTAAAAAAAGTACTCAACCTCTGTGTTGCCAGTTACAGGTAGATTTTAAGAAATTCTTTTTGCATATTGTTGGTTTAGTTCACAATGCAGAATTTACCAAAAAAACATGGGTGGAGCCCTCCCGTTCTATTAACTAATAATATGTTAATAAACGAAATAAACAAATGATTTATTTGACTTCAAAATGTTATCTTAGGGGTTTCGAGGTTGCTGATTACGAAACCAAGTGTCAAAATTGCGAAAAAACGCGAAAAACCTGCTAATAATTCAACGAAAATATAACAAATATGCTTAAAATGTATACGTTTGTAAAACGTATAGAGTATATTAGCTAGTTACACCAATAAACTTATTGGAAAGCTAAAAAACGTGAAAAACAAGTCGCGCGCCAACCATTAAACTCGATATACTACCAATCGTGCACGGGAGAGGAGAAGTCGCTCTAGAATAAAAGTAAGACAATACTCTGGTAACAAACGCCGCAATCGTCTGGTGGGCAAAAACAAAAACGAAAGTTTCCCACCATTCCCTCCACATAGTTCAGAGTATGGCGTGCTTAGGAATAACAGGTGCAATGTCGACCACCCCAACGGCTGCAATGGAAAGGCTGTTGGGATTGGAGCCACTGCAGCTCGCCGTTCAGACAGAAGCCATGAGAGGACCGTATCGCTTCGATCTTATTGGATAAGGAAAGGCCGAAGCATTCTTGGATCGCCTGGGCTATTGGGGAAAAGATCCGGCAGGATCAAGTTTCCCAGGACTTCCGTACCGTTCACGATTCAAACCTTGAATATGCGGTAGAACACTGGGGCAATCCTTATATGATACCAGGGGATTCCGTATGGTTTACCGAAGGCACCAAGACCAAAGAAAGTACAGGGGCTGAACTAGTCGAGACAAAGGACCAAGGAAAAATAATTTTTTTGAGCCTGCGACAGTATTCCAAGCAAAAATATCAGAAATTTTAACATGTGCTCGAATTATGAGGGAGAGATCCTATCAGAACAGACAAATCACAATCATAGCTAGCAATCACCTCACAATGTATACTCGATTGTAAAAGGGCCTAACGGCACTAATAAAGAACCCCAACGGAGTGACACTCGTATGGGAGTCTGAGGAAACCAGAAGCAAAGGGACTGAAACTGCCGTCGAACTCGCCAAAGCGGGGCCGGAACTACCCCTGATTGGACCAGAGCCAACTTGTGGCATTCCTCATGCGATCCAAAAATGACTCGAGGCAGAGAGAGCACCGTGCCTATTAGAGGGAGCTGCCCCGTATGTCGCACTCCAAGCGACTAATAGGAGACCTCCAGCAGCAACGAGTGAAAAATCTACTAACGTTCAGCAGACAAGAAATATGGAATCTTGTTGCATTCCTGACCGGACACGCCCTATGTGCACGGGTTGCGGCGTGGAAGAAGAGACACCCATGCATGTGCTGTGTCAGTACACGACATACGCGGATGGTCGTCGGACATACCTTGGAGACGATAAAACTACACCCGAGGAAATCAGAAATATCCCCTATATCAGGCTACTGAATTTCATAGAATACACCGGATTGATGAGCAGATAGGAATGTGTGAGGGCACAATAGGATACTAATGCCCGCAGTTCTGAAGGAAAGAGAACCAACTTTACGGGGGAGAGGTTTTAGTCGGTAAAAATCCGGCACACCCGGGGGATCGGGCCCCCGAGGAGAATATGCCAGATTTCCCCTCCTCTATGCACAAAGAAGACAATACCCTTCGTTGCCCAAAAAGTTTTTACTGGAAAAAATGATTGTAGTTCGAGTGACGCGGGTCTAAAAACAAATTATTCTCATTTTTCTACTTTGTACTAATCTCAAAAAATGATATAAAGTCGAACCTAAACAATGAATCGGTTTGAAACATGTTGCAACTTGTTACAAAATACCATATGTTTGATATGTATTGAGTTTGATTTCGATATCTATCATACTTTGTAAACTTCACCCACCTCTAGGGGTGCCGGATGATTTATGGCACCCAAATTTGTATCTTTGAACCTTCATCCCTACCGTTAGAAAGAACATATCGAAAAAATCAAAATGTATATTATAGTAATAACCCAAACCTATAACCTCTAATTGTTTTTAGTTAATATTGTTGCTAGGTTACTGCAAGTAATGGAGCACGGCGTCAAAAAAAAAAGTTTTTCATCAATAACTTTTGAATAAATATTAATTTATACAATCAATAATATACTACTGATCAGATAATTTTTAATGAAAGCGCTGCAGTGACAGCGACTATATTATTGTCTTGACTGTCGTATTGATGGAACTGACCCAAGCAATTATATCAGATGTAGGCACTCTGATATTTTGAAGCGCAGCCTATGTATTAGGTGACCTCCAGTGTAACCCAATGATGGTTTATGTACTTCACAACATCTACGTACTTGGTACTTCATTTAAAAAACAATTTATTTTAGCCAGCCACGTTGAACGAACATAAACCATATACCCATTTCTATGTGGTATTTCTCACAACATATGAACTGTAGAAAACGGATTTCAACTCATTTGATTTCAGCCAATGAACTGTGTATAAAGTGCTCACAATTGAATAATTACATCGAAAAGAAACCATTAGTTAATGTACCTACTGAATCTGAAATATTTACGGGAAATTAAGAACTAGGAGTGAAAGCTAAATGTACTAAATGTAATTGGAAAATGCAACGTAATTATAGCAAACCCCATTAGTAAGTGGTTCGGAATGTGAAGTCGCTGTAAAATTAGTTCGTTAATTCTCCATCTTCCATTATGATTACACTGGAATCTCCATTAAATTTAACTGGCGTATGATTATTTTAAAGGGAAAAGGTTCTCTAGAGTGTCATGAATCAACTCACCGTCAGCTATTTCATCAGGTCCCTGTAACAAAAATTTTGAGTTAGATATTAAATAAATGAACGACGTTTCAATGTATAGTGGTTTTAACGTTCAATTTTACCAAATCCATATCTATAATATATGAATGTGTGACTCAATTCATAGTGTTAATGGCTAAAGAGAGCGGACTCTATGCGACATCGGCCAGGATGGTATTAAGATCACAGAGAAATGGTGTAAACCTGCAGGAATAGGAATTACCAGCTAAAATAAAATGAACCAAATTGAGCAGAATGAAATTACCATAGTGTCAGGTCAACTAGGCATAACACTTAGAGAAAAATGTTGTATCAGTGAAACCTATTATTTTTTCTTCTCTCACTATTCGTAGTGTGAGGGAAGTTCTTAGTGTAGTCGGTCTAAAAAATTTTTTTCGAGGTGAAGTCTGTGTGTTATGTATATTATGGGAAATTGTCTAATCCAACATCGGAAGACTTGGGGAATTTACGGCATGTGATATATACTAAACTGTACGGTTCAAGAAAGATGACCGGTGGGAAGAAGGCCAAAAAGTCGCAGGCTGTCCACAATAGCTATGTAGCATATACTATTTTACTACACTCATTGGAAAAGTTTAGGGATATTTGGAGAATATCATAAAAATAAAATGTGTATCACTCATATTTTAAATTTTTCGAATTCATCAGTTGAAATGCTCATGCAGATTAGTTTTTGTTTGGAATCACCATTAAAAGAAAACTTGACAAACACGAAAGATGAGGAAAAAAATGAACTGACATGCTACCAAATTGTTCTACAACAACTCTAGACATTTCTGATTAGTGTATTTGTTTATACTCCATTTTCAATGAAATACATTTCAGTATTATCACCTTTACGAGGCGATGTCATTAGAATTAATGTGCTGTACAACTACATATTCCTTCTGGAAGCGGCATATCGCCGACAAAGGCAAATACAATAGTGATTGGCATGAAATTCTCTATAGCGTATTCTGAACAGTTTGATTTAATGGTTGAAACACGTTATAATTCAAACGTGCGTCCAATGATTAACCGATATAAATAGGGCTAAATAATTATTTTACTTCGTCTGGGATTCATTATATTATACAGAAGTATCATAATATTGATTATACCCTTAATATGGACGCTTATGACTTCGTACAAATATATAAGGGAACAAATTAGTTTCTAGTACCGAGTATCCGAGTGAATATCTACCCGGAAGACAATGAGCTTGGGGATACGGGAAGACCTAATTATCAGTGGATCCATAACTTCATTTCAAACCCTACAAATTACTTGCGATTTGTAACATTTCAAATTGAAACCAAGTATACGTAATAATTTCCGCAGGCTAATAAAATTCATCGTATGTAGTGGAATAAATTAACGCCCACTGACAAATGTTCGTCTAATTAGCTATAGATATTTTAGTAAGATGTACTGGGTTCCCCATAATAGACTACTCATTTTAATATTTGAATTGAAATTTTTTTAGTTAACAAAGCAAACTTTTTATTTTACTGAATTACAGCTAACTCTTTGGGATTTATGATAACTTATAAATATTTGCCTAATTTAATTCTAACTTCTAAAAATCACGTCTTCTAAATGACCTCTACCAACTTCAACAAATTTTTCAATATTAGATAAAAAGTGGTTCATTACACGGCGTAGCAAACCTTCGTCTATTCCTTCAACTTCTTCACGAATTTTGACTTTCAGTTCCTCGATTGTACCTGGACGACTTGCAAACACTTTGGCATTTAAATATCCCCAAAGGAAAAAATCGGGTGCCGTTAAGTCGGGGGACCTCAAAGGCCAAGGCAAATCTCCGAATCGAGAAACGAATCGGCCATTAAACATTTCTCGCAGGAACCTCATTGAGTTTCTGGTGGTATGAGCGGTTGCCCCATCTTGTTCAAATAGTAAGGCATTGTTTAGTAATCCTCGTCTATTTTTATCGTGCAAAAGACAGCTTTCACAAGCATTTTCTACTCATAGTAAGCTATATTCTGTGCGATAAAAAATTTTTTTTTACTCTTAATTGATTTTGAAGGGGTAGTGGGTGTTTTTCTCCCCAACTTCTACGCCACTGAAAAAAGTACGGTTTTGAGAGAACCATTTGAACCGCCAAAAAAGGTACTCTTGGTCATAAGCTCTAAAGTTCACCGTTTTTGAGAAAAATCAACTTTTATGTGGAAAAACATGGTCAATTCTTACTAATTAAACAAAATTTATTCAAACGTTAGAACAAGTAACAAAACCAAAGGATTGACCATGATTTTCAACATAAAAGTTGATTTTTCTCGAAAACGGTCAACTTTAGAGCTTATACCTTTTTTGTGTAGAAAACATTGGCAGTTCAACTGTATCAAAACCGAACTTTTTTCAGTGGCGTAGAAGTTGGGGAGAAAAACACCCACTACCCCTTCAATATCTTCACCAATTATGACTGAAAAAAAATTTTTTACCGCTCAGAACATAGCTTACTATGAGTAGAAAATGCTGACAAAAGCTGTTTTCTGTACGATAAACGGTTCCGGAGATATTCGCAAAAAAGGAAATTTTTTTTTTCAATTTCAACACCTTGTATCTCGAAAACGAAGCCTTCTACGACATATGTTTATAGGAACTTTTCTCCTCTGTTCTATCTCGTGTTGAAGTTTGTCTACAAAAAACTGACTCACCCTGTATAAAGGTTCTAAAACTCTCGAACATCTCTCACCCTTGCCTAAATTTGTTACTTATTGAAATTGATTATTAGATTTTTGATTTATTTTGTACTAAAATATGGAAATATAAAATTTGAACCATGTAGCAAAAAAAATATAAATTTGAGTATTTTATTTAATTTCTCATTATATCAATTGATTTATTCTCAATTTTAGTATATAAATGTTAATTATGCCGCTTACTGGGGATACCTAATGAAAAAATGAGGCCAGTACTCTAAAGAATAGACGAGTTAAAGAAGCGTTTTATTTATTTTTCATGACATATATAAGGACTTCCTATTTAAACAGGGTTGCCGGACGTGAACTGAATCCTTAGTTGTACCTCATTTTCTTTTTTTAATGTGAAACTCATCTGATAGATCTATTTGAAATGTTCCTAATAATATGTAAATTAAATTAAGCTCATTGAAACAATATGGATGCATTCGAATATTCGCATTTGCTGAAATGGTCAACAATTTTGCAGAATCGATAAATGATCTCGGTAACGAATTCCTTCTCAATTTAGGGACGAGTTCATTCGTATTAGACGAAACAAAATTGGAAGGAATGAATGAAAAATTTTAAACAATTCCATTTAGTTCAAAAGTTGAAACATTCCGCATTTCCCAGTAGCTATCAAATACAGAAATGAATTATTAACAACTGAAAAGAAGTCAAAACCACGTACAACCCAGTAATAATTTATTGATAACGTAAAATTTGTTATGGAGTCTGGTCGGTGCAACATGAAGCTTTTACACGCGGCATAGCGAATTTTATTTGGGAAATAAATTCGTTGCACCAACCTAGTAAAATACGTCCGACCAACCAGAAGATGGATGCACAATATTGCATCTCGAGTAGGAGTAATTCAAGTTTTAAGGTCTACGGCTGTGCCTGAGAATAATTTAGGCTTGTTTGTACGTAACTCTGAGTAGATTTTTATTTAAGATCTTTCATCACCTACAGTAATCCTAGTCTGAATGATTTGCTCTTATTTTGACATGTACATTTTTTAGTTTTACTTTATAATTCATATTTAATTATAATGTTTGAAAAATATAGAAGCAAACCTATCTCATCACATTCCTAGATGTTCCAAGAATACCACCTTCTTCGCATTAGAAGTTCTTAAATAGGTATGTGTTTTCAGGGAAATTATATAAAAGACTTATGAACGGAATAAATCCTAGCCCTTATTTCCTAGAGCTTAAAATTCTTATGACAGGGAGTGGTGGAGGTGTGAAGATCGGATTCAATTGTCTGATCCAATTTTCATTGTCCACAATCGTCAGCTCTAACTTTTTCGAAGGGAAACTATGAATATAATTCGAAAATAGGGCGCTTAAAGAAATATTACTATTATACAACTTCTCCATCAAGGTAGTACAGTTATGAAAGCAATATTTTAAGAAATCCTCAAAACTTGAAATATAAGCTATTAAATATATAATACAAACACTGTCAAAATTAGAAGATGATAGCCCTCATGGGACATGAGATATTTGCAATTAAAAATGACATTTTTTGTACGTGTAGCATGGGAGAAGCGTGGGAAAATGATCAATTTTTTTTTTAGTATAGAATAACTTTTGAGATTCCGATAAAAAACTAATATTTGTTAGAATGATATATTAAGAAAATATAAATAAAAAATTAAAATTATCTACCATGTAGTTTTAATAAGCAATTAAAATAAATATCTTATTTCGAAGATTATTTTCTGTGGAGGGGATATAAGAATAATCGCATGGAAACGATGCGGCAACGTTGTAAAGTGTAAAATGTAGAAACGGAAAGGAAGAGCGCGAAAAAATGAACCAATTAAAAATGTTTAAAGAAAATACTTGGCAACTCTAATAACAATTATTTATAATCGTTAGAATAAACGAATAAGTCTTATAGAGCAATTTATTAATTTATAATAAATTATGACATTATATACCTATACAAAATATATTAAATGATATAATTATAACCAAGCGTAAAGCAAAACATTCATGACAAATAACTTTCAATTATTGTAATATTCGCATAGGTTAGATTCGTCGTTATTTGTTGTCAAATCATTTAATTTTTTTTTTCACGTAGAGCATTTGCAACTTTTCTTTTTTTATCAATAACTTTTTTTTCAATCTTCCTTTATGACGGATACGATCACCCATAATTATTTATTTAATTAAATAATAATAACAACAGTAGCGTGTTTATGTTTACTGCGCGTTAAAACTATAAGTAAGACTGGGCTGTATAAGATTTTGGGGTTAAAGCTCATCCCCACAAGGGGGTCAAAGTTACAAGATTGATGATATAGGAAAAATCATTCCCCCAGAAATAAAAATCGACGGGTCCAAGCGATTTTTTTTTAAACGAACGGTATATGAGATATCGGCCGTGTTTCGTTTTGATTGGCCCATCCGGTATATTAGACAATGTTGAATGTAAATGCAAGGGAGAGACATAACTTCTAGGTCCTTAAAGGCATGCTTACAGTCTTGTCTGTAAAGCAGGTTTTTTATAATCCTAATTGCTGTACGCTGAAGCTTGAAAATATGAGACGTATTTACTGAGTGACCCCAGACTAAAATGTCATAACTAATTTTCGAGTGTATTACACCAAAATAAGTTGTGAGCATTACATTAACAAATACAATTTTGTTCAAGTTTAATAGCACGTAAATTCCTTTAGCAACTGATGAAGCAACTTGATCACAATGTTTCCTCCAAGTTAATCCTTTATCTAATAGTATTATCCAAGAAATGATATAAATTCACAATTGTTAGATTCCGATACTCAGATATAAGAATATTTCTATTCATTGTAACACAATAAGTCAAATTCGAATTTCGGCCACTACTTCTCACAAATTTATTAAAAATTAAATTCAAGCTGAATCTATTCATACAGAAACATATACCTCTTTAATATAGTTACTTCAACCTATACATGCTTCGTCTAAAGTAAAATAAATTACTTCCGGTCAACTCGGAATTTCAGATTTCATTTTATGGTAATCGAAGAGCACATTTTGTTCATTCCATGCTTATTTAATTGTAGAATTCGTAAATTACGGATATGCTTTAACATTATTTGCACAGAAGTCTCTGAACTCTAATTGATGTTTCGCGATTAACACAAAGCATCATTATCATAATGTAACGGTCAGGGCGGAAGTATGCTATGATCGTATTTATTTGAAATGCCAACGTAAATATACTCACAATCGAAATATTAAAACTGTAGGTATATAAATGTTTAAAAATATCACACTAAAATCTCCCTATATTCATATAGTCTGTGGATACAACTCAAAAACTGAAATTTGAGGATGAGTTCATTTATATAATAAACAAAAGATGAAGTTTCTCAGGAGCAGCAACAATAATGGTGAAACGAATGAGGCGTTAATAAATTGAAAATTCACAAACGTTTATGAATACTTAAAACAAATCAAATCAATTCGGTTAATTGATGCTTTCGGATGGTTTTGGTGCTTACTTGTTGAAAATTCATATCTATAGTTTTAATAAAAAATACACTTGTAATAAATTTTCACACACTTCGTTTTTATTAAACAACACATGACATGTTTCACCACACGGTGGCTTTATCAAACAATGGTTTTAAACTATGGTTCATTCCTTAAATATTAAGATTAAGAACTAGAATGATACATAGTCTTGTTACTATCCCCATGTCAGAACTAAATTATCATAAGGAATTTTCAATTATTAAAAAGATAGCAACTGATAATGGCTATAACGAAAACATTATGATTGATTTACTCAAGAAAAAAGACGTGTGGCACTCGATGACTGCCGCGGTAAAGCTATTGCATAGCTTTTTTTTCTCAACTTATGCAATTATAATTATTTATTTATTTCTAATTTATGCAGTATTTTTTTTTCTTTGATATTAATTCAAGTTACACTTTTTGAGCGTGGTGACGCTTCTTTTATTGAATAAATGAGAAGTTAATATCGTTTAAAATATTTTTATTATCTTACAATACATGTAGGTAGGTTATTCAGGAATTTGTTATCATTGAAACTATAGGTTTATGGTAACTGAATAACTGAAATAAGAAACATAAGTTTGAGACTTGATATCCTCTAAATATCTGGAAAATACCGCGTCAATTGTGGTCCCATATTTTGTTGTCGACTCTTGTGGATCATTATTCATTTTCAAATTCAATTTTTCCGAAAGAAAAGTTGTCAACCGCTCTGATTTTTTATCAGTGAAGTTGATGTTGAAATCGCCAGCCAAGATAAGTGGAAATTTATTACCATTTGTACCAAGTATTTTCGACCCTTCTTCAGTGTACTCCAGTAAAGTGCGATGAATAAAATGCTCTACCTCGTCCAATTTTGGATTCGGTTAGATGTAAATTGCTACTATGACTATGTGTAGGTCATTTCTAAGTTTGCATAAGCACGCACAAATATCTCCAACAAATGAGCGCCTAACATTAACATCGCAACTAACGTGTACAATATTTATTTCAATATTCGGAGTCATAATATTAGTTACATTATTATTATTTTGGTAAATAGCTACCCCACCTTTTGGAACAGTATCTCGTTTAAATTGAACAATACAATTGAAATTAGGTATTTCAATCGGATTATCATGCGCCATGCAAGTTTCGGTAAGAAGTAACATATTTGTTTGTCTCGTAACTGAATCTTGTAAATCGTATTTCTGACTATTTAGACATTGGCAATTGAAAGTCATTATTGAAATGCCATTTCTATTACTAATGAAATCTAAGACACTTTGAGCTGTCGTCTGAACACTATTTAAAGACAGTCTTTTGAATTCTTGCAACAAAGATGCAGTCGATGCAGCTTGCCTTCCATTATGATAAAACTTGAATGTAGAATTATCGTTTTTTGTCGTGATATACAATTTTTCAATATTAGTCACCCGAGAGAGCGCAACATAAACGAGTTCCTGAGAATGTGCTTTACTATACTCATATACTATTACGTCAAAAGTTCCACCTTCCGACTTATGTATAGTTATAGCAAGAGCTGATGTTAATGGAAAATGTTTGCGTTTGGCTATACATTTTCTATTCGATGTTAATGAAATATTTGCTGTTCGTAATTCAATGGGAACAGCGAGATTGCCGACTCTATTTTGCACTGCTAGAGCGGCTGCTTTTTGCCTTAATTATGTCACTGTCACACTGACATCATCAATAACCTACAAATTTCATACCTATTTATTTCAGTTGTAAAACAATAATGAACTACAAATTAAAAATTATCTTGGTCAAGGGTGGTTGTGGAATGTAAAACGAAATGTTAACTTTGAACCTTTTACAAGGTTGCAATAGCCACAAACGGGGTCGAAAACTGTTTTAAATTAGTTAATTTTCGATAAATCGAATGACGTTCACGTGAGGGGCGCGTAGCTCGCGAGTTAGAAAAGTGCAAATCTTCGGAACATATAACGTCTTTGCAAGGAATTTTCGCATGCGGTTTTCACTCCATGTCGTTAGTTTATGAACGGGGCCAACTAAAGAGCATAGTCTCGGGCCCCAAAATGTCGATTAAATAGGAAAATTTAATTAAAATAGAAACAGGTACTCTCAGGTCTCAGCTACGCACGTCTAACGTATAAACTCTAACTGACGCGTAGTGAACTCTTAGAGGCATATGTCAAAATCATTTCGTTCGTAGCTGATTACATAGGACGTCTGGCGTTCATGCAATTGTGTTTTTATACAATTCGAACCTTTCAATTTCGATAAGCCACGTGAAAATCCCGGAGTCTAAAGCGCTAGAGTGTTATAACATTCGTATAACATATAGAAATTTCTCACTTTTAGAAACTTCAAATTAATTAATTAATTTGACATATGTTAGGTGTTTAGGTCTTAGGTTTTTTCGTTATGGAATTTCTTGATTCGGTCGCCGACTCGCCGCGCTCAAAGCCCGCTATATGCAATAGCTTAACAACTTACAGAAAATTGAAACTACTAAGTTTAAAAATACAGGAAACCTTTTAAATGATCAGAAAGAATTTACCAATTCTCCATTATTAAATTTATTTGTAAGTAACTCTTATCCTACCGTACACGTACCTCAATCATCCCCTCCATCTTTATCTTAATTTAAATATTTAAGGATAAACCATAGTTTGTAAAATGATTGTTTGATAAAGCCACCGCGTGTTGAAACATGTCACGTTTTGTTTAATAAAAACAAAGCTTGTGAAAATTCATTAGAAGTGTATTTTTTATTAAAACTATGTTTGTTGCGTTTGCATTAATACAAATAAAACTAACTGGACAAATGAATAGTCAGATGTATTTCACTACAAGTACAGGCGATCAAATAATGTCCATTGTGTTTATTATCAACTCTCGAATTCTAATCCTAATCATACATAACAGTTTTTGACGTTGAGTCATGCCAGAAAATATGAGGTTCTCTCCAACGGATAATAGAACATTTACCATGCTGGTAAAATTAATTAATCCTGTTTATAGAAATGTTCCAATATTCCTACATACGCCCATGGTATGTGGTATGTAAACGAGATAAATTAATATTAATACAACAAAGAATAATGTATACAACACACATGGTTTGCAATTAACATTACACAAATAATTCTTAGTATTCGAGGTACTGTCAAAATAATTAATACACCATCAATAATATTACTCATATAGCCTTGAGCAAGAATGACTAAACAGATGGATAATCAGTTATTAATTTGTGTTCAAATAGTTGGGGAACCTACGTAATTCAAGCAAGGAAGAAATAATATCACAGGGTTATACGAGGGCAAAACTTATTTTATTTCTCAACATAATCTCCTTGTGGCCAGATATACTTCGTCCAACGGTTTTCTAATTTTTCGATCCCTTCCAAATAATACGATTTCGGCAATCCTTCAAAATAGGAGCTTGTTTCAGCGATTACCTCATTAGTCCAGTCATCCTGGGAAATTTTCTACAGCAAAAAAACCAAAAATTCCAATGGACTTTTTCAACGTATAAGGGGGTATTTTGGTGCGCTAAACACGATGGTATGGTCCAAATTGAGCTACCGGATACGAAACATGCCGCAAATCGCCGATTTATGGCCATTTTCGGGTTTTTCGAAGATTTAACAAAATCTATGCATTTTTATGAAAATAGTCAAGAGAGCAAAGTTGTAGTGCTCATCAACACTCATCATCTGGTTCAAACTAAATGGCGCTAGCGGTCTTGGAACTCAAAATATGGCCATTTTAAAGTGGGGAAAATGACCATTTTTGCGTTTTTCGAAGATAGGGCCGAATCTATGCATTTTTATAAGAATAATCAGGGGAGCAAAGTTATAAAAGTTAAAAATACCAGTAATCTGGTCCAAACTAGATGACGCTAAAACGGCCATATTTTGAGTTTCATGACTGCTAGCGCCATCTAATTTAGACCAGATTACGGGTATTTTTGACTACTATAACTTTGCTCCTCTGACTATTTTTATAAAAATGCATAGATTCGGCCCTATCTTCGAAAAACGCAAAAATGACCATTTTCGCCACATTAAAATGACCATATTTCTAAGAACGCTAGCGCGATCTAGTTTAAACCAGATGATGAGTCTTGATAAGCACTACAACTTTCCTCTCCTGACTATTTTCATAAAAATGCATAGATTTTGTTATATCTTCGAAAAACCCGAAAACGACAAAAAAATGGCCATAAATCGGCGATTTGCAGTATGTTCCGTATCCGGTAGCTCAATTTGGACCATACCATCATGCTTAGCGCACCAAAATACCCCCTTATACGTTGGCAAAGTTCATTGGAATTTTTTGGACCGACATTTTTGCCAGGATGACTGGACTACATCGTTGGAGCCAAATCTCTTTCAGACAAGCTTCAGGTTTGAAAATAGAAAATAATCGCTAGGGGCCAAATCTGGAGAATACGGTGAATGACGAACCAATTCGTAGCGCAATTCATGCAATTTTGCCATTGCGACTGCGGACCTGTGTGCCGGTGTGTTGTCCTGGTGGAAGAGCACTTTTATCTTTGGCAAATGCGGCCGCTTTCGCTTCAAATCGGCGTTGAATCCATCCAACAGCTCTGCATACTATACACCGGTGATCGTTTTGTCCTTTTCAAGGTAATCGATATGGACGATACCGTGTGCATCCCAAAACACTGTCGACATGATTTTGTTGGCCGATAAACCCACATTGGTCTTTTTCGGCTTCGATTCGCCATGACAAATCCACTGTTTCGACTGTTCTTTGGTGTGTTGTGATGGATCCATGTTTCGTCCACAGTGACGAAAAAAGTCCTTATCGCGTTTGAACATTGCCAAATACTCCTCTGAAGTTGTCACACGGTCGCGCTTGTTCTCAACAGAGAGCAAATGCGACAACCATGTGGCAGACAGATAGCTTTCTAATATTCTAAAATTTATGCAAAATGTTCCGTACCCGTTCGGTTGAGATGACCATAGCCTCATCAATCTCGTGCATTTTAACGTGCCGATCGTTCAATATCATACCATGGATTTCATCGACGATTTCGGGCGTTGTAACCTCAATTGGACGACCAGAACGTTCGGCCTTCTTTGTGGTCATACTACCACAACGAAAATCAGTAAACCACTTGTGAATCGTTCCAATCGATGGTGGTAATGTTCAACCAGTGATGCTTTGGTATGTGTAATTTTTTCCACGCAAAAAATAATGTTTAATCAAGACGCGAAATACACTTTTTTCCATGTTTACAAAAAAGGTGCTTGCTTTCAATGGGTGTCAAAACAGAACCGAATGACATATCTGTCTGAAAATTTTAATGCGTTCTACTTAATGCTGGTACATCACAAATGTCACGTGGGATTTTCGATTGTGGCGCCATCTGTTTTATTTTCAAGGAACCTTTCACTTTGCCCTCGTACAACGCGTGAGCTATCTGCAGTAACCAAAGTTCATAACTTTGGGAACATAGTTTGCGTGGGGGTGGGGGACAATCTTCATCGACATGTTCCTTACACTGCATATGACGGTAAAGGTATTCGAACATATGTTCCGGAACCTCATTCTGGTTGAGAAACACCACATCCAAATGTTTTAGGATGTATTCCACCGGTAGAAATAATAAGTCTCGTTTGGTCAGCTCGCTTGAAGGTTTTTCCATTGCCTTCATTAGATTATCATATACGTATCTGATGGTTGACTGCATTCCGGACCTAGGATTATCAAGAGAAAGTTGTTGCATTATCTTTGAGATAAATTTATCGTAGGGATTCATGACTGTCAGCTTCAGATGTTTACGTAGAACTGAGAAATTTCAAACATAAATGTCCACAAATCACCTGATCATACTTTTGATAAAGAATCGTTATTATAGATAATTCTAACCCCCCCACCCAGGTATCGAGCTAGTTCCTTTGGTGGTTTTAAATTTCCAAAAGAGTCAAAGTATTCCACTTGGTTATTTATTTTTCTAAAGGCCACCCAATGAGTACCGTTGTTTTTTATCGAATCCAAATTCATAATGGCGCATTCTTGGCCCTAGGGGGGTTTCCTAGGTAAATTGTCCCGCATAAAGACACCACGAAAATGGGGTATTTTTATTTTTTTCAAAGTCCACCTACCCCTGGTTCCACAAATGAGGGGCGTAGAGGTTGTATTGTGAGTTCTAGAGTTACTTCACTATCTCATCTGACACAGTATCGACAATGCCAAAATTCGATTGGTATGTTCTGACTACGACATGGCGTAACTGTTTCTTTTTACCAAAAACAATTTCATCTATGGTTGAATAAGACAATTCATCCCCCCCCCCTCCCCATTAATGCGTAACAAAATAACTTGGAAAATGATGAAGTTAGACAAAACCCCCACAAAACTTTTGCACCTCCGATATAATCATTTGCTTCCATTCATACAGAATATTCCTGAACTGAATTTTCGATTTAGGCCTCCCTTGAAAAGTTATGACCTTTAAAAGATGGCAGCTGAAATATAGATTTTGTTGGTTATCTCAGAAATAAGCTAGTGTGATCATTCTGACCTATTGGTCCATTTTATTCTTTACCGGAACATGGTGAAATAAACTACCCTTAATAAAGACAGCTTTTCCTTTTTTCTAAATTTTCAGATATAACAATATTGTTTAGGTATATCCCCATCACACAAACTTATTTATCTCTTTCAGTTTTCGGGTAATAACATAAAATCATTTTTATCATATTAACCTATGCAAAGATATAGACAATTCAATTGATGACACTATTACAAAATTAACACTAACTGGCCCATCAAATTTGTTTTTTTTTCAAGTGGGGTTATTTCTGCGATAACCAATAAAACCTACATTTCAGCTGCCATAAGCAACTTTTTATGGGAGACCCAAATTGGAAAATTGTATATGAAACACCCCCCTTCAAATCGGGTACGGAGGTCACCGTTTCATTTTTATTAGGTAGTTCCAGAACACTACTTACAGTAATAAATAAAAGACATCGAATTTTGGAAATACACTGAAAGCTATAGGTCCTAAAGAAGCTAGTTACTCGAATGTGGGCGCCTTCTTGATCAATGTACATAAACATAGAAAGCCACTTAGCTTAACTTTATATTCAAATAAATGTTCAGCGCTAGTTAAATATCTCAGAGTACGTTATGTTAATCATTTCGTTATGATTATTTGATTTCATATATTGATGTTGAATTCTTGGAGCAATAGAAAAAATACTTACTGTATATGAAATGAGTCTTCCGAATATTCAAGATCAGGGAACACCTCCATACGTTGTTACCTTTCAAGGTATGAATCATATAGCCGAAGGCCAAATACCTAACCTACGATTTATTGCTGAATTTCACAAGTACTTTTGCCAGCAACAATTATATATCAACAGAATTTTCAAAATATGGAGTCAATAACGTTGAGTTTAGATTATGAATAGTATGTTTCTAAACTAGACCATATATATAGGTATGTAACATAATTAATATGACCTACATTATAAACAATATAATATAATTGAGGGTTTGCTAATTATTTTACATTACCAGAGTTGAGAAATGTGCTAAGAACATAGTAAATACTCACACTAAAAACTAGTCTACCAAATTTGAATAACACCCCCGCACTTATTCAACCACCACAATTTCATTAATTATCGTCTGGAATTGAATTTGAATTGATCTATTACAGCTACTTGATAAACATTAATTTCCTGAATTGCTCAAGTGGTAAAAATTGTAAATATTGATAAAAGACACATTTAAACAAATACACGTTATCAGACCTAGCGGTGCGCGTCCCTGTCCACGAAAACAAGAAATCGAACTGTCAGTTGTCGCCGCCCAGCTGATTACGTTTGGCATTATGTTGCTATGTTCATTGCACCTCTGGAAATGTGTTCCACGTGTTTGTCCTATTCTGTATGCTTCGCATTGGTCGATTTGAATCGAAAATTCTAAATTAACCAATGAAACACTCTTCCTGGCCGACAGTATTTGAAGTGAACCGAATGAGTAACACATTTGTTGTAAATCAATACCACAGTGAAGATAGTCATTTCGTGTTGGCGCCTACGTATACGTTCGCTAGGCCGTATTCAATAAACAGATAAGTCGGTTTGTTCTATGCTGCATAGAGAAATCTGAAATATGCCTAAACTTTAAAGCAAAAATGGCGGACGGACAGTTACCTGCCGGGTGGGAAAAACGTTTAAGCCGATCGACTGGTGTGTTTTTAATTAATTTTGTGTTATTTTATTCCCAAACTTTGTTTATATGAATGGTTATTATAATTAACAATTTTTTCTAATCATTTCTCTTCAAGATCTGTTTCTAAAACCATATACTTGAATAGTTCTTGAACAATTAGATTGAAGATTTTGAAATACTACTAATCTATTTATTAGATTGTAAGGAAAAACGAAAGACTAATTGTTACTTCTTTTATTAGGTCAACATTATTACTTGAATATATACACTAAAGAATCCCAATGGGATGTTCCAGAGAAGCCTGCGGAACCTGTATCCACTGTTGGTCCAGAACAAGTTCAATGTTCACATTTACTAGTAAAACATAAAGATTCTAGGCGCCCATCATCGTGGCGAGAAGCTAATATTTTACGATCAAAAGAAGAAGCATTAGATATGGTGAAAGGTAAATTATTCGAGGCAAATTCAAATATTTGACATGCTTATTATTAATGTTGAATATTCTAGTCATGTAATCAGTATATACGAGTATATATTTATTATTTTTGCAGGTTATAGAGAACAAATTGTTCAAGGAAAAGCTTCATTTGCTGATTTGGCATCTAAATATTCAGATTGTTCTTCGGCAAAAAGAGGAGGTGATTTAGGACCTTTTGAAAGAGGTGCTATGCAAAAACCATTCGAAGAAGCATCTTTTGCATTAAAAGTGGGAGAATTATCGGAACCTGTCTTTACTGACTCTGGTGTTCATATAATTTTGCGTACAGTTTAGATAACTCTTATTTATGCTGGTAGTTTACTACTACCAATCATTTTGTTTGTTCACATCAATTTTCAGAGATAAATATAAAAACAAATTTCCGTTTTACCCTTTTCATTTGATGAAATTACTGCTGTATTCTTGTAAATAAATGTTGCTCATTGCTACACAGGAACTATCTGTATGATCTCTAAATTTTTGAAACTTTAAATTTTAAATAATATTGAGCTATATTTCAAACATTCCTCCTAAACTGTTTCCTTCATGTGGTGATCTGAGAAAAATCTTTGGGAAGAGTTCAGAATATCATTACCACTTAATATGATACAATGGACATCTGTCATGTTTGTTCCCCGTATAATGTGTTAACAAGATTGATCATTTTATTTTGATAAACAAAAAGTGTTTCTCAAATGTTTGAAGCTATCTGTTTGTTACGTGTATTTGATATTAATCAGACTTGTATCTAAATTGGATATTTTGTTGTAATAAGACAATATTAACTGTGTTCAACTTATTTCAATGAATTCTGCAGATGCCTAAATTCAACTTTGAAAAGAAAGATAATCAAATGTTTGTCATTTTGCTCAATTAGTACATATGGAAATACTGCATCACCATCGATCAATTTTCATTAAGGTACAAAATCCTCATACCAAATAAATATTCCTTTAAGTTGAAAAGTAATTTGATGCAAACATACTTTTCGGAGAGGCTATTTGCCAATTTCACTCTTTCAAATGAATAAAAAATTATACAGGGTGTCCCGCATAAGAACCGACACACAGCATGAGTATGTAGGGGGCCCCAAAATATGATGATTTAATGCAACTTACCTCTATACCAAGTAGCACCCCTGAGAAGTTATAGGCCCTCAAAGTTGGATTTTAAATTTTGAAAAAAATTAATATCTCAATTATACTTGAATTTAGAAAAACCAAATTTGGTACACGTTGTATGCATTCCAAGAGTATTAATCGACAGTAAGTAGAGTTCAGTTGGATCATTTTAAAGGGTTGATAAGGGATGGTGCACCCTTAAACTTTGACAGAATTTTTAACCCAATCGCAATTTCAAAAAAATATTAATTTTTTTTATGGGAAATTTTGTTTTAAAACTTTTCTTACTCTTGTAATTTTTCAATAAACTTTGTCGTTTTCGAGGAAAACGTGAATAAATAAAAGCATATATGTAGCTATGTTATTTAAAATCATCGAAATTTCAATAGTTGGCTTTGAAATTAAACTTCAAACTTGACAATCAGAAAACTAAGTAATTTATTTTAGATAATAGTTTGTTAAGTGTGTTAAAAATGACCGGAAAATTTTCATTTAGAATTCTTGTGGTATGTGGGTCATCTTCAATTCTATTCAAAAGTATTTCTTCGTTTTGTCCTGTTATTGCAGTAGCACGTACTCGAGCCCGTCGCTAAACATTGGGAAAGGTTTCTCTATGGGGAATCACACGATTAAGGAATCTTCTGCGATACTCAACACTTTTTCTGAAATTTCCTTCACAGAAACCTAATACCAATAACATGTCAACTTACTCACTAAATGAAAATGTTCCGGTCATTTTAACACACTTAACAAACTATTATTTAAACTAAATTACTTAGTTTTCTGATTTTCAAGTTTGACGTTTAATTTCATAGCCAACTTTTGAAAATTCGATGATTTTAAATAACATAGCTACATATATGCTTTTATTTATTCTCGTTTTCCTCGAAAACGACGTTTATTGAAAAATTAAAAGAGTAAAAAAAGTTTTAAAACAAAATTTCCCATAAAAAAAAGTAATATTTTTTTGAAATTGCGATTGGGTTAAAAAATTCTGTCAAATTTTAAGGGTGCACCATCCCTTATCAACCCTTTAAAATGATCCAACTGAACTGTACTTATTGTCGATTAATACTCTTGGAACGCATACAACGTGTACCAAATTTGGTTTTTCTAAGTTTAAGTATAATTGAGATATTAATTTTTTTCAAAATTTAAAGTTCCACTTTGAGGGCCTATAACTTCTCAGGGGTGCAACTTAGTATAGAGGTAAGTTGCGTTAAATCATCATATTTTAGGGTCCCCCACATGCTCCTGCTCTGTGTCGGTTCTTATGCGGGACAGCCTGTATATGCTTCAGAACAAATTCAACATTAGCTACAAATTTATCAATAACATAGAACTAGACTAAGACATTGCAATATTCCATTACTTTCAAATCGGTAACAAAATTTATTTCTTTATAATGATTGAAAATCCATAAATTCAATAATTAGTTTTCGGATATTTTGATGAAACGTGTTTGCTTAAGGAGTAAACTTATTCCCTATTTATTTGATAAATCAAGTTCCCAAAGTGTTATATTTCGACACCATTTCACATGTAATTATTTTTTTGGTACTAGCTATGCATTGATTTATCAGTTCTAGATTCAAAATGAGTTTAAAGCAGTTCAATATTAGGATACTGATTAAAAGTTCAAAACAGATTCCTACCATTTTTTCTTTGTTTTACTGACATTCGACTATTTCAAGTATCTACATTCGTTATAAAACATGTAAATGTGTAAAAAAAATTATTTTTAAAATATGTTGTTTTTTTTGTATTATTTCTTATACTAGCATAAATTTATTGACTGATTGATACTTCCATTTGTTATTAATTTCTCATATTAATGCACAATAAATATTATTGCACATTTTTAAAGTTTCTTCTTCCAATTACATTGAAAGTGGTGATTCAATAGGCATACCTGTCCGCATGATTTTTTGACAGAAGCTGGGCACAGCCACCTGTAGGGCTTACCTCAAAGCTGAAAATAGATGAGTTGATTCAAGGAGACATACAAGGCATTTATCTTGTTAATTATTCCTAACTCGAACAACTAAATGTGAGGTCCCTTGGCTTGAGTTGAATTACCTCATGAATCATTTGCATTCGGTATTCAAACTGTAGATACAAATATTTACATTAAGAAGTATGAATAATTATATATAAATTCTTGGGAAATGGGTCACATTGACAAATGTCAATTCGCCTTTATGTACGTTTCTGTCCCACTACCATCATCAGAAGACGTTTGAAAACTAATGCATGTCACTAAAGCTCGGGATTCCTCGAACTAAATGCACTGCGCGTTATCGCATTCATTTCAATTAAAAATGTCTACGTTGTAACAACGAACGAAACACGAATAATTGAAAATTTAACACAATGTGTAAAATATGTGAATAAGTATTAGAATACCACTACACAGTAATGTGTATATTCTTTCCCCCAAATCGATACAATGTTAAACAGATGTGTTTAAAATTTTATGGCTACGATAGAAAAGATCTTTGCTGTACCGAATTACTAATTTATTCTATCAGCTTTCTACAAAACAAAGAAATATGTAGAAATTCGCAAGTGTTTAATTAATCAAATTTCTTTATAATGTTTAAAATTGTGTTTATGTAGAAAGCTGATACAATAAATCAGTTTTGCCGGTACAACAAAGATCTTTTCTATTGTAGTGAGCAAATTTCAAACGTTTCACATTACACCGATTTGGGGCAAAGAGATTTTTGTTGTCAGATCAGACCGTTCTCTTTCTTTCTCGAGATATGACATATTCCACTATAAAATCATTACTGTGCAATGGTTGTCTAATAAATATTCATATATTTTACACATTAATCTGTTACATTTTGAATTATTCGGTGTTTAGTGCAATTCATCATCATCATCGTTTGAGGGGAGGAGGCTTAGCCTTCAAATGTACTTAGGTCACTTACCTGGGTTCATTGTGCGTCCAGTGCTCAGAAGCTTATTTTATTCTAGCAGGTTTGTAGCTCGCCAGAAACCCAGAATATTGCCAGTGCTGGCTTCCATAAATTCTTGTGGGAGCAGTTTTGATTCTTCGAAGTGTCTGTGTCTGAGGGATGCTAATGCTGGGCATTCCAACAGGATGTGAGAGGCAGTTTCTTCCGCCTCTGCATTTTCTACAGATAGGGTCACCTGCGATGCCCATAGCATGATGGTGTTTGTTAAGACGACAGTGACCGGTTAGGATTCAAATCATCTCTCTGATGTCGCTTCTGTTCAGAGAACGGAGCTCCTTTGAGAGCCTAGGCACAGGCTCTTTGATGAAGAGATTGGCGTGCCTCATGCGTGGTGATTCTTGCCACAGTTGAGACCACTCTTTATCCAGTTGGCCCAGAAGGGCGTGACCCCACACGCAATTCGGTAAAGCCACCATTGGCCTGGGAGTCGGCCATTTCATTTCCTTCAACTCCATTGTGTCCAGGGACCCAGATGAGTTGAACTTTATTCCTCCTGGCTAGTTCAGCTGGTGTATCTCTGCATTCTTTGATAAGCCTAGATGAGACTCTGGGCGAGTTGAGACCTCCCAGTGCCAACCGGCTGTCTGTACAAATATATATGCGCCTATTTACATAGTTTCTTCGCAAGTTTTCCATGGCACAAGTCAATATTGCACAGACCTCCGCCTGAAAAACCGTGCAGCAAGTGCCTAGAGTAACTGAGATAACGATCTTTGGCCTTTTTAGGTACACTCCCGCCCAAGACGCGTGGCCTACCTTGTACCCATCAGTGAACCATACTAGCCCACCTGGTGGCAGTAGGGTGAGAGTTTTGTTAGTTTAGTGCAATTAGTTCAAGGAATCCCGCGCTTTTGTAACGTGAATTTAGTTTCCAAACGTCTTCTGATGATGGTACTGAGTCCGAAACGTACGTAAAGGTATTTCCCAAGAATTTTACATATAATTTATACGTGGGTCAAGAATCATTTTCATATTAAGAAGTATGCCAAAGTTCCTATGCTGCTACTAAAGGCAAGCAGAGTCGAAATTCGTAAGCGATGCATGTATTAAGTTCCCTCTCCCTGTAATTCTGCGGAAAATCGATCAATGTCAAAGAATTTTAGCACACTAACAACACATGTTTCATGTTTCAATAGATTCTGACGAATATATGCTAAAATTTTTCTTGGTGCAAATGAAAATCGCAATGTTGGATATTATACGGTCAAGAAGAATTCTAGTCTTCTTGTATACAGGCAGTCAGATGCCTGTTTAATGTATGGTACCATTGTCAAACGGAAAATCAAACAACGTAGTTTCTTCAATTTATTGGGCTTTAACGTTTATTAATTGTTTTCAACACTTGATGGTTAATTTTCAGGAAAATTAGAAATAAGTAATCTAGATCCTAAGTGTCCCATTCTCATATAATGAGTGCTATAATGTGTAAGGGTACAAAGATTTTGTGTTTGCCATCTTAGATTATGTAGGTATTTATAATGGTGCACTTATTTCCATTAGTTTGTAGGGATTGGAATTACTAATAAAGGCTAATTCATCATCCTGTCCTGAATATGGGTGGATCCACTTTCTTTCTCTATAATATTCTGTACAACTCAAGAATTCTTTTGTACTGTAATTTTCCACTTTAATTGGAATAAATGGGTCCAATTGTTCAAACCCTTCTTTTCCCAATAAGTACCTGAAACAAAATTTCGCTTATTAATGTGTATTCAATTTTTTTTAATTTTTACTACACATGAGGAAAACCTATAATGTTCGTAGAACATCGTCCGAGCTTACTGCGAATGATCAGCCGCATGGAACCACAGTTTCAGTTGATATGTAATGGCGACTGGGTATGCGCTGCACAATATGGCTTGTACCCCTAAATACACGGAATCTGTCCTTTCCACATACTGGTCAAACAGTCTCAAGGCTTTCGGGAAATAGAGATCGCTCGGGGTTTTGTTTATGATTACGCTGAGTCGCGTCGGACAAATGCCAATGTGATACAGAACACTCACACTTATTTTAAGAAGGATGTGATGATCATTCATCATAATGGATGATGGAACAAACTTACCATTATCGAAGCCATATTAAGAATATATTCCACATATCTTTGAGAGAAGTATCAAGTTGAACAAGTTGAAAATCAGAAATCTCATAGACCAATTTACATTATTCTGAAACTTATATGAATGACGATTCTTCTTAAAATGCGTTTCGCAGCTCTGTATCACACTGACATTGACGTCCGAAGCGACGCAGCGTAATCATAAACAAAGCCCCGAGGCGCTCTGTTTTGTACAGGGGTTTGGCTTTACGCTCCAAGTAATTCTTCAATCGTAAGCATGTAATGACAACACGAGGAGGTAGGGGGTGATGACGCCCCGAATGGGCTATATCTCACCGATCGCTCCATTCACAGTGCAGTGGAGCGAACTGCTGGAAATTTGGGGAGGGCATGTCTGCTGGATGGGTATGTGGAGGTATAAAAACCCCCAAAACTTGATGATGTATCAAACGACGATCATAGGAAATTACTAATCTTCAAAGAGAAACAAATTTTGGTAAAAACCCCACCAGTTATTTTGTTCAGACAATGGATGCCGTCGGTTTCATTAATTAATAGAACACGCAAATGCAAATCAGAAGTAAAGCTGTTACTATAGACTTATACAAGTCTATATTTAGTGTCGTTTCAAAGATATTGAATGTTAAATTTGATGAAATTATGGCTCAAATTCTCACACATGGGAAGAAATCATCACATTTTGGCATATTTTGATCTAGGATTGAACACTTTACAAATCAAAAATATCACTCGAGTTTTCATTCTGACCAAGCAAGCATTCTATCATGAATATATCCAATTTGGAGGTAACTACAGCTCTGCAACCAACAATGTAAGCTAAAAGATAAGTTTCATTGTCCAAATCTAGTACATGGAACCATAATGCAATTGATTAAATGAGGTTGTGAAGTTATACAAAATCAATTATATCCTAGAAACCATATCATGCACATAATCTTAAAATTCCTTGGTACATTGGTCACCGTCGCCTATCAGTGTTTGTAGAATATAGGAATGAGTTCTTTTAGTATATTAAATCTTTGAATTTTTTCAATTAATTACAGCTTAAAACAACCAACTATTCTATTACCTTGGATAATATGAAGTTCGATCTTTGTCAATAATAGCTAGTTCATCTACACTTACAACTATGGCACTATTATTCCAATCAAATTTGGTTAGGTTTAGAAAAGCTTTCGTTATTGTAATTTTCTGGGGATGTACAATTTCTTTTTTTTCTGTATATACCCTAGTTTTTGGATGATAAAATGCATTAAACCCATCTATGACCACTAGGGTTTTACATTTTCCAGCTTGAGTCAGTTTTTTTATTTCTTCTGCTATTCTGACTACACAATCTGATGCATATTTTACTCGATTGATTCCATGGTCTATAAGTTCTAAAATATGTGCTCCTTTTTCAGTTTTTTCTCGCTTACTCCAAATGTATTCTTCAGAAATTGTTAGATCATCTTTACTTAATATATGTGCATTTTGGGTTCTAAAGTGAAGGAGCCAATCGGCTGCATCAATGTTTAGGTCAATAAAACCCTCACATGTTTCTGAATTACTACTCTCTTTACACCTTCGCATCCAATTTGCTACCCAAGGTACATGAACTAGCAGAAAACCTGCTTTGTTACCGAAATGCAGAATATGTGCCAGTGACATCGATTTACCACTTCCCTGTACTCCATACAGTACAAATCTCACAGCTGGTTTAGAGTAATCTAAAGATTTTAAGCTGTGTATCACTTCCAATGCAGGTTTTCGAATCATAAAGCAAGTTTCATTAAACGTCTTGCTCAACCTACCAAATGACTTTGGAATCCCACCATGAGGAAATATATTCTCTTTGTCTTGAGGTGATAATGTGTAAAACTGTGCTAGGTTATTTCTTGAATGGTTTATTGGATTTGTTTCAAGACTACGAAAACTTTCTAACCTATCATCTAATCGCAAGTTAACGGATGTACTATAAAATTTCGAGTACTTGGGAATATTGGCCAATAAGGCCAATCTTGATGATGTCTTCAACATCTCTAGATTAATTGCTCTGGCTGAATAACAACATTCGGTGGAGTAAATATCTCATGCCCAATAAAAGTTTGAACTCATGAACTGGCTATTAAATATTATGGTTCTTCTTTATAATATGGGGTAAAACTGTGAATTCAGCTTTTTGACTGTTTGTCTAATTCAAAACCTGAATTCAGTAGGAAGAATTCCTAATTCCTAATTTAAAAAATGTTTGAGGTTATCTATAGAATAGAAGAGTGAAGTTATTAATAGGTTTTGATTTCATTGGCCTTCTGTGTCAATTTTTCTTCAAGAAGTAAGAGCAAAGAATTATGAATCATTTAGTATTATGTGGTTTAGGCTTCTTATAGCTCTTACATAATCAAATTGCACTAGTCTTCAGTGGTTGAGCAGCCCGATACCACGGATATTGCCATTGATTTTTATGTGACTACGCAACGATTTCTCGACTCTGAGCCTTAGATGTAGTGATAGGCTAGAAGGCTGGAAATGCTAGAATTCACTACTCAGGAATATATCTTTTTCCCCGCCAACATCCTCGCAAAGTTTAAATTGAAAAATGCCTTTATAGTTGTTGGATGTAAATACATTTGAACTTCTTAAAACCGTATATGCGTGTAGACTAATTGTATGTAAAAGAGAAGATAAAATTATTTACAGTATACCCATACCTTCCCTTGCAAGTCGATTGTTGTTACGATAAAAAATGAAATTTAAAATTTCCAACATAAACATGAACTTAGGATGCCTTTTGCAACGCACTTTATTCAGTCATAAGACTTATACTCGCTTATTTACAAGTAAAAAAAAGGTATGTAGAGGGTATTGCCTAAGCTCACGAAGAGTTGGGCCCTATAATTAATTAATACTTTCATATTTTGCACATTTTTAAATATGGGTATATTTACTATCATCAAATATCTTCTAAGTCAATTTCGGCTAGCTGAATATTAAATTATAATTGAAATTTGAATAAATAAAACAACTGCTTTTAACATGTGCATTGGAATATACATTAAAAGGCTTATTTATTCAATAAACTGTTCCTTTATTATTTAGACATAGGTACCTACCGTAACAATACAAATAAGACGTTTTATAAATAGGAAATAGGAAGTACCTACCTAAATCAATTTGACATGAAATATATATTAAGCAGATTGCACAAAATTTAAAATGTTTCTATAACAAAAATACATGGGGGATCATATGTCTATGTTAGAGAAGACCAAGTTGCCGAAGATATTGCTTCATCGAGTATTTCGCCTGTAGAAAATCACTTTGAGTATTCGTCGGTTGTGAGTAAGTCCTTCAAAGTAATAGTTATATGTTTGTATAGACCTCCAAATGGTAACATTGACGTATTTTTTGAAAATCTGGAAGGGTTGCTACATAAAAATATAATATTATATTATGTGGTGATTTCAATATAAATCTATTAGTATCTAACATTAATACAAAACTATTTTTCGATTTGATCAGCTCATTTAATCTTCAACAAACGATTTTCGAACCCACCAGACAATCTAATCAGTCGAATACTTTGATAGATAATATTTTCTGCTCCAAGATATCAGGAAATTTACAATGCAACGTATTAACGACTGCTTTATCAGACCTCTGTATCTTGGCATACTCTATTCAACATGGAGGACCCGAACGATGCATATAACCTTTTCATATCAAAAATGAGCAACTTTTCAAGTGCAGTTTTCAGGGAAAAAGAAGTAAAAATATCTGCTACTATATATTGGATTACAAGAGAAATAAAATCTTTAAGTGAAATCAAAATAAAGTTGTATACATTGAAATGTAAATAACTCATATCAACCGCGAGATATAATAATCGGCTTACAAAATACCTGAAACTCAAGGTAGATCAAGCAAAGCAATGTTCAAACAAAATCTATTGAATAATGGCATAATAAAAGTAAGGCTATTTGGAATATAGTTCATGCACAAACAGGAAAACCAATAAAACAAAATAATTTCCTCGATAATTTCGAAAATACCAATACCTTAGAAACACTCAATGAAATGAATTATTTTTTCGTGAATCAATGTAAGGATACAATAAATAGCTCGTGGTGATATATCTACATTAATCACCTTAATTAAAGAAGAAAACAGTATTTTCATGCACCCAGCTGATAGCAATGAAGTATACAAAGTATTTATGAGTTTGAAAAATACTCCTTCATCGAGCCATGATAGAATGAATGTTAAATTAATCAAACTTGTAGCGCAAGAAATAACTTAGCCGTTGGTGCATCTAATAAACTTATCTCTAATATCTGGAGTATTTCCAGATAAATTGAAATTAGCAGCTATAAAACCAATTTTCAAAAATGGCGAGAAAGATAAGATCGATAACTATAGACCTATAGCTTTACTCTCCAATTTTAGTAAAGTATATGAAAAGATTATTTATGCTAGATTGTCTAATTTTTTTGAAAGATTCAACATTATCTCAGACAAACAAAACAGACAATGATTAGAGCTGTCTACCAGACTCTAGGTAAAATATTTGATTCTATCAACAAGGATGAAGCAACTGCACTTCTTTGTTCAGACTTGTCAGAGGCTTTTGATAGTATTGATCATTCAATTCTGTTGGCAAAGCTGAACTTATACGGCATCAGAGGGGCAGCACATAATTTACTTAAATCATATCTTGAAAATAGAAGTCAATATACTAAATCTTCCAATAATTCAAGAAATAGCATGAGGTCTGATATAGTATATGTGAAGAAAGGGGTCCCCCAAGGACAAATATTGGGGCCGCTGTTGTACATTATCTATATAAACGATCTACCTGCTGCAATCAACATTAATATTTCACAATATTCAGATGACACTGCAGCTGCAATTTCAGAGTTGACAAGTTAAGATCTCCAAAATAATACCTTCAAAATCATTGATTCTTTCAACAACTGGTTCACAAAGAACAATTTAACTTTAAGTATAGATAAAACTAAATTAATCACATTCAACTACTGTAAAAATAATAACAGGACAGAACTTACCGATGGCAAAAGTATGTTGAGACTCTCTGCCCATACAAGTTTCTTAGATATAGAAGTTGATTTACGGTTAGATTGGAGACCTCATATAAATCATGTAGCTAGCAACATTTCAAAGTATTGCTATGCACTGAGAACGTTATCGAGTCAAGTGGGGATTGATACAGCACTAGCTGCATATCATGCATATGTGAAATCAAGGCTGCAAGTAATTTGGGCCAACTCCGCTGAGGCATCCCGAATCTTCATCTTACAAAAAAAGTGCTTTGCGAAATATATTCAGGCTCAAGAGAATGCAGAGCTGTGTGAGCTTTTTCGTTAAGTATAAAATACTCACCTTCTATTCTCTGTATATTTATGAAGCGTCTTGTTTGTCCGAGATAATCCATCTCTATTCATGAACAACGCTGACAATCATGAGTATCAAACAAGATTCAAGGAAAATATAAAATGCCAAAAATTGAATTACACTTATCTGCAAAAAAATGTTGAGTTTTCGGCAGCAAAAATATTTGACACACTTCCACAAGCATTTCGCTCTAAACCTAGGAGTGTTTTGAAATCCATTCTGAAATCGTTTCTCATTGCAAGGGCTTATTACACAATTGATGAATACTTTGATGATAACCTGGTCAGCTTAGTATGAAATCAATCTTTACTAAACTGAAATATTTTATATTCAAATAGTTTTCATTCTCCTAAATTTTATCATGTATTTATGATTGTAGGCTAACGCCATTCATTTTTTCTTTTTTTCTTTTCTCTTTTTCTTTTACTGGGACCTGTTCTACACCCATAGGGGTTCCTATGAATATATGAAATAAATTACTTACTTACTATAAAATTCAGATATTTATAAATAAATTTGATTAAAAATTTATATTACGCCAATTATACAAAATTATACTTCTTTTTTTTTGTTTTGTTTGTTTTTAGGGTTTTTCGGAATATGATATACAAACCTTAAACTATTTTAATATGTGATAAATTTTGTGTAATATAATTTCGCCTTTATGAAGGGTCCAGGAACGTCGGGAGCCGCAGTCTAATAAGCCTGTGCGTAAACGAGCATGCTGTAATCTAATGAAAGAGGAATCCCATCAACATTTAGTCATAAATATTTGTTTAATCACTTCATACTTCACGTTTGGATAATAATGAATGCAATAATATTTAGATTCGTAGATTAAACAGCCTATTATCGTCGTTACTTAACACAATCCCATAAAATACTAATTACAAATTATAAAACATCGCAGCTCATGAGTACGAAGTATATTGCTAAGAATAACCAGGCGATGATGATGTTCGGTTTGGTCAGTAAGATCTGAACGTTTAGACAGTGTATCTCTGGGACTCACTTGAAAGATGTATTAATAGGCGACATGAGTTTCGTCTGAAAAATAGTGATTTGGAATAAACATAGGTACGTCAAATTTTATTTATATTGTTTGAATTGCTCCTTTCAACGGTTTGTTTGTGCTGTTGTAGAGACGTTATGTTTCATTTTAATGAACATTGATTGGCAGGATGTTCGTTTTGTTTAAAAACAACAATATTTATTCTTGGAAATATGTGTAAGCTCGTTCTATTTGATCGATGATTAGTATAGATAGTCCGTTTTATAATAATCACAACAGTCTATCTACAAAAAGTGAGTGGTTAACTATTTCATAATAAAATTTAGAAGAATGTTTGAATAAAATTAATGAGGCATGGAAAAAATAATACTCAAAGGCCATAATCACGAAATAGGTAGTTAAAATAATTACTCATTCATCAATTATTGATAGCCCCCAAAAGTAAGAATACCGAAGGAATTTCTATAGATTATAAATCCTGTGGGCTCACATCTGGTTTAAGAGTCCTCGAGTGTTGATGCCAATGATCGAGATCAGCCTTTACTTGAAAAACTAGAATGGATATAAACTTTAAACACTCCGAAACAATAGGCAATTCAGGACCATCGCGATGAGATCATTGAGCTAATATCCTTTGGTTTTGCGGAAACGATTCAAATCTGAGGCTCTCATATTGAATAAAAAGGTCTATCGTTCTATTAACAATGTAACGGACCGAGTTAGATGAATAACTAGAATATATGTTTAGTTATATAGTGTCATAAAAAGAAGCAAAGAATGGATATATGAAGTGTTACAAGATTTACTTTGATGATTGAAAAAGCAAATATAATACAAATATGGAGTAATATTCATCATGTTGATCAATTCAAAGTGTATTAAGTGTTAGTGTAAATGGTACCTTCAGGATGTTGATTTTAAAGTGTGCTCTGAAATAATCATATCCAAATCTAGGTGTAAATGTGGTCTCCTACAATGAGCAAATAATCAATCGATGCTAAAGAATTCGTACATAATGAATAGAAGGAACTTTCGATGGAATGAGTATTCGATTAGTTAGTACGTACATATTTCGACTTGTTCGACTTGTGCATTTAGACGGTGTTTCCGCAATAAAAAAAAAGACACTGTGCACAATAAATTCGAATATTAAGCTTTCACTAAGACGATTTGAAAAGAAGAGACATTCTAAATCCTTTGAAAATTAATATAATTAAATGAGTTGGGCTGATATCTATTAAACATCAAATGTTTACCGCAAATCACATTGAAACAAGTTCTTTGAAGATGGTAAAAGCTCAATAATATTATCTCACCTCAAGAGCATATACCTCCTTCATTCCGTCGTTATCGAAACCATAGAACTGAAAAGAGCTAAGAATGTTATAAATATTATTCTAATATTTCTAAGAACAGTAATTGAATATCATCATATCGTTTTTATCTTGTCTTCTCATTTTTACAACTTAAATGTAAAAAGGAAGCAGTTTTTAACGTTTGTCCACATTCACAATCGCCATAAATCAATCAATCAATCTGAACGGTGGTGGATAAGTCCGGAGGACTTAGACCGCTTGATTTGGTCCATTGTGAACCCCTTAATACAAAAATCAGTTCAGCAGGCCTAAGGCAGTGCCGAAGGCTAAGATAGTAATATCTCTTATGGCTTGAAGTAATATCTCTTATGGCTTCAAGCGGCATACACATCCTCCATACTGTGGCCATTATTTTGATTTAGATCCACAATCGGCAACCTAAACACCGGAAATCAATCGGTTCTACCAACATTCGAGGGATACAAGCAAAGTATTGCATTATATTTTTAGAATGGTTATCTTAATTTAGTGTGAATAATAACTAAAATTTAAAGAAATAACAGTAACACCCTGGTTTGTGTTGAGTTGAATATCAAACATTAGTAACCAAATTTCCACAGTGACCATGTAGTTCTGAGGTATAAATGAGATCCTAATATTATGCTCCAAGTGATAACTGCAAAAGAATAACTAGACGATGTTAAGGGGTATACATGTAGAACAGTGTTTGGTCTAAATATTGAATATTCTTGTGAATATATTTTTTATACAAAATTGAGGTATCATAATTTCGTATAACGGATTTGGACTGGTACCAAAAGTTTTGGAAGAGAAGACGAATGATGAAAAGGTGATCTCAGAAGCTAACAGACGCAAATAAGTACCTACTTAGATAGGAGAAGATTTCTAGGAATACCACACTTGTGAGGAAGAAAGAAATGAAACCGCATTAAACCATTCAGAGAACATGTAATCAAAAATGGCGCCCCATTTCATTGATTTCGGAATGCAAAAACTTAAGGGACCCTATTAGGAAAACAGTTGATGGAAAACCTAGTGAAGCTGATCAAAACAAGAAAGCAGATGATTTCTGGTTGAATAAGAGAAATATAAAAGTTTTAAATCAATTCACTACGAAAGAGTGTTTATAAATAGTGTGATAAAAAATTCAAAAATTCCTGTCTGGAATCGCGGTATATAGAACAGTCTGTACGACATTGCCCACATACCAATTGATGTCCTTGTCGCCATTGAAATCGAGCATATTTTAAGGCCAAAAAAACTTTTGAATAAATGATTGTATCGGTACACACAGAGACGATGTATAAGTGAAGTTAATCAGGCATTGTTTGATATGCGAGATTGAGTTGGCACCCCCGAACAGTCTTATCCTGTTGGCATAAAACCAATATAATGATATTTAATGAGATTGACTGACCCACTCTTTATATAGATCAATTCGAATGGAATTGTAAGTCCTAGTCGTTATATTATAGCGTGCATAATAAACGTGTATTGAGCTATTGATGTAATTTTCAGGTATGTAGGTGCATAAACAAATTTACTTCTCATTTGTTCGGTGAAATCCGAATTGACATTTGTATTACTCCTCATCATCTTTCATCCATCTGTATAATTTAATTATTCTCATTTTTAATAGTATCAGCCATCCAATTTTGAACATATTTTAAATATTCACATGACCTTCAATTTTCATTTCGAAAACGAAAAATAAAACAATATGTAATAAGGGTTTAGTACTGGTTATTTCCAATATTTGAAAACAAAATCATTTTTAAAAAATTAAAATTTGATGTAAAATTAAAACATCTAGGGGTTGCCAGATTTTGCCAGATGTTTTCTGTGTAGTATCAATAACAAATGTAGCTTGAGAAAAGTAAGGGAATTTCTAAAATAAATATAAGACAATTCACACTCGCTCAAGAGTGATATGATACCATAGCTGGTATGGTCAAGATGGTCAATAATTTCACATAGTTCTAAAGGAAATCATAAAGGATGGTAAGCAAATGCAAGTTACATAATAAATCTTAATGTTAACCATCTGGAGATGTGTTCCAGGTCCATTGTTGATGTCAATATGGAAGTTTTACGCTTCTTTCTTTCATAAGTTACATAATTAATCAAAATGTATCACACGTAAATCGGGACGTAACGTAGTATTTAATCATCAAAATTGTAATTGAATGTAGTTTTGTTTATAGTTGAAATAATATGTACCGAGTGGTCCAAATTGGACACTTTTGATAGGAAACACCAATTTCTAGAGAAGATAGAGAAAAACTAGCCTACATGTTACGAGGTCGATTTTTGAGAGAAAACCGCACTCTGATATCTTGACTTGTTCAAAAGATACAACGTGTTTTTCAATTTTGTGCATTTCTGACCCACCTCCGTAACTTATTTATTTATGAATATTTCTGTTTCTGTGAAAACAATCTTGAGACACTTTTTTGAAAGGAATCTAATGGTGTTCCTTGTTTTTTATTTAAAAATATGGTTTTGAAGTTATGACATAAACTTGTATTTTTTCTTATGGACCACGCTCTAAATTTTTACATATTCGTGTTTGAAATAAAATTCTCTTTTCAAATATATATAATAGTTGCTACTTCTCTTTCAAAACATTTATTTTGTGGCTGTTTTCGACTTATTTTAGATGAATAATCAAAATCTAGGTTGCCATGCCTGAATACGAAACAAAATAGTTCTATATAACTGCTGTTGAAAACAATAATTAGTGCCTATTTTATAATAACTCATTAATTTAATCAAAAAAACAGAATAACAAGAACAAAAATATTACATTTTTAAACTATTTACAACATGTGTTCAAATTGAGCACCATTTAAATCGAAACATAATTGACTTCGCTTCCTAACATTATTGACAGCATTAATTAATTCTACCGCAGGTATTGAACGAAAGGCATGTCGCACTGCTGCTTCCAACGCTTCTCGGGAATCAGGATGGGGTTTATATGTGAGGTCCTTTATTCTTCCCCAGAGGTAAAAATCTGGAGGCGTAAGATCGGGGGATCTTGCCGCCCAATGATCAGGACCCCGGTTGCCAAGCCAAATATTTCGTTCAAATACGTCGTTATAATGTGTGCGTTATGACACGGTGCCCCGTCTTGTTGGAAGTATACGTGTCCAATTTGTTGACAAATCATCCATTATAGGTTCGACAAATTCCCGCAATATTTCCACATATCGGGCTGCTGTAAGGTTACCCTCTAAAAATACCGACCCAAACATTAAAACTGTATCGGCCTTGATTTTGTGTCTCCAATGTAATATATGGATTTTCCAAAGTCCAATTGCGGGAATTGTATCTATTAAAAATACCAGCGCTGCTAACGCATGCTTCATCATTCCATACGATGTTCTGTCCAAAGTTTAAGTTTTCAGCACATTTTCCTAAATAACATTGGCAGAATTCGAGCCGGAATTGTAGGTCATTTGGTAGTAACTTGTGAACTTTTCTTACTCTATACGGTTTGAATTTATTTTTTCTTAGAATTCGCATGGCTGTAGTCTTTGGAATATCTGTATTCAACTGCATTTTGCGTAATGAAATATTGGGTTGATTTTGTATTTCTCCCAAAACTGTTATTTCTTCTAACTCTCTATCTCTATTCCTGGCTTCGTAAACTCTTTTCCTTGGTTTTGAAAAAGAACCATAATTAACTAGGTTTTGCTGCAATCTAGTGAACATATCCCGAAACGGTTGTCTCCTTTCAGGGTATCGGTCAAAGTAAAGATTGCTGGCAGCCTGTGCATCTTCATGTGATTCCCAATAGCACTTTAGCATATCATATTTTTTGTAATTTTCATACATTTTGAATTAACAGAAAGATAAAAATATTATCGTAAGTTCAAAACTCAGTTCAACGAAGCACACTAAACTTGTAAAGCAAACTGCATTTAATAATAATTGTTTGACAGTACGCATAGACTGTAGTTGTTAAGGTATTTTGTTTCGTTTTCAGGAATGGCAACCCAAATTTTGATTATTCATCTAAAATAAGTCGAAAACAGCCACAAAATAAATGTTTTGAAAGAGAAGTAGCAACAATTATATATATTTAAAAAGTTAATTTTATTTCAAACACGAATATGTAAAAATATACAGGATAGTCCATAAGAAAAAATACAAGTTTATGTCATAACTTCAAAACCATATTTTTCAATAAAAAACAAGGAACACCATTAGATTCCTTTCAAAAAAGTGTCTCAAGAATGTTTTCACAGAAGCCAGAAATATTCATAAATAAACAAGTTACGGAGGTGGGTCAGAAATGCACAAAATTGAAAAACACCTTGTATCTTTTGAACAAGTCAAGATATCAGAGTGCGGTTTTCGGCATTCATTTTCTCACAAAAATCGACCTCGTAACATGTAGGCTAGTTTTTCTCTATCTTCTCTAGAAATTGGTGGTTCAGAAATTCCCACCGAAAACATTCTGAACTAGAGACTTAAAGAAAGGAATCTTACTGCTTATTGGTTTAACAATTCAGGGATCCTTTTCCGAATTGTAGATTGGTTTTTGAGAAGAAGGACGCATTATAAATACCAGGGGCAATATCTAAGACCTTCAGTTATATTTTCTAGCTTGAATTAGTCTCTTAAGAAATCACATGACCCTTATTCAATTTCAATTAATTTAACTTAATAGTTTCTTCAGAGTTTTTTGGTAAGAAGGGCGCTAAATCAGAGTTGTTTTAGATTATCAAGTTCAAGTTCAAAATACTTCCAAATCAGTTCATTTAGTTTCGATCCCCTGGGTTCATCTTGGTCGGGTATTAATTTAATACACTCAGGTTTATTTCGGTTTTTTAGTTAAATTAGTGTCAAGTTACATTGGTGTCTTCTTGGGCCTAACGAGGGCCTGTAACAAGACCTCTATCATCATCGATCGAGGGGAGGAAAGGTAAGTCTCCAAATGCACTTAGGCACTTAGGCCCCGTGGTCAGAAGATTATTCTATTCCAACACAGGTTTGTGGCTCGCCAGAAACCCAGAATATTGCCAGTGCTGGCTTCCATAAGTTCTTCAGGGAGCAGTTTTGCTTCTCCGAAGTGTCGGTGCCTGAGGGATGCTAATGCTGGGCATTCCAACAGGATGTGAGAGGCATTTTGTTCCTCCTCTCTGCATTTCCTACATATAGGGTAATCTGCGATGCCCATAATGTGAAAGTGTTTGTGAAAACGACAGTGACCGGTCAGAGAAAGGAGTTTATTTGAGAGCCTAGGCTCTTTGATGAAAAGTTGCCTCAAGCGTGGTTATTCTCGCCACAGTTTAGACCACTCTTTATTCAGTTGGCCCAGAAGGGTGAGACGTCCCACGCAAGTCGATAAAACGACCATTGGCTCCAGCACAACAGGAGCGCCAGACGACCCCCGTGTGGCCAGGGAGTCGGCCATTTCGTTTCCTTCAACTCTACTGTGTCCAAGGAACCAGATTAGTTGAACTTTACTTCTCCTGGCTAGTTCAGCTAGTGTATCTCTGCATTCTCTGATAAGCCTTGATGTGAGTCTGGGTGATTTGAGAGCTCCCAGAGCTGACCGACTGTCTGTGCAAATATATATGCGCCTATTTACATAGTTCCTTCGCAGGTTTTCCATGGCACAAGACAATATTGCGTAGATCTCCGCCTGAAAAACCTCTAGTAGCTCTATAAAACAAGCAGCGGAGAGACATGTTATCCCGCGAGAGCTAGTAGGGTGAATTATGAAAACCCTTGAAGGACAACTTTTCATGACGTGTCAAGGCTATACTCTGATAGGGTCGGAATCAGAAGGATGTCCACTCTCCTCCCTTTTATGGAGTTTGGTTGTGGATAAGCTACTAGTAAGGTTAAACCGTGCTGGTATTGAGGCGGTAGGCTATGCGGATGACATCACCATACTCTTCAGAGGCGCCTACGAGGGCACCATGAAGGAACCTGTTGATAATTACACAAGTCTGGTGTAGAGAGAACGAACTCTCCATTCAACCGAAGAAAATTACTATTATCATCTTCTTCAGAAAGTACAAAATCGAGCCTCTGAAGAAAATGAAAATCGGGGGACAAGTCAGTTGAGGTGAATAGATCTTCCGAAACCATCTGAGAGATCAGCATACCTCAGCATGGAAAAGCATTGACAGCTGCCGAACTGCCAAAGTACTATATTATCATCACCAATATTTATGGCAACATTTTTACCTTTTCGCGAAGAAAATGCATCTTGAATTGTCTCAAAGTGCGTTTTACTCTAATACCTAACTGTCCAGGATCATTCTGTAGTAAAGTTTGACTACTTGAGTACGCCAGGTGGCGACACCAACCCAAATCAATGTAAGAAATTGGATGCAAATGAATATATTCATTTATCTCATATTGATTTCTACCAGATATCAATGACGAGGTCTTTCTAGTCTAGATGGATCAGAAACGCCACAAATTAATAGTTCTAGAAAGCTGTTTCGCTCTTATCATTGTTATCTTGCAGAAGCCAACATGAGATGAATGAAGATATTCATATATTCATTTGTATCTGAATTCTTACATATCTTATGTTATACTAAAGAATTATTATAATATTTTTCTGATTGAAAGCGGAAATTTTTTGAAAATACCGAAGTAACTACTTGATGAGAGCTGTTAATACAATTAATCAATCATATTTCCTTAATATTAACCAACGTTTTCTTCATTTCTAATTAAAATAATGTTTTCCAGAATGATCTGATGATGTGTTCGCGCAAAACATCTTCACCAGAAGTAAGTAGTTTTTCATTGGTTACATCAAATATTCATAAAAACAGAATTTTACGTAATGACTATATTAACGTTGTTGTTTTATTATAGATCCACTAGCTCTCACCACACTACATTACACACATGCAAAGAAGAAACCGAGGAACTAAGCATAGATCATACGAGAAACTAATAATTGGCTATGTTATTCGTTCTACGAGAACCTGTACGTTAAAATTTCTTTAAATATAGAAACGACAAAACTATTAATAGCGTTCCAATATTTAATCCAATCGATAGGACAAACAAGTATATAATAAAGTGACACCGATAAACAAGAGTTAATAAGGTTAAAGAACCAACAACTGTTACACAATATTACAATGAATCATGTTGAAGAATGGTATTGTGCTTTTAAAATCATGTCGTGATGATTTGCGGGATTACTAGTTTCTAACATGCCATTTATCTTACCTCATGGTGACCACATTGCGAATGTAAACATGATTCAATCTTTAATAATAACTTCTGTGAAGTTAGCATTCTCAAAATTTCAACTTTTCTTTCAATTGTCAAACAAATTTCAATCACCAATTATTTTAAAAAGAGCTCGTATGCCTTGTGCACTATACAGGATGGCTAAATTTCGAAGTTGTAATGGGGAATCTCGATAAGTATGAGAGATACCCAAAAATGAGCCCAACTCCTCGCTCTGTTTTTTAGGGAAAATGTCAATGGTGAAATCAAAAATTGGCTATCGTCTTTCGTTTTTCAAGTATATCTCAGTAATTTATGGAATGGGAATAAAATAATTTCTACATTCTTGAGGCACTTTAACAAGTGGAATGCAGTGACGCAGTCACTTTCCCCAAAAAAAATTCAAAATTCGTATTATTACATAAAGTTGTATTTTTGTTGACTAGACATCTTTGAAGAGAAAATTTTTTTCCCATTCCAAATATATATATTTATATAAAACCATTCTTTATTTCCATCTTCAGGGAAACTACAATGAATTAACACAAAGATTAATCACATACTACGTGTAATAATCTTACTCACATCTTTGTTGAGAAAACTTCTCAGTGAAATGCCAGTATGTACATGAATTCACGTTCAAACATAATTTCAAACATTCTCAACAAAGATGTATGTAAGATACACGTAGCATGTGATTAATCTTTCAAAACTTCACAATAATCTAATTCAAAGTCAACCAAATTCTGTTATTTTGTTCTATTGTCTATTTGAAATTAAACCCAAAAAATAACATATTATCTAACATAATAAATAACAATTTTAAGGTTACATTCCATTGAATTATCTTAAACTGGATTAGTTGTTAATAATAGAAATGAAATGTAATCATAGAATAACTAATTCATAAGATGATCATAGATATTTAGAATTGTATAATCTTACAATAATGTATTATGCTTAACTATATTCAATCCATTTCAAATTGATACATTACTCTTTCACACATCCAATGTTTTCTGCAGTTTTAATTGGAGTTTAAAACACAAGTCGGCTGCAGACGCATTTCATTAATCGAAATCACCATCTATTCTTTTCTAAATTACATGGAAACACTAATTGACAAAACAATTTTTTGATAAAGATAGTAAACTATTATCGAAACGTCAAAAAAAGAGAAATTTATTTATTTCCAGTCATATCTAAAAACTAGCATACCAAAAAAACATAACATACATTTCCAAATGATTCAAGGAATATACATAAAATAATATGTTTTACCATTTTTATTATATTTTAGAGGAAATTGTATTTATTGAATAAATCTTAAAATGTCTACACTCTGAATAGTAGGCTTGTGTCATTTAGAAAATGCCTAATTGAACAAACAATCTAACATTGCATTGTTTTACAATTTTACAGATTTCAAAACAATTAAATGTTGATTCTAACAACGCTTGCTTATATTTTTCAGCAAGTGCAATTTATCTTATGAAAAACAAGAAACGATTTCACGTTTATTGTGCGTAGCAATTATTCTGAAACTGCAAATAAAACATGTTTCAATCTTAACCTAGGAGAAAACAAACAGATGTCGAACCCGCAAAAAAATCTTAGTCAAATCTGACATTTTCTATTGTCACAAATGTTCTAGTTCTATGTTACAAACTGATGTTTGTTTTCTCCTGGATCAAGATTAAAATATGTGTTATTGTAGTTTCAGAATGAGTGTTACGCAGAATAAACGTTTTATAACAAGAAAAGCGTTTATTACTTTCCATAAGTTGAATTACACTTTCTGAAAATATGAACAACCATTGCTATAATCAATATTTAATTGTTGTAAGATCTGTATTATTGTAGAACAATGCAATGTAAGATTATTTGTTCAATTAGGCATTTTCTAAATCATATAAGCCTACTATTCAGAATGAAGATATTTTAAGAAATATTCAATAAATACAATTTTCTCTAAAATCTAGGAAAAATGGTAAAATCGAGCCAATATGATGCATTTGGAATGGGAAAAATTCTCTTTCCAATTATGTCTAAGCCAACTATGACTTCCATATACAAAATACAAATTTACGACAAGTCGCATTCCCCTTGTAAAAATGCCTGAAGAATGTAGAAATTATTTTATTTTAATTCCATAAGCAACTGAAAAACGGCAACTCAAGAAATCAATCTTCTCAAATAACTCAGAAGCAAAATACCAATGGCCCCAATTTTTGATTTCACCATTGACGTTTTCCCAAAAAAAGAGATCTAGGATGGAGGTTTATCTTTTAGTATCTATTATACTTATCGAGATTTCCTATCAAAATATTGAAATTTAGCCTGTAAAGTAGAGATTACCACTGAAAAAGATTATATTTTCAAATTAAATATTGAGAGAGAATTAGTTGCTACGCTTTCGTTTGGAATTGAAATGTCTTGATAACGATGCCCGATCTGGAAAAAGGATAAAAGTTTTATGCTTAGAATTCAATTTTACATATTACATTCCATCCTCGTCCCCCAGATACCGAACACCCAATATACAACTACAAGCTTATTGCTTGTTAATTACAATTTCATTTTTACAAATTCGTTCATATCTGTAGGTTGAGGTTTATCTCTTATATAAAGAGTTTGAATCTTCTTGAAACAAGATCAGACGTAATTTCAAGCTCGCATTTCATTTGCATTTTTTCTAGGTTGGCGGGGAAATATTAATCGCTTGGCAAAAGTACACAGCTTGCAGTGTAGATGAACTGAGTTTAAAAGCTGGCGATGTGGTTGAATTGTTGGACATCCATGATCCTGAGGAGACTTCAGCTAAGTAAGTTTCAATCCAAACAGGAATTAAATCTTTGAATCTTTAGACTTGTGAGTAATTTAATTATATATCATCAACAACATTAACATAATTTAGCTTTCATTTTCAATATAAATGAGAAATGTTTTTATTATTATGACTATTATCAATAAACGATGCCTTTACCCACATAATCGCTCAGCGTCACTTCGATAGACTTTGTGTATTTGGTTGTTAAACTGTACTTGTTTTAACCATCTTCCTCATCGCTGACACCAGGCTTCTTTAATCTGCGGTTCGATCAGTGCTTTGGGCACTATCGGTCAGTTGTTGTCACTCGTCGAGTGTTATGATCTGACCCAGCAATTGATCTTCTCTTTGTTGATGTGAAACGAAATGGCCACCACTTGTTCTGGACCTATTAGCGGTTCCATAGTCTCTAGTTTTACAAGCTCATCAGCTATTTTGATTCCTCTGACTGATGGGGACCCAGAGTACAATAAGTTTGTTCAATATATGTATGCCATCCCATACGAGCTTTCATCTGTTCAAAGTATATGTTGGTAAAGTCTATGGTCAATAATTTCTGAATTTACAATTATTTGGATGTAAAATTAGTTATTTTTCCCATATTTCGTTCATTCAAAAGTTTTCATTGTGCTATTTGAAAACTTGGTACCCAGTTGGCGTTAACACTCGTTACACAGAAGTAAATTTTGAAAATTTAATTAGGATCGAAATATTGTAAAACTCGGGCAACCATATTATCATGACCAATATTTATGGCAACATTTTCACCTTTTCGCGATGTAAATTCATCTTGAATTGTATCAAAGTACGTTCCACTCTGATAACTACTTTTGCATCGGGAAAATGACGTCCAGGATATTTTTCACGGTATAACTAGACATGTCTTCTACTATTTTGTTGAGCTTCACAAAACCAATAGAACATCAAGTTTTTTCGTTATGTGATCACATTTAAAGGTCCAATAAATTGACAATGTAAGCATACACGGATGACAACTAACTTAACATATACAAATTTTCCTTGTTTGTGTATGAAACAATTGTCAATTGGTTTTGAAGAAAAATTTGATCTGATCGTTGGCGTTTCTTGAATGAGGCATTCTTTGACTTTGTAGCCCATTCGGACAAAAATAGATCCATATTTGAAGGATCATAATTCACGTTAAGCTTCGATTAAATCCGAAAAATCGGTATGAATATGGTTCTAAAGTCAATGTTTTATAAAAAAATTGAATTTTCCAATATATTGAAGGTTTATGCATGGAAAATCTGTCATTTTTCTCGATGTCTTAGAATCGAACGAAACTTTGGTTTTTTACGTTATTTCAGATATGGATTCCGAATCCAACCCTAGTCATAACCCTAAAAGTCGAATAACGACGTTTTGTTAACCGGGGAAGTCCTTCATCGGGGGATCATTCATATTTGAAAGTTCATAATTCACGTTAAGCTTCGATTAAATCCGAAAAATCGGTATGAGTAGGGTTCTAAAGGCATATAGAACGGATCGAACTCATGTTTTATAAAAAAATAGAATTTTTCAATATTTTCAAGGTATGTGCATGGAAAATCTGCCATTTTTCTCGATCTCTTAGAATCGAACGTAACTTTGTCATATCCCCAGAAGTCGAATAACCACGTTTTGTTAACCGGGAAGTCCTTCTTCGGAGAAGTCATCCATATTTGGAGGTTCATAATTCACGTTAACCTTCGATTAAATCCGAAAAATTGGTATGAGTAGGGTTCTCAAATCATATAGAACATAATGGAGAGGAGATCACTGCTATAAAAAACGGGATGCACAATGGAGACTTTTCCTGGAGACAATACGACAAAGAGGCAGAAGCAGCCAGACACATACTGCGAGACATTAGATCGAGAAGCTCAAACAATATTCGGTTAGTCTAGGCTATCCGCCGGAGAGTACAACAACAAGAAGAAGAACTACCTGTGAAATTCAATATATTTCCAGCGAAACTTATTCAGTGTTTTTAGATTTCATTATAATAGAAATGACATTCATGAACAAAATAAAAATTGTTCGTATACAATTTATTCGCAATACCAATGGTTTCCCAACTGTGGAAAAATATGGATACGTTCTTAGGAAAAAAATTCCGACTATGTCATTATGGGCATTTTTTCTCTTTTGGCTGCAAATGTACCTTTGGCATCAAATTTGCGATCCTTGGTTTAGAATTCAATTATCTCCTTCTCTTTTGCCATAGTGGGCCGTGGGCGCCTATTTTGGATCACCTTTACATAATATAACTATTACAGTAGTATTAATGATGCAAAGGTTTCACAATTGGTGGATGCGCCAGGGTAGTTGTGCATTTCCGATTTCGGAAGGTCCAATGCTGGAGCCTATCTTTGAGAAAATTAATCCAGCCCGAATTATTAGTTCATTTCAAATAGCATCTCAGCCACCATTACTGGCTCTATTTGTTAGATAATGACGAAGAATTGTTTCATTATGTTCCAGTAGAGAACATAATGAAACAGTTTTTTGTAGCCAAACTGCAACAGGAGATACAACAAGTGTTTTTAAGAAGAAAAGTTCAATAAACATATGTCGTAAAAGGCTTCGTTTTCGAGATACAGGGTGTTGAAATTGAAAAAAAAAATGGTTTTTTGCGAATATCTCCGGAACCGTTTATCGTACAGAAAACAGCTTTCGTAAGCATTTTCTACTCATAGTAAGCTATGTTCTGTGTGATAAAAATTTTTTTTTACTCATAATTGGTGTAGATTTTGAAGGGGTAGTAGATGTTTTTCTCCCCAACTTCTACGCCACTGGAAAAAAAACGGTTTTGAGACAACCATTAGAACCGCCAATGTTTTTTACACAAAAAAGATACTCTCGGTCATGAGATCTAAAGTTGACCGTTTTCGAGAAAAATCAACTTTTATGTTGAAAAACATGGTCAATTCTTACTAATTAGACGAAATTTATTCAACAACAAGTAGAACAAGTAACAAAATCAAAGGATTGACCATGTTTTTCAACATAAAACGGTCAACTTTAGAGCTTATGACCAAGAGTACCTTTTTTGTGTAGAAAACATTGGCGGTTCTAATGGTTGTCTCAAAACCGTTTTTTTTTCCAGTGGTGTAGAAGTTGGGGAGAAAAACACCCACTACCCCTTCAAAATCTTCACCAATTATGAGTAAAAAAAAAATTTTCATCACACAGAACATAGCTTACTATGAGTAGAAAATGCTTACAAGAGCTGTTTTCTGTACAATAAACGGTTCTGGAGATATTCGCAAAAAACGAGATTTTTTTTTCAATTTCAACACCCTGTATCTCGAAAACGAAGCCTTCTACGACATATGTTTAATGAACTTTTCTCCTTAAAAACACTTGTTCTATCCAGAACACCCTATACAGGGTGTTTCAGTTTTTTCGTTCATAACTTCGGCAAACGATAGAACTTCTAAGAATAATAGGGGTCTTTCATATAAAATTTTTCTCTAGATCACTTCGTTTCCGAGATACAGGGTGTTGAAGTTTTGAAAAATTATAACATTTTCTCCATTATCTTCTGAACAAATGAAAATTTTTAGTTCAAACTTGGTACACTTCAGTTTTACTGAATGAGACATTTTTTTGGTCACAAAATGTTCTTGAGACAAATACAGTAGCGTAGTTACGGCATCTTGTACTCATTTAAGCCCTTTAAACTTCTACGCCAATGGTCAAAAATTATCATTATATACAAATTTAGAAACTTTAATTTATTTTCTATAAAAAAGTATTCTTGATAAATTTTACTTAGAGGTTTCCTGTTCGAGCTATTTTGATTTTTCGAATCAGGGTTATCTTATGGAATTTCTTTTGAAATGCTATTTAAAACGTAGGAAAATATTTAAATACCTATTTATTGGTAACGACGATGAAAATAAATGCATAATAACTGCTCAAAATGATTCATTTAATTCAACACAACGCCGACATAGATTTCTCAACGACCTTCTTGTTCGAATTAACATTTTATTATTAATTTCACCACGAGCTCTTCGAATACGATTGAGTCGATCTTCTCTATTATGAACCGGCATGGCATCATTTTATCTTTCAAATAACCCCAAGAAAAAAAGTCCAGAGGATTGAGGTCAGGTGATCGAGGAGGCCATGCAACTGGACCATCTCTACCAATCCATCTTTCACCATACATTCTATTTAGCCATTCTTGTACTTGTCTGCAAAAATGGACAGGACAGCCATCCAATTGTATCCATGCATTTGTTCCCTCCTTATGTGGTGTCTTTATAAGTTTCCCTCTCGTGTAGTCAGAAGAAAAACTTAGCATATATGTAGATATCATATTTTTAAAACCAAACCAGAAGCATATGATCAAATTTTTATACCTATTGCTGATGAAATAGGTATAAGATAAATAATACCGTTTTTAACCATGATGAAACATTACGTATAATCTTTATTCAGATGAATTCACATTCAGATTCCTTTCCTTTTTCAGGAAACCAAAACTAGACCCTGAATTAGATATAGTAACTGGAGAAGTTTTAGACAATGCCGCAGCACATCATAAATTATCTGTGAAACCCAGAAGATCACATGTCAGCTCACGACAATCACCGACAAGATTGAACGTAAATACTAGGTGAGTATCGTGAATCTGATTGGCTAGTAAACAACTTTGTGATGAATTATGAAGCAGGATCATATTCTCAGTATTCATCTCAATCAAATACTTCGCTCAATAATTTATTCAAACCTTCCAGATGGCTAGTGAGAGAAGTGAGTGGCGGTAGGAAACAAGGATGGGTTCCATGTAAAAATTTGCAGACAATAGATGATCCCACACCTGGAGGAACTGGCCTCCCTGGTGATGCAGCTTTTCGGAGGCAGTAAGTAGAACTCAGTGGCGGCTCCTCGAAGGAGGCTAAGGAGGCTCAGCCTCCTCACCAATTTATCTTAATGATCATTCTCCATTTTATTTCCTGTTTCTCTGATAATTCTTTAAATTTTACAATTAATTCCCCGTTCTCAGTAGTTATTTTTAATCTGGCAACAGTGGCCAGAGGCTAGGTTCTCTATATATCTCAAACGCTAAATACGTGTGGTCAACACAGTTGCCGTTTTTCCAACCAGTTCAATTCACAAATTGGGTAAAACAGCGAATATGGCAACAGCCTATGGAGGCTAGCTTCTCGTACGCTCCCGGCGCAACGAGGTATAGACCTCGTTGCCCGGCGGTCGTATAAAATACGATTACTTGCCGCGGCTGCAAACTTCGACACGTGCTCTGGCAGTTGTTGTTTTTGTTTCGTGAAGCGATGTAAGGTTAAGTTATAATTTATCTGTTCGGTCGTTCGGTGAGTTATTAACAAATAGTTCTTTGGTTATTAAACATTAAACTGAGTAGTGATTTAGTTGCTGATAAGATTAGTGATGACAGGTATGTTTCAAAATCGATGATTTGATCTGATAATTGTAAAAAATATTTAAGGTTAACGGGATCTGAGGTACACAATAAATTATATTGCTGGTATTGCTTGCTATTTACATCTGATACAACTTCATGTTGGGGGCACTTGGGTTATGATGATTTGAAAAATTGCAGGAACATATTACATAGAGTATTAAGTTTAAATTAACGGGTAAACAGAATATTGTTAAAGGAGGAAAACATATAATTTGGTAGACAAGAAACTACATTATAAACAACTTTTTTTATGAAATTTTAGATACTATTAAAGGTCAAATTGAGATTCGGTTTTCCGATTTACATGTATTGAAGTTTTTTGTATAACTTAGTTCTAAAATATAAATTTGTTGATAAAATAGCACTGCACAATGATTTATGCGTTATATACTCGGATAAAGATATTTTAGGCCAGTACGACATTCACGCCGATATGATAAAATATATGATAGACAATGATTTGCAACAAGTTTTACCTCTGTTTTATAAACTACTTTGTTTGACAGTCACCATTCCTGTCACGTCGGCATCGGTGGAGGATCATTTTCTACTCTCAAACGAATTAAAACTTACATGCGAAATACAATGGGCCAAAATCGCTTATACAATGTTAGTTTGATATCTATTGAAAAAGATTTAGTAAAACACAAAATGATAAATTTTTTGATAATATTATTATTCATTTTTCGCAAACTAAAGACCGTAGAATTCCGTTAATATATAAAAAAAGTTAATAAAATTAATGGAAAAAAAACAAAATATGAAAAATTCCAAAAAAAAGAAAAAAAATTTAAAATCCAAAAAACGAACAAAAAAATGTTTTGCCAAGAGAAACTCTATACCTCCACGTTGGTTCTTGCTGGGTAACAATTAATTTTGTCACTGAAGTAGCTGGTACGGTCGCTGTGCAAAGGTTAAAAGGCTGTGAATAGAGTATATTTTTACAAAAATGTTTTATGTCCAGCCTCCTCTCTCAAAAATTCACGAGCCGCCACTGGACTAGAACTGGCTCTATTTTGTTGAAAAATGAGCTCCAACTAAAAGAATTAGATTTCTCAATATATATTTTGCTTATGAATTAATTTATTTTTTATTGACAATTAAATAATATTGTTAGTCGCATTTCGGCGATCCGATTTTCCGTTTCCGAGTTATGACGTCAAATGTGCGATTTTTCAAAATTTTGCTTTGATACAAGATAACTGTCGAAAAATAATATTAATTTTGATGCAATTTTCTAAACAGGTTCCTTTGACGGAAATTGACGAGAATCGGAAAATGGCGAATATTTTTTTGGTGCATATTTTTGAAAAAGGGGTCACTTCGGGTTGTTTAAGCTCCAAATAACAGAGGAGAAAAATTCTCTAGACGGTTCTCTGTTTCGGAAATGTGGAGAAAATGAACTTTTGAGGGAAAACATCCATTTCTAGGTCAAAAATCTTCTTAAATTTTCTATCAAAAAACGTTTTTTTTTTATCGGAAACCTGATAACTTAACCAGAATCCAAGTCAAAAACCGTGAAAGAGGGTAATTCATAAATGATTATGCCTTTCATACAGGGGGAGCTAGTTGAATTTAAACTTATATATATTCTATGAAAAAGAAAGCGGCATTTGCACACAAAGCTGACAAAATCCAGACATCTGTCGAACCTGGTTCCCTCAACGACCGCCTATAAATTGTAGAGGGCGCTCCGGTACCTGTACTGATCGCCGAGCTTTTAGGCACAATTTCTCTCTACAATCGGCCAGATAGTAAGCGCACAGAACAGTACGTGAAAGAAAGAGAATAGCGTCGATTATTTCTACCGACCGCCTCCTTCAATAACTCGAAAACGACTGAAGGTACGATTTTGAATTAACAAACCAGTTAATTTCTAGCATCATATCTATATGCTGTGGAGTATGAACTGAAATTAGGAACGAATTCGTTCGCTACCGCTCACTCCGTCTTAATTACCTGAAAACGAAGTGATCCGTTGGTCTTATACTTCACATAAAAGAAATGTCACGTATAAAACTTATATTTCAGCTGATTTTGCCTTCAGATCGAAGACGGAGAACTGAAGAAAGTACACTGTTATTGAGAAGTTGGGAGGGAAGACACACAACCTGTAAATTTAAAGTTTTCAATAAAAATAATTAAATGAATTATTTACACAAAACTAAAAAATAATTATACTAAAATTATGTATCACGTGTATATGTGGAGAGATTATAGAGACGACGTGCTCATTGTAAAAGGGTGCCTTCTTTCTCAGACTGCTTTTCTTCAGTGATCGGTAAGAAGCCAATGAGAGACGCGCCGGCAGTCCCCACATGCAATGCTAGGGGTGGACCCAAATTTCTAATGGGTTTCCGAATGGTGTACTTCAGGTGGTTCTTCAACGATAGTTGTACCTGGAGATATAGCCGGAAACAATACTTTGTTACTGGTAAAGTGCAAAGTAAAAAATGTCCAACATTTCCCATTCTTGTCAACGGACAACTACTAGCCTATCTTCAGGCTTTCTATCATTAATCCCAAAAATGGTGCATCCATTTGAATATGCTAAAATGTGCTCAGTCTCGATTATCAACATGATTTTGTGCACAAAAAGATGTGGAGCAAGTTGCCGCTGCAGCAGTTGGAGTAAATGGCTTCTCACCGACACTGAAGAAAAGCAGTCTGATGAAGAAGACACTCTTTTATAATGAGAAAGTTGTAACTATATCTCTCCACATATTCACATATTCCAGAAAGGCGGATCCCACAATCCCTAATATGATGATGTCAGGTTCAACTATTCCTATAGTCTTTCATAACAATGCTCGGGATTATCTCTAACAGCACTCTCATGGGACGACCATGTGAGGTCCATTGCGAAAACCGCTTCACAAAATCTTGGTTTTCTATTCCGTACCTATAGTTACTTTACATCCCAGCTAGTCGTTTAATTGATGATGTCACACTGACGTGTAGGGATGGGCGATACATATCGATATTATACGGTATCGATACTTGGGTTTTCGATATTCGATATTTTGTATCGATACTAGACTGAAGTTATTTTAGGGTATCGATATTTTTATGTAAATATTGTATCGTTTAGTATTATATCAAATCTTGCTAGCGCCATCTATTACATGATATTGAAATATCAATTTTCGTGGTTTCCTAAGCAATCAAAGAATTTTATTTTATTACTAAATTATAACAAAAATATAGAATAGAGACGAGAGAGAGAGAAAAGTAGAGGAGCTTATTTTTTAAATTAACTGGATCTATGTGATTGGCATCTGCAATAGCAATGTTTATTTAGACCTTGTTATTTAATATTTCTATTTTTTTAAATTAACACTTGACTTATTTAATGGTCTTGTGCGATATTTGTTTAGTTGATATTTATTTAGGTTTTATCTTTGTTTTTTTTCAAGATTTTGTATTGTTGATGTGTAGTACTGTTTGTGTAAGTTTGAATAAATTATTTAACTTTTGATTTTAAGCGGTACTTTGTATAAATATAATATCGATATCTCAAATATCGATACTTTTTTAACAATATTTTTTCGATTCGATATCTTTTTAACAATACGTATCGATATTCAGTATCGATAATTTCAGTAATATCGCCCATCCCTACTGACGTGTTCATTGATCTCTCTAGATCATCGTAGAAAGGTGGGAGATCTCTCCCTCTTCTATAGATATTTCCATCTCATTCGTTGTTCCACCACGGGAGATTCCAGATAGGAGGACTAGACGAGCTCAAACAAGTCACCCCTTCATTGTCAAGCTCGAGACCTGTCGAACTTCTTTCTACGAGACATCATTTTTTTATCAAACAGCAAAGTTGTGGAACTCTTTACCAAGTGAGGTCTTTCCCTGTGCCTATAACCTCCAAGACGAATGCATAACTCCCCTGCCTACATTTCACTGCTGGCTCACACGATGTTCTTCGAACAATATAGGTTTCACTCTCATATAGTCAAGGGATAAAAAAAAAGTCTTTTTTTAGCTTTGAATATAATTCCTTTAATTATTTTTAATGAAAACTTGAAATTTAAACGTTGTATGCCTCCCCTCCCAACTTCTCAATACAGTTTACTTTGTACAGCACTTCGGGTTTCATCTGTAAGAAAAATCAGCTGAAACGTAAGTTTTATATGAGAAGTTTCTTTTATGTAGAAGTATAAAAATATAGCCTACTCTATTAATAACAAAGATTCCCTATTCGTGGAAATCAATATACCCGTATCCGGTAAAACCAGATGTACTTAAAACTGTCAACTGCTTAAAAGTCTCTTGGGTGAATAAGAAAAACTACAGGGAAAACGGCAACTCAGCATCTTTTAGCGTTTTCAAGTAATTGAAGCTTTAGAACCCTTCAATTTACTCCCTGTCTAATTCTTGATCATGCTATTATATCATTTACATTGCATTTTTAGGGCAGTCGTAAAGGAACTAGTAGAAACCGAGCAAGAATTTGTGAGAGATTTGGATTACGTGGTGCAGAATTATCTCTTCCGGTCTGACGCGAAGAAAATTCCTAAAGTAGTGAAAGATAACTTTGAAGTTATATTTTGTAACCTAAGAGAAATTGCTGAATTTCATAGGACGTAAGTATACTATTAGAAATTGAATATAATCAGCAATTACTTGACCAAAATCCATTCTAAACTTGAATTGAATAACTATTAAAAGTTTGATTTCAACAATTTAATGAATAAATGTAACTGTAATTTCGATAACACTGTAGCTTCTTCAATCAACCATTACAAGTTAGTATTCAAATGATATGAAATGATTTGCATTTTCCAGTCATCTCTAGATTGGTTTTAATGTTTCAGAGTTCTTATGGAAGGTGTAAGATACTATGCAAATGAACCACATTTACTTGGAAAAGCTTTCCTACGATTGGAGAGGGATTTTGACAAGCATGTTAATTATTGCAAAGATGAACCGAAGGCGCAAGCTTTTCTAGAAACCTGCGACGAAGCGAGAAACTTCTTTGACGTATGTAAATGAATCTTGAAAAACAAATTCCTTCTCTTTTGAATTTAGGCATTCCGCGAGCAAAGCTTCTTGAATATTCTTGGTTCCTAAATAGATTCCGCATCTCAGGAGCACGGCTACGCGTTAACGTTTTGGCAATCATTACGGATCGCTTCCTTTCCTCAAGGCAGGCTGGAACTGTAGCTGAGACTCGGCCTTATGCTCTTGTGACGAGGTCTCTATCGAGGAATCATGATTTTTATCATTTTTTTTTTCATAATATCATAATTTTTCTGTTTATTTTATCAATTGATCATGATCCAACAACAACAAATGTTCCTAGCTGGGAAATTAGAATGAACATTCTATCAACATTCATTATTCTGTTTTAGAATTAATTTATCGTTGGTGTTACAAATTTGATTCATTATAATAATTTGTGCATTTTCATGCTAAATAATTTTTTACAAAGCAATTAGAAAAAATTTTGATTACTTCCGGAGATATCTGAAAAAATAGAAAACATTTTCTTTTTTACTGTTTTATTAGTGATTATTTTTTAAAACAAACAGCACTTGAAGAAAATAATTTTATGTTTCAGGTAGGACGTTTAGTTTATTAGATACCTACATCAACTATATTTTTTTAAATACGGAATTATGTAATTTTTGAGTACTTTTAACCTCCCAAAACTAAAGAAACCACACTTGTCACAAATTTGTTCACTACAGAACATATATCTTTCTATTCATAAGAAGGTTTTGTCTTGACAATAACAAAGAATCCTTACGAAAGAATTTTATTTATCTAATACGACGTTTTGCTGGTATATTTGATACAAATTTCGATAGTAAGGTCTCAACCAGTTCCATATTGGTTTTATTATTTTTTTAATTGTTTCGCGATGAAAATGTCGATTTTTTTTAATCGGTGTGACTCCACGATTTTAATAAAAAGCACTGATAATCCAGTAGAGTTTAATGCAACCAATACTTAAGCTTGCGTCTTCAGCAGGAATGCGAATCCCATAATCCCTAATATGATGATGTCAAGTACCGTTATGCAAATGAAGTCTTCCATAACAATGTTCGGGATAACCACCAACAGCACCCTCTTATGAGACGATCATGTTAGGTCCATTGCGAAAACCGGTTCACAAAAAGTTGGTTTTCTATTCCGTGCCAAGAGCTACTTTATATCCCAGCAACTCTTCATAATCTCCAAAGCACAGATTCCGACCTGTCCTGGAGGTTCACATGTTTGGAGTTCGACTCCCAAACATACGCTGAAGCTTTTGGATTCTATTCAGAAGAGATAATGTAATACAAGTTCATTGACCTCTCTAGAATATCGTAGAAAGTTGGGAGATCTCTCCCTTTTCTATAGAAATTTCCATGGTCGGTGATCATCAGAAATCTCATCTGTTATTCCACCACGAGAGATACGAGCTCAAACTAGTCACCACTTCACTGCCAAACTCGAGACCCGCCGAAGTTCTTCCTACAAGACTTGTGGATCTCTTTGCCTAGTGAGATCTTTCCCTATGCCTTTAACCTTCAAACCTTCATCAAAAATTCGAATGCCTATCTATATCCTCTCCCAACATTCCACCGCTGGCTCACACGATCTTCTTCGAACATTATAGGTTTCCCTTCCGGTAGTCAAAAGTATTAAAAAAAACCTGATTCAAAACCAATTCTCTGTCTTGTCCTACCAATTTTACTTCGCCTTTTTCGGAATGTAGCATCTAATCTTGGAAACATTGATGGGTAAGGTTGCCTGTATTCGGGTGGAAATACCGCTGCATTATTTATGTGTAAATGACATTTATTTATTTATTTATTTATTTATTTAATCACAAACCCAACAGGAAATTATCCGATTGAAGGGCATTATACACAGATATAATCATGTTACAATTCAAGTAATACTAATTAATAATTTAAGTCATAACTATAGTTAAAGAGAACTAATTAACACTTTTTTAAATTTGTGTATAGAGAAAGAGAAATCTAAGTTTGATTGCACTGAATTAAAATATCTACAGATTCTATTGATTAAAGAGTTATATAAAATATCTGAATTTCCTCGAACTAAATAAAAGTAACCACTCCTCCTATTTGAAATTCTTGGAACCAAGAAATTTAGTTTTGCTGTCAATTAGGGACACTGAACATTGTTGTTAATTATATTATAATAAAGATTCTTGACCCACGTATGAATTAATACACAATTCTCGGGAAATAGGTCACATTAACACATATATTTTTATTTCTACCCTCGTCTTTACGTACGTTTCGGTCTCACGACCATCATCAGAAGACTTATTAATACAAAAACCTGATTACTTAGAAATACTGTAATAACACAAAGCGTCCTTATCGCACAAATTTCGTTTAAATGCCAACGTCGCGAAACGAACGGAGACATGAAATCGTTATAGTTCCGATTTCATGTCTCCGTTCGTTTCGCGACGTTGGCATTTAAACGAAATTTGTGCGATAAGGACGCTTTGTGTTATTACAGTATTTCTAAGTAATCAGGTTTTTGTATTAATAAGTCTTCTGATGATGGTCGTGAGACCGAAACGTACGTAAAGACGAGGGTAGAAATAAAAATATATGTGTTAATGTGACCTATTTCCCGAGAATTGTGTATTAGTTAATTATATTATATAAAAAGAGGCAGCATAACATCATTCGCCTTACTTTAAGACTAGGTACCTCAAATCTGATCTGCAAAACTGAATTGTCAATTCCCCTAATTGGATACACAACATCCGCCTTAAATGCCAGATACTTCAAAAATACGCGCTGAACACGTTCCAAGACAATTTTGTATTTCACGTAGTATGGGTCCCAAATGACACATGCATATTCTAACTTAGAGCGCACCAGTGCAACATAAAGATGTTTTAATGCGTCTAAATCTTTTATGTTTTTGCAATTCCGTATGATAAACCCTTGAATTCGCATTGATTGGGAGACAACATCTTCAATATGGTTAGATAATGACCATTTTGAATCCAATGTTACTCCTAAGTCTTTCATTGAATACACTCTCTAATACATAAGACATAAGTTGTAAACATTGGAAACCCCGCGTTTTTCTTCGTAGGGAAATTACGTTTTTACATTGACACTAAATCTAATTGAAGCAATGTCAAAGTTAATAAACACTGTTGTGGTGTCTTTGTTTTAGTTTAAATTCAATGTCCTACTCTTTAATTTAAAAAATTTCAAATACTCCTTAGCAAACAATTCATTTTCTTAACAATCATGAAAATTTCCTTCACGAAAGTGGTCTTTGTTTTTGAAAATGATGAGAAATAAAGCCGTAAAAAATTAAAATCGAAAATTGATTTTTTCTGTTTGTTCGGAAGTATAATCTGAAATGCATCGAATTTGTAATACCCTGTTTATTCTTCATGTTTGTTTTGGGAAAATACGAGATAGGTATTAACTTTCTGGCAATGTGAACTTATCATTTGATTGATCCCATATATTAAGATTTTGGACTATTGAGTTTATGGCAAATGTCAATAACGAAGCAACAGGTATTGAAAAAATTCTATTTTGAAAAACGATTTCATTCAGAGGTGGCCAAAATGCCAGTCTAACATATTTAATCTAGAGTTAAACTTGTAGTCAAAGTTCTATTAAATGCTGTATATTTGAAGAGTAGTAATATTAGTAACTGAACATTATAAGAATCTTTGAACACTAGATTCATACTGCAGTAGATAGATCTAAGAGATATATTCGATAACTGATCAGAAACTAGTCTAGTTAATGGAAGTTTGAACTCATAACTTTGGAAAGAATAGCATAGAAGCAAGAGAAATTCCAAATATTTATCAAATAGTCAAAATTGAATGTAGACAAAGTCTCTCAAACATTTTAGTAGCTCTATGAACCTTGCCAACAAACGAGCAAGCGTTTGCAGACGAAATAGCGAACCTTTAGCAATGTAACAATAGAATAGGCGTTGGAAAAGTAGTTACAAAAGTGAAAAAGTTAAATTGACCGGATAGTAGCAATCACGAGTTAAATGGCCAAAAACAGTAAACTGCAAACACAGTAAACCTGGCAACACTGATTGCGGCTTCACCGCAAGACCTGTTTAAATGTCGATAACGTACTTCACTCTAGTTTTCTAATGAAACAAGCTATGGTATGCAGAAGATCAATTTGCGATTCAGAAGAGCGGTGATTCCCAATTTGAATTTATCTGTGATTTAAAAATAGTCATACAGCTACTTATAACAATTGGGTTTCTTGCATACACGTGACATTCGAGTGTATAAATAACCGTTTTCATTTCCTGTTGCACTACGGATGTGGATTCACGTTATATAGTAATAGTGATTTTGAATATTTGGATTGGATATAATGGAAAAAAGTCAATTTGGCTTCAATGACGTCCTAGGAGGCTTATGGTTTGACCATCGGAATACCTACTGACGAAGAATCGAATAAAGGTGGAGATGAAGTAGAATACCTATGTGAGGAAAAATATCCCGAAATGGAGAAAGTAACGATTTTTAGCTGAGTTGAATTGAAAATAAAAATAACCAAATGGAAGACAATTCAAGTGATTTAGAAAACGACCATTTTCCCCATATCTTATTGAACCACATACTATACTTGACTGCTGAAAAAAACGGTTTCGTTGCATACATAGTTAGGTATGTTCGAGGAGAAAATAATGTTTTATTGGATTAGATAGATACTACAAAAGATCGTTGTATCACATTTTCGCATTCACAGTCGTTTTAACTACTACTATGACAAAGTTCTTACCCAGTGGTCTCGTGGTGTTAACCTACAAAATTGATAAAAAATCAGAAAACGCAAGCAACCTTGAATATTTTTGTAAACATGAAAAAAGTGAATTTCGAGTCTTTATTAAAGATTATTTTTTACGTGGATTATTTTTTGCGTGCATTAGGCATACCAAAGTATCGCTTGTTAAACATTATGGGGACTCCTCAACATTGAATAGTGTTATAAAATATCCACAGTGTGAACTCTTTTATAGTTTATTAGTGCTTCTATTTGTTTGGAAATAGCTTTTCTTATTAGCAACAAACGCTTTGTAAATGTGGATGATATACCTATCGCTCTTTCTGATCTAATTATCTAATTATAATAAACTATTTATAAAAGTTGCAAATTTCAAATCGTGTCGTCAGCGAATTCTTCGACGAAAAAGCACACTCTTTTTGTTTTTGACCCTGTTATATTGTGATGATATTGTTACGTTACTACAATAATCGGGCCGAGGTTCACCCACATAAAAATGTGTTGACCACTAAAACGTCATATTTAAAATTAAAATTTACTTTAAAGTAGGCGAATTTATTACGCGTTACTTTCAAATGAATGGAGATATTTTAAAATGTATGAGTCAAGCAGCAGGCTGGGTTCAATTTTATTTTGATCTAATTTCATGCGTCTAGAACAAAGTATGTTCATTTGATAGAAACTGATTGGTTCAGAGACATATTGTGTCGTTAGATCCTTTGGTCTTATGTCGGAAGTCAGGTCTGGGTGGGACGATGATATTTCAGTAACCGATGATGAATGGTCAAAATGATTGAAGAGTAATGCTCCAAAAATAAAGTGTACATGGGTATTAAGAATAATGGAGGCGCTCTGCTAGAATGAGTCCTGATTATTATATCTCTATGGGTTCGACGTTTTATTGTTAAAATATGGATATACTTTGAATTTGAAATTTGGAACGTCAAAATATTAAAGTAGCCCTTAGGGTATTCAATGAATATATTATACAGACTCTACTTCAATTTGGTTCAGATATAGAGCAACCCAAATCCACAGCCCAGTTTACAAATATTAAATCACGGAATGTCACGAAATACCAACAATAAAAGGGCACCAATTTCAAACCTCCAAAACTGGCCTGAAAAAGGGCAAAAAAAACATTTTTTTGAAGGTTAGACATGGTTCCAATGTTGCTAATAGAAAATTTGGGATCTTATTATTTTTATCATAAGACATCATTTCTTCCAGGTCGCTAACCTCTATCTAATTTTTACGAACCTCGTCCTGTTTTTCCGTAGATTGACTCCACTAATACGAGAATGCCGTTTGGGACGATTCATCCGGATTACCAGCAACGTTTGGGATTGTTTAAAATTCCTAAAGCAAAAAATTGACTTAGGCGTGGTGATCTCATCCTTCAAAATACATTTCCTGTTAATCTCGGTGATATATTTAACATTAATGCGGAACCGCGTTTTCTTGGTCACTTTTCCAAATTGAGGCATGCAAGTTATAAAACATCCTCTCGGCAACAGTTTATTTGCAATAGAGTATTTGGTGTATGGACTGCATTGGACACTGTTGAATCACCTCCCGTAAACTTATTTAAAAATCATATTGATTCTCTGCTATTTAGCAGTCGATGTAGTCCAATGTAGGTCTTATTATAAATGCTGTTGTACCGAGATATCAAAAATTATCTTGGTCAAGGGTGGTTGTGGAATCTAAAACGTGTGTCTTACTCTACGTTATCAAAATTTGTGTCAAATTAATGAATTTGAAGTTTCTAAAAGTGAGAAATTTCGCAATTTTATACGAATGTTATAACACTCAGAAGTCTCTAGCGCTTTAGACTCCGGGATTTTCACGTGGCCCATCGAAATAAGAAGGTTCGAATTGTATAAAAACGCAATTGCATGAACGCCAGACGTCCTATGTAATTAGCTACGAACATAATCATTTTGACATATGCTTCGAGGAGCTCGCTACGCGTCAGTTAGAGTTTATACTTTTAACCTCGATCTTGTTAATTGCGGCCTGCGCCAGTTTTGATAAAGTGTTTTCGGCTATAGGCCGCTAGCTTTTAACCGCTTTTGGGTATATTTTAGTAGCTAGAAAATTCCCTTCGGTACGTCGCACGTTAGACGCGCTTAGCTGAGACCTGAGAGTACCTGTTTCTATTTTAATAAAATGTTCCTATTTAATCAACATTTTGGGGCCCGAGACTATGCTATTTAGTTGGCCCCGTTCATAAGCTAACGACATGGAGCGAAAACCGCATGCGAAAAGTTCTCGTATAGACGTTCTATGTTCCGAAGATTTGCACTTTTCTAACTCGCCAGCTACGCGCTCCTCACGTGAACGTCATTCGATTTATCGAAAATTAACCAATTTAAAACAGTTTTCGAGACCGTTTGTGGCTATTGCGACCTTGTGAGAGGTTCAAAGTTAACATTTCGTTTTACATTCCCCAACCACCCTTGACCAAGATAATTTTCAATTTGTAGTTCATTATTGCTTTACAACTGAAATAAATAGGTATGAAATTTGTAGGATATTGACTATTAATATTATTTATATGGTATTTTTCTCAAATTAGCTTCTACAAATGTTATCATGTATAATTGAGTCACATAGGATTTTATCCTCGACTCTTATCCTAATGAATAGTAATAATGTATTTACCATTCTTTATGGGAAAATTCAACTATAAAACCGATTGATTCGAAAATTTGCCCTAGACTCTTGGCTTATTACAGACATCGAAATCGTTATGGACTGCTCGATAAATGAGGTGATTTCTCGATCTTCATTTGTTCAAAATGGAGCAAACAAAAGTAACGAACAAATCGAATCAATTGTGTCACTTTCATTCTTCGGAAATGCTATCATGTCTCTTGATAATCGGCATTCTGAGTGAATGAAACCTTTGGTATGCAAACAGCGTTTCTCCTCCCATTACGGTAGGTACATTTTTTCGAATCACGTGATGTTTTCGCGATCGAATTTCAAAATATCGGCTGAGAAAATCGCAATTAATTCGCCAATTATTCAGGTCGTCTAACCTTGACTTTGACCATTCATTTATGTGGAATATTTTTAAACGATACCTGGAATAATCTACGAATATTACAAATCTGAAACGATTACGTATGTTATTGGAGCAGTGCGGGCAGCAGCGTATTCCATTTCTATCTATAGTTAGACTCGCCTAAACATCATCCCGATCAGTCTTTTAACGTCAGTGAAGTGAGTGCCTCCTGCAGTTTAGATGCACGTGGATATACCTCAATCCACAGGTAGGTATCCTACGTCATCTAGTAACAACCATCGTCACCTGCGGATCATTTTTCTTTATTAGAAAAATTCTAGCGATATTATTCATCCTTACGTAATCCCGCAGACAAGAGTAATCCTTGACCTGTAATACATGCCTAACGTTTAAATCCGGTACAATTTAGTTGGAGGTGTAATCTGGGGGCTTATAAAATTAGTTTCCATCGATTGAATCTTTCTCATTCCGGACCATGAAAAAGTTATTGGAATATCATGACATATCATCACTTTGTGGAATAAAGTACTTTCTCACCCGACCAAAACTATTTTTAATTATGAGTTTCTAAAACTGGAATGGGGATAGAGAATTGGGAATATTCAAAATCATGAAATTTTACTGGAATAATCGTACTATTGAACTATAAAAGAATTCACAATGCGAACACACTATAAAAAGGAACAATCCTTATCCACTAAAAATACTTAGGACCTTCCAGCTAGTTATTAAAAATCAGAATGTGCCTGTGTAGATAGATTTGGAATAAAAATTGTGAACAAGAGATTATCCTAACTGGAGATAAATCGGGATGCATCAAATTACTTTTTCGCTTATACATTTCCAACTTTTCTACATTACCAAGATATTTCTCTGTAATGTGTTTTAAAAGTGATAACTTTTCTTGAGAAATGGTGTGACCTGTATTCAAAATATGTTCAGCTACCGCTGATTTTCATCATTATTTTTCTTAATGTGGGCAAAATGTTCCTTCTAGTTTGACCCACATAGCATTTTGAACACGACTCACAATTGATTTTGTAAACCTCGGATTTGTTGAAATCAGAAATTTTATCAAAGGTGTTGCCTAAACCGTGTTTTAGCTTGTTCTTACTTCTATAAATTGGTTGTATTGCAAATTTAGAAAACAAACTATGGAATTTATTAATTACTGAAGAATGATAAGTGAAACTTTTGAATTTAATTGAAGTATTTGAAGGTAATGACTCTAATTTGGCTAGTTGCCTACGTTCCAATTTCCTTTTTTGCTTAGAAATTAAAGTATTGATCGAAGATTCTTGGTAACCAATGTCCAACGCAATTTGCTGCAGTTTCTCAACTTCGTTGTTATAATTTTGCTGGCTCAAAGGGACGTTCAATAATCTATGAATTAGACTATTAAACGGAGCTATTTTATATCTAAATGGTGTAGCTGAATCCGCCGGGGTATACCTATTTGTCGTTACTGTATTTCGAGATTGGTAAACTTCATTGGAAAATAGTGTGACCTATATTTCAAATGCTAATGCTGATGTTTCACCATTATTTTTTCTTTATATTGGCAAAATGTTCTTGATACCGAGTTAGAAAATTCCTTTTAGTTTGACTCACGTAGCATTTTTAATCACAATGGATTTTGTAGATCCAGGATTAGTCGAAGTCGATAACTTTATCAAAAGTGTTGCCTAAACAGGTTTTATGGAATTTATTAATTATTGAGTTTCTGAATTTTATTGAAATATTTCAAGGTAATAATGACATTTTGTAGATTCCTGATTTGTCAGAAGCTTTGTCGAAGGTATTACCTAAACGGATTTTCAGCTAGTTCTTACTTCTTACTCAATAAAAGGGTTGTACAGCAAATTTGAATCAATTATTGAGGAATAATGAAAACTTTTGAATTTATGAAACTATTTGAAGCTAATGGCTCTGATTTGGTTAAGGTTCACTCATTGATGAAAGATTTGTCGTAACCAATGTCTGTCGCTATTTGCTGAAGTTTCTCAACTTTGTTGTTATGATTTTGCTGGCTGAGAGGCACGTTTAATAATTTACGGATGAGACTATTGAATGGAGTCATTTTATAATTAATTGGTTTAGCTGAATCAGCCAGAAAATACAACCAATATGTATATTTCGATGAAGGTCAATATTTAGAGTTTTCAATTTTTTTTCAATTAAACTATTTGGCAAAGAAATTGGTTATTTCTAGAGCAGGTTATTCTTATATAGAAAATCGAAATCTTATTTTTTTATTATCCTAAGTCCTAGGAAATAGAACAAGAACGTTATGTTCATAGTTGTTCAGAATAAAAGTGTCTTAGGTTGTGGGATTGCATGGGTTTCAAGCGTTTCTCACTAATTGACTCAATCTTGCAGTTATTTTATTGAAAAAACGTAATTAAATTATCACAAAAATTATTTGGTAATAAAGATTCTTGACCCAGGTATGAATTATATATAAATTCTCCGGAAATAGGTCACATTAACACTTATGCTTTATATTTTATCGTCTTTACGCACGTTTCGGTCTCACGACCATCATCAGATACGTCTTCTGATGATGGTCGTGAGACCGAAACGTGCGTAAAGACGAGAAAATATAAAGCATAAGCGTTAATGTCACCTATTTCCCGAGAATTTATATATAATATATTATTTGGTGATTACTGTGAAGTTGGTTTAAGTACATCGTAAATCAATAAACATAAATGAAGCATCTCCGCTGAGGTTTAAGTAGTTGAATAATATATATAAGCCTGTAATTCGAGTTACAATCGTTAGTAGATTTTATTTAGTCACATTGAATAATAACGTCTATTTTACAATATGCGTTAGGCATTTTATATCTATCCCGCAAATTGGTTGTAATGTCAGTAAGCACAGGTATAAAATGCCTAACTCTTAATCTTTTACAAAACGACCAAACTAATCCTGGCATATTGTAAAATAAACGTTAAAAATGTTGGGCGTTTTATAAATGCCTGGTATTTCAGGGACAGTTCGTGGTAAAATGAATCAGATATTTTGCAGAATCAAATTGAACAATTACGCAATGATTTCAGATGCGTTGCCGCGAAAACTTTGAATTATTCGATGACAAATGTCTTAAAATTTTACTCTAGAAATTGCAGTACAAAAAAAAAATGCGACTTTGAATCCATAATGACAAGCGTTATGCAAGTCACAGCTAGACATTTTTGTCACAGTTTCATTTTATTTCGATACATTCTTTAATACAACGAGTCAAAACTGAGCTCGAATATTAAACAAAGCTTCTTCTAATGCCATCAACGAGCTTTTTATGTTTTCCCTAAAATTAAATAAATCGTCCAGGTAATGTAGTGTCAATTATGCGTAGTTGGGCATGGTATACCTTCTAGAGGGTATTTATTTAGCAGCTTATCTAAGTCATGTGAAAGCCCATAGGTAGTCGACTTTCGGGACCCTCTTTGTGAATTGTATCCCAAAACGGTTTTAAATACAAATTCTTAATAAATAAACCAATTTTATCAAACAAGACAAACCTTATTGAACAATATAGTTTATGGCAAACTCTTTTCGAGCATGTTGAAAAATCCATCTTTTGCATCGCATTCAGTGGCAAAAAAATTTAGTCTTTCTTACGTCATTGATGATCGGTGGCCATTTTAAGTACTTCACCAGTAGTGGTCGTAATCATATGACACCTATATAAACAAAAAGTGATTGCATAATTAACATAAAAAATCAAAGCGACAGTATGAGCTGCAGGGGGCCAACGGTCGATAATGTATAGCAATTATCAAACTATTAGTCAAATCCAAAATTTTATCAAACATGTTCTGCTTAATTTTTCAATTTATTAGTTTTTTTTCTATCCGGCTGTGTGAGCTGCAGGGGCCCAACTATCAATAATTTATAGCAATTATTAAACAGTCAGATCCAAAATTGTATCAAACATTTTCTCCTTAATTTTTCAATTCATTAATTTTTTTTATCCATTGGAAATAATTTTAAAAAGTATGATTGTAATACTTTCGAGTTTAAGTACGAACTATTATAAAATATATTATACTGCAATATTAACATATAAAACTGCTGTTTCAAAATCATTGTTTTTACTAATTGAAATCAAAATACAGTGGACGTGCACTATCAATATTTCCTTGGCACTTCACCTTTCATAATTACAATGTTTATACGATTTTGAAGCATACGTAAATTATATTAGGCAAGTTATTTAATTTTATTTCGGTCACCGTAATACATTTGGCAGAAGAACAAAAATAACACGTATTCAAAATTGTAAACATATTTATCGTAAAGCTAAAAACAGATCACAATGAAATTATTCACATACAAGTTTACAAATACCTTTATTTTCAATTACTTGTATTGTATTCAACCAAAACGAAACGTGAAATATACACAAAATTATGAATTTTGAATTGGGGGCTTCCATGGACGAAGATTCTTGAGCAATCCAGGATTCCTGTTGGATTCTGTGTTATCATAAACATGGAGTTTCGCCTTTGCAGATGGGACCTCCAATGCAGTCTAGAACTGATTCTACTTGTATTTATCACAGCTCCACGGTTCAAAGTTCATTAAGTTTGTTCCAGAGACTGTTTGGTCTACAATTAGAGGGAAGTGTGAGGACATGTGTCATGATTGAGATTGTTTGGATTTATGTTGATAACAATAGAAGGTATGAAATAGGATTTTGGTATCTTTGACAAGGATACAATGATTAGAGATAAACTTATGCCCCAAGAGAGCGAATTCACCGATGTCATAAGGCACTACTTAGCTCATGCCATACGAGTTCTTCTGAATGATGACGCGAGGATCAATCTGTAAATTTAGAGAAAATTTAGAGAGAGTAGAAAACCGAGTGGAAATATTCTTCTTCTTATAGTACAGTAAATCTGTCAGGAAAATAGCTTTTTTGTGGAAAAAAAATTACAGAAGCTTAGAACGAAAAAGTTTTTGGATTTGATTTTCTGCGATAATCAACGTAGCGGACGACAATGTGTAAAACATAGACGAAGAGTCGACGGCGTGGACATCATCGCACTTGAAGTAGCACACGCCGTTGAAGAACCTACAAAGAAGGAACATAAATTAAAAGGAAAAACCAGAAAAGAAACGAATCGTTATAAGCTATTCAACTACAAAACTTCTCAATCAAAGTAAAGTATCACCAGTCAGAACTTTTTACAGTTGCAAACATACTTTTTTCAACATTATAAACATGATTATGTTTGATTGATGAAAAATCATTAAATTGGTTTTTATCAAAACTTTGTATAAGGTTCACTGTATTATTAAGAATTCTTGATATCCGGGAATGAGGCAGCTTGTAACTTTGTTTGAATTGGACCATCAGACATTTCTCTGTGGCTTTAAAATATCATAATGGGAGAAATTATTGGATAAAAGGAGAGGTAGAGGATGTTTTAGTTCAGACTTCATATGTCTAATATTATTCTGTAAAGAAAGTCTCTGAGTGATGAATGTGTATCATAGCAGTTTGAATTTCTATTTTCACACAGGGAAGCTTAATTTAGTGCAATAAATATAACATTTGCGCTTTTGAGAAAATAACTTTTGGCACATATAATATCCGATAAACACGTAAAATTTTGTATATAACGGCCTTGCCAAGAAAATTAAGCCGCACAAAAAATTATCTGACTTAATGTTGGGTCTAATGAGAATATGAAATGAATGTAAAATGAAATCAAACAATGAGAAAGAAGTTGGTATTAGTTACAATAAATTGGTGCCCCTCTCCATAAAAGGCGTCAATATTGAATAAAGAGATGGATCGGCTGAAAACGCTCATTTTGATGGGGTAATAAAAACTGATGATACCTACCACGTAAACTGCATCAACATCTAATTACAATTCAAATTGCTTATTGAATCGTAAAAATATTGAATTTCTTTCCTCGCAGCGATAAAATTTACAGAATCTCCATGGTACGCTCTTATATTTAGAAATAGCCTACCTACGTTATACTAGTTTATGTTGATCATTCTTTGCCCATTCATCATACTCGTCATGATTCATTCCAATAAAAGTTACGTAAATAGATCATAATTCAATTAGTGTAGAACGTACGAACAATTTTATTGATTGCTGAAGCAAATACTGTAACTCCTGTAGGTATAGTATAGAGATTAATTTTTATTTATTATCTTGTAATCATCAAATGTTAAAGGAGCTGGATGAAATATCAAGTTCATGAAATGCTTTGGGAAATGTGTCGGATCATAAACATCCGGAATATACGTATGTCCTCCCGAAAATCAAAAGCAAGGCAGAAGACTGCGAACTACATTTTGTAGGATTCATTCATCTAATCTTCAATTAGGTATTGTTTCTTCCACAGAACACCTTGAAACTAGTCATGCAAACATTATATTATTTGATGTTTTCGACGTCGAAAACAACGAAAGGTTCAATTGTCGAAACGGCGAAAACGATGGAAAGATAAAAACAAATAATGGGAAGGCAGCTAACAAAGAAATGATGGAATAACCGACGATCAAAGCACATATACCGTTGAATTTTGTTCGACAAGCATAGCACGTATACATTTCACATACATATTGATAGCCTTTCACCGCTTATTACATCACATATATCACATTTACTATATTTGCGCATTACAACCTGTATATCATACTGGCATATCAAAAATTATCTTGGTCAAGGGTGGTTGTGTCTTACTTTACGTTATCAAAACTTGTGTCAAATTAATTAATTTGAAGTTTCTAAAAGTGAGAAATTTCGCAATTTTATACGAATGTTATAACACTCAGAAGTCTCTAGCGCTTCAGACTCCGGGATTTTCACGTGGCCTATCGAAATTAGAAGGTTCGAATTGTATAAAAACACAATTGCATGAGCGCCAGACGTCCTATGTAATTAGCTAAGAACGTAATCATTTTGACATATGCCTCGAGAAGCTCGCTACGCGTCAGTTAGAGTTTATATTTCTTACCTCGATCTTGTTAATTCGGGGCCGTTTTATGCCCCGTGCGGCCGGCGCCAGTTGTAATAAAGTGTTTTCGGCTATAGGCCGCTAGCTTTTAACCGCTTTTGGGTATATTTTAGTAGCTAGAAAATTCCTTTTGGTACGTCGCACGTTAGACGCGCGTAGCTGAGAACTGAGAGTACCTGTTACTAGTTTAATTAAATTTTCCTATTTAATCGACATTTTGGGGCCCGAGACTATGCTATTTAGTTGGCCCCGTGCATAAACTAACGACATGGAGCGAAAACCGCATGCGAAAAGTCCTCGTAAAGACATTCTATGTTTCGAAGATTTGCACTTTTCTAACTTGCGAGCTACGCGCTCCTCACGTGAACGTCATTCGATTTATCGAAAATTAACCAATTTAAAACAGTTTTCGACCCCGTTTGTGGCTATTGCGACCTTGTAAAAGGTTCAAAGTTGAGATTTCGTTTTACGTTCCACAACCACCCTTGACCAAGATAATTTTTAATTTGTAGTTCATTATTGCTTTACAACTGAAATAAATAGGTATGAAATTTGTAGGTTATTGATGATGTCAGTGTGACAGTGACATAATTATTTCAAACGTAAAGTAAGACACACGTTTTAGATTCCACAACCACCCTTGAATGAAATAATTTTTGATATCCCGGTACATACGTTCATCCACCTATCCTTCAACAAACTCGATCTGCTACTCAGTTCCACATCAGGTAACATGATTTGAAAAGGTAACATAGTATCATTTAGGGTTTCGCTCGAAACCCCGCAACGCACGGGTTCGAATCTTACCGGTAGAACTTTTTATTCAAGTCATATAACTATCTCTTCCTAACTCAAACAAATGCGCATCTATCTCTCTATGCTCACCCTATAACTAGGTTAGCATCTGCTTAGGTTTACTCTACTCTTGATGTGAAAAATTACATTAGAACGGTTAATTCGATATCAGGATGAGATCTCAAGGACAGTAATGATGTATATTTATAAAGAACTGAAGTTGGCAACTTTAAGACAATATGGATCGTTTAACTTGATTCGTGTAAACAAGCAATTCATTTTGAGACAGTACATTTCAATATGATATAATTAACTGGCAACTTACATTATTGAAGCAATAACTCACATTCAATGTTCAACTCAAAATGATTAATCAGAACCTAATTACCAGAGACAAGACCATATGTCTACAGTAACATCTTGTTTCAGGAGCTGTCACATCGCCTAGGTGACGACAAAACACTTTCCGAACATTTGAAACTTCCGATTCAACGTATAAACGACTATCAACTCTTGATTAAGGTAAGTGCAACATCATTATAGTTATACCTCCTCAGTAAGAAATATATTTAAATTCATTATTGAGTTGCCTCGGCAATGAAGTGATTGACACCATCACATGTATGTCAAAAACTTCGTTATTTGTGTCTTCGATTGGAAAATGATAAAGGTTGACAAAACCACCAGAACATGATCACAATATTCAACAACCAAATGTTTGCTAAAGCAACAAGCAATAAAAAAATTATTTATATTCCCACTAAAAGAAAGTCAGATCTTTTACTTGACGAATATATTATACAATCACCGACAAAAATATAGCACATTTTATTTTAGATCTTTATTTTTTTGTTTAACACTTCCGTGATTTCTATTGCCGCATCTCTTAGATCATTGAGGTTATGTTATTAATAAGGTCCGGTAATTCTTGCGCAATGGATGAGTAGATCCAGCATTTCTCACTTTAACCACGTCTCCCAGTCTGTGATGATCAGCTTTTTTACACTGTAAATAAGAATCAATCACCCTCATTGTTAGGATCTTTCAGTTACCAAAGTATCCATCATCAGCTGAAAGGCTTCCTGAAGAGGAAACGTGACTTGAAAGGGAAATAAATCAATTATAAAAACAAAGTTTCAAATAACCTACTAACCTAGTACTCCCAAGAATATATAAAAATGTAACAAATAAACCTGCGATAACGTTGCCGTTTGGAGTTTCGAACCTACCCTATCGGATGCAATAAAATAGGTAGACGAGATCTGACTAGCGGGCTTACCATCGCCGTTGCAACATCTACATTGAATTCGGTATATCAACGTTAATTCGATCATCGCTAGAGGCCGCTGGGGGCGTCCAAAAGCCGGACGTATAAGGATAAGCTTCAACGTCCGGTTGCCGAGTAAATACACACTATATATGAATAATCAAATAAGTTTTGCATCGAAAGGTTACACCAGATTCATGAAGGAATTAGTGCAGCAACATAACATTAATACAAAGTAACATTATGACAATTTAGTACTTCGTATTCTCCCATCTAGCTCTAGCGATAGCCTTCATTGTCCTAGGCGTGCTGCGCAAAAGATGTATGATGGTTTCTTGAGGAATTCGATTCCATTCTAACAGTATTTGTAATTAATTTAGGAGCAGGACTTCGTGCTCGAAAATTCCTTTTCAGGATGTCCCATATGAGTTCTATAAGATTAGTGTTAGGACTGTATAATGACCACTCTAGCGCCGCAATCTCGATGTCCTCAAGGTACTGGTTCACTGTTCTTGCGGCATGTGAATGGCCATTTCCATGCATTAGCACAAAGTTGCCATACATAAGGTGAAACATGTTCTTGAAGAATGTTTATTGGCTCTCCCAATAGCTCCTAGTAAAATGGAACCGCCACCAATGCTTACATTTTGTGTATCATTACATTATGCAAAACGTTTCCCTGACCTTCTAGATACTCAACTACCTCCATCAAGTTTTCCTCAATTGTATTCTAGTTTCGTGTGTTAAAAATTTTCCCCATTGATGTTCATTCCAGTTAGCTTGTTTTCTTGGTAATTTTAACCGTAAAATTTTATGACATGGGAGGAGCTGAGGATCTCTGGCGAATTGTTTTGGATTCAAACCGATCTCCCTATTAATATTCAGGCGATTTCGCAGAAACACCAGTCTTCTGCAGGTTGCTTACCCTTTCATACAAAGTTGGTGTGGTTCCTCCCAGCTGGAAGACACCTAGAGTGCAACCAATTCCACGAAATGGAGAAAGGCCCTTCCTAATGATTATAGACCCATTACATGCACTATTATCTGTAATCTCTAAAGTGATGGAGAAAGCAATCAACATCGAGCTACAAAATCGTAAATTACCGGCAATATAATCAACAGGTGACCTGCTCGCCTACGTTACACATGTATGGTAGAAATCTATTGAAAAACATGGGGAATCTCTAGATGTATCATTGGATATCTCCAAAGCATTTGACCGCGTCTGGCACAAGAGCCTTCTTGGGAAACTTCTGTCATATGGTTTGCCACCTCAACTTTGTTACTTACTATCGAGTTTTCTCTCAGATAGATCACTCCATGTGATGGTTGATGGAGTATCTTCCTATACAATGGCTATCAACGCTGGTGTTCTACAGTGATCTGTCTTGGCACCAACTTTGTTTCCGCTCCACATCAAATGTCTGATGGAAGTAGCCACCTGTTCCGTCCACAGCTTTGCAGATGATGGTACACTTCATATCGCTTTCTCATCTAGAACTCCTATACCATTCAATAAAACTAGAAGATCGAAACAGGGACAGGTTGACGCAATTAATGGAGATCTGACAAAGATTTTGGAATGGGGGGTCTGACAATCTAGTAGAGTTTAATGCAACCAAAACTCAAGCTTGCGTCTCCTTCAGGAAGGCGGATCCAACAATGCCTAATGTGATGATGTCAGGTACAACTATTCCTATGAAGTCTTCCTTAACAATGCTCGGGATCACCACCAACCGCACCCTCTCATGGGACAAGCATGTAAGATCCATTGCGAAAACCGGGTTTTCTATTCCTAGCCAAGAGTTACTATACATCCCAGCAGCTCCCTTCATAGCCTACAGAGCACAGATGGGACCTGTCCTGGAGTACTGTTCACATTTTGGAGTTTGGCCCCCAAATAAAGCGCTGTAGCTCTTGGATTCTATACAGAAAATAGATATTCGTTTGATAGGTGATGTTACATTTACGACCTCATTGACCTCTCTAGAACATCGTAGAAAGGTGGGAGATCTCTCTCTCTCTCTCTCTCTCTCTCTCTCTCTCTCTCTCTCTCTCTCTCTCTCTCTCTCTCTCTCTCTCTCTTTTATATAGATATTCCATGATCGGTGTTCATCAGAAATCTCGTATGTTGTTCCACCGCGAAAAATTCCAGATAGGCGAACTAGACGAGCTCAAACTAGTCACCCCTTCATTGTCAAGCTCGAGACCTCCTCGAGAACTCCTACCAGACTTCATTTTTCTATCGAACAGCGAAGTTGTGGAACTCTTTTCCTAGTGAGGTCTTTCCCTATGCCTATAACCCCCCAACTTTCAAGAAAAATACGAATGCCTATCTCCTCTCGCAGCATTACACCGCTGGCTCACACGATGATCTCCCAACATTATAAGTTTCCCTCTCATGTAGTCAAAATATTAAAGAAATTAAAAAAAGTTGGATTCTCAAATATTGATAATTTCTTGGTGTTGTAAAAATGTTCACGTCCTTGTATCGTTTTACTATATACTATTCAATCTCCCTGCAATATCTTCTTAACTGTACCCCTCTTTCGCTGAACATACAATTTTTACAGAAAAGCTTACTCACTCAAATGTGACATTCTGACATCTTTGATTGTTTTAAGTCAATGCACACTATGATAAAATTTTATTTTTTTCTTCCCTTCTGTTGTCATACGGATTTTGCAAATCGATTCTATTATTTTGTTGCGCGGTATCCTTATTACATGCGGTAGTTCTCCAAAAGGAACTATTTATAGCATTTTCTTGTACCATTATGTTTTTCTAGTTATAGATATACATCACAATCAAATATTCAACCGGCAAGATTATCCAAAATTCTCATTTTAAAATTGTAATGACGTGATTGATGTGACGTTAAAGTTAATTTTATGTGTTTACTCTGTGACATTGAACTATACCGTATGAAGTATAGTTCAATGCTCTGTGGTATCATGGAAGTTAAGTTATAGTGTCAATAATTTAAGTTGAGAAATACGTTTGGACATTTGAATGAAATTTCAGCAAGTAGAGTATAATTTAAAGTCTTTCATTACCTGTTCATGAATCATTTCCAATAAAATTTCTGTTCCTACAATCATATATTTGACGTGAATTATCCAAAAGCGAAAAATCTGACTAACAAAAGTGAGGGAAGTAAGTGATCGATTGATCACATTTCATTTAACTGCATCCTCTATTCTATGTCTAGACAATTTATGCTATCTATTATAAATGGAAATATATGTAAAACACTGCAATGTAGGTGAATACAAAATAGAAATTACAACAGTTAAAGAAAAAAAGATCTAAAATGAATTATGCAATATTTTTGTGCTTGAATGTAGTTCTATAAACCTACGACCCACAATAAATTGGAATAATCATAAAGATGTTACCTTCAAAAATGTTATAGGCACTGTAAATAAACGGAAGGTTTGTAAAAAAGTTGACATTGAAGGTGGGCGGAGGAAATAGGTCAACATTAGCTATTTCAGTCGTTCTAAATATATTCAAATACAGTATCGGCGCCCATTCTGCGTGCATTCCTTATCGTCTATAATATCGAACAATTCACACCTCTGGTATCCGATGCACTACCTTGATTTTCACTCCATACAATTGTTGTCATTGCCATTAGTCAATCAATGATCATTAATAAAAAGTTAGTCGAGTCTACAAATCAATAATTAGGGCAATTTTTTTATTGTTTACTTTATTCTGTGCAGCGAGTTTCAAAAACAAATGGGATATGTATGGAAGTTGAAGGAGCTCATATCGGAAACCTTATCTAGGCCAAAACTAAAAGCCAAATGTGTGGCGAACCATAAGCCCGATCCACGATCTGAAGTGGTTTTTGAAATCGACTAACGATCCGATTAACGTTGCATCTTTTTAAACTATCCGTCCTTTTCAAGGGTTTCACAGTGTAACATCAATGTGGTAATCGCGATTTCTTGATATATCATCACCGTTTGTAAACTCGTGGGCCTAATAGGTGAATTAGGAATTGTTAATCCCACATGTCATGGCCTTATTAGGCCTTAAACTGTTGTAGTATATGATGCATAAGCTCTTAGTCGAAGAAATAAAGCAGAAAAGGTCGTAAAAAAATCGGCAGAACCGATTTTGATGATTATTTTTAATCAAATCTGGCACTGGAATCGTGTTCATCGGCCCCAAAAACCCCCGAGATACGAATTTGGTTGCATTTCAGAACATATTAAAAAACAATCCATGGAGATGATCTAGGTCATCAGGATATCCTGACCACCAGGTGACTATTGAGGGTCATGGTCACAATAGGCAACCTTAAGAGAGCCTCCCCAATAAATTTCACTCCATTGCAAAAGATATTTTCCCGAATTCCATAGAGACGACGATAGTACCAGGTTGTCCTGAGCCCCAGGTGCGTCGTAGTACCCCGAGTATGAAATTCTGGCCTATTTTGGCTATATTTGACATTTTTTCAACATTTTTAATATTATTCCCTGAAAATGCATTCAAAATGATGCATTTTCCTCTGTAGAAATGTTAAAATGGATATCGTGTAAAAATAAACTGGTAACTTCTAGAATCGATTATCAAGAAAATCATCAAAATCTGTCCTGCCTTGGACTTTTTTCTGCTTTATTTCCTCGACTATCTACAGTTTATACAAAAGCTTCCTTTGTTCCAGGAGTTGGTAAGGTATAGCGCATGTCTAAGGGAAGACAACACCGATTTACAGAAGGCCCTAGATTTGATGCTAAGTGTCCCCAATAGGGCTCAAGACGATAAATTTACTTCTAGTATCGAAGGCTACCGAGGTAGTATACATAAGCTTGGACGACTGATTGCCCATGATTGGTTCTCAGTAGCACTTGGTAAAGTTATCAAAGAACGATATTTATTTCTATTCAAAGAACGATTACTTATTTGTAAAGTTAGAAGAATATCGGATGATCGTTCCGTTTTCCAACTCAAGGATATCATAAAGGTAAGCATTTCATCATTCGTTGAAGACTGAAAGACTAAAAACATGTTTCTGGATCAGAATTTTGATTAAAATCAATACAACAAATTTCTTAGACAGTTGAAATTGTTATATAGAGAATTGATATACAGCGGATTGAATCAAACAGCTCAGATAACTTTATTCAAATTTGAGATTTTTCAGTTTTAATTCACTTTCCAGGGAAGTTGGTGATGATTATGGGATATTATTCTCTTCGAGTTGATTTGACCTTGTTTGAATGAACATAATAAATAATTAATTGAATATGCATAAAAAGATACGTGTGGCACTCGGGGACTGCCGCGGTAAAGCTATTGCAAATGCTTTTCTCAACTTATGCAATTATAATTATTAATTTTTTTTAATTCATGCAGTATTTTTTTTTCTTTGATATTTTAGTTCAAGTTTTTTCTTTGATATTAATTCAAGTTACTTTTGAGCGTGGTGACCGATAAGAAAACAAATTTTTTTCTTTTATAGAATAAATGAAAAATTAATATCGTTAAAAATATTTTTATTATCTTACAATACATGTAGGTTATTCAGGAATTTTTATCATTGAAACTATAGGTTTATGGTAACTGAAATAAGAGACATAAGTTTGAGACTTGATATCCTCCAAATATCTGGAAAATACCGCGTCAATGGTGGTCCCATATTTTGTTGTGGATTCTTGTGGATCATTATTCATTTTCAAATTCAATTTTTCCGAAAGAAAAGTTGTCAACCGCTCTGATTTTTTATCAGCGAAGTTGATGTTTAAATCGCCAGCCAAGATAAGTGGAAATTTATTACCATTTGTACCAAGTATTTTCGACCCTTCTTCAGTGTACTCCAGTAAAGTGCGATGAATAAAATGCTCTACCTCGCCCATTTTTGGATTCGGAGAAATGTAAATTGCTACCATGACTATGTGTAGGCCATTTCTAAGTTTGCATAAACACGCACAAATATCTCCAACAAATGAGCGCCTAACATTAACATCGCTAACGTGTGCAATATGTATTTCAATATTCGGAGTCATAATATTAGTAACATTATTATTATTTTGGTAAATAGCTACCCCACCTTTTGGAACAGTATCTCGTTTGAATTGAACAATACAATAGAAATTAGGTATTCCAATCGGATTATCATGCGCCATGCAAGTTTCGGTAAGAAGTAACACATTTGTTTGTATCGTAACTGAATCTTGTAAATCGTATTTGTGACTATTTAGACTTTGGCAATTGAAAGTCATCATTGAAATGTCATTTCTATTACTAATGAAATCTAAGACACTTTGAGCTGTCGTCTGAACACTTTTTAAAGACAGTCTTTTGAATTTTTGTTACAAAGATGCAGTCGATGCAGCTTGCCTTCGATTATTATAAAACTTGAATGTAGAATTATCGTTTTTTGTCGTGATATACAATTTTTCAATATTAGTCACCCGAGAGAGCGCAACATAAACGAGTTCCTGTTATTTTTCGTTACGGAATTTCTTGATTCGGTCGCCGCGCTCAAAGCCCGCGATAAAAGCTATATGCAATATATGCAATATCTTGATAGAAACAGGTACTCTCAGGTCTCTGCTACGCGCGTCTAACGTATAAACTCTAACTGACGCGTAGCGAGCTCCTAGAGGCATATGTCAAAATGATTTCGTTCGTAGCTAATTACAGAGGACGTCTGGAGTTCATGCAATTATGTTTTTAGATAATTCGAACCTTCTAATTTCGATGAGCCACGTGAAAATCCCAAAGTCTAAAGCGCTAGAGTGTTATAACATTCGTATAAAATAGCGAAATTTCTCACTTTTAGAAACTTCAAATTAATTAATTAATTTGACACATGTTAGGTGTTTAGGTCTTACATTATTTTTCGTTACGGAATTTCTTGATTCGGTCGCCGCGCTCAAAGCCCGCGATAAAAGCTATATGCAATAGCTTAATAGAAACAGGTACTCTCAGGTCTCTGCTACGCGCGTCTAACCTATAAACTCTAACTGACGCGTAGCGAGCTCCTAGAGGCATATGTCAAAATGATTTCGTTCGTAGCTAATTACAGAGGACGTCTGGAGTTCATGCAATTATGTTTTTAGATAATTCGAACCTTCTAATTTCGATAGGCCACGTGAAAATCCCAGAGTCTAAAGCGCTAGAGTGTTATAACATTCGTATAAAATAGCGAAATTTCTCACTTTTAGAAAATTCAAATTAATTAATTAATTTGACACATGTTAGGTGTTTAGGTCTTACATTATTTTTCGTTACGGAATTTCTTGATTCGGTCGCCGCGCTCAAAGCCCGCGATAAAAGCTATATCCAATAGCTTAATAATTAGAAACCCTTTTTCTGATAATATGAAATACCTTGAATCTGCTATAATTGTAAATTTTCGATCCTACGAGGGCAATGTGAAAAGTCCCTGAAAAATAAAACAGACGGCGCCAGAATCCAAAATTCCACGTGACATTTGTGTTGATTGGAACGATTCACAAGTCGCTTGCTGATTTTCGTTGTGGAAGTATATGTTGTATATATTCGACGCCGATTTGAAGCGAAAGCCGCATTTGTCAAAGAAAAAAATGTTTTTCCACCAGGACTACGCACCGGCAGTCGCAATAGCAAAATTAGAAAAACGTTGCACGTGTATTGGGCTACAAGGAGATTATGTTGAGAAATAAAATTAGTTTTGACCAAATAAATCATTTCTTGTTTCATTTTTCGGGAACTTTTCCACTTGCCCTCGTATTAAGTTAGGAATTTTCTAATATCATATATTTCAGTTAGCTCAAATTGACATAAAAGATCATCCAGAAGACGAGTTCTTATTTGAGTTGGTGGATAAAATTGTAGGCCATTCTTTGAACCTAACTGCCCACAGAGAACACGTGAAAGAATTTTGGTTAGAAGAAATCAGAAAAATTACCAAAGAACACGGTAATAAATTGGATAACCCGGTGAACTTCTTACCTTTTATATAGTATGATTTTGTTTTCAGAAGAAAGCGACAACACTGAAATCGAAGAGTTTCAACTATCTTCTCCTCCCTCCGAGAAAACTTTAATAGTTCCTCAGCTTTTGGAAGCTCCCGAAGAAGCTACTAAAACAACACAAGTTAAGGTTGAGACAAAGAGTGAATTAACACCGCAGAAAACCACTTCAGAAACCAAACGGAGAGAGTCTATAAACGAAAGTAAAAGTGTGCAACAAGAACTTAGAAAAGGAGAAGTACAAACAACTCCATCTAAGGAAGTTGAGGTTCCTTGCAAACGAAAAAATGACTTTGACTCGGCGAATCCAAAATTAATCAAAAGTGAAGGAAAGAGCAATATTGTTGAAAAAGAGCAAAAGGTAACAGACGAAGCTTCACAAAAAAAACCTGATCCCGAGAAAAAAACTTCAGGGAAACCTAATTTGGAGAAACCGGTCCTTGAAAAACCAATAACAGATACAAATTTAGGAAAGACTACAAAATTGATTGGTAAAAACCCCCATAAGCCTTCTGAAAAAGAAACTCCAGGAAAGAAGGAGACCAAATTAAATAAAGTTCAACCAGAAGTTCCAAAATCAGTGGAAGTTCTCGAAACTGAAGAAGAACATCATCTACGAAGAATCAAAGCGGTAGAACCGCTGGTGCAAATAAACAAACCTCGAGTACTCGAAGAAGTATTACCATACGAACCGAAACCTTACGTGGAACCTCACGGCAGTGCTTTAGAAAAATTGTACAGTATCGAACCTGTTTTAGTGAGTGATACGGTAATTGCTGATTATAGCGTTGGCGTTGAAGTTAATATTGAAATTGGAGACGAAATGAGTCGAAGGTACACATCGTCTGCCCGTTCAGGTAAGATTACATATTTGTTGTTATTGTCGATCTACCTCAACTCCTAAGAAAACGGTAGTGAGATTTTGTTTGTTTTATCCTGAAGTTACAGTTTTCATTTCCTCACCCATACTTCATTGGTCAACGAAGGGCTACCCTACATGGAAATACTCAATAAGTTAATCTATTAGTGCAGCCCTCTGTAGGACTTTATGAAAAGTGATGTAAATCTGAAAGAAATTGAGACCCCGGTTTGTCATTTTTCTTGTTATTGTTCTGTGACTGATCTAAATTCAATTTTATGTGGTCGTGTGTGTTTCGATTCAAATAATAATATTGTAAAGAGTACAGAACTGTGATGACTGTACTCATTTACTTTCTAGTTACCCTCTTCATTCCTCATAAAACATACACACAACATACAAAAACAAAAATTGACAGGCTGTGACATGATTTGAGCCTAGAAAAATTACCCCAGAGAATAATCTCATTTGTAATCTGATAATATGTTCATGAGTTCCACGTGCCGTAGCTGCCGGTGTAACTAACAACGTTAGGGTAATTGCAATATTCGGAAACAATAGAAATAGATTCGATGGTTCAGTTGCGATCTACTTACACCGTATATACAGAATATTCCAATTTATAATAGCAATAGTTTACTAGTCGATATCGACTGCTCCTTCAAAGTTCGGCTTAGAAGCAGGAGCGCAAACCTGTGGGGGCATTCATGATGATTTTTCCAAGCATTGAAAAAACTGTTGAGTAAAAAAAATATAGCAGTATAAATAAGAAACAATCACCCTTATCCACTAACAATACTATTAAAGAACTAAGGGCCTTTCAGCTACCACGTAGCCAAAATCAGAGTGAACTAAATTAGAGCCTGTTTTAATACTATTTGCGGTTAATAATACAAACAAGAGGTTACCCTCAGCTGGAGATAAATCTGAATTTAATGCTTTTTCGCTTATACGTTTTCATCCCTTCTAAATTACCTATATATTTGTCCGTACTTTGTATTAAAAATGATAAACTTTCATCCAACGACCACTTATAACCATTATTTTTCTTCAAATTGCCAAAATGTTCTTTATTCCTAGTTGGAATATTCCTCCTAGTTTGTCCCACATATCATTTTGAACATGACTCACAATCGATTTTGTAAATCCCGGATTGGTCGAAGCTGGAAACTCTATGAAAGGTGTTGCCTAAACAGATTTTTAGCTTGTTCTTACATCTACGAGGGCTTGCTCTTACATCTACGAGGGAAAAATAAAACAGATGGCGCCACAATCGAAGATACCATGTGACATTTATGATGTACCATCTTTAACCAGAAAGCGTTTTCTGACTGATATGTCATTCAGTTCTGTTTTGACACCCATCGGAAGCAAGTAACCTTCAAGATTTTTCTAAGCATGGAAAAAAGTGTATTTCGCGTCTTGATTGAACATTATTTCATGCGTGGAAAAACATTACGCAAACCAAAGCATCGTTTGTTAAATATTATGGAAGCTCTTCACCATCGATTGGAACGATGCACAATTGCTTTATTGATTTTCGTTGTGATAGTATGACGACAAAGGACGCTGAACGTTCTGGTCATCCAATTGAGGTTACAACGCCAAAAATCGGCGTTGCAAACTCAATTGGACGACCAGAACGTTCGGCGAATTGAAGTGCACGAGATTGCTATGGACATCTCAACCAAACGAGTACTGGACATTTTGAATAAATTTTTGAATATGAGGTAGCTATCTGCCAGATGGGTGCCGCATTTGCTCTCTGTTGACAACAAGCTCGACCATGTGACAACTTTAAAGGAATGTTTGGAGATGTTCAAACGCGATAAGAAGGTCTTTTTACGCCGTTCCGTAACCGTGAACGGATTATGGATTCATCACAACACACCAGAGACGAAAGAACTGTCGAAACAGTAGACTTGTCCTGGCGAATCAAAGCCGAAAAAAGCCAAAGTGGGTTTATCGGCCAAAAAAATCGACAGTTTCTTGAGATGAACACGTTATCGGCATGATCGATTACCTTGAAAAGGGCAAAACCATCACCGGCGTATATGATGCAGAGCTGTTGGATTCAAGCGAAAGCGGCCGCATTTGACGAAGATAAGAGAGCTCTTCCACCAGGACAACGCACCGGCACACAGTTCTGCAGTCGCAATGGCAAAATTGCATGAATTGCGCTACGAATTGGTTCGTTATCCACCATATCCTACAGATTTGGCCCCTGCAATTTTTATCTATTTCCAAACTTGAAGAAATAGCTCGGCATAAAGAAATTTGACTACAACGATGAGGTCATCGCTGAAACAAACTCCTATTTTGAAGGATTGTCGAAATCGAAAAATTAGAAACACGTTGGATGAAATGTATCGGGCTACAAGGAGAGATAAAATTAATTTTGACCAAATGAATCATCGATGTATCAACAATAAGCTAACCTTGCTTACGGTGCATTATTACACTTGTGGATCACTTTGTATTATATCAACCTCATATAATGAGGTTAATAACATATGCAAACAATCAAACAAATAGAGTAATATTCGAAATGTATCTAATTTAGAACCTATTGAAGATAAACTCTTATCACCTTTCCATTACAAAATATATAAGCTGAGAAGCAATTCGTCTCCAGCTGTGGGCAACCCTCTGTTTGCATTATTAACCCCAAATAGTATTTAAAGAGGCACATTTAGATTTCTGATTTAGTTTAGATGATGATGACTGGTTGGTAACCGGAAGGTCCCCAGAATTTGAACAGTATTTTTAGTAGAATAGTATAATAAGTTCATTACATTTTCTTACCTATCTTCTTCAGCACTCAATTCATGGATCGACAATTGCAGCTCATTTTTCTTAGCTTGAAATGTTTTGCTCCAACTAATCTTAATTCCTTCTTTGAAATTCTATTTCTCCTATTGAAGTAAATCATCTTTTTCCCAAACAGTTAAGAACCAGCTATGTGGTTACAAAAAATTAAAGATAAACTAGGTAATTTGATAGTTTATTCAGCAAATTGAAATAAATAAAATATTATTTACGATCGCAGTTACGTCAGGATCGTTTAAGCAATCTAGCTATACTGTGGATTGATTATCAAAATGCCGAAAAAATGGATATAGACAGTGTTATTGCCAAATTGCTTTGGAAAAACCAGAGAAGTGAATTTTTAGCATAGTGTATCTCAATCACTCATTGCTTTCCGTTAATTGATTGAATAACATCATATTTTAAAATTTTTAAATTTTTTCATTAGTCCCATGAATAATTTGAATATATATTTTGAAGTTTCCATGTTATTTTCATCAGTCCTAAAAAATACTTGCACTGGGTGCTACGACGCTCCAGAGATTTTGACCTAATTTTGTTCAAATGCCACCAAATAGATACTTATTAATTGGCACACGAAACATTTCTCAAACTTGTACAGTGGTGTTGCTTCACTTTTTTCACGCGACTGAATACTTTTCAAAAATTTTTCCATTCTTTGTTCAGAAAAAAGTTATTCTTGGAAAATTTCGGTAAACTATCGCTATCATAGGCTGGACTATTTCGTGTGCATCTACTGCTACTAGTGGAATTTGAATAAATCCTTCAAATTCGCTTCAGGGGTCTGAATAAAATGTTTAATTCTAATCGAGAGTTAGGTGTTATTACACATTACACAATGTTTCTGCAGCGGCTGAAGGTCACGAATCGTCATACAGCAGGAGATCTACACAATCCTCTTATTCAACTGACGGACTTTCCTCATCTAGATATAGTTCCGATCTAGGTAGTAGTAAATATGGAACAGCAGATTCTTCCGTCACAGGATCCAGATACAATGAAATAGCTACTAAATATAGCAAGTCTGGAGACGATGCAGACTCAGCTTTACCTTCCTCTTACACTCGCCGATCTATCGCGACAGATGGAGACGGTGATTATAGTTACTCGAGGAAATCGACCAGATCCTCTACTTCAGGTGGTCATAATGGAGAGTCTCATTACTCCAGAAGAATCAAAAGTGGCGTTGACGACGATGATGATTGCAGCTATTCTGCTAAATCACGTGATCGAAAATCGTTATCAGATCTGGATGGAAGTAGTTATAGTTACGGCAAAAGAACTGTTAAAGCGGAACAATCTATAGGATATGGAGATGGCGACTCCTTCAGTCGCAGAACCATAACCGCTACAGCTGAAGCAGTAGGTGATGGAAGTGGTTACTCGGTCAAAAGATCTGTTAAATCATCTACGGAAGGAACAGCTTTTGGTGAACCTGGAAATACAGAAACTCACAGCTATTCTAGAAGGGCGTCTGATAAGAAATCTATCATGGGTGAGGAGGGCAGCTTAACTGGAAAGTATTCCAAGCGATCCATTTCAATCAAAGATGAAGATACCGACGATCTCGTGGAGAAATATTCACCGAAGTATTCACGAACTATTTCCTCAGATAAGAAACTCGAGCAGGAAGAGGAAGACGTATACGCTAAATTTTCTCGAAAATATTCTAGAGATAATTCCAGAAATGAGAAGCAGGAGGAGGACAAATATTCTCGAAACTTTTCCAGAGATAATTCGAGAAATGAGAATCAGGAGGACGACAAATATTCCAAAAAAAATTCTAGGTTGAATTCGAGATACGAGAATCAAGAAGAAGAAAAACTGTCGAGAACCTACTCGAGAACTCAATCCAGTGATAAGAAAGCCGAGATTGAGGAAGATGATGCTTATGCAAGGTACAAAAGAAAATATTCAAAAACCGATTCTACCGAAGGCAGTAAAGATGATGAATCCAGTTGCAGCAAAACGTACTCGAAAAAGGCTTCCACAGATAAAAAATCGGTTCAGAAACAGTATAGCCGATCAGATTCTTCCAAAGAAAATGCTGGTAAGTTTGAACAACTTTCATTCTTAACTAGGTACATACAACTGCAAAAGTTGAGCAAGGAGGTTAAGTTTGTTTGAAATCAAGTGTTTTAGGCTTCTGTTTCCGCACCGTTCACTACTCTATTCAAAATTTCGGATTATTCTAACAAATATTCAGTTACTCTCATTAAAAAACTGAAACAATTGTTGAGGTGGTCATTTAGAAAATTGTTCAAATAGTTGATATTTGAGAGTTATGAATGTTTGAGAAATGAATAAAGACTTCTGTTGATCTTCGGCAACATAAATTAATAGAAAATCATTTTTTACTCTATTATTTACAATGTTGATAAAAACTTCGGAAGAATATGCTCCTTGGATGGATAAATGTGGAAAACTTTGGAGGGCAATTGTGGAAACTATAATTGTGTGTTTTTGATAAAGAAATAAAATGAATGTAAAAAAGTTCCTCATCATGTCACAATTCACGATTCACGGAAAAATATAGACACATTATGAATAAACACCGAAGACTATTCCTAATTTACACTACTAGATTCACAAATTACATACTTCGCTAGTCAGTTATAATCCATATGTCAAAAATATTGAATTCAAACAATCTTGAACTTTGAACCTATGAATGGAACACTTATATATGATGTATTATTATAGCATTACCCACACAACACGCAAACCTTTTCATTATTTCCAATAGTTTCATATCATCTCTTTGCAATGTTTGTTATCTGTTTGATTTTGTTTTACTACTAACTTTTGTTGCATTCCCAAATGTTATTTGCTTAATACCGTTGAAATTAAGATTGTAGACTAAATTGTTTTAATACCATATGTTTTTTTTGGTCCTAGGAAAATATATACCTACATTCAGGTTATTATTGTGACAACATTTTTTTTATATAAAATATATAATTTATAATTTTGTTGCAAAAATGACGTCTAGTAGGTTTTTTGGGTCGCTGATCACGATTCCGCTGTTATTTTTCCCAAAAAACTCTCCAGATGGAAAATTCGGGAAATTTGAGATTTTCCTGAGACGGTTATGAATAATTAAGTATAATTTTGTTGCAAAAATGACTGGAGGTCATGTCTAGAGGTCATTTTTGCAACAAAATTATACTTTAATATTCATAACCGTCTCAGGAAAATCTCAAATTTCCCGAATTTTCCATCTGGAGAGACTTTTTTGGAAAAAAATTACAGCGGAATCGTGATCAGCGACCCAAAAAACCTACTAGAGGTAATTTTTGCAACAAAATTATACTTTATTATTCACAAACGTCTCAGAAAAATCTCAAATTCCCCGAATTTTCCATCTAAAGAGACTTTTTTGGGAAAGATTACAGCGAAATCGTGATTAGCGACCCAAAAAATCTACTAGAGGTCATTTTTGCAACAAAATTATAAGTTATATATCATATATAAATTTTCCAAATTTCCCATCTGGACGAAGTTTTCCGAGAAAACTAACTGCGGAATCGTGATCAGCGACCCAAAAAACATACTAGGGGTCATTTTCGGCTCTTAATTCGTTAATTTTGGACTGTTTTTATAAGAATGCTCTGAGGGGTTGGAACCCCGTTTTGAGGGGGTAGGAAGGTCGACCCCCGCGGTCTTGATAGTCATGAATGATCTATGGGGTATTAGGAACAAAATGCAGAAAAAAATTTGAAATTCTAGCTACTATATATTTTTTTTTATTATGCTCTTTATCCAGGCTTATAGCCTGGATTAATATTGCTATTTGAGCATTCTACCTAAAATATACTTTTAACATTATAAAGACGCAAGTAGGAATTTGCGAGGATCTTAATTAATTAAATTAGTATAAATCTGACTATGATTTACAGAGTTGGAGTCACGTTTTATGTGAATCATCTCCAGAATAGATCTTTTATTCATAACATTCCCTTATAGATTTCTTTAATAATGGGATTGAAAAAGATTTTTGGGTAGTCATTCACTTCCAGTGTATTATGAACAATTTTAATATTTTTGAGACGATCCTCTGGGTTGGACAATTTAACAGCGCGATTTGTGAGACTGTTTATAACACTTTCTTCATAACTTGTTTGTGCAACTGAATTGAAGTGAAGATATCGTTGAGACCAAACTTCTTTAGTTTTTATTTTTCCATCTGCATCATGTCTGATGTTCGTATCTAGGAAATTCAAGTTTTTGTTCATTTCTATTTCACAAGAAAATTGAAGCTTACAATGGAAATTGTTAAATTTATTAATCACATACTGAATTTTATCATTGGGAACACACATTAGGCAATCATCTGCATATCGTTTAAAAAATACAGGTTGAAAATTTATTACAGATTACTCTAGGTATTCCATAACTAGGTTAGCAATAGTAGCTGGAATAGTTGACCCCATTCCTGTGCCGAATATTTGCCCATAATACTGCTCACCGTATTCAAAATAAGTACATAATAAGTGCTAGTACAATTAGTTTTAAGAAATCCCGTTCTAGACATTGACGTCTTCTGATGATGGACGCGAGACCGAAACGTTCGTAAAGACGAAAATAATAATTATATGTGTTAGTGAGACCTATTTCTCGGGAATTTATATATAAGAAAATAATATTTTATTTCACTACTAAAAATATAATGAGTACAATCAAAATTAATATGGGTGCACGGAAAAGCTTAACAACAATCAATTTCAACCACGTAATTCTATTTTAGATTAAATTTAGTTCTGTGTAACTAGTACAACAAAAATCACTGACCGGAAAATTGATAAGAACTAAAAATAAATTCAATTTCATATTTATATTATTAGGTACTACATAATACCTCCTACCGGTCTATTTCTACCTACATAAATGGTATAATTAGGGTTACTGGTGATTTTTACTCCGACTCTGCTCCAATAAGTGACAAATTTGGTGCCATTTAGGATATTATTACAGCTAAAAGGACAAGGGTATAATATGAACAATACTCTACCAACAGGAAAATCTGGTTTTGTATGGACCCAGCAACCACGAATAGGTGGGAGCAGGGATTTACCGTAACTGCCCAGGCAATACCTCTCTGACCTAACACTACATTATATTCTGAAATAACATTGCATAAATATATTGAAGAAGTGGATGCAATCTTATTCTCCTGTGGGTCACCAGTCATTCTGTAATGAAAGGAAATAAAATATCTGATCAGCTTACAAAACTAGGGGCTGAGAAATCCCTTCTGGGTACGGAACCAGCGGTGGGAGCATCATCAATTAGATGCTTCTTCAGATCACAACACTCGGAAGAGTGACAAGTGAACGGTTGCAGACATTCAAAAGCACTGATCTGACCATAAATAGGAGAAGACAGGAAGTGAAGGAGATCATTCTAACCAATGGCAAACTGCTGGCTGACACAGATACTAACGAGACGGCGATCCATGGAGACATGCGATACTGGGCAAATTCAGAAACTAGATAGGAGAACTGTAGTGGTAACCTATCTGCTGGATGACAAGGGGTGGGTAGACATAAAAGAACCTAACGGTTCCTCTCTTCATTATTAATAAAAATAATAATAGGTACGTATTTCTTACATTTTCTAATAAATCATGGCACCAACAATAATGTATTGGAACCCAAGCTAAGTTTTTTCTTTCATTTAATCCATTACTCACGTGGAACTGCCGCAGTCCATTCTTGATCTTCTCTTATTCATTTGTTTGCCAAAATATTGCTCTTACTGCAATTCAGCACATGTATTATTTTAATTGCAGAGACGGCAGTGATGGAAAGTAGAAGCATTGTTGTTGAATCATCTGGCAAATCTGTAGAGGCGTCCATGCTGATTCAAGAATCCTCTTCTCAACAAATGAAAATCGAATCTGCGTCAACAAATATATCCGAAAGTGTGAAAACGCAAGCCGTCGAAGAAACAAATTCTCTCATCGCGAGAACTCCCATACAACCTGTGGAAGAGTCAATTTCTCTCTCTATGAAAACATCGAGAGAGTGTGAAAGAACTGCAACAGAAAAGGTCGAGGCGGTGGAAGGATTCGAAGATGATAAACCAAGGTTTATTAAAACCATTCGCGGGACGAATCTGGAACGTAAGTTAAAAGTTGCCGATATTTCTTCAACAGGTCACTTATTTAGTATCTACTTGAAAGGCGTACAGACTTGAGAGGGGTTGAGGCGTTTCTTCAGTGTATGGTCCCAGGCCAGTTTCTAAACGACCCAAATATCAAATACAAATTTCTTAAAAATTTGAACGGAAAGAAAGAGAAAAGTTAAACTAGTGGTCTAGATAATACAATTTTCTACTGTCACTTTGAAATCTATTCAAGAACATAAGATTAACAATACCATTTTTGTTAAGATATTGATTTTTTAAACATTTAATTATCCAGCAAAATTACGAGATTTTTTTATGACTATGTTCCTCCCACGAGGAGTTATTAATTGTTCTGTATTTTGGACAGTAGGAATTCTTCACCAAAGTCGTCTCCCTAGCACTTTCCAGGCAGGTTCAATTTGATTTATTCCCGGAGAATATGATGGCCAATTCATGCTTTGCACTTAATTTTAAAATTAGTTGTATTAAGACGAAAGTCGCATCGCTATATGGCGCGAAATGTACCATACTTCCAGAACATCCCTCATATTCTTTTTTGCCGTTAAAGCAGACAAGCAGAGCCATGGATCACCACCGTTATGTGTGTGTCCCTAAACATATACCATGCCACAACATAATTGAGACTCCATCGAAAGAGACAAGGAGAGTAAAATTTAATTTTGCTGTCCTGGACTACGATACAAGTCTTTTTGCTATCGATTGAATTCGCATAGAAACGGTCTTCATCCGTGAACAAAACATGATCCCACTGATCATCATTCCAATTTTGGTGTTCTCGAGCGAACGCCAAGTTTGCTACTCGATGACCTATATGCCTTCACACCAAGAAGATGTTCTTCTTACTGTACTTAACTTATTTTGGTTCCATGAACATCTTCCACTTTGTTTGTTATTTGAACTGCCATTCTACGTCTATTTCGGAGTGTTTGCAATACTCCGTCTTCCAGTGTTGCGGTTAAGCGTTTTCTGTCCTCTGTCTTACTCTTCAGTTTTCAATCTTGCTTGTAATTGAAAATTGAATTAGAGCGATGTAGGTTTTTCTGAACACAATTTTTTTTGTTCATATATCAAAAAAAGTGTTTGCAACTTTTCTCGCTAAGGGCGATCGCAGCCCCCTATGCGAGAATTGTTTTAATATTGTAGGATATCGTTTCTTGTCTAATTATAGATGGATGAATAAAGATACAATATTTCATTTCATGACAAGTACCAGGAAAAAAAATTGTAGATATTTAAATAGGGTTCAGTGCAATAATGGGCGACATCTGTTGTCGTTGCTTACAAAATGGGTTCGAGAATAGCACGACGTTTCGTCAACCATTACATGTGGTGGCTTCAGGACAGTGTTGAGGCTTGAACTGGAGTTTCGGTTCAAGCCTCAAGCCTGCCCTGAAGATGTCATCTTTTCTGATTGGCGAAACGACGGAACATCCGGAAACCCAGAATTTTCAAGATTAGCTGCGGAAGCCTACTACTGAAGATATGTAATTGTTATGTAAATAACTATAAATACTACAATCACGAATAAAAATAACCTACTGGTGCTTCTGCCGCATCAGAATTTTTGGTCTATTCCAATAAATTAATTTTTGTACAATTGATTAACTCTAGCATCATCTGCTTGTTCATTTCACCCAGCAGGTATGATTTAAAGTAAATGAAAAAAATAATACATTCCTCCTCTAAGAGATTTTATGGATCCATAGTTGCTTGCAATACAATTCAACTCAGTAGGTACTATTTATAGAATTGGTTGTACGTATTTATAATATTGAATAGTCATAATGGTTTCTTATATTCATATTTCTACAACTGTGGAAGCAATTGTGAATTTAATTTTTCCTTTTCTATCTTTTAATATACGGAATGAATGGAAATGCTCTATGAATCTATAATAAATCTATAACAGTTTAAAACTTTTTGTCATCGATAAGTTAGAAATGTCGAATGAATAATCAACTTGCAATTAATAAACTATAATAAACTTTTATAGTTTATTAGTGATAAGGATTTCCTGGTGAGGCGAGTTCAACCAATTTATTAAATTAAAAACCAAAATTTCCTGTTTAAAAGTAGATTTACGTTTCCTTAAAGATTGTCACGTTTTCACAAAATTCATCGAAATATATACGTGTAAGAATGTGATAATAGATAAAAATCATTTTCTCTACAAAATAAAAATGGTTAAAATCAGAAATCAGTAACAACTTTTGGCTCATAACTTACATTTAAAACTTTCTTTTGAAACATCATACGAATTCGAGTCGTTTTATTCAAAATTATTAAGCACAGTTTCAGCAAAAATCAAAATTGAATCAGTTTCCAAAAGTTTGGTATAAATAAGTTGACGTTATTTTCGCGATTATAAGTAAATATTTTGATTTACATGGCTTTTTGAACTCACTTAATAGCCAATGATTCAGTGAAATTCACTTTCGAAATAGAAACAGATAATCAGCTTTCTTTCCTTCACATTAACATTTTAAAAGATGGTAATCACTTGAATTTCGAGATATACAAAAAACCCAATTGTAAATATTTCTTATTTACAATTTACCATTGGTCAACTCAGACTCTGTGAAATCTATGTAGAGCATTTTGATTCAGAACTGAACTATTATTCATAATCATACTATCCATAACACATTCGTACAATATTAAATTGTGATACACTAACAGATCAAAATGAGTAAAAGTTGGAAAGGTAAATAATAACTTTGTGAACATCGTATTTAGGTACACAGTTTTGAGTAAAAAATATTTTATAATCTGCAATTGCTGTACTTTGCATTCAGAACGTAAAGGCTGTCACAGTACATCCAAATATCACAGTTTAATTTGTACGATCTTTCATTTATAATTTTCGCCCACGCTAGCTGGTGAAACTGCACACTTCGAAGTAGCTTTAAATGAAGAACCAACCAGCTTCAACTGGTTGAAAGACAACAAACCGATCAATGGAAACGGCAGTATGTCTGGCAGAATACAAACTTCAGCCTGTGAGACGACTCACGAATATAAACTTCTAATAAAGCAAGTGAAGCCAGAAGATGGTGGACTCTATACCGCTATTGCAAACAATAAGACAAGCAAGGCTTCGTGCTCAGCTCAACTAATTGTGCATGAACGTTAGTACCTACTCTTGCTGTGATTAGCATGCTTTGCGTTATTACTAATTTCATCCGGCATTATGTTACTAACATTTCTACTATAGTTCTGACTTAAGTTCATGCTGATTCCTGAACCTGTCATGTTTAATACTGTGGTTTATTTTATTTTCTGTGTTATGTGCTGTGAATGACGAACTTAATTACTAATGAAATATGAAAAAAGGTTGTAATCTGTAAATTTGAAGTATAACCCAACTTATGATCAAGAAAATAAAATTTACTTTAAGTATTAAAAGCTTTCTCCTGAATTTAGAGCAAGTTGGCTATCAAAAAGTCCTAATATGCACCTTAGTAAACTCAGTTCAGTAATAACATTTTGACTGTTTCTATGACAGGAAGAGAATACTATAACTAATCCCCCTCCATATGGCAATACAAAGGACTGCGAGAAAGACTATGCTCAACATAAGTAAACAAGAAATTCAGAAAGACATAAAACCTCGCTAGAAGGATAACGACTCAGTCAAAATGGCGTACCCTATACTCATGGTACCAAGGAAGGACATGGGCAAGGTATTCATGTTTACATGGAACTTCCAAATCCGCGTTGGGAAAGAGCCATTCGTTGATAATACTATGGATTAATAAAAGCAGAAGGTACAGGCCCGGAGCCTTTGGGCCCAGAACCAAATATTAGGAACCCATTGGTAAACACAATAGTACCTTTCAAGGACGTCTGTGGAATTGAAAGATGTGCACAATTCCAGAACAAAAAAAAGGACTTAGATGGTTGTTACTTACAAAACCAAACACCTTAGGAGTGTAGAACAAAATCACCCTCCACTGGGTCCTGTAGTATAGGACCACACGCTATACAGGAAATCTTCAAAACAGAAGACAAAGAACCCAGCACTAAGCACTTGAAGATCTCTCTAGACAGATTCAGCAAAAAAGATGTCTTTGAATACACAAGAGACAGCAGACAACCTATAAGTCATAACAGGGCACTGCAAGTTCAACGGTCAAATTAAGCTAGTCATCCGCAGATGCATATATTTTGGAACATACACCATTGGAGCCAGGAAAAATCCTAATCTGTCCGAATGCTCACCAGCGTACTGTAGAACAGTATCGATATGGGGATATAACAGTCCTTCAAGGATTATTGCTATTAAAGTCTTTAAATGCATTCTCGTGGGAATTTTCAAAAGCGAATTAGAAAAAAATAATAAAAATTTTGTTGTTTTAGTATGACAAAGTATCAATAAATATATATAAAACTAAACATATTAATTTGTTTAAGGAGGTATAAAGAGTTGTTATGGAAGGGAAAACAATTGTTTTAAATTAGTGGCTTGCCATTCTACTATTATATTAAGACTTAATACGTTTCATCAATTTTGCCAAAAACATCAAGTTCTAAGTGTGCATATTATATAAAAATCTCACATTTCTCTTCTCTTTAGTTGTTGATAAATAATTTGTTCATAACAATTCAAAAATTTATGTATACATTTAAAGACCAAAATAGCAATAAAATCGTACTCAGGAAGTCAAAATTATCCGACAACGACTATAAACTCGACATTTTGGTCAAATTCGTATATTTTATAATAAATATAATTTGTTTATAACAAATTAGCAAATTTGTGGGTATACAGTTGACGATATTGACGATCACGAACTCAGAATACCAAAATTATCCGAAAATGATCCTAAAGTCGGAGTTATTTTGTTAATAAATAAATTGTTTATTCATCAAAAACGGTAAAATTTTGCATTTTTTAGAAATTTTCATGTGATTTCAAAAATGAGCTAATTAAAATGTTTATTTATTGTTTATAAACAATATAAACAATTTGCGCAACTTTATTTGTGGTCAACTTTTTTTCTGATGACATTTTGAAGTGAATGCACTTTGTCCCATAAAAATCGATCCATTTCCCAAGGATTTACGGGTTTGGCCTATTTTTCTACCCGTTTGACTGCATTATATCATAAATCATGATTAACCAGTGATGGAATAGTTCTTGGTTATGAACCATTATCTATATGTACGTGTTTTCCAATAAGGCGATAAAATTTACGACTTACCACACCACCATCAGACACAACCTCTATAGAACCTGGTAGCTGGCAATCACGGGATATTATATGACGATCCCTTTACCATAATTTCAGATTATTATAATGTGAAATTTTATCTATATTTGACAATGTGGATAAAATTTGTTGTGATTAACAATTTTTGTTTGGTTGCGTTTGACCATTGGTTTTCTACTAGATGATTCCATTCATCAAATGTTTACATCCGACATCTTTATGATTTTTAGTAACTGCGGAGGAAAGAGCTGATCGAATGACTAATGACAGACCAGAATTCTTGGTGTCGTTAAAAGACACGGAATTACTTGAAAGTACTTATCTGAGATTCATGGTAAAAGTAGCTGGAGAACCGAATCCAGAAGTCACTTTGTGAGTATTTACTATGTCCTGGTCGGAGCTCTTTCAGTAATCCAGAGATTTTTAGTTTCAAAGATGGTGTTAAAATAATGGAAAATGAAGAAAGGCACCAGATCGTCAAGGAGCATTCTGATATAGGATTTTATGAGCTTGTTATACCAGAAGTGAAAATAGCAGATGCTGGATTATATAAATGCGTAGCTACTAATAAGTTTGGGGAGACGTCTTCAGAAGCCACTGTGACTGTGACTGGTAGGTATTTCAAAAATCAATGGGATTTCGCTATTAGATTAGCTTCAAAATGAGCATTATAGTTTTCGATGTTCTAATGTGTAAGATAGATCCGATCTTGAAAATATTTATTTCCTGACACTACCAATAGGTAATTCTTTTTCGGAACCAATAATTTTCAAGATTCATGAATTATATTCTGAAAATCACTCAGTTGACAGCTTAAACTGTATTCAAGCATTTAGATTTGTATACATTTTCAAATTAAAAATTTTCAGACTCCAAGAAAATCTTAGAAGATATGCCAGAAGGAGAAATCTTACCAGCTGGTGAAAAACCCTCGTTCCAATGGAAGAAAGACGGGAGTGCTTTCGAACCTGAAGAACGTTTCAAAGTTCTGATGGGAGATGATGAAGATTCATTGGCTTTGGTGTTCCAACACGTACGTCCCGAAGACGTTGGTCTGTACACATGTGTAGCTCAAACGTCTCGAGGACATATCAGTTGCAGTGCGGAACTGACCGTGCATGGTTAGTCATATTGCATCTTTTGAAAAATTAAGCAAATTCAATCTCCCAATCAATTTTAGGTACTATCAATCAGGTCTTCAAAGAACCAGAAAAGCCTAAGCTGATAATTGAGAAGAGAAACCCGATTGTAACTATAGGAGGATCAGCAATGTTAGAATTACAAGTGAAAGGTTATCCCAAGCCGACCGTCAAATGGACTCATGAAGGAAAAGCAATAGAAGCTGGTGGAAAATATAAGTAAGTCTAAAGCCTAATAAACTATTTCTCCACTCTCAGGCAAAGTATAACCGAAATACCAGAAGCTTGTGAAATTCTCAATTACATCTTAATTTTATAAAAAATATGATTAATCATTTCAATGAATATTTTTCAGAGTCCTATATGAAGATGAAGAGACAATATCACTGGTAATAAAAGATGTACAACCAGGAGATGCCGGTAAATACATCATTACTGCTGAAAATGAGCTTGGTACAGATACTGCTGAGATGGTTCTGACCGTCAAAGGTGTGTAGGCTAAAGATAATTTATTTACATCTTATATTGGGCAGAAAAAAAATTATACAGTAAATATTACATTATTTGTATCCCATAGAGGTAAACCAAGTTACTTGTGCATGGTTATGACTATAACTCCAAACTAGGAAAGCTTAGAACTTCATCAGTAGAAACAGAATGAGCTCCATGAGAAAGCGAAACAGCTGTCTAGAACTATTAGAACTTGTAATGTTACCGATCGATCTAGAGTACATAGATCTTATCATCGTCCTGTGGCAAAAGCCAACAAGAAATAAATGAATATATTCATTTATTTCTCCAATGTTATATGAATTAGATTTGTAATATGGTGAGGAGAATCATGGTAACTTTATTGTTCAGGAAACAAACTGAAAATCTGGGATTATTTCACATTTAGTGAAAAACTATTAATCTCTTATGCATAATTTGTTTCAAAAATGTATGCTTATTTTGAATTTTTCTGTTTTCTGCTTTACATATGGGCTCCGTTTTCAGCAACTTTGCCCATTTAATTGTTTTGTGCATAAATTTAAAATGTACCAAATTTTTTCTGGATTCCAATTTTTCGAATCAAGATATATCAATTCATAATTTGTATTTCAGCTCCACCAAAGATTACATCAAAGATAGAAGATGTTTCGGTTCATGCAGATGAATTATTGAAAATGTCAGTCGATATAGAAGGGATTCCCAAACCAACAGTCAAATTCTACAAAGATGGCAAAGAAATAAAACAAAGTGAGCGCATAAAGATTGTTCAAGAAGGAGAAAAATACTCTCTTGTAATTCAGAAAACTTCACTTAAGGACACAGGTAAGCATCAGTTTTGTATTGTGCTTCCTTCAATTCTTATCATTTCCTACATTTGATCATTGGTGAAAATGGAAATGTTTTGAAATATGAATCAAACTAATCCATAAGATTTTCAGGGTTTCTATTATTCCCTGTCGCTGTTAAATTCAATGAGGGCTAATTATCGTTCTTGAATTCCAGGATCTTATTCTGTAATAGCTATGAATGAAATGGCACAAGTTTCTGAATTCTGGAAACTAGATGTCTATAGCAAACCAAAACTATTGGAAAAAATAGGAAAAGACAAGCAAGTGTCGCAAGGCGAAAACGTTGTCATCAAAGTGAAAGTTGAAGCTGAACCTGCACCAGAAGTGAAATGGTTCAAGGACGAAGAAGAAATATCTTCCAGTGATCATTATACCATCAAAAAAGATGGTGATTCCTACATCTTGAGGATAAGCGGTGCAGTTACCACAGATGCTGCTCGTTACAAATTCAAAGGGATTAATATTCACGGAAGCGTTGAAGATGAGATACGGGTAGATGTAAAGAAAGCTCCAATAATCACCAAACCTCTACAAAATATGACTGTAACTGAGCACGATACGAACGTCACGTTTGATGTGAAATTAGAAGCTTTCCCAAAGCCCCAAGTGAAATGGTCAGTAGCTAATTCCAAGGTTATTCATTGTAATAAATTGGTTTACCCCCAGGTATTTAGATGAAATGGAAATTACTGAAACTAAATCAGAATTCACCAGATTCGAATCGGATGATGGTGTTAAGTTGGTTATAAAAGAAGTTACAAGTGAACTATCAGGAAAATATACCTGCAAACTGAGCAACGAATGTGGGACCGTAGAAACAAGTGCTAAATTGACTGTCAACTGTGAGTTGATATAGTTTGATCACATATTTCGTGAATCAAATTCCCTATTATAAGTACTTTTTTATTGATAGGTGCGCCAAGAATTATAAGACATCTACAAGACACCACTGTAGACGAATTTGCTAATCTCAATTTAGAAGTGGAAATTGAAGCTTGTCCAGCACCTACAGTGAAATGGTTGAGGAATGGCAGGGAGGTATCATCTGATGCCAGAATCAAAATAAGCCGGGACACCGAAAGGAACGAAACTTATAATTTAGAAGTCAGTCTAATCAAGTATGAGGAACAGGGAGAGTATGAAGTTTATATTACTAACCAACTTGGAACAGTCAGTAGTAAAAGCTTCGTTACTGTACACAGTAAGTTATTATTGAATTATTAGAATATAAGACAAAGTTTTTGGTTCAACAGGTTGAACAGTGAAAACACGTCCTATAGTTCCAGACAGCTGTTTCGCTTTTCTCAGGAGCTCGTCAGTGGGACGAGGCAGATGTGAAGTCACTGATCAACCATTTCCGAAAGGACGAAATAGGGCGTGTTGTCACTGTTCAACCTGGGGTCAACCAAAACTTTGTCTATTGACAGCTAACACGCAATGTGTTTGCATTCCACTATGCATTATTAGAATACTGATGATCATAATCTAGCATACCCAAATTTTAAATATTATCTCCTGAAAATGCATTCTAGAAAATACATTTTCCTTTGTAGAAATACCAAAATGCATATCATGAAAAAATAAACTAGTAATATTTTTTTTGAATGGCTTCTACAATCGATTTTAAACAAAAATTTAAGATCTGTCCTGCCGATTTTTTTCCGACTTTTTCTGCTTTATTTCCTCGACTACTTTGGACATAAATCAGTTAATGAATGCCTAGAGAATCTGTAATAAATTCATTAGATATAAACATTACCCAAGATTCTGACGGAAAATAAAAACATCGTGGTTTACAAAAGAAATTTTGTCTCAACGATATCTTCAATGTAATTCATTTGTATTAACAAGTTATAAAAAGTGTTATAAACAGCCTTTACAGATCGCGCTGTAAAATTATCACACCGTGCCAAAAATTTGGAAAAATTCGTAGTACACTGGAAATAAATGGCTACTCAATAACATTTTTTCACCCCATCAGTAAAGAAAGAATAGATAAAATCTATAATAGCACATCATATAACATATAAATAAGATGAACAGTAATGAAGATAATTTTATAACTTTACCATACATTTCAGAGTGAATTAAGAAATGTTTAAAAAAGTACGACAAGTGTAGCGCATAAACCTACTAATTATGTAGATGAATATTTCAAATCTAAAACCGTTAATACCTCAATATAAATAAAGATAAACAAACTCACATGGTATATAAACTAAATTATTTAAATTTCAATGGGACTCATACAGGAATCTCTAAGCAATATTTGCACTGAACTCGTTTCGGAATTGTTTTTCAAATTGAATTTCCAATTTATCATTTTTCCAGTACATGTATCAGACATAATTATTCCACATATTGCTTACATGTATGTCAATTAGAACATTATAAACAAATCGCGAATCAATTAAGTCATTTTTGACTTTGATGTAAAACAAACATTGTTTCATCGAATAATTAATTGGCAAAGCTAGTAATGATTGAAATTATCCTTGGGTGAAAGCCAAATCCCCAAAATAATATCCAGATTCACAAAACGTATACGTGACATCAGATTGTGGACTTTCTGTTTAACTTCATACCCAACAAATTATTCAAATCTGGACATAGTGAAGGACAATATGGGAACATTGTATCACAGCCTCCTTTAACTCCTCGAAGAAGCTGTGATTGTGTCCATGGTTCGACTATGCTTCTAGCTTCAGCTCACTCATGTGTACCATTACATTAATTACAAAAATGGAGGAAAATTTTGAACAGACTTGTCGTCTTTTTCTTTCCTCGAAAAATTCATGAGATTCCTATATCATACAATCTGCTGTACAATGTTGAGAACCTAACATTGAACTCAATTCAGATGAAACATCATTTAATATTAGGGTAAATGTTCAAAATATGCAAAATTCCTCCAAAATGTATACAAATTCACAGATTACATATCAAAGTACACATTCCGTGGAATTTAGTTTTAAAATAGACTGGACAATGTACGTTTTATTTACTCTTTTCTCTCAAACTGTGTCCATTTTCGAATAAGTAATTCGAATGCCTAATATAATAGATGGAACAATATTTAATATTAGGGTAAATATTCAAAATATGCAAAATTAATCCAAAATGTATACAAATTCACAGAGTACATATCAAAGGACACATTCTCAGAAAAATAGTTTTAAAATAGACTGGACACTGCACGTTTTATTTACTCTTTTCACTCAAATTGTGTCCATTTTTGAATAAGTAATTCGAATGCCTAATATAATAGATGGAACAATTTCTAATATTAGGGTAAATGTTCAAAATATGCAAAATTTCTCCAAAATGTATACAAATTCACAGAGTACATATCAAAGTACACATTCAGTGGAAAACAGTTTTAAAATAGGCTGGACTCGAATGCTTCATATTAAGTGAACACCCCATTATTTTTGTTGGAGATAATAGCATATGATATGTAGTTATGACAGAAGAGGAAAAAGTTTCAGACTTTTTTATGGTAGTCTTGGTGGAATTAAGTAAGTACTATGGAATGCCATAATGTTCCCTAGTTATTGTCCAAAAGCAACGAATAGCTGATAAGACTCAGATGATTTTCGAAAATTGAAGCTTCAATATTAGGAAAGTGCCAAGTCACTTTCCAACTCAAAAATAGTCTCAAATATCATACCATATTTACAAAGTTTTCCTAAAAATTTTCTGTTTCCGAAGATCAACCTATCGTTGCTGACCTTTTTTTGTTATGTTTTATGTACCTACCCCTTTTAACCCAATGAATGAACATTTTTCTGCTCACTTGTGACCCTTTGTGTCATTGCAAGAATATGCCCCCCCCCCCCTATATGTTTCTAAAGTTATTTCCTCTACTAACAAATTGCAGAGGTAACCCACACTGATGCGGTCGAGGAAAGTGGAGAGGAACCGATAAAATTGAAAGTACAAATAATCGAAGACGATTCACAAAACGCCGATGTGTCCGAGAAATTGAAAATCGAAGAAATTGTGCATGATGAATCCGATAAAGGTAAAACATTTGATACATCTAGTAGGTCCTGTAAGTAGCTTAACTTAACGACCAATGGTATAGAATAGACTATAGAATATCTTTTGAGACAGATTGTGGTTTGCCGAATCTTATGTACTGAGCTTGAGCTTTTGTATTGTAACTCCATCCAAATAGGCTAATCATCATTAGTTAGTCTAAACAAAATAATAAATATACTACAACTTCTGTACACCCAAAAATTATTCATTAAGTTTCGTACAGTTCAAATTGAAGATCAAATTTAATGCTATTAACTCTAAAATACATATCCAAATCGCTCCTTATATTTTTTTCTTTTACACCAATTGGTCCAAGTTTAAAATATTCTTGCCGAAAATCAAATAATCTTCAATCTTGAAATATTTATGCAATTGTATCCTGTTCCATGTTATTGCAGTGCAACTATTTATAATCACTATTATCATTCATTTTTGGTTGCTCATGACAGAAAGAGCAAAAATGGTTCATTTGCAGATCCAATAAATGCAATTCCTCTATAGATACAGCCTCTCATAAATATACAGAAACTGAATTCTATTTTGCAATAAGTTCCAAAATGAAATTAATTGGGGTTGTGTACTAATTCTGTTCAATAGTTCAAAAAATATAAATACGGAATTTTTAACAGCACAACTGAAATCATGCTGGCGTTCAGTGCCTCCATACCCCTTGAATACTACCTGTTAGCCAAACATAGAAAAAAACAAAGGCAATTATGCCTAGAATGCCTGAATAATTCAACCGAACGATACCGTTCACTCATAATTTGATTTTTGAATAATCTAAGCGTATATAAAAACTAGTTTAGAAAGAGTTTTCGTAAATTCTCCATCGTTCAATATAAAAATGTATCAATAATACTCGCTTTGTCTCAATTACATAATTCGTCATATTAACACAAATGAAACTTATAAACCACATTTTACACTACCAGGTTTTCTGAAAATTGAAGAATTCCATAACATAACAAGAGAGCCTCTAATAGAGGAACCAGCGAGCCCAAATATTCAAACCGATCAATCGTTAACAGTTGAAGAAGCTACTTTTGGAAATATAGACTATAAAAAATCAAAGTCAGTTGAAGAAGTATTCACGCTGAAGAAACCCGCTAAAGGTAAATCGGTGAGGATAGAAGAAGTTGAAGTTGTAGAAACTATTCAAATTGACGGAGAACAACAACCCGTCGAAGAAATCAAATTACCACCAAATAAAAGAAGAGGATTTTCATCCTACGAAGAAGAAACTATCGAAATCAAAACTGTTTCGCAGAATGAAAGTGATGAAGCAGAGGCCACCGATATGGTTAAAAACTTACAACGTAGTGTTTCTACAACTGAAGATAAAGTCGAAATCAAGGCGGAAGAAAATATCATCAAGCACTCAACAACAACAGAATCAAATCAGAAGAGCCACGCTGAGCAAGGTGTCTTAGCAAGCAAACAAAGCTTAGAATTTGTGGAAGATGAAAGGAAAGAAGCGGAAATTCCTGTACAACAAGAATTTAATGATAATAAGAAATTGCAGAGGAGAATGTCGTCCAGAAAAGAGAGTATAGAGTACGTGGAACAACTTACGGAGTCAAAAAAAGCAGAAGAGGAAGATCTGAACACAAATAAGAATTTAAAGCGGGGGATCTCTACTCAAAAAGAACATATGGAAGAAAAAGAAATTGATATCACTCCTCAAAAAATAACTGAGACAGAATTAGATAACAAAGGTAAATTAAAAAGAGGAATGTCGGCAAGGAAAGAAAGTATCGAACTGAAAGAAGAAAAAGGGGAAATACCTATAGGAGAAGACCTAGATACTAATAGGAAATTGAAACGAGGTATTTCGTCCAGGAAAGAAAGTATAGAATTGATGGAAGCGGCAGAAGGAGAACAACCTACAGAAACAGATCTCGACACCAACAGGAAATTGAAACGTGGCATTTCGTCCAGGAAGGAAAGTATTGAAATAGTTGAAGAGAAAGGTGGAGTGTCTGTAGAAGTAGATCTAGATTCAAACAGGAAATTAAAGCGAGGTATTTCGTCCCAGAAAGAAAGCATGGAAATAAAGGAAGATAAAAGTGAATTACCCATAGAAGTGGATCTAGAAACTAAAAGAAAATTGAAGAGAGGTATTTCAGCCCAAAAAGAAGATATAACAATAAATGATGCGACCGATATGAACAAAAGTATGAAACCAACAGAAAAGAAAATAGACAGGCAGTTGAGCCAGAAAGGAAAGAAGGAGTATCCAAAAGAAGAAGACGAGGAAGTCGACGCCCTCCTAAACAAGGCACAAAGGCAGAGAAGCTTAATTCAAAACGCACCAATACAGAGCGAAATAACTGAAGGTATTTTAACACTTAATAGCTCGGTCAAAACTACACTTCCTGTAAAACACTATAAGCAACTCGATCACTAAATAAGCTTTACAGCACCCGCTGACCACTCACCCATTACTTATATCAAACACTTTTGGGGTTATGCATTTGTTTGCTTGAACAACTATTGTACTCATGAAGTAGGTAACTCCTTTTCCGCAAATTTTGACACCTGATATTTCAATTTTCACTTAGAAAAGGTTTCAAAAAAAACTTAAAAACGGGATTGCACTTATTAAACTTTGATATATTCACTTAACATGTTTCGTTGCACAGTAGCATCTTCAGAAGATCTTCACACTGATATCTCAATTTTTGAAAACCTGCTTAAATGCTATGGAATTTAAACCAAATTGGATTGATTCCATTCATTTGATCGAGAAGTTCAAAAAAATATATTCAATTTGTAAAAAAATTTAGAAGCCTATCAGAACAGTTGAAGCAACATAACAGAGCAAGAAAAGTAAACAATATTCTAATTTTGTTCCAGAAATTGCAATGAAACTTCTTCTGATATGATATTTTCGAAATCTTCAAAATATACAAGCGTTTTGTTATTGTTGATAAAGGTGGCCGCGAATTATTTCAATCAATTACTATTACTATGACAATTATTGAGACGTCGATTCCAATGTGTACGTTTTTCTTCAATATTGAGTTCTCTGCTACATCATAACAAACTGCGCACGAGTTGTAGCCTAAAAAAGATAATTAAATTCTCCGGTAAAAGAGTCGGAGAGTGAAGTAAAATTTCAAGAACCATTATAGTTCAAATTAACCTTGAAAATTCTTTCTGATGCCGACGTTTCGCCAATCATTGGCATCTTCAAGGCAGGCTTAGGGCTTGAACTGAAATTGAAATTTATTGTAGGGAAAAACCTTCACACTACCCAGTTCAATGCCTTTATTTCGGTGGTTAACTCCGTTCTGGCACCTGACCCTGCCGTTGTGTGATCATGAGCAAAGTGGAATTTTCGAGGATGGGTTTCCAAATGTTGGGAAGGTAATATCCTGAGTCACGGTTTAGATTATTTGGATGTTTTAGGATTTCTATCGCTTCAAGAATTTTTCGCTGATAGAAGTTACATTAACATTCTGTGTATCGAAAACCCACTGACACCGATATATACCTCAATTGCCTTTCTCACCACCAACCTGCCCGAAAGCAATCTGTCTTAAGCTCCTTGGTCCACAGAGCTGTCAACTTATTATAACCCCAATCCTTAAAATCAGAACTAAAACACCTCTCATCTGTCTTAAACACACTCCACCTAAAATTTCAAATTCCCGTTCCCCATCTCCTTTATCCACTGCCTTTCTTCCATATATTGAATATATAACCCATCGAATTCCCAAAATCCTCAAGAAACATAACACTTCTACTCATTTTTCCACACTTCCAAAACTATCTTAGCTTTATAAACCTATTAAAGATCGTACAGTAAGTAGCTACCCGTATGAAAGAACATGAGTTTGACATTAACTATCAAATCGAATCAAAAATACTAAAATCCTAGCCCGAGCCCCAAACTTGTATCAGCGAAAAATTATGGAAGCGATAGAAATCCTAAAACATCCAAATAATCTAAACCGTCACTCAGGATATTACCTTGACAACATTTGGAAACCCATCCTCGAAAATTGCTCTTCGCACATGATCACACAACGGCAGAATCAGATGTCAGAACGAAGTTAACCACAGGAATAAAGGCAGTGAACTCTGTAACGTGAAGGTTATTTTCCACAATAAAAACCGCTATAAAAGCCAGAAAAATCAGTTTCAGTTCAAGCCTCAAGCCTACCCTGAAAATGCCACCTGTAATGGCTGGCGAAACGTCGGCATCAAGTCGCGCTATTGTGACGCGGAATGCATCCGGAAGCGAAGAACTTTCAAGATTAGTTATCCGCGGAAGTCAACTATTTAAGACTAATTAAACCTTAGTGACATGTTATTAACCTTTATGTTGCTATTTCGTGTGAATCACTAACAATCACCCATGAATGTAGTTGAGTTAACCTTAATTCATTCTCTGTGGCTATGTATTAGTGTTATATGCTTGACTCTCTCTAGTAACAGCGCTAACCAAGATGAAAGCTTCTTCTCGCATTATCAGGTAAGAGCTCTTGAAGTAATTTGCCTTTTATACTATACATTCAGCACAAAAATTCCATCCAAATACCGAAACAAAATTGTGCAACTAAATGAATTCGGGATTTTTCCAATCAGCATAATTCTTCAGTAAAGTTAGTATATTTGTTTAAGCTTCAAATTGAATCGGGAAAAAATGAGAAAAGTAACAGGTTTCATTATATAAAAGCAAATAACATAGAATATGTTTTTCTGTAGACTGTATTATGTGGACAGTCATGTAGTTCGGGACATTAGAGGACGCCTAGCAGAAGAATATGAGTCGAGTTCATAATATCTTAATATCTGTCGAACGATAAACATTCTCAACAGTATTTGCTGAAATTATGTTTCAATGCGACAGCTAGTTTCTGTTCTCGCTTGTAGCTGGTATGATGAAAAATGTCACTTTAATGATACATAAAATCAAACAATTACAAAAACAAACATCCAAGTAACTCACTATCCTATTATTCCCAAAAAAAATAGAAAAATGTGAACAACTAAACTGCGAAAAACCTATCTGGGAGAAACCTATTAGTGGTCGTGGCATTTCGACCAATCAGATCTGTAACGGGCATCGCGTACAGTTTTCTTATCACGATTTCTATCAATTAGGTCCCCCGTAAAAACATATTCTATGTTAAAAATGATCTCCAACTAGCAGCAATACAATAATTGATACCTAGGCGTCTCAATAATGGAACACATTTTCCTCTTATTGGCCCCAGCACTGACAATTTGCAAAATGTTCTTGAATCTATCCCACACGTCATTCTTGCTCCATATGATTCCATTCTGAGCATCTGATGCCTGAACTATTCCAAGTTTTCATTTATGCAACTTATGCATCATTCATATGGTAGCATTGTGTTGTATAATTTATTTTTGCCAATAAATAGAATCAAAAGGACAATACCTGCCTCCAGAGCATCCATTTTTGTTGCGATTGACCGATACCACATTCCATGAAAATGCTTGCCCCGGTCCATAGCCTTGAAGAATATCAAACCTTTCAAAAATTTTCTAAAAGACCAAGAGCTACTTTACACCCCACCAGCTCCTTATAATCAGTAAAACAAAGACTCGACCTGTCCTGGAGTACTGTTCACATGTTTGAAATTCAGCTCCTAAGCATATGCCTAAGCTCTTACAATAATAATCACCAGATCCTAGGCAGGATATGAACTCATCAGTCAACAGCAGCTCGGCTCATTCATCATAGCATGATGCATGATGTGAATGCGTCCTTTTCCATGGTCTCTGATATCTCTTGGTCCCCTCATCTTTTGTCCACTTCTCCTCGAAGTTATTTCACGTGCAACTCTCCCAGTTCACATTTGATTTCTTGTTACCCAATATTGAAGATTGATCCATCTTCTTAATGTCGTGTAACCTAATTCTGCACATGATGATAGCGCTGAAGTAAGCAGCGGTTATTCCTTCTTCCAAGACAACCAAAACAGTTATATAACCTTATAGCGGAATGCGCTCATCTTTTGGCTTTAGTAGATTATTCCATCCTAAGGTTCTTATATACTTATATCGGCACATTTGGGTGCTACGCCGTAAAACCCCTAGGCCCGTAATATAAAGCTGCTTTTTGGGCCAAGCGCATTTTGCATAAAAGCTGTTTAAATGATAACGATGCCACTAGGGCTTGATTCATATGTTGTGAAAATTTGCAAATGGATGAGATTTTTTGTTGCTGAGTGTGCAAATGCAGATTCATGTAAGTACAAAGTCAGTGTACACGAAAAGTAATCAATCATACTCAGAACCACAATGAAGAAGCGTGAATGATAAATCGAAACAGAGATAATAAACTAAAATTTGCTGTTGCCATTATCTCTTCTAATTGAAAATCTGCTGTTATGAGCAGGACACAGGTTCCTACCACATTCAAGATGTTTAATCATGTTTTTCTCCTTTAAGCTCCTATGGTCTAAGTAACTTCATTGTCTGTTTCATTCATTTCCACTCTTGCCAACATTTCACGAGAGCTCTGCCAGAACTGCCAGTCCATTATCAGACTTGGTGATACCATGTACGACACTAGAGCATCCAGAGACTATCTGTATGTGTACATGGTTCTCATCTGCAAAAGGCAAGATTACTTGCAGGAATCTGAAAATTAGTAGCTCATCATTAGGGTAACTCTCGATGATTTTCCATCAACATACGCCATTCAAATCTTGAGTAATCAAATATCAAATATCTTTTTCAAATTGCTATTTTCAAGAAGATATAGATTCTATCCATGAAGAAATGTTGTTATTCTGTAAGCAATAAAATGAAAAGTAATCTTGTATTTAAAACTCAGCCGCTCCCACTCTTCTTGACACAAACATGAAGGACGGATCCCGACCGGAATCTTTAGATGTCACCTACATAGTTCGAGGAATGGCCAATCCACCGCCAAAAGCCACATGGACATTGGATGGAAAAGAAATAAAACCAGATGATCATCTGAGAATGACAGTGAGCCAAAATGAACAAGAATTCCAACTTGAGATAAAAAAATTAGAAGTGAAGGACGCAGGAGTTTACGAATGCACCCTAACAAACCAATTGGGGAATGTAAAACAACAGGCCGTCTTGGATGTCACTCGTAAGTTCAACTATGGTTTCAAAAAATGTTGTAGTTGCTACTAACATTATATTTGGTTACAGCCGAGAAAGATCTCAGAAGGCCGAAATTGAAGCAAGGTCTCATTGATCAGACCATCGTTAAGAAAAATTCGGTTACTTACAAAGTTGTGGTTATTGGAGATCCAATTCCAGAAGTTACATGGTCTTTTAATGGAAAGAAGATCACCGACGAAGAATACGATAAGAACAAAATAATTTTGGAATCCGAAGACCATGAAATTGAAGATGGGCTCAAGGAGTGTTCATATTCGATGACCATCCCCAGATGTAAGTTGAACTTGTCATAATCAAATTAATTCTCTGTTCGACACTGCGAGGTAAATGAACCGCTTATCGAAGTGTATAACATTCTTGGTCAACTCGGAACTTTGTATGTTAACCTTTTTTCAAGAAGTTGTGAACTCTTTTATGGGATGCACCTTCTTAAACATACATGAAAATACGTTTTCAATATTTTCTCATATACATACAATTAATTGTCATACAGCTAAATTCGACCGCAGTTATAGAAAAAGAACTGTGAATAATCACGAACAACAATTAACCTATTACAAATAATAACGAGTATAGCCTGTTCACGATAAGAAAGAAATGACGTCATAATAGCATATCATACAGTGTTGTCAGGTTGACTAGTCATTCAATGCTCTTGAATACAACTAGCCTAAGCCTTTCTGAAAATGAAAATGGGTTCATATGTTACCAACAGGAAGGAGCATTGGCTGAATAAGTGTACGACCGGGATAGTAGATGCATATGGCGGACTCATGTTTTTGGTTAAGCAGTGGCGTAACGGTTCCAAATGTAGCATACCGTAATTGAAAAAACACATTTCTACTAACCACGTATACTTAAGTTTGCCCAAAGACGCGTTATTTATGATCAAACCACTATCCTAGACTTGTCCCAAAATCATCTACATTTTCAACCACTTTAGCCCGTTGCTCGTATTCTTCTTACACTTGCAAGTGCTTACCCTCTGCTTCGTTTATTGACTATTGATACTCACAATTGTGAAGCTGCAGCAACTCTGTCTCTAACGTTAGTATGAGGACCTTAGTTTTCACGTTTCTTTTCAAATTAATTTATTGTTGAAGATACCATTTCACACAGCACACGATGTAAATCTAGGTATAATTATAATCCTGAGAAGAATTACTTGTACTTCTGCGGTTTGATCCTATTAAAATGTATGAACTTGCAAGACAATTTCAAAAAATCCACTAACCTATCCGGCAACTTTTGCAAAGTGTTTCCATAAAATAAAATATTCCTAGTTTGAAGGAGATAATGCGGCACTTAGGGCTTAGGGAAATTGTTCTAATGAATTGGTTGCAATAAATTACTAACTATGACGCCATTCCTTCCTTATCGATGAACAGTTGAAGTTGAATAGTGTTTAGAATTCAAATCCTAGAAAGATGTTAACAAAACTACTAAGAGTTGAAAGGTGATTTGACCTGCTTGGCCTAGTCAGAGCTCTGAAGGAACTTTGCGCCCATCCTTCTTTGACAATTGCTGTGAAAATTAGAAAAAGTTCGTTACATACTAAGTTTGCGATTTCTTTCCCAATGAATGATGAAAACCAGCTAGAGGACTAGTTTTCAATAATGAATGATGCCGAATGCTTTATAATTTCATGTTCATTTTCAAGGCGAAAGATTCAATGCAGGAAAATACTCCATGGAAGCCAAAAACAAGTGGGGAGAATGCGATAGTAGTGCAGAACTAACTATCATCCTCCGACCAGAGATTGAAGGTCCTGTAGACGTTGCCGTAGTACCTGGAGAAGCAACTGAATTCACAGTCGTCATACAATCCAACCCAGAACCAGAAGTGACTTGGTCGAAAGATGGTCATATTGTCGAAGCTGGCGTTACTGTTGAAATAGTCGAAGATGTCGCTAATGAAACCTACAAACTCATCTTCAAGGATGTACTACTTTCAGATGATGGTTACTACACAGTTACTGCAAAAAATCATTTGGGCGAAACAACATCCGAAGCCCGACTGAGAACCATAAGTGAGTAACATTCCATGATTTCAGAAACATATGTACCAAAAAAAATCTATATTAATTTGACTCTTATTCGTTACAGAAGAAACCGAACCAACGAGTAAGTTCTAAAAATTGCTTCAAATAATTGGCTTTAGCTTTAGTGGCGCAAAATTTAATAATAAAATAAATAAATTGGTATGTAAGTAAAAACCATTCGGGTAATAGGAAATATTGCGGTATGTTCATCGTTAGCCACTAATATTCTCCAACAGAAAATACTCATAATTGTTGTGAATTAGAGATTTTCAGATGAAACTAGAAATACTTGGAGTATTATGTCCCTAGAATGTTTAAGTTTGATACGAGAGCATGGTGAAAAGTCCCTCAAAAATAAAACAGATGCCGCCACATCTTTAACTAGAACGCATTCAAATTTTAAGACTGATATGTCATTCTGTTCGGTTTTGACACCCATCGAAAGCAAGCACACTTGAAGATTTTTGTAAACATGGAAAAAAGTGAATTTTGCGTCTTGATTAAACATTATTTCTTACGTGGAAAAACATTATGCAAACCAAAGCATCGCTTGTTAAACATAATGGGGACCCTTTATCATCGAGTGGAATGATTCATAAGTGGTTTACTGATTTTTGTTGTGGTAGTATAACCACAAAGGACGCCAAAAAAATCCATGGTATGATATTGGACGATCGGCGAGTTAAAGTGCACGAGATTGCTGAGGCTATGGGTATCTCAACCGAACGGTACGAAAAATTTTGCATAAATTTTTGAACATGATAAGGATATCTGCCAGATGAGTTCCGCATTTGCTCTCAGTTGACAATAAGCGCGATCGTGTGACGACTTCAAAAGAGTGTTTGGCGATGTTCAAGCGCGATAAGGACTTTTTGCGCCATTTCGTAACCATGGACGAGACATGGATCATCACAACACACCAGAGACCAATGAACAGTCAAAACAGTGGTCTTGGCTAATCGAAGCCGGAAAAGCCCAAAGTGGGTTTATCGGCCCACAAAGTCATGGCGAGAGTTTTTTTGGGATGCACACGGTATTGTCCATATCGATTACCTTGAATAGGGCAAAACGATCACCGGCGTATTTATACAGAGTTGATGGATCGATTCGACGCCGATTTGGAGCGCAAGCGGCCGCATTTGGCAAAGAAAAAAGAGCTCTTCCAACAAGAACAACACACCGGCGTGCAGGACAGTTTTGACCAAATAAATCATTTCTTGTTTAATTTTTCAGGGACTTCTCACCTTGGCCTCGCATTATTTAATTTTATCTACGAAACTACAGTATTTCAATTCCAAAGGTATGGCTGTACGTTTGGACCAAGAGTGTGACAATTAGTATATCATCCTATTTCCATGAAATCAAAGACTTACGAAAATAATTATTGTTGAAACTGATTCTTTCAAATGACTTTCGTCTAGTATTATTTGCAATGTTTTTTTCTCAAGGTGTTCTCTCAACTATCGCCTTGTTAGAATTATAGTTTGTATTCTGTGTTTATTCTTCTTAGGTTAGTCCTGTCTTCAGATCTCTTTTGTAGATAGTTTCCCAAAATATAATTGCCTGCCTGAATACATGTAGTTTTATCTAGCAATGCGATGAAGGGATACACCCCCAGTTTTTCCTCCATGGAAATACAAATGAAAGGCAATACTCAGTCCATGTCTAAGAAAAATCAGCTACATCAATACTTTAGATGTAGTGAGTTTCTTTTATTGACTTCTTGAATTAAACTATCATGAATCATTATAATTGTTGTATTCGTATATGCATCTTCATTGTTATTAAACGTAAAACAAGTTCAATACAGTCACGGAAACCTCAAATTGAAGACTCCCACAGACATGATTCCTAAACAATCTTGGTTTCTAGAAACAAGCAAATCGAATTTAGTCCACTATCCTTTTAAACAAAAATTCAAGGAAATAATACAGGTGCTCGGAATGTCCTGTATATATAACACAGGAAAGGAGCACGTATTCATCAACCAGAAAAAAAAGTTGTACTACAATCATCCTAAAAAGAAAAATTGTAGTTAAAAAAAGAAATTAAAGAAAAATGTTTTACCCATTCTTTGCTTTTAATAGTTGTAAAATCTAATTTTGTATTGTTCTTCTTCCTATTTTACTATTTCTTCAAACTAATACCAAATTTTCCGTAAGTAGTACAGGCTTAGAACATAAATATAAATACACTCATAAAACTCACTAGCTTGCAAACTTGCACATATAACACAATATATTAAGCAAAACCATGTGTAAAGAAATTATAGATACATATTTAGTTATTTTTATTAGCTGAGAAACCCAAGTTCATCACTGGCTTAACCGATAATAGCGTTGAAGATAGAGGAGAATTGACGGTCATGGTGAGAGCTGATGGTTTGCCCAAGCCTAAAATTGAATGGTATTTGAATGGAAAAATAATTGTTCAAGATGATCATCACTTAATAGAAACTCATACTGAAACTCAAGTTACAAGCACCTTCACTGTTTCCAACTATAATGACGGAGATATTGGAATCGTAAGTAGTTTTCGACATTCGGGTCCGTAAAAGGACAATGTAAAATAATGCAAACATATAGCATGAAAATGGTTCATACCACATTGCATTCCCAGAGGATTAACCCTCTTTCTCAGTGTATATATTATTTAACCTGACTTATTCTCGGTTGTTTAGTACAAAGCAACTGCTGTAAATTGTGCTGGACAAGCCGAAACATCATGTCGAATTTCAATGCTTCAAACACCACCCACGTTTGGTAAGCGTTTAGAACGAACTGAAGAAATCAATGAAGGAGAACCTCTGGAGCTCAAGGCAAAAGTAAATGGCAGCCCTAAGCCAACGGTAATTTTTCCAGCATATCCTTATCAGTCTAGTTGATTTCAATAACTGAACTTCGCAGGTGGCATGGTTCAAAGATGGCGAAGAATTGAAAGATCCCAGAATTAAGACAACTTTACTTCCAGACGGAACCGTCAAATTGAATATCGACAAAGCAACTCCTGAAGATAGTGGTGCTTATAAACTGGTAGTTCGAAACGAGAATGGAGAAACTGCATGTTTATGCGCTGTTGCAGTTACACGTAAGTTTTTTAATGTTATCTCGTTAGGCCGAAAGTTTTACAATTTATTTTTCCATAGAAAATCCACAAAGACCAAAGTTCCTGAAGTGTTTCAAAGATACTAAATTATCCATCGGTGAGCCTCTCCGCTTAGAGGCCAAAGTAAAAGCTCATCCACCACCTGATATAAAATGGCTCAAAGACGGTCTACCAATCAGGCCATCATCCACCATTCACATGGAGAAGCATCCTGACGGGACGATCGCTTTGGTTGTTGACAGTACAAAGCCAGAGAATGCAGGCGATTATCAGCTCATCGTTTCGAACAAACTTGGTGAATCTACTGCTCAAGCCAAAATTGACATTGAAAAGAAGCCCGTTAAACCTGAATTTGTTAAAAAACTCACTAGTCAAACGGTTGTCGAAGGATTTCCTGTTAGATTTGAGGTGAAAGTTGAAGGTTATCCCGTTCCAAAAGTTTCTTGGTGAGTAGTTCTTGATGTAATTGTTATATATGTTCACTCCAATGATAGATTTAGTTCAATACATTCTGAATGTAGTCACAACAATAAAACGTTTCCAACTGGTTTTTCACCTCCATTGAAAAGAACATTGTTTTATTCTGTCGAAGGACCTTGCAGATACCAAGTAGTCATCATCAGAGTAAACTAAATTAGAAATCGAAATGTGACTTTAAATACTGTTTTGAATTAATACGTGTGACGCGCTTCATTCTCTTTTCGCGTTTCAATATTTACTACGGCTTTCAATGATCCTTCACTCTCACGTGCTGACTTATTTTGATATTTCGTGCGCCAGATTATTATTGAGGTTTATTCCTCATCGAGAACCTCTGCTAGGATCCTCAATACAAAACTATAACAGTGCTGTCTATGAGCATCTTTGTCCCCAGTGGAGTAAATAACCAGAGCCCAGATTAGCTGGGCAGAATGAATAGTAATAAAATTGCAGGATGTAATTGCAACTAATACTTAGTTAAATCTCAGCTAACTTAATAGATGGAGCAGAAATGTACGCTTTCTTGCAAATGAAACGGGGGTCTTTCAATTATGAATTTATTTATAAAAATTAGCAAACATCATTGAACAGACTTGAATATTTTAAAATATTGAAATCAAGCAACACGTATTCACTTTTACGATTAAATGAGTAAACTGTTATTAGGACGGAAACAAAAATCGTTAATATGCAATTTACTGACAAACGGATAAACACCCAGATGACACTCGTCTCCTTGGAATAAGTATTAAAAACGCATAAGTAATATGGTAAAATGTTAGTTTCGCTATTAAAGGCTTAAACATCAAAAGCACATTATGATACATAATTAGAAAGAGAAAAAATCCCTTGTAGGTAAACTTTATGCTTCCTATTTGAAAAAATATAAAAATATATATTCACATGTTTCTAAAGGTGGCAAAATCTAACTTTGGTTTATAACTCGAAAACAAAAGACTAGCACATTTTTTTTCCGCAAATAAATTTGTCTCAAAAAAAGAGATCGAAAATAGTCTCCTATAGTTACCGAGTTACCCCATACAGACATCAAAATTTGTCCATTTGAACTGAATCAAATTGGTTTACTTTAATATGTAAAGAATAATGCTGATGCTATGTTCAGAGGCTGAAACCAAGATATAACTTTACCGCCATTCCAATTTTTCAGGAATAGAAATGGAGCGGAAGTTATATCAGACAACAAACATATCAAAACAATAGAGGAACCTGATGGTGTCAATATACTGCTGCTCGACGCAGCAGATATATTGCGAGATGCCATCAATTACAGGGCCATAGCCACCAATGAAGCGGGTGAGGCTGAAACATCGGCTCCCTTGATAGTGCAACCAGCTGTAAATGATAATGCACCAGAAGAAAGACCGATACTGTTACATTCTCTCAAGGATGTTCTTACGGATGAAGGACTTCCACTTGTTGTAGAAGCTCCATTCACCAGTAATCCTATTCCCAGTGTACAATGGACCAAAGATGGAGAACCGCTTAAACCGTCAGACAGAGTACTGATGACATGCGATGGAAGAAGGGTAGGTATTCAAAAAATCGGTGAATGAAATCACCTACAGTTTCGAAAATGGTCTCAAAACATGTTTGATATATTTTTGTTAGCAAGTATTCAAAATCACTCATTACATTGTAGGATTTCTTGGACACAAAACACCAACTAATTCACACTTTTATTATCCAAAACCCTAGACTACAATGATATATTAACAAATAGAATTATGTATGTACGTAACTGTCATTTTCTGACTCTTTTAATTCGTCATCATTCGCCTATATCCATTTTATCTGAGCCTAATCTAATGCACACCAATTTTCAAAACTACAATATTTTTGTATATTTCAGGTGGCCCTTAAAATAGATCATGCTCTACCATCAGATGCTGGTGTGTATGGAGTTACTATTACAAATCCACTTGGGAAAGATTCTTCAGAAGCGAAAGCAACCGTACATAAAGTATTCATGCCGCCATCATTTACCCAAGAATTCACTGATTTACAACAGGTAATAGATTTTCATGTTGGTTTCCTTCTAATTGTAGGCTAATATGGGAATTGGTTTGTTCGGGATATATTTATAACATTGTTTTAATCTCATGTTGCAATGTTAGACGTGGTTAGACCGGATCACAATAATATAACTTCTTCTGTCAATCTCTTCTACTTCCGTTTTTTTCTTTACCAGCCGTAGCGGCAATTTTAAATTCAAATCTACGCCGATGTAATAAAATGAAATTTATAATTTACTATTACTGCTGCTGAATCAGAAGGGCGAATCTGCAACGTACCCAAAATGTCAGTTGGGAAACATATTTATATTTGAGGATTTCGAAAATTTCTAAGAATTTGGGTACGAATAAGGATAACCTTATGAATTCCATATTGTATGATTTGCTGAACACCCAAGTCTATCTACCATGACTCTAGATTGATGCCGTTGATTGTTTTTCCCGATGGTAATGATGAAAAACCCTTGACGCCGATCTGTCAACATCAAACATCGAACACCAGCCGAGCGAGGGATGACAGACCTTACCGCTCGAGTGACAGACGTTAACTGTGTTGTAGAAAAAATTACCAGCTACAACATAATAATTTAAAAAACTCATTATCAATTCAACTTCCGGCTAAAAGTAGCGCGTACGAAAAATTTAAAAAATCTGAGGCACTCGACGTGTAGTCGTACTGCCGAGTCCGAGTCTCATATTCAATATAAATTCTTCATAGTTTATTTGGTTATAAAAAGGCTTAATATATAGTTTACTTTAATTTATTTATAAGCGACCCCCCAAATAATTAAACTTTTTTGACTTCATTTTAATTTGTAAATTCCTTTCCTACTTCTGAATTGGCTATCATATCAAAACGTTTTCATTTTTCTAAGAGAACTGTAGACATTTTAACTGTCGTAAAGTGTTAAATCGAATCCAAATAGGCTGGGTAAGAATCAACTACATCACTTAATCAATTTAACTACAATAATAAACTCTAGCCATTTTTACATCACTTAAGATGACATTAATTCAACAAAATCAACAATCCATATCCCTCCTCCAAAGAGGGGTCATTAATGATTGAAGGATAAGCCGTTTTCGAGATATAACAGGATATACGCTGCATCCCGAAAACGAGAGGTATGGAAAATTATGTGAGAGCACTTTTTTAAATCTATCAAATATCACAATAGCACATTTTCGTTATGCGATTCTATACCCCGATTCTCATCGAAACTTGGCCTAAAAAATTGAGACAGCACTATTGTGATTCAGTAAAATACCTTTAAGAACATGCGACCTAAATGTTTGAATACTGAATGAGGAAAGTACTATGAATAAGTTAGTGTTATGTTTTGTCGAAGTGGCAACACTGGAGCCAGAAAATAGAAATGTAAGATGGCTACTTGTGTAGCAGTGTACTCTCTACAAGTAAATAAATAAAGTGTTTGATACTACCCATTGTTATATTGCAGTACTCTCACGCGGATACATAACATATTGGCGACGAGTGAACCATAGTTAGAGGGCTGCAATAGCGTTTCAATAGAGATAAAGTTATCAAAGTAATAACTAACCTATACAGAAAGTCGGCGGGAAGGATCGTGTACCGTGTACGTGGAGTCGGGAGCACAGAACAACTATTGCAGGAGATATATCATTCATCAGTGTGTTTAAGTGGAATAAAAATGTCTAAATTCCAAGGATTTGATGAAAACTTAGAATCTTTCGATTCATGGGAAGAAAGGTTACAACAGTACTTTCTCGTACAGACAGTGCCAGGGAATCTCCGAGTCGCAAGTCTAATAACGTTAATTGGTCCAAAAACATATAATACGTTGAAAACAGCATTGTACCCTGAAACACCAGCAGGTAAAACGTACGAAGAATTAGTCAATATTCTTAAAGCAAAACTAGTGCCAACAACAAGCCTGATTATAGAACGCTATAAATTCCACAATCGTAAACAAAATGTTGATGAGAAAGTTGAACAATATATTGCAGTCATCAAACATTTAGCTAAAAGCTGTAGATTCGAGGAATTCTTAGACCAAGCACTAAGGGATAGACTTGTTTGTGGGATCACTAATGTTAATATACAAAAACGCCTATTAGGTGAGTCTGAACAATTGTCGTTCAATAATGCTTGTCAGATAGCATTGAGTCTAGAAATTGCCGAAACACAAAGTCAGCTAGTTCAAGGTGGTGATACAATTCAGAAGATAACTAGTGAAAGGTCTGGGGTATACAAATTTAAACCGTGCAACAGGTGTGGCAGACGTCATGATGTGAAAGTGTGCCCAGCAGTCAATTGGGAATGCTTCAAATGCAATAAAAAAGGTCATACTAGTAAAGTTTGTAGGAGTAAAGAGAAGAATAGAGGACAAGGACTGCGTCAACTAGAAGAAAATGGGGTTGAAGAGGAACCATTAGAGATAGGATTTTTAGGTAAACTGTCAGTTAATAAAGACGATCCTGTGAAACTAAAGTGTAAAGTGGAAGGTAAATATACAGAAATGGAAATTGACTCGGGTGCATGTAAGTCAGTTATGCATATTGATGATTTCAAATTGTTAAACTCAAAGTCTGAATTGGAGCCAGTCAAATTCAATTTAAGAGTCGTAACAGGACAACCTGTAAACATTGTCGGTCAAGTAAATGTAAAGGTAGAATTCAAGTCTAAGTATTATACATTACCATTAGTGGTATTGAAAAGTGAAAATAAGTTTTGTCCATTACTAGGGAGAAATTGGCTATCAGTTCTGAATCCTGAGTGGCAAAGTCATTTAAGTCAATGCTCGAAAGTTAGTCAGTCAACTTGTAATGAAATAAAAGTGGTTAGCAATATAGGTCAGGAGTTAGAAAAGCAAGTAAAGTCTAGATTCAAAGAAGTATTTAGAACAGATGGTAGATCAAGTATTGATACTTTTACTGCTGAAATTAAGTTAAAACAGAATGTTACACCTATATTTCATAGAGCCTATAATATGGCATATGCTTTACAGCCTAAAGTAGAAAAAGAATTGAATCAGTTGGTCAAAGATGGCATTCTAGAGAAAGTAACTCATAGTGAATGGGCTAGTCCCATAGTGGTTGTGGCAAAAAAGAATTCTGACGAAATTAGAATCTGTGTAGATTTTAAAAAGACGGTAAACCAACTTATAGAAACAGATCATTGTATGCTACCTTTACCCAAAGATATATTTGCAACTCTCAGTAAAAAAAGTTATTTTACAGTGATTGATTTAAAAGGGGCATACCAACAACTTAAAATAGGGTCTGCGTCAAAAGAGTTACTTACTATTAATACACATTTAGGTCTGTATCGATTCAATCGATTAACATACGGAATTAGTTCAGCACCAGGTATTTTCCAAACGGTAATGAATACTATTTTAGCAGGTACTCCAGGAACCAGTTGTTACCTGGATGATATATTAGTGTCAGGTACTACATTGGAAGAGTGTCACAACAATGTAATAGAAGTAATGTCACGTCTAAATAAATATAACATAAAAGTAAATGAGTCAAAATGTCAGTTTTACAAAACAATGGTAGAATTCTTAGGCTATAAAATAGATAGGGAGGGTATTCATCCCTTAAGTGATAAAATAGATGCAATTGTAAACTGTCCTAGTCCTGAAAATATGACACAATTAAAATCATACTTAGGGTTATTGAACTACTATGGTCATTTCATACCAATGCTCTCTAGCAAAATTAAGCCTTTATATGATTTAGCAAAAAAAGGTGTTGAATTTGCGTGGTCAAAATTACATGAGGATATTTTCCAGGCGAGTAAATCATATTTATTGTCCAATAAAATATTGATTTATGATCCTGTGTTACCGATTTATGTAACATGTGATGCAAGCCCTTACGGGGTCGGTGCAATATTGAGTCACAAAGTGGAGGGAAAAGAAAAACCAATTCTTTTTGCTTCCAGTACACTATCCAAAACAGAAGTGAAATATTCTCAGATTGAAAGAGAAGCCTTAGCCATTATGTTTGGCATCAAGAAGTTCCATAATTATATTTTTGGTAGACGTTTTACACTAATAAGTGATCATCAACCTCTACAATATATTTTTGGAAGTAAGAAAGGTATTCCAGTAACTTCTATTTCACGTCTGCAGAGATGGGCTATCAAATTGTCTGGTTATAACTATAATCTAGAATATAAAAAAGGTAGTTTGATGGGTAATGCTGATGCTCTGTCAAGACTTCCAATTAAAGGTGGTACTAACGTGAACGAAAATTTATATTCTTTTAGTATCGCAGAAACGGTGCCTATAAATTATAAAGAAATCGCTTCAGCTACAACGAATGACGTTATCTTATCGAAGGTTATAGAGTTAACTCAAAAAGGGTGGCCGAAATTCGTGACTGATACTAACTATAAACCTTACTGGGATAAAAAGCATGAGTTATCTGTTGAACAAAACTGTCTACTTTGGGGTAATAGAGTAATTGTACCTCAGGTAATGAGGAAATTAGTTTTATCGTTATTCCATGAACAACACATGGGAATTGTGAGAACAAAAATGTTGGTGAGATCATATTGTTGGTGGCCGTCTATCAATTTAGAAATAGAAGAATTAATAAGCAATTGTGAAAATTGTCAGGTTAATCAGAATAAGAATAATCACGGACAATTATTGCCTTGGCCGAAGGCAGCCAATAATTTTCAAAGAGTCCATATAGATTTCTTTCATAAGTCATCTTTCACACTACTGATATTAGTTGACAGTAAGTCTAAATGGATAGATGTGAAGCACATGAGTAACGGTACTAGTGCGAGAGAGACTATAAATAAATTGAAAGAAATATTTGCCACATTTGGTCTGCCTGTAGAAGTAGTTAGTGATAATGGACCGCCGTTTAACGCGGCGGAATTCGTGAAATTTTGTCAATCTAATGGCATTAAGCCTACAAAATCACCAGCTTATCACCCGTCATCGAACGGTATTGCTGAAAGAGCTGTACAAACTGTCAAAAGAGCACTGGAAAAAGGGTTGTTTCAAGATAGTAACGGTATGTCGGAAAGTGTATTATTATCTAGATTACACAACTTCTTATTCAGCTATCGTAATACTCCATCTACTAGCACAGGACTGTGTCCCTCTGAGCATTTGTTTAAAATGAAACCTAGAACAAGGTTCGACCTTCTAAAGCCACCATTTCAAGGTTCAGAACTTGCATCGCCAAGTAAGCATGATTATCGTAGGTTAAGTAGATTGTATTCTGTAAATGAATCAGTGTATGTTAAACAAGTAAACCCTAAAGAGCAAGGCCCAAATTGGTGCCTAGGAAAAATAGTAAAAGTGTTGAGCCCAAATACATATCTAGTGATGGCCAATGATCATGTGAGGTTTGTTCATTCTGATATGATTAGGGAAGCAATGTTAAGACAAATTCCTAACCAGGTAGTGACTACAAATAATGTTAACTTACCTAGGGTCGAAACAATAAGTACCTCATTAGTGAGTGACGTAAATAAAGACATTGCAGATACTCCAAGCGTGGGTACTAATGAAGAAGGTGCTACAAGGGAGTGTAAAATAACTAGATCTGGTAGAATTATTAAACCAGTTGTTAGATTAAATTTGTAAGTAAGTAGTTGTCTTTTGTTAAGAAGGAAAGGAAATGTTATGTTTTGTCGAAGTGGCAACACTGGAGCCAGAAAATAGAAATGTAAGATGGCTACTTGTGTAGCAGTGTACTCTCTACAAGTAAATAAATAAAGTGTTTGATACTACCCATTGTTATATTGCAGTACTCTCACGCGGATACATAACAGTTAGGTGAATCATCTTGAAATATATCAGACTGATATTGTCGACAATTACGACCTTAAATATCAGAGCCAATTTTACTCATATGGCCGTTGATTTTTCGTTATTAATCCTGTTATTATTCTCAATTTATTCCTGATTATGCTCTCCAAAACGCCCTTTTTCCTAAATTTCTCTAGTAAGATCTTGAACTGTATATGCTCCTGACGTGAACTTCAGTGTTTAGTACTGAGTTCTTTGTCTTCTGTTCCAAGTATTTTCTGTAGTTTTTGTTCCTATACCGTTGAATGAGTTTGACCCCATCAGAGGAGCTTCAGCTCCCTTGTCTGTTCATTTCTTTCAATTTCTGCAAGTAATTTGTCCTGGGACACAGTGGCGAGTGATTCTGTTTAGTTTGGTTTTGCAGTCAAGAACCATTCTTAAGCTAATCATATTTAAACTCGGCAATTTTATGGCCGCTTGACTATCAGACGTAATGACTATGTTCTTCTTTTGGTATCCTTTGTCCAGATTGAGTTGTGTACATCTCTCAAATGCATGGTTCCGCTTGGAAGATTTGGTTCTGGACCCAGACTCCGGCCTCCGTCCCTTCTGCTGTTTTGGATCAATCGGTATATCAACAGATTGCTACTCTCCTAATCGGGTGCATTTTTCCTGGGCTCACTCTTCTTTGTTCCCAAGGTGATTTTGGAAGTATTGTGTAAACACGAACACCTTCCTTCTCCAGATATTATTTATACTTCCATCTCCGCTCATATTTATATGTAACTAATATACGATATAATTACATAAATATATCTTAATTTTTTTTAATTTCCGTAATAAAAAAGAGTTCATGTAGGTATTCTTTAGGGGAATTCTTCCTTCACATATTTGTATCATAATTAAGCCTTAATTCGGTCATGCTGTTCGTGACATTCACCTGTTTACCGATTCCCAGTTTGGTTTATGTGAGAAACAAACGTAACGTAAAATTATTGTAATGGTTCCATTCCTTAGTTACCCAACAGAGATGCTAAATTCCCTTGTCGGATCACTGGAGTTCCTCAACCCGAAATATCGTGGGCCAAAGATGGTGTACCACTACGTGAAACCGATAAATACCATATGAAGAGAGATGGCGACGCGTGTTGCTTGTACGTGTTAAATTGTCAACCCACTGATGCAGGTCTATACAGGGCTACAGCTAGTAACAAAGAAGGTCAAGCGGATTGCACTGCAACTTTGGAAGTCGTTAAGGAAATGTAAGTAGAATAAACGAACTATTTATATTGTTCTAAGTAAACAGATAGTTTTTCTGTATTTCTGGAGTTTTCTATTTAACAAAACTATGATGATATTTGCAGTAAAGCACCACAGAAGATAGAAGCACCCACGTTCCTAAAACGACTTGGAGATACGGAACTCTACAAGGGAATGACGGCAAAATTCACAGCCTGTGCGTCTGGCATTCCTGAGCCTTCAGTGGAATGGTTCCATAATGATCAAAAACTTTTCCCATCAAGTCGCATCAAAATGGAGACCGACAGAGCTGGTTTATTGAGACTTACCATAGCTGGGGTAGATGTGGATGATCTTGGGAAATACACTTGTAAGATTAGTAATGACCATGGAAGCGATATTTGCCACGCCAACCTAAAATTCGATGGTAAGTATTAGAACAAGTGGTCTAACTACCAACTTTTTCACGAAATTTGAATCCAAAAAAGTACATCTGCTATAGTCAATCTTAGTATTTGAAATATGCAAGAGGTCTCAGTATAATTGGATGTCACGTCATAAGGGAGAAAGCACCGACTGGGATGTTTTGGGTTTTGTTAACTTCACAATTTTCATAATATGATGCACCAAGTTAGATGTTGTACTTCCAACTACTCGGATCAATAGCTGCGTATTGCTTCATTGTCATCAGTTGCGTTAAAATGGCTCCTTTTTCTAGCACTCGTAATTGGTATTTTTTAAATCAGAAAGAAAAAGAGAAACGTGTTACCCAAAACACTAGCCTGAATCGTATTATATGTTGTACATTCAGTTTGACTGAATCACTAATCATAACGTACTTTCAATTAGATTCAGAAACAAAAACCAAGCGACCAATGATTGATCAGTACATCGAGTATGACAAATACAAGCGAAGCGGTGCACCAATGCCTCTTTCGGATCCACCAATCATAGCCCAAATGACAGACAGGCACTGTACTTTATCATGGAAACCATCCATACCATCCGCACCTAGGTTCCCGGTTACCTATCAATTGGAGATGTGCGAACTTCCAAGTGGAGATTGGTTCACTGTACGTTCTGGAATAAGAAGTTGCACATGTGGCGTCCGAAACTTAGAACCGTTCAGAGATTACAAATTTAGAGTGAGGGTGGAGAATAAGTATGGCATCAGCGATCCTTCCCCATATGCAACCACTCACAGGTAATTTTCTCTTGATAGAATGTATAATGTATAACTAGGTTCTATACTTACTTCATTTTGCTTCGTAAGGTGAGGTAGAGGATGTTGAAGATTAATTTTCGTTCTCTAATTCATATGAAATAAGTTACTATTAGCAAAATCTTACATTCTAATCTATATATTTTTTTCAGGGAAAAGTTGGAACCAACACCCCCCAAATTCAGGCCCTATCTACCCCCAGATATCGACTTTCGACCAGAAACCTCTCCATATTTCCCGAAAGACTTCGATATTGAAAGACCTCCACACGATAACATGGCTCAAGCTCCGAGATTCTTGAGGCAAGAACATGACACCCAGTACGGTGTCAAAGATCAGGGTTCAAACTTATTCTGGTTCGTCTATGGATATCCCAAGCCTAAAATGACGTACTACTTCAACGATGAATTGATCGAATCTGGTGGTCGTTTTGATACCAGCTATACGAGAAATGGTCAAGCTACATTGTTCATCAATAAGTAAGTGTTTTTTCCTACACTTTAACACTAACAGGTTTCGAGGTCAATTATTACAAAAAATGGATTGTGAGAATTAAACATAACAATATTAATATCAAATATGAACTCACACTTGGGTGAAACCATTTCTTTTTAGCTATTTTACCATATATGTATCAACTCTTTAATCGAGGAACCTAATTAATTCATCTTCAACAATTTGACTAAATTACCTACTTCAAGCTTTTCGAATACATCAATTTGTTCAACTAGCAAAGATCTTTTGGTGTCAGGCAAAGGCGATATCAATAACCAGAAGCATGAAAAAAGAAAATGTTTTCTTTTACCTCATTATGTGAATGAAATTGTGAGAATTAGCTTCGAGTTGCTGGATCTTATTTCACAAAACTAAGTCATTGTCTAAGCTGTATAAACAAATCGAATCTTTTCCAGGATGTTGGAAAGGGATGTGGGCTGGTACGAAGCAGTGGCAAAGAACGAACATGGTGAAGCCAGACAGAGAGTACGATTGGAGATAGCTGAATTTCCAACGTTTATCAAGAGGCCAGATATTGGATATGTAATGTTGAGAGAAAGAGCACGCTTCGAAGCAAGAATTGTAGGCGTTCCTTATCCAGAAATTAAGTGGTATAAAGATTGGAAACCCTTAGCACCTTCTAGTAGAATCAAGGTACGTGGCAAAATATTTCCTTAAAACGCTGCCGAAACCAAGCTGTTTTTTGTACAACATTTTCTCATAGTACATGATCACCTGAACTTGGCCAACATACATTCAGGAAAATATAGGAAATTCAATAGTGTACAAGTAGATTACGCCAATTTTTATTTAGCCTTGTGTAGATGATGAGTATTCAAATATCTGGACGGTGAACAACGGGGCCCTGCCTTTATCTCGCACATGTTTCGGTATCTGTCATAGATAACTCTCTACTCCGGGGGTAGAGTTATCTATGGTATCTGTATTCCTAAATGCGATTTATAGTTTCAATTTGCAGAGCGATTGCTTTACAATACGAGTGAATATTCACTTGTGTAGCTGTAACCCTTTCCATAGCAGAATTTTCTGAAGTTATTTCCAGTGGCGGCTCCTCGAACGAGGCTAAGGAGGCTCAGCCCCCTCACCAATTTATCTTAATGATCATTCTCCATTTTATTTCCTGTTTCTCTGATAATTCTTTAAATTTTACAATTAATTCCCCGTTCTCAGTAGTTATTTTTAATCTGGCAACAGTGGCCACAGGCTAGATTCTCTATATATCTCAAACGCTAAATACGTGTGGTCAACACAGTTGCCGTTTTTCCAACCAGTTCAATTGCCAAATAGGGTAAAACAGCGAATATGGCAACACTCTATGTAGGCTAGCTTCTCGTACGAACTCGGTCGGTCGTATGAAAAACGATACTTGCTACGACAGCGACAGGTGCTCCGTCAGTTATTGTTTTTGTTTCGCCACGCGATGTAAGGTTAAGTTATAATTTATCTGTTCGGTGAGTTATTAACAAAGAGTTCTTTGGTTATTAAACGTTAAAATGAATAATGATTTAGTTGCTGAGATCTTAGAAAATCCATTTAGTGGATTAACATATGATAGAAAAGTGTTTTTAGAAATAAACGGCGTTTACCGGATTTGAAAGGATTAGTGATGAAAGGTATGTTTCAAAATCGATCATTTGATACTGATAATTATAAAAAATATTTATGGTTAACACAATAAATTATATTGCTGGTATTGCTTGCTATTTACGTCTGATACAACTTCATGTTGGGGGCACTCGGGTTATGATGATTTGAAAAATTTAGCTCGTGGTATCGACAGACATGAACAATCGCAGGAACATATTACATCGAGTATTAAGTTTAAATTAACCGGTAAACAGAATATTGTTAAATGAGGAAAACATATAATTTGGTAGATAAGAAACTACATTATAAACAACTTTTTTTATGGAATTTTAGATACTATTAAAGGTCAAATTGAGATTCGATTTTCCGATTTACATGAATTGAAGTTTTTCGACTTGACGAATAGAAGATTTTTCGAATCTTTTTCAAAAGAGTTTCCCAATACACTTTTAGATAACTTAGTTCTAAAATATAAATTTTTTTATAAAATAGCACTGCACAATGAATTATGCGTTGTATACTCGGATAAAGATATTTTAGGCCAGTACGATATTCACGCCGATATGATAAAATATATGATAGACAATGATTTGCAACTAGTTTCACCTCAGTTTTATAAACTACTTTGTTTGACATTCACCATTCCTGTCACGTCGGCATCGGTGGAGAGATCATTTTCTACTCTCAAACGAATTAAAACTTACATGCGAAATACAATGGGCCAAAATCGTTTATACAATGTTAGTTTGATATCTATTGAAAAAGATTTAGTAAAACACTTAAAACAAAATGATACATTTTATGATAATATTATTGATCATTTTTCGCAAACTAAAGACCGTAGAATTCCGTTAATATATAAAAAAAGTTAATAAAAATAATTAAAAAAAACAAAATATGAAAAATTTCAAACAAAAAGAAAAAATATCAAAAATCCAAAGAAAAAAACGAACAAAAAATGTTTTTGCCAAGAGAAACTCTACACCTCCACGTTGGTTCTTGCTTGGCAACAATTAATTTTGTCACTGAAGTAGCTGGTACGGTCGCTGTGCAAAGGTTAAATTAATTGGCTGAATAGAGTACATTTTTACAAAAACGTTTTATGTCCAGCCTCCTCTCTTAAAAAGTTCACGAGCCGCCACTGGTTATTTCAGTTTTCTTACGTACCTAGTGCTCCTGTGAACGTGAATGTACACTTCATATTGACATCTCCGAGAATACAGTGATGCAAAGGAAATTATTATGTTTGTCAATTAATCGAATAGTTTCTTAAAATAGTACTTGTCTGTTACAGATAAATTTCACAGAACCGGATACAACTGTATTGACAATTAGCGATCTCATAATGAAAGACGAAGGTTTATACTCTGTTAGCGCACGAAATGTCGCCGGGTCTACCTCTAGTAGTGCTATGCTGCGCATCGAAGACAACGATCTAGAATACCACATAAATACGTATTCCAATCTAGCACTAATCAAACCGAAGAGACGTCCGTACGCGGAGGTATACGATCTTGGGGATGAACTGGGTAGAGGAACTCAAGGCATCACGTACCATGCCGTCGAAAGGCTGAACGGTGAGTAATTAAGGCTAACATAACATTGCTAACAATGTCATGAATAGTTTATAGAACTTACTGTGCTATACTGTAAATATGGTATGTTCGCCGTGTAACGATGTGAACCCCATTCCAGGGTTTAATTTCAATATTCTTTGAATTCATAATTAATTTGAATAAATAAGTTCGTATGAGTCAGGCCCGGACATCTATGCTATGATAGCGCCAACTGTAGAGTCATCGCGGTATATTATCAATTTACATAAATTCACGGAAGGTGTCATTCTGTCGAGATTGATGATTTTTAGGCAGGGAGATCGATTCCTCAATGTGTGTGTGAACGTTGAAGCAGGTATGTCGTATTAATATTTTTCTGTCTATTTGGATATTTTTATGGATCGGCTAAAAATCTAGTCAACAACAACTTTATAGTCATTTAAATATTGTTATAATTAAGTTGTCGATTGGCTAGATATTTTTGGATATTCTCTTAATGGACGACATGCCTGCGGATAGTCTCATTTCCATCATCATCTTGCTTTAACTACCACTAATCATTTGATTCAATAAACTGGAATTGTTTACTTATTTCACATTCACAACCACTTTAGCCCATATCGGTTTTTTTTTCGGACATGCAAGTGCTTCACCTCTGCTTCATTCTCCTTCAGTTATAAAGCTGCAGGAACTCCGGCCATGCTATGAAGATGAGATCTTCCATTTTCAGGTTCCTCTTCAATGTAATTTATTGTTCAGGATACCAATTGTTAAACACTAGATGACAGGGGCTTCGATATTTTCGCAGTTTACACAGCACATGACGTAAATGTAGGTAAAATTACAGTTCTTAGAAGATGTGTTTAATTCTATTAAAATGTTGATTCACAAGGAATATATTAAATAAAAAAACTGTTTTATCCGGGAACCCCTGAAATCGTTGCCAACTGTTAAAATGAACTATTCCTAGTTTGACGCAGAGAGCGCTGTACTTATTTATGGGAATTGTGCAAATAAATTGGTTGCACGAAATTACTAACTATGACGTCATTGCTTTCGCAGTGAGCAGCGTATACTAATAAAATTGATATAAATCTATTCTAGGTCGCAATTATGCCGCCAAAATAATGCACGGACGTGGGGAGTTGCGCCCATTCATGTTCAACGAAATGGAAATGATGAATCAATTACGACATAGAAAATTGATCTCACTACATGACAGTTACGAAACAGACGATAGCCTAGCTATTATCATGGAATTGGCTGGTGGTGGAGAGCTCGTGAACGACTATTTGCTCAAACAAGACTATTACACAGAAAGCGACATAGCTGGTTTCATTAGGCAAACACTTTACGGCTTGCAATATATGCACGAAAGGGGATACGGGCACATGGGCTTGACTGTAAGTACGCTACGTTTAAGGATCTATTTGTATTTTTGGTTCAACTTTTTCGAAGTATAGCAGCCCCTTAATTGGAATTGTATTCACGTGAATTTATTGAACCATAATGGCAGGATAGATTTTATATTTCAGAAAATATTTCTCCAGCCACTAGGGCTTTTTATGCATTTCAGTTGGATGTGTCGAGACACCCTCTCCTTAATTATAGTACAGCCTCGCATTCTGATAGCATGTGACCAGAATGCGAGGCATTAGATTGCAAAAGACAATCAATATTCGGCCAGCCTAGGCTATCTTCTGAAGAGTACAACAGCCACCCGATGAAGAACCTGTACAGACTAGTAATAGAGTTAAGAAGTGGGTTCCTCAAACCATCCAATTGGATATTTATGCGCCTTTGTCGCATTGTCTACAGAAAAAATCTCCATTTTACAGCGACATTTTATTCAGGCGACTTTTCCATAGGGTTGTGACGAGTGAGGAAAACTATTATTGTTCAAACCTGGTTCCTACTCATGTTGGATAGTAGCCACCCAATGATAACCTGTACAGACTACTACTAGAGTTAAGAAGTGGGTACCTCAAACCATCCAACTGGATGTTTATGCCCCTTTGTCGCATTGTCTACAGACAAAATCTCCATTGTACAGCGACATTTTATACAGGCGACTTTCCCAATAGATTGTGACGAATGAGGAGAACTATTATTGTTTGAACCTGGTTCCTACTCATGTTGAGTAGTAGCCACCTTATGAAGAACTTGTACAGACTAGACTATAGTTGAGGAGTGGGTACCTCAAACCATCCTACTGGATGTTTATGCCCCTTTGTCGCATTGTCTACAGACAAAATCTCCATTGTACAGCGACATTTTATACAGGCGACTTTCCCAATAGATTGTGACGAATGAGGAGAACTATTATTGTTTGAACCTGGTTCCTACTCATGTTGAGTAGTAGCCACCTTATGAAGAACTTGTACAGACTAGACTATAGTTGAGGAGTGGGTACCTCAAACCATCCTACTGGATGTTTATGCCCCTTTGTCGCATTGTCTACAGACAAAATCTCCATTGTACAGCGACATTTTATACAGGCGACTTTCCCAATAGATTGTGACGAATGAGGAGAACTATTATTGTTTGAACCTGGTTCCTACTCATGTTGAGTAGTAGCCACCTAATGAAGAACTTGTACAGACTAGACTATAGTTAAGGAGTGGGTACCTCAAACCATCCAACTGGATGTTTATGCCCCTTTGTCGCATTGTCTACAGACAAAATCTCCATTGTACAGCGACATTTTATACAGGCGACTTTCCCAATAGATTGTGACGAATGAGGAGAACTATTATTGTTTGAACCTGGTTCCTACTCATGTTGAGTAGTAGCCACCTTATGAAGAACTTGTACAGACTAGACTATAGTTGAGGAGTGGGTACCTCAAACCATCCTACTGGATGTTTATGCCCCTTTGTAGCATTGTCTTCAGAAAAATCTCCATTGCACAGCGACATTTCATGCAGGCGACTTTCCCAATAGATTGTGACGAATGAGGAGAACTATTATTGTTTGAACCTGGTTCCTACTCATGTTGAGTAGTAGCCACCTTATGAAGAACTTGTACAGACTAGACTATAGTTGAAGAGTGGGTACCTCAAACCATCCTACTGGATGTTTATGCCCCTTTGTAGCATTGTCTTCAGAAAAATCTCCATTGCACAGCGACATTTCATGCAGGCGACTTTCCCTATAGGTTGTGACGAATGAGGAAAACTATTATTGTTTGAACCTGGTTCCTACTCATGTTGAGTAGTAGCCACCTTATGAAGAACTTGTACAGACTAGACTATAGTTGAGGAGTGGGTACCTCAAACCATCCTACTGGATGTTTATGCCCCTTTGTAGCATTGTCTTCAGAAAAATCTCCATTGCACAGCGACATTTCATGCAGGCGACTTTCCCAATAGATTGTGACGAATGAGGAGAACTATTATTGTTTGAACCTGGTTCCTACTCATGTTGAGTAGTAGCCACCTTATGAAGAACTTGTACAGACTAGACTATAGTTGAAGAGTGGGTACCTCAAACCATCCTACTGGATGTTTATGCCCCTTTGTAGCATTGTCTTCAGAAAAATCTCCATTGCACAGCGACATTTCATGCAGGCGACTTTCCCTATAGGTTGTGACGAATGAGGAAAACTATTATTGTTTGAACCTGGTTCCTACTCATGTTGAGTAGTAGCCACCTTATGAAGAACTTGTACAGACTAGACTATAGTTGAGGAGTGGGTACCTCAAACCATCCTACTGGATGTTTATGCCCCTTTGTCGCATTGTCTACAGACAAAATCTCCATTGTACAGCGACATTTTATACAGGCGACTTTCCCAATAGATTGTGACGAATGAGGAGAACTATTATTGTTTGAACCTGGTTCCTACTCATGTTGAGTAGTAGCCACCTTATGAAGAACTTGTACAGACTAGACTATAGTTGAGGAGTGGGTACCTCAAACCATCCTACTGGATGTTTATGTCCCTTTGTAGCATTGTCTTCAGAAAAATCTCCATTGCACAGCGACATTTCATGCAGGCGACTTTCCCTATAGGTTGTGACGAATGAGGAAAACTATTATTGTTTGAACCTGGTTCCTACTCATGTTGAGTAGTAGCCACCTTATGAAGAACTTGTACAGACTAGACTATAGTTGAGGAGTGGGTACCTCAAACCATCCTACTGGATGTTTATGCCCCTTTGTAGCATTGTCTTCAGAAAAATCTCCATTGCACAGCGACATTTCATGCAGGCGACTTTCCCAATAGATTATGACGAATGAGGAGAACTATTATTGTTTGAACCTGGTTCCTACTCATGTTGAGTAGTAGCCACCTTATGAAGAACTTGTACAGACTAGACTATAGTTGAGGAGTGGGTACCTCAAACCATCCTACTGGATGTTTATGCCCCTTTGTAGCATTGTCTTCAGAAAAATCTCCATTGCACAGCGACGTTTCATGCAGGCGACTTTCCCTATAGGTTGTGACGAATGAGGAAAACTATTATTGTTTGAACCTGGTTCCTACTCATGTTGAGTAGTAGCCACCTTATGAAGAACTTGTACAGACTAGACTATAGTTGAGGAGTGGGTACCTCAAACCATCCTACTGGATGTTTATGCCCCTTTGTAGCATTGTCTTCAGAAAAATCTCCATTGCACAGCGACATTTCATGCAGGCGACTTTCCCTACAGGTTGTGACGAATGAGGAAAACTATTATTGTTCGAGCCGGTTCCTACTCATGTTGGGTAGTAGCCGCACTATGAAGAACCTGTTCAGACTAGTACTAGAATTAAGGATTGGGTAACCTCAAACCATCCAACTGGACGTTTATGCCCTTTGTAGCATTATCTACAGAAAAAATGTCCATTGTACAGCGACATTTTATGCAGACGACTTTCCCATTGGAATGTGACAAATGAGGAAAACTATTATTGTTCGAACCTGGTTCCTATTCATGTTGGGTAGCTCTTCGGTTCTGTTTTTCGACGGTTCTCTAATAAATGTATTCCATTAGGTCATGCGAGGAGATTCATACCAGTGCCCTTTTAGTTGTTGTTTGAACCAGTTCCCTATGCATTCTCGGTCTGCGTTTTTATCAGTTCGAGTACAGATTATAATAGGCCAATATATGAGGCTGATGAGCTTTTTTTTCTAGTACAACAACTTTTTCGTTGCTCTCGATGCCACAGTGTTCTGGGACCCACATCAAAGTTATTAGGTTGGGTTCTCCCAGATTCCCTGAGCTTGAACCCATCTGTATACCAGGTGCTCTCGCCAGGTTTGCTCCTTATGTTGTCGTCTGTCCACTCCCTTCGATACCTCTAAGTTTGTATTGATGGAGTATCTGGGAGTTGTTAATTGACACCCCATTTGGAAATAATATAGTTCCAAGTATTCCATGGGATCTTTGAATCAATGCATTTTGAATTATTCTTTTATACGAGTATATTTACCTTCTGATGGATGACGTTTGCAAAACTTGATGCTCTAGCATTTTAAATATTTCCAAACTGTATGATCAACCCCTTTTTGCATCTTTATAGCTTGGTGACCTACTCATATCCCATCCTGGAGGTGACGATTTGAAGATATGCGACTTTGGTCTAACCCGCCGCGTCAACTTGGGACACTTATACTCTCTCAATCACGGCGTACCCGAATACGTTAGTCCCGAATGCGCTAATGGCGAAGGTGTTGGTCTTGGTCACGATATGTGGAGTTTGGGTATTATAACGTACATACTCCTTTCCGGACGATCACCATTCAGAGGAGCAAACGATAGAGAAACACTAACCAATATCAGGACGGGAAAATGGATATTCGAAGACGAATGGTGGGTGAATATCAGTTCCGAGGCGAGGGATTTCATCTCGAAATTGCTGGTCTATACATCCGAAGGAAGAATGGACGTTCATAATGCGTTGAGACATCCCTGGTTAGAGAGGGCTGACAAAACGTATACAGACGAATACAGAATCAGTTCCAAGTATTTGAGTAGCTACTGGCGTTTATATAGGTATGTACCGTCAAAGAATAATGATAGCTATTTCAAACCATGATTATTATTAACTAACTGTTCTTACTATCGGAATTGCTAACTCTCGGATTTCTGACCATGTGCCAATTTCGATGATGATTCATTGAAATTTTGAAGGTGCTCTGAAAATCTTATCTGATCTCTGATTTGTAAAAGTCAATAATCGAACAATTGCTTGTTAGGAATTATAATCTAATCCACAAAGGTAGTACAACACAGCTAAATTGCTAAATGGCTCCAGATAGCTGTTTTGCCTTCTCTGACTCATCAGTGGAACGGGTAGACTTGTACCATAGTCAAAGTATACCAGGTCTGCCGGAGCCTCCCTTCCATCGTATCTCGCGCTGGGTGACATCACCCAGCTCCTCCAATCACAGCCTTGCTCTCATCAGCTCGTCGCCGGCACGTAACAACATCATATTATGTCGTCGTCTATGACATAAATGACATTAAATAAACGAAATAAAAGACCAATCAGATTGCACTAAAATTTTAAAAAGAGTAGAAGGGAGGCTCCGGCTGCCTGGTATACTTTGACTATGGAGTTGTACTGCCACCGATCGATATCTCTGCTGATGTATAAATAAACCAATAACAGAAAGTGGTAGAGAGGGATATAACAACTAACACCATCTACCCGCGAGTAGATGTACCTTCTAAATGTGAACATTTACTCAATGGATCTTCCGACTCAATAATATTGAATTCAAACGCTTATTTCTTCAGTATAATATGTTGAAACTATTAAATCTATTATTTACAGCTTTGATTCAACGAAGTGGTAGCTCACTACCTCAGAACCGGTTGTTTTGTTTATTCTTTTGCATATAAAACTAGATTTCGCACAAAATAACCACAAAGGGTTGAGAATACCAAACTAAGCAGTCGTTCGTGGTCGCTTGAAATAGCGTATCCCATCTTATTATACTCGGCGCAACAAAGCCCAAAGAGTGTGTTGCATTTACTCAAACTATTTCTAAAATCATTAGAAAAAGTCCTAGAGAAGAGAAATCAGCAGAAATGTCTTCGCCGAGGGAGCAGGATAACTACTTTATCTCCGACCAAATTCTTGTTTGGCTAAGGTAATTGACGAATTCTGATAAAAAATTCCAATAACAATTTTGACGCGTTCTCGATGCGTATATCGAATCACAATAACTTTCCATAGTCTACTTCATGAAGAAAGTGGTTGAGAGGGATATAACACCTAACGCCATCTACCCGTGAATAGATGTACCCCTTAGAAAAACCAACGCATTGTGAATATTCACTAAATAGATCTTCCGACTTAATAATATCGAAAGCAAACGCTTATTTCTTCAGTATAATATGTTTATTGTAACTATTTAATGTATTATTTACAGCTTTGATTCAAAGAAGTGGTAGATCAGTACCTCAGAACCGGTTGTTTTGTTTATCGTTTGCATATAAAACCTCAGGATGGAGCATTGTCTGAATAAGTATGAGTACCGGGATCGTTATTATAAATGGCGGACCCATGTTTCCGGTTAAGCAGTGGCGTAACGTTTCCAAACGTAGCAAACCATAACTGTGCTTAATTGAAAGAACAATTACTCTGTTTTTACCACTTTTAATACAAATAGTTATGGTAGAAGCTGTTACTTTATGGTAATTTATCATTATGACCGACTGAAAGAACAATTACTTTGTTATTATACAATTTTGAATAATAATTATGCTGTACATTCTTAGGAAAAGTAGAAATTCATAACCAAATATTAACTATAGCAAACATTTTTATCAATGGCTCATTTAAAATTAAAATTGTAAAACACACGTTTCGATAAAAACAATCCAATTTATTACTGTTGAATCTTCAAACCTAGTGCTTGTTACGCGTACGATCCTGGTAGTCATAACCTGACATGGCATGTGTGATGTTCAAAATGAAAATTCCCAAATGCACTTGTATAAGTGAAATCATCATGATGAGGTACTACCTATGAAATGTAATATTTTGGTATTTATTCTTCCTTGTCTTTGAGACTATGGACATCCACAAGTTACACAACTGACCATAATTTTTTTAAATATTGTAATGTACAAAACACTAGTTATTGTTCAATTTACATTTTCTTCACAACACACTACTCACAATTGAATTTTACATGGATTTAAAACATAAATTATGTAAATAACTAGATTTCGCACAAAATAAACCCCAAAGCGTTGAGTATCCAAAACCAAGCAGTCGTTCGTGGTCGCTTAAAATGGCGTCTCCTGTCTTATTATACTCTTCGCAACAACAAGTCCGAAGAGTATGTTGCATTCACTCAAGCTATTTCTAAAATCGTTGGAAAAAGTCCTAGAGAAAACAGCAGAAATGTCGTCGCAGATGGAGCAGGATAAAAAATTCCAAAAATAATTTCGACGAGTACATCGAATCACAATAACTTTTCCATACGTCTACTTCATAACTGGTAAGAAAAGTATATGTAAACAAACAAGACATAATGCTGCTATTTTGTTAACAGCAACAGAGGATTATTGTCAGTTTGAAACGTTTGAATAACCAGAATTTGCATTCTGATGTAATTTGGGCCCCGCTCCATATTGCTGAAGCGCTTATATTAGAATTACCCAATGAATCAAAGTAGTTCCGGATTATTTTTAGCCATTTAGAATGAGGCAAAGGGCAACGATATATTTAAAGAACAATTCGAACAACGCTAATAGAGGTTGAATAATTCGTAAGCTACTGGCACATGTTTTGTTTATTTCATTTGTACTGATCTGTTAGTGTATAATGGAACACGATTTAGAGCAATTATTCGACTACAAACTAAAAATTCATGATGGGTTAGATAAATTATTACCCCATAAGAAAGTGCTTTATACCTCAGAGTATGAACTGTTCAAGCTGGAAATACTATTGACGTAAGTGTTATGTTACGGATATAAACCAATCAAATGTCAATTTCTGGTTACTTTTTGATGTTATTTATCATATTGCTGCTTCCAGAGAATGGTATGACAATGCGTCCTGTAGAAGATGGTTCCGTCGTCGACCTTTGGAGGGTGCTTTCACTCATCCATCGAAAATGGTTTATCCACCTGGAGAATCGTACACTCCCAGAGCTTCACCAATACGCGAGAAGACGCCACGAGTTCCAACAAGCTGGGAAGATCAAATACCAAGCCGATCACCCCTCAATTATGAGATTGGGATGATTAAATCTGAAAGCCAGTGAGTACACTTCATTCAATTCTTCATAATAATGATTCAATTACCACAATTATTCTAATAAAATCAACAATTTACTGTTATTCAAGAAAGGCAAAAACCATTTGATTTGAAATTTTAGGAACTTAAGAACTAAACCTTTCAAATTAGTTTTTACATTGTATTATATATGCCAAATCTGAACGAGTGAAGCCAAAAGGTTCACCTCACTTTTATTTGTGACCGTTGTATTAAAAATCCTTATCTTCACAACCTGCATTTTGTAAACCATAGCCTGCTAGAGAGTTGAGTAAAAATGACATTTGGACAATCCAAGATTTAATTGGTATTAAAGATTTTTGCTTTTTTATGGAAATGTAGTCCGATTCTAATGTATAGTCAGTATCATCGTCATCTGCCAACTTTGTAAGGTAAGTGAGTGGTCACTGTAAGGTTTTGAAGTGACCTTTTGTGTTTAATGATCTCAACTAGCTTACTAGGATACTTTGCACTCAGGGCTCATGGTGATACGTGATCTTGATTGATCAGATTACCCTGAGTGCCGACTGCTTTAGCAACTAAAAGTTAAGATAGAATCCTCTATCAAAAATTTTCGGCACTACGAGATGGATAAATGTTGATAATTATATCAGAGAAATAAAGACAAGTTTCAACTTAACAATTTGGTTTTAATTCTCTAAAGAACTATAATTGGAACATAAATAGTTTGATTAATAATAACAGACTTATTTTATAAATGAAATTCAATACTGAAAAAATTGAAAGTGAAACAAACTAGAATTTAAAACTTTGTCTATTGCAGCTAACACGAAATGTGTTTGTATTTCACTATGCATTCTGGAATGAAAATAATAAATTTCCTCACCAAGATCAAGATTTTCTCAAGAAGCCTTCCGAACGATCGATAAAACAAACTATTTACAACACAAAACACTGTACCGGTTTGATGAAATCCAAATGGTCGTCTAAGACACTAGATACCTAATACAAAACACGGCTATTTTATTGTCACAGTGTAGCCTACACAGTTATCACTCCACTCAATCTCTTAAACTATACGTTTGTTAATTGCTTGCAGCACAGATGAATTCAATTAGATTTTTGTTATATTACTGTAGTTACTGTAATTAGCATGAATATATTCACCGACTGACTGACATAACGAATTCTTCACTGCACTGTCTAAATGCTTTCCCCGTTTGGTCAGCCGGAAACAATCATATGTTCTAGACGTCAACAAGCCAAGTTAACGACCAACCATCACGTGTGTAAACAAAAAGAAATATAATGCCGGATATCCTGTTAGTTTAAATCGATATCAAAAGCCTTCGTGACCATATTTCATTACTGTTATATCTAGAAAAATAAAGAAGTTGGAGGTTTGCACTCGTTCCAAAATAGTTCCAATAGATTTGAACTAATTATCAACAATATGAGTTTTTCAGCTCATTATCTACTTGCTACGATTGTCAAGCTTGCATTATTGTTTCTTAATCATTTCCTAATTTCAGTTACCAAAATGGTCCTGATACATATCTCCTCCAATTAAGGGATGTAGATTTCCCTGTGCGAATTCGTGAATATATGAAAGTAGCCGCAAATAGAGGACCAGGAACTGGTTGCATCGTTTCAGATGAAAATGGTTATGATTGGAGGGTAAGTAGAGAACAATAGTTGACATAAATATGGTTGCTTCCTGTTTTATTCAATAACAGTAAGAGAGGTATACGTCAATTATTTAATTCTCTTCGCGTGTTCGTGACTAACAACATATTCTATCAACCATTGCAATTCTTCATCTTTGCTGAAGACACGTATGAATATATTAAATTACAGACTCCGGTCATAAGAGAAAGACGACGCTTTACGGATGTAATGGATGAGGAAATAGATGATGAAAGAAAAGCGAGGATAAATCGATACGGAACCGGGGAAGATAATAGTTCTGGCATACGTCGACTGAAACATGAATTAGGTAAGAACATTTGTCTCCATGGATTTGAAAAAAAATAATTTTAATGCACTTCCAGGAGCTAAAATTCAATGTGAAAAAAAAGTGGCCAAATATAGCCGGAATACGCCAGCATTTCTTACTCGGGGTTTTTAGGGTCGCTGATCACGATTCTGAAGTAGCATTGAAGCAGCGGCGCACATGGGGGCAAGGCTATCTGGTACCCACGTCGTCGTCTTCGGAAAATTTGTGCAATGGAGTGTAGCTTGTTAGGGAGGTTCCCTTGAGGTTATCGGTCATGACCATGACCCTCATGACCCTCACCGTCCCAAAAAATTACGAATGACGAATTTGGTTGCATTTCAGAGCAAAAAACTACTAAAAAACAGGAGATGACCTACGTAATCAGGGTATCCTGATCACCAGGTGACTATTGAGGCTCATTATCATGACCTGCAACCTCAAGAGAGCTCACCAAATAATTTTCACTCCATTGCAAAAGATATGTTCACAAATTTCCTGGATAGGACGTGAGTACTAGGATGCCCTGGACCCCATGTGCGTCGTTGCTACAATCCAACTTCAGAATCGTGATATATTTGCTAAAATGGTAAAATGCATGTGAACAAAAACAAAAATCTTTTTAATTAAATGGCTTCTAGCATCGATTAAAAAAAAGCGTCCAAATCGATTCAGCCGCTTTTTTATTTGACCTTTTCGCCTTTATTTTCTCGACTATTTATCTACCGATCTATCCATCCATTTGTACATTAGCTAGAAAAATAAAGTGAATTTTGACCCACTTATTGGCGTCCAATTAACCTGAAATTTGGCAGATGTTCTTTATCCGGGTGACATATTTATAGGACAAAAACAAATCGGCTGCTCCAAGATAACTATCGAGTTTTGTGATTATGGTCAGGTTCTACTTAAAATTGGTATATGGGGGTTTTGGGGTCTGGAGGTCAGAGATGATGATTTTTAGTGAAAATTACAAAACTCAAGATGGCAATTATGATGGTGGACGAGTTTTGTTATTATGGTCCGATTCTTTTCAAAATTGGTATACGGTGGTTTTTGGGGTGTTGGATCATGATTTTTTAAAAATTCAAGATGGCGAACGAGACATAGGTATATGGGGGGTTTCAAGGTCGAAGAATATAATTTTTTGATCAAAATTCAGAAATTCAAGATAGCGACCGATTCTTTTCAAAATTGGTATGTGTATGTATGTATTTTGGGGTGGGAGATCATGATTTTTCAAAAATTCAATATGGCGGCTAACATAGCGGACGAGTTTTCTGATTATGGTCTGATTCTATTCAAAATTGATATATTGTATCAATATGTTATGTGTAATATTTTGCATTAGGTTTGATAAATCTCTGTCGTTTATTTTACAGGGTCTCGCTTGGATACGTATGTGGAAGCTGAAGCTTTCATTGAAAGTAAACAAGACGGACGTCTGCCCTTCTTCAGAGAAAAACCTCAGGTTATAGCGATGCAAGAAGGAAAAGATCTCACACTGAGTTGCTTGGCTGTGGGCGAACCTCAACCTTTGGTTCAATGGTTCAAGTTAGTACGATTTTGATTATCTGCAAATTAATGCGTAATTTTGTATAACTTTTCAAATGTTTCAGTCGATAGTAGTAGTCAGGCAAGAAAATCTAGTTCTAGCTAAAGAATGTATATTACATGTATTGTTCAAAACCAAGCTTTTGCTACTTTGGGATAATCCGTCCGTTTTAATCGTATTTTTTTCAATAACTATATGCAACTCAAATCTATATGACCTATTTTTGGGTAGAACTTAGTAGAAACTTAAGACTTGAACTCTTGAGTTCAATTCAATCATTCATTATCAAATAATATAATATTAAAAGCATGATACCTAAACGTGTCAAAAATCAAATACACTAGCAAAATAACATTCTTGACATTGAAGTTGGTTGATGAACAAATTAATTTCTAACAACTCTATTATTGTTCCAGAAATGACGCTATCCTTGCCGAATCTCACCGTGTTAAAATAACGACAGATGAAGATGGTAGGTCTCGTTTGTCTTTATCGCCAGCGTTATCGTTCGACCAAGGTCTGTACAAAATAGTTGCCCGAAACAAAGTTGGCCAAACAGTAGCCAGAACTCGAATCGTAGTCGGAATGGTTCCAGATGAACCGGATTCACCGGAAGCTTCCCAGATATCCGATACTGAGATTTTACTTTCTTGGAAACAACCGAAGCACGATGGAAATTCTCCAGTCTTATGCTATAGACTCGACTACAAACTGGCAGACGATACCGAATGGACGAAGAAAGCTGATAACATCGACCACGAATTTTATTTGATCGGGGACTTAACACCGAACAAGAGTTATATCTTCAGACTGGCTGCGAAAAATGGCATAGGATGGAGTGAACAAGGAGTTCCTTCAGCTCCTATCACTACGAAAGACCAAGGTATGTGTGAGAATGATGTGTTCGTTCAAGTTTATTCTCCAGTTGCCATCTCTAAAGTCGTAATCAACACATTACGTGACTATCTAAGCATTTCACCATAAGCTTCAAAATAATAGCTAGGGAACCCAAATATGCAAGTGGAAAACTCAAAAATATGTGCATAAATAGTTTAGTCAAACTATGCACCAAAATGTTGAAAATATGCAATAAAAAATACTTAAAATACTTAAATTTATTGACACTTAAAAATAAACCAACATTTTAATTTTTCCACATACTGAACTAAACCTTAAATATGCATTTATTACACAAAACAGGTTGTCGTTAGTTGTAAAAACAGTAAACCACTAAATGTTTCACGAAATTCTCAATTAAAAAATGTTGCCTCCATTTCGCCTACTTTGGAAAGCTGCCACAAATTGTTTTACCAGTTCTACACTTCGGATTAATGGCAAATTAGATTCGTGCTATTGTTTTAGAAACAAAGCTGTAATTGTAATTTTATGTACCTACTTATGTAAAGATGGGTACAGTTCGAGGGCAAGGGGAAAGTTCCTGAAAAATGAAACAATAAGTAATATATTTGGTCACAACTTATTTTATTTCTTCTTGCAGCCCAATACACTTCGTCCAACGTTTCTCTACTTGGAATTCTCAAAAACGGCAAATGAAATAATAAATTACTTCTTAATGATAGGGGGGTCCATAAAAATGATTTTTCTTGAACCATTCTGCTCAAAATTCTTCCAATTATGCACAGTATGCTATTTATTAGGGGTATATGGAACTATTTAAAAATCATGCATTTTAGATGCAAAATATGCGCTTTGCATATTTGGGTGTCCCTAGTAATAACCTTCCCAATAGATCTTAACAAAAATAAATTGTCGATAAATACCAAAATTAATCAACTTTTGCAGGTTCACCGCGAGTTCAATTAGGTAAAGCAATGCTACACTTGCAACAAATGACAGACAGTGGACAAGAAGTGAAAGCAGAAGAACATATTTATCCCAATTATGCGACAGAAACTAAACCAGTTGAATGGCAAAGTTCTAACCCAGAGGAAAACTACAATTTTATTTCAGAACTTTCGAGGTACGAATAAACATACTATTAAACAGATTATGGGAGATAAGAGAGCACATTTATCTGAAATCTTTTGCATTTTCCACTTTTCGCTATTTCGAGATTCTTACCCAATCGTCATTTGAATGTTTACTCTATAAAATATTGAAAAATTGCAGATACATATAAGTGACATCGATCGAAAGATGGATTGCTATCTAAAATTTAATCTCTCTTATGCCAGAAATCATAAAATTGAGTTTACAGAACTGACATTTTCTGTCATTTTGAGAATAACAGTGAGCGAGTTGCGTCTGTTTAGCGCTAACCACTGAATTATACTTATTAAGACGAAGTGAGCGTAGCCAACGAAGTTTTCTAACGAATCGGGTTATATGGCACGAAGTATGTTTGCGTGTAACGGCCAAACGGTAAAATTCACTTAAAATTTTGACACAAACTAGATATGATGCTCGCATACTAGCATAAAATTTCAAGGACATACCTTGAGTCGTTTTTGAGTTCTTGAACGCAGCAGTCCGTCGAAATACTCGACGCTATTCGCTCTGTTTCACGAGCCTTTCTGTACGCTAACTATCTGGCCGATTGTAGAGAGAAATAGTGGCGATTTGTACACATACCGGAGTGCCGTCTACAATGTAAGGGCGGTCGTTGAGAGAACTAGGGGTAACCCGTCAAAGGGCTGGCGCGTTCCGTTGGCGGCACCCGAGAAAGGGCGCTTTTCACTTATCTATTGAAAAGGGAGAGATCACCCACTCTTCTACGATGTTCTATATCTATTCGTAAGTGCGACATTATCAATCAGATTAATCAGCGCTTCTGAATAGAATCCAAGAGCTTCAGCGTATGTCAGCCGAACTCCAAACGTGTGAACAGTAATCCGGACAGGTCTAATCTGTGCTTTGTAGATTATGAGGAGCTGCTGGGATGTAAAGTAGCTCTTGACACGGAATAGAAAAGTAAGTTTTTGTGAAGCGATTTTCGCAATGGACCTCACATGATCGTTCCATGAGAGGGTTCTTTTGGTGGTGATCCCGAGCATGGATATGGACTTCATAGGCATAGTACCCGACATCATCATATTAGGGATTGTGAGATCCGCCGACCTGGAGAAGATGCAACCTTGAGTTTTGGTTGCCTTTACTAGATTATCAGATCCCCATTTCAAAATCATCGCCGGATCTCCATTAATTCTTCGTTAAAATTGAGAAATATACGAATAAATTCATTTATTACTTAACATTGAAGGTGTCTACTCCTAAATGGCATTAGATATTTTAGTCTCTCTATCATTCTGTTAGTTGGTGATGTATACCTTCAAGAGAAGAATCGTTCAGTAACATGCAAACTTTCTCGTTACTGACGAGTGCCACGAGAGAGTGAAGCGGCTGTCTAGAACTATTAGTTTGTAATTTTACTTCTTAATACAGCGCAATCCATTCTTCCACCAGTATCAGTTTTTCGTAGGATGTATCACAATTAAATCTTCAATATTAACCGAAAGATTATCTCAGGAACTTTTATTCCTCCAACACACTGATTTTAGTGTGTAACACCAACTGATACCAGAATCTTATATTTCAGGGGAAGGTTTTCTGCAGTTGTGAAAGGAATAGACAAACGAAATGATGCAGTAGTAGTAGCTAAACTTTTAGAACGCACCGACGAAACTTCAGGCGATATTGATGGAGAATTTGCAGCATTAAGATCATTGCGCCACGAACGCATATCAGGATTAATAGCTGCTTACAGATCCAATGACAATCCATGTGCCACATTCATACTAGAAAAATTGCAAGGAGCCGATGTACTTACTTTTCTAGCTAGTCGACATGAATATTCTGAGCAAACTGTAGCTACGATTGTCACACAGGTAAATATTATTGGATAGTAGACTTCCGTGGACAGCTAATCTTGAAAAATCTTGTCTTCCGGATGGATTCCGCGTCACAATAGCTCGACTTGATGCCGACGTTTCGCCTCAAGCCTGCCCTGAAGATGCCACCTGTAATGGTTGGCGAAACGTCGGCATCAAGTCGAGCTATTGTGACGCGGAATCCATCCGGAAGACAAGATTTTTCAAGGTAAATATTATGTTACGTATTTATTTATAGCGTTTAATAGCTAAGATTTATATATGACGACGCTTTAATTACAGTTTGTACTCTTTAATTTCCTTCCTCCTTGAATTCTCTTTTGCTTTTATGATATTACACATATTGCTCGTGGTGTGATCTTGCAGTGATCCCATTGCACGAATGTTCATGATGCTTTTTTAATGAAAATTAAATACCGACAAATTTACTACCGACAAATTTACGACCGCCATGTTTTTTTTTACATTACATTATACCCTAAATGAAAATCCACAGACCTTCACCGATTGTCAACGAATCAGAGCGCTATTTGCTTCTCTCCATCTGCTGGAAAATAGTTGGTCGCTCTAATACGTTAATAATTTTTAACTGATAAGTGTGCATCTTCAACAGGTTCTAGACGGTCTACAGTATCTACACTGGAGAGGGTTGTGCCATTTAGACATTCAACCAGACAACGTGGTCATGTGTAGTGTCAGATCTGTACAAGTTAAATTGGTGGACTTAGGATCAGCCCATCGTGTCACGAAAATGGGCAATAAAGTTCCAGTAGTAGGTCATCCTCAATACATCTGTAAGTAAATACTTACCTGACTCCTCATTCACGATAGAGGTTTAAGCGTTAACAATAAAATTAAATCAATAATATTTAATGCAAAAACTATATCAATGCCTCGCTAAAATCGGTAACCCTGAAATGTAATGTGTAGTATCATAACAATTTGATAATTATAAGTTTCTCTCGAAATATCTACCAATCAAAGTAGTTATAGTTTTGATATTTGAGTCAATGCCTTGCTATGGCATGTTTGCCGATAGAAAGATATGACGTCTTTGAATACAACTAACCTAACCCTTTTAAATATAAAAATGAATTTGCATGTCATCATACCTATACTCGAAATTATTGCACAACTATATAAAAACCATAAATATCACTGTAATGCTTTACACACTATAGTTCTTTTAAATATTGGACACGTTCCATCGTTGCCCGGGCTACAGAATCAAAGAATATTTTTTCCGAATATATAGTGAAACTTAAGCGAGCTTAAAATAAAACTGTAAATTTGTATAAACAGTCTTCTTTATATGATATAGATTAACAATAAGACAAAATTATTCCACTTTCACGTTCCTCTTCCAAGTAGTTTATTGTTGAGGATACCATTTGTATAATGATTCTTGACCCAGGTATGAATTATATGTAAATTTTTGAGAAATTGGTCACATTAACACATATCTTTACTATATTTTCTGCTTTACGTACGTTTCGGTCTCCCAATCATCATCAGAAGAGGTTTGATAACTAATTCATCAACTTAATTATTTTGATTGCATTCAGAAATGTGTTACTTCACAAGATTGTTGGGTATTGGACATACAAAAGAAATGTTCTACGTCTGCTTACGTTTCGCGACTTTATTGTTCGCTTCTTCGGAGCTCTGGAGTGATTAATCGTATATAGTACTTAGTCCGTTTTGCTGTGCACTGTGGTATTGTATTAAAAATTAGATTCATAATGAAGATAATATGAACTGTCAAGTCAATTGCATTAAATCGACTGTTTTGTCCGGCAATCGTGGAGTGTTGCTAACTGTTAATATTCCAGAATAGCGCGGCAATTATTTAGGACATTGTTCAAATGAATTGGTTCTCACAAAATTACTAACTATGACGTCAATTCTTTCATTATCGATATTATATGATATGTAATATTAAAACGGTACATATTTGATAATACTTTTGTTGTATGACATAGCTTTTCAAAGTTACATGTATCACACATACTAGTTTTAAGCGCTTAGTTTGCCCAATTCAATATATAATTGATACACCAAGATTTCATATTAAAAAACAGATGTCGTTTTATGTTAATTATCAATTTTGTCACAGCTCCAGAAGTTTTGAGTGAGGAATTGGCAATTCCACAAACGGATATTTGGTCAGTCGGCGTTCTCACTTACATTATGCTCTCTGGAAAACTACCTTTCAGAGGGGAAGACGACAATGAAACCAGACAAAATATTCTATTCGTCCGTTATCGGTTTGAACATTTATTCAACGAAGTTTCCCAGGAAGCTACCAGATTTTTAATGTTATTATTCAAACGACAACCGAAGTGAGTATTATAACATGTTTAGCATTCGACTATCTGAAGAAATGAAATTGCAGAGCTCAAGAAGTTATTTGGGGATTGCATATTGTTACTATATTTTTAACCTTCAATTTAGAAAACTCATTTGTTAAATATTATAGCATACACATTTTGAATTTTTAGCAAACGACCAAATGCAGAGGAATGCCATGAAAACAGATGGTTACTATTAACAGACTTTATGATTAAGAAACGAGAACGTGCCATATTTTTAGGAAACCGTTTGAAGGTACGTTTGATATGTTTGTTACTTGAGTTACTTGAGTAACAGGATTATTTAGAAAATTGTATTGATGAGGGAGACAGGTGAGAGATTCCGTCGATTGACCTTCTTTGTAGGCGTGTTGTTCCGCCCACAATGGGTTCGTGCTCAGTACTTCGTCTATGATGTACCTATCGATTCCAAGGATACTCCTTGGGTCTTCTCTTGTTCAACATCTCACTGCTGCCGCTCTTCATTGTATTAAGACGGAGTCGTGGATATTACTCTCGAACACCGAACGACAGTAGGCATTATCTGATCACCCATTTATTTTACATGGATGACCTAAAACTGTATGCCTCTGAGGAGAAAACCTACATCAAGCTCTCAACGTGGTTCAAGAATGTACACGAGCCGTAGTCATATAGTTGGGAATAGACAACTGGGCTGTGTTCCATTTGAGGAGAGGAAGATTTCCGGAACTCCACGAGAAAATGCAGCTTGCCGACGAAAGCATCTGTAAGCATCTTGATGCTTATTATGACGATTCCCAGGTAAAGGTGGCTATCCGCGGCAAGTACAGAAACCTTGTTCGAAAGATTAGGCCTTCCAAACTTTCGACTGAAAACAAGGCGTCTGCAACAAATATACTTGCCGTTCCTGTCCTGCTTTACTCTTTTGGAGTGGTGAAATGGACGGTCGATGAGCTGCTTTTCAATTGCACTACCAATTTTACTTAATTTGCAAATGGACGTCGGGTAGCGTATTGCACCACGTGATATTTTTTTACAGGTAAATTATATTTTCGTCTTTACGTACTTTTCGCTCTCACGACCATCATCAGACGCTAGAAATCCGATTCACATCAACCAAAGCGCGGGATTTCTCAAATTAACTAAGCGTCTTTATTGCATTAATTCCAATTCAAAATGTCTACGTCGCCGAAATGAACGAAACAGGAGTAATTGAATTTGCAGTTTGTTAAAACTACTAAGAAAAACTTAACAATTTTTATGTAAAAATAAGAGCAAATAATTCAGCTCTATAAGATTACAGTAATCAAAGTTCTTAAATAAATATCTGTTCAGACTTAGGTAAGATTCAATGTACCTTTTTATCAGTATCAAACTATGATCTTTATGTACGTAGTGATAAAGACCACTGCATAAGAGATTTTAGCAGCACATGGGTATTACAGCCAAATATTCTTTATTGGATCTATGCCGCTGTGATCAGGCCTATGGTTACCTATACTGCGGTAGTGTGGTGGTCAGGCACAAGGACTGATATCTCCCAGCACCCCCTGGACCAACTGCAGCAACTTGCATGTGTAGGCATATTGAGCGGTATGAGGTCGTCTTCAACGAGAGCACTTGAAGCTCTCGCCGGATTACAACCTCTACACTTATACATAAAAACTGAGCCCATGAGAACGGCGTATAGGTTAAAACGCAGTACTCTCGTGGCTACTGGTTGATTTTAAGTGAGGGAATCTCTAAATGCCCCCCATTAGAATTGAAACAAGATAGAATGATCCCAGCTGTATGTCTCACTTCTCCCAAAATCCTCATCCCGGATAGAGGAGATTGGAGTAACGAAACTTTCATCCTACTGCCACCAAATGGGCTCGTATGATTCACAGATGGGTCCAAGGTAGGTCGGGCTTCTGGGGCGGGAGTGTACCTAAAAGGGTCAAAGCGGAGGTCTACGCAATATTTACTTGTGCCATGGAAAACCTGCCTAGAAACTATGTGAATATGGGCATATATATTTGCACAGACAGCCGGTCGGCTCTAGGAACTCTCAAATCAACCAGTCACATCAAGGCTTGTCAAATAATGCAGAGATACACTAGCTAATCTAGCCAGGAGAAATAAAGTTCAACTTATCTGGGTCCCTGGACAGAGTGGAGTTGAAGGAAACGAAATGACGCCCCCGTCGGGCCGGAGCCAATGGTAGCATTATCAAATTGCGTAGGGGGTCTCACCCATCTGGGCCAACTGAATAAAGAATGGTCGAAACTGTGGCGAGAATCACCACGCATGAGGCAGGCCAAGCTCTTCATTAAAGAGCCTGTGCCTAGGCTCTCAAAGAAACTTCTTTCTCTGAACAGAAGGGACATCAGAGAGATGACTGGAATCCTAACCTCTGCCTCTCACATCCTGTTGGAATGCCCAGCATTAGCATCCCTCAGGCACCGACACGAAAAAGATTTCTCTACACCGACCAGGCCTAACACTTCTGGACAGTTGTAAGCGAATAAAGAGCAAAACGAGTAGGTTGTGATACAACTGGTCAACTGTTTTATCTGTTACAAAATACCGGTCTATAGAAACCTAGATGTCCTAACGAATAGATAGTCCCACTAAAAAAACCTTTACAATACAAAGCATCGACTTCTCGCACTTCAATGAATTGACGCGGGTGCTTGACCACTCTGTACCAATATATAAATAGTAAATACAACCTAGATCATAGATCTTTTGTTAAGCATTTAAGTAATGGTAAGCTAGTAAGCTTTCTCATCTGGCAAAATAGTGAAAATAGACTATATATTAAATCAGGATGTTTTATTTTGTAGGAATACAGTGATGAATATCACAATGAGAAATCAAATAGCACTGATGCAAGTCCCAGAAGGGTAGGAAGTAAATTACTCAGAACGTCCAGCATACAAGAAGAATTATTAACCGCTCCTTGAGATTAACCTGTTCTGATATATAGTTAATATTATTATCACAACTACTAAAACTGGTTCCTTACTCTGACGATCATGTTTGTATAACAATTTTCAGTTAACATTTTTGTTGAAATATTTTTCATTAACTAATTTTAAGGTTACTTATAAGAAACATATGTTAAAGACTCGAATATATTTATTTCAATAAAAAATAATGAATCAATATCATAACCTATCTTTCTTATTCCCAGTCATTAAAAATAGGCAATGTCAAGAATAACAACTATGTAAGAAGTTCTGGAGACAATCAAATCTACAAATGTAATGATGTTAAGGAAATATTATCTATAGTAGATAAAATGATTTCCGATTTTACTTAATTATTTTATTATAAATCTAATAAACATGGTTAGATACATACATAATTTAAAGTACATATATCATTTATTGACCTCTTTCAACTGCCATGTTCTGCTACAACAGTGAATGGATCTTTTTTCAACTTCACTTTTTTCAAAATTTGCTTGTAGAGATTCACATTTTTTAAGGTATTCTTCTTTCGTTTTGATGCTTTATCAGTTCCTCTCAGTTTTGTTCGTTCATTTGTTATTTTAGAATGTTTATTCAACGTGAGGTCTCTTAAAAAAGGAGTAATCTTTTCATCCAGACTATTAGTATTTTTGGTTGTTGTACGTTGGTTTTTAAATTCTTTCTTAAATTGATTCAGAGTATCTATTTTCCTGAGCAACAATTGTCGACGTAATTTAACTTTATCTTTTTTTGGCAACACTTTCCCATCACCTATTCGAGACTTCATTGATTTGTAAGATTTAATGCTTTGTGTATCATCGCCACCATCTGTTATTTGATAAAGTAAACTAGAAATGTCTATCTCCAACCCTTCAAAGGTATTCACCTTTTCTACAATCGGTAATGGCAATTCTGATGGTGATGCATTTACCCCTTGAATATTCCTCTTTTTCTCTTTCACTGATGATGGGGAAAGATGAAATTTTGTGCGATTCCTTTTCTGTTTACCCATTATTAGAATGCTGTTATGGTCAATTCACTGACATATATATAATATAATAACCTAAAATGAGGTTAGTTCTTCTTCTTCTTAATATTACTTTGGCCTTTACACTTTGATAATTGGCCAGTACAATTTATTCCAATTTAATTTCCTAATCCCAATTACAAGTAGAGATCACGGTCGTATACACAGGTCTGGAAACTCTATGGTTGATTTGAGTCTCTTACGGGTCGCCTAACTCGTAGTCCCTCGCTCAGTCACCAGCTAGCGCTTGGATCACGAAGTGGTAAAACGATTTCTATCCGGAATCGCAAGCATCCACTTTTTTCGCATTTCCGCATCTTTCGGCACTTTGAAAACAGAAGTTTCTTGCTTTACACTTTTGTACTCCGTTTTGCATTTCGGCACAATGCACAATTCCGTAATTTGTTTCTAAAAACGCAGGTATTCCTTGTGTTGACAAGTCAACTAACAGTTGTCAGAAAATACTCCTACGTGACGACTTTTGGTACTACACTACGGACCAGTCGACGCTTAGCGGACTCACTGCTCACATAGGAAACAACCTAGAGTTTCCAGACCTGTGTATACGACCGTGGTAGAGATACATTAATGAGAGAAGGTTGACATAGATATTACATATATAATATCTATGGTTGATAGTAAAATCACAAAAGATATCAACTCTGTGGTAAAATACTGAAAATAAAAATACGCTGTTTGATAGAAAAATGAAGTCGGCAGGTCTCTAGCTTGACAATAAAGGGGTGACTAGTTTGTGCTCATCTATTCCGCTTATCTGGAATCTCTGGTGGTAGAACAACATACATGATTTCTGATGAAACTGACCATGGAAATATCTATAGGAAAGGGAGAGATCTCCCACCTTTCTACGATGTTCTAAAGAGGGCAATGAACACGTAAATGTAACATGACATGAATCAGACGAATAGTTATCTTCTGGATAGAATCCAAGAATTTCAGCGTATGTTTGGGTGCTGAACTCCAAACATGTGAACAGTACTCTCCGACAGGTCAAATCTGTGCTTTGTAGATTATGAGGAGTGCAGGGATGTAAAGTAGCTCTTGGCACTACAAACTGTAGTGTTTGTTATGCTTGTTTAGAAACATGGATGAATTTTTAGAATTTCAGATACATCGATTAGTACTTTGATAAACAAATAAAAATACCATTACTTTGCAATACAACTAACTTCATTAAATTGTTGATTACACTGAACTTGAACAGTAGTTTATTTTCAAAATTGCAATCAACCTTTTAATATAGTGATATTCAACAAGGTATTTGTATTTTATTTAATTAAAATGAAATACCACAAAGTAACAGAACAACTGAATCCATTTTCCAGTAGTTTACGTTTTATCATAACAAAAAGGTTCTTTCAGAATACTGCCAAACTGTGGTGTATTTTCAAATACATACATATAAGTAACAATATTAATGGCTTTGATTGCTCAAGATATGACTGGTTGTTAAATATACCTTGACCTAAACATAAGATAATCATTGTGATTATTGTTCAATAAGAATATTGAGTTCCTCATATGGATCCACAAGTTCATTTACGCTTATAGCCTGGAGATACCAAATATTTCAAGGGTACATTTATACCAATTGAAACTAACATAAAATTCCTCAACAATGGATTAATTTGATTCGGAGGAAATTACTACTCTATATAGTATGATATACCAACATTACCATTATTAAATATCAAAATGATTTTATTTCCCAATGATGAATGAGAATTTTATAAATACAATTTGTTTATACTGATCGTCTACTTCCTTTTAGGGATTTCTTGAATAATAGATATATGGTTTCAGGATGGACTCCCATATTTAGCATTTCGATGATTATTCTATAAAGTAGAAAGAATTTGTGAATCTTGTAACCAAAGTGGTTTAGAATTAGAATAGTACCTGAAAATACGCGGATTCATGTAGATTCCAGCTAGCTGGGATAAATGCTGTAATTCATCCTGATGAGGGCGCAAACTTCCTACTTTCTTGGTTCCTCCTTCTGCCTTGGTCGGCATCTTCATATATAAATAAAATTTTTCTTCAATAATTCTACAAATTGTAATTAACCAAACGGCAATAAATATTTATTTTACAAAATTTTGCCAGTCATAGAATGACTCCCATTTTATAGTATCTAATCTATGAAGACACTCTTATTGTCTATGACAACTGCACTGTTAGTACTACCATAGATATTTTAGATAAGTACATAAGTATATAGGCTTGGTATCGTGTCCCCCATCCATATAGTGAATATATGCTTGCGGCGAGCGAATTAACCGTTGATATACCGAATTCAATATACAAACTGCATTGGTTGATGTATCCTAGGTAACTATAATGATTTCGAAACATGCGGAAATTTTTTTTAATTTTCATATTTTTTGTTTTTCCTTGCCCTTGAACACATGTATGATTAAAGTGCATGTAATTGATTGTTGTTCCTTCATTGAACAAGTATTCAATTTCCCTTCAATTGAAAACATGTATTTATAAGGTGCATGTACACTTGGTTGGGGGCACGATACCTGGTCTACAGGCGTTCGTCATAAATGTAATATCTAAGAATGCTATTTGAAGTTTCATTAGTGAAGGTCACCACAATCCCTCAGCTATTCAAAACGGTTCAGCCGGCGCATATGTAGGAGTAATATACATTGTATACTTGTATAAAGTAGGAGTCTTTGAAAGTTTGATGTAATTCATTGATATTCTTTTTTCATGTACTAGTGAAGTGCATGTACAATCGGGTGGGAGGTATCACGCTTGACTAATAGCCTCTCGTGGAAAATGGAATTCTGAATTTCCATCAACTTCATTCGGGTCTTCTTTTTCCATCCCATCTATAGGTAAAATAAGGTCAGTTCCATTCATTCTAGACTTCTTGGATAGTACTCAAAGATTCTAAATATCAATAGAATTATAAAATCTTCAATTGTTCATCACTGAAATCAGCGTGAACTTTGTAATATATCTCTAGGAAATATACTCTTCTATTTCTTTTGAATGTTCGATGATCTATATTATATTAGCACAGAGCGAACCTAATTTCTGGTATTAGGTTATATATTTCCGTATTTCCGATTGTCATTCAGAAAACTGTGACTTGTATTTTCTTCGACGTTTAGTTGTTTTCATTGTATTTGTGAATTTATAAAAAGGAAAGCAATTCTAATTATGGCTTTAGCTGTGGACAATATCAGACCTCATTTTATCGACTATTCAACACCAATGCAACGGCAATTCAGCCCGTACGCCGATAACGGAGGGTAAGACTCTTCTATAATTTTGTTGTAATCCAATCTAATGTAAACAATTTTAGGAGTATTGTTGCAATTGCTGGAGATGATTATGTTGTTATTGGAGCAGATACACGTCTAAGTACTGGTTTTTCAATTTATACTAGGAATCAGAATAAACTGTTTCGATTATCTGACACTACAGTTTTGGGGTGCTCTGGTTGCTGGTGTGATACATTAACTCTCACTCGTATTCTTACTGCTCGTATGCAGATGTATGAACAGGAGCATAACAAACTGATGTCAACACCAGCTTGTGCACAAATGTTATCTACGATGTTGTATTACAAACGATTCTTTCCATACTACATTTCCAATGTCCTTGTTGGTTTAGATCCGGAAGGTAAAGGATGTATTTACAGTTATGATCCGATTGGTCACTGTGAAAGATCTAGCTATAGGGCTGGAGGATCAGCTGGTGCATTACTCCAACCTCTTTTAGATAATCAAATAGGTTTAAAGAACATGCAAAATGTTAAAGTTGCACCATTGCCAGTGGACAAAGCTCTGTCTGTTTTGAAAGATACGTTCATATCTGCTGCAGAAAGAGATATTTATACTGGAGATTCCATTAACATCAATATCATCACCAAGGATGGTATTAAAGAAGAAAAGTTTGAATTGAGAAAAGATTAGTTTCTAGTAATAATATTGTATTTTAAATTTTTACACAATACATACTACCTATCATTTCAGATATTGACTTTTTTCAAAGATCCTTTAATTAATTATTAACTGATCTAGATGGTAGGTGTTAAATTACACTTAGTTTATGAAATCAATCAAAGTTCACACTATGAATATACAGTTTATATACTCTGAAGTTTCGACTTTTACCAGATGAGAACAGGTAAAACATATTTTAAGAAAAAAGTTGTTGGATGTTACCATGTTGGGTTTTTTGTTCAAATAGTTTCTCCAAATAAACTATTCATAAATCCATATCCTCACTCCTGCATTAGCCGAGATTATTGAACTAGTGTACATGGAATGTATTAATAGTTCTTGAAGCTTGCATAGGCAAAACGTCAAACATTCAAGTGGAAATCTGCAGCCTGTTATAAAAATGTTTAACTAAGCTCTTAGTTATCACTCAAAAATCTCATTCGAAGGAAGTCAATCAGTAGCATATATCACAAGACAATCACAGTTTAGAAGAAAATACTTCAAGAATGGAAATGATTTGTCAGTTATTTCATCATATTTCATTTTAAATAAATAAAAATACAGTTACTTAATAATTTATTTAATTTTTTTAAACACTGTTAGTCATATTGAACGTTGAAAGCTAGGACGAAGTCTCTTTTTATTGAGATTCTGAGGGCCATCAACCTCGAAAGGTTATAAAAATAACTTATCAACATGATAAAGAGAAAATGTTAGTCCTTTTGTGGTCTAAACTGAAAATTTTCAATTATCAATAAATGCAGGTGTGTATACTGTAATAAAAGAATGATATTTCATCATAACTACATTTATTGAATTTAGAGCCCCTTTAATTCAAGCTTTTGTTTTAATTTGTTTTAAGACTTGTGATCTCTACATTCAGATTCACAGAAATGAAGCATTATTATTCAATTACCGAAAATTACTTGCTCTTTGGAGTATAATAGCCAATAATGATCAAATGGTACTAGATTCAGGACATTTGTATCATAATAAAGATTCTTACCCAGGTATGAAATATATAAATTCTCGGGAAATAGGTCCCATTAGCACTTATGTTTCATATTTTAGTCTGCGTACGTTTCGGTCTCACGACCATCATCAGAAGACTTATTATTTCAATAACCTGTTTACTTAGAACTAATTGTATCAACCCAAAGCGTTCTTATCGCACCAATTTCGTTTAAAATGCGAACGTCGCCGAAACGAACAGAAACACGAAATCGAAATTGTAACACAACAACAAATTGTAACATTGTTGCGTTACAATTTCGAGTTTCTGTTCGTTTCGGCGACGTTCGCATTTTAAACGAAATTGGTGCGATAAGGACGCTTTGTGTTGATACAATTAGTTCTAAGTAATCACGTTATTGAAATAATAAGTTTTCTGATGATGGTCGTGAGACCGAAACATACGTAAAGACTAAAATATAAAACATAAGTGTTAATGTGACATTTGTATCAATAGAAATATAATTATTCTGAAACTAATATCCTATGACGACAAAATTGATGAAAAATCAAAAAATTTGAATGATATGCTTATCTAACAAAGTCCATATGTGTGTGTTAGGAAGAATATTTCAATAAATCTATTACTTTATTATTTAAAATTTGAATTGAGATTCATTCCTTCCAGTTATCAGACATGCTTATTGAATTTTATTTACTGTTTTATCAGAAGTGCTTCATACAAACAATAGCTTTTTGTTTTCTAATTAACGCATTTATTAATACACAGTTATTTGCTCAAATTTTATTATAGTTCAAGTTGTTTAATAACCCTACAATAAACTCAATAGTATCACCATATTGCGAAATTATTGTAATGAACAGAAAAGGAATCCCTATAGACTAGTACATACAAATTAATGATTCACCCTTTGAAAACTATTATTTGCAAGTTTAGAACAGAAATTGTCTTCACCTTTTGAAAAATTGTTATATAACCTTGGATTCTATTTTAGGATGTACGAAATACAATTAATTTAGTGTACAAATCATCGTTGAATTGAAGAAACCAAAGGGTTCACAGTAAATGCAGGGATTAAACCTAGACAAGTTTGAGATGTTTGAAAATATGTATAGTTCCCCCCGGGACCTGATCTACTTTCTGTCACCAGGGGGTGCACCGGCTCTATGTTCTTTTCCTCGTTGTTCTTTCCCACGTAGTTGTTCTTTGCCACGTAACTTTATTCCGAGAGCTCTTTCTATCTTGCCAATGATTATGTTGTTAGGAATTCCTCTACCTGCCTCATAATCAGTTATAATTTGTGGTTTCTCATTAATTTTAGTTGCTAATTCCTTTTGGCTCATACCTTTAGACTGACGGCCTTGCTGGATTAACTTGCCTAGGTCAAGTGAGACAGTTTCATGTTTCAATTCCTCAGTCTCTCTATCCAATTTTGCTGTATTTTTTGTCGCGACATGTTGCTTATTACTTCCTGCTCCCCCTAAATCAAACAATTTTACTAAAGAAAACATGATATTTACAGTTCTTACATTTCAACTGGGTATCTACTGCTACTCCTTGACGGCGAGCAGCATTAATCGCCTGCTCGCTTTTCATAGTAGAAGCCTTTGGAGCCCTTTTCTTCAATACGGTTACTGTATCCCAGTCTGACATTGTTTATTTAGTGTAGTACAATGATTTTTATATTATAATTGCGAAAGTATAAACGTGAGAGATCACCAAAATAACGAAGTTAGCCACCTACCGACGTTGGAATATCTAGGGCTGAAAACTATGTAAAAATTAACAACTTTTTGATATAATTCTTATTATCTATTCCTGAATATATTATGAAGTTCTAAGATTGCAAAATTAATTCTAATTCCTGAAGAGCCCTTTATAGTCTATTATAAGATTAACGAAAACGAAATATTTTTTTAAGTTGCCAGTTAGTTGAATTCATAGATAAGTTGAAAACATATTTAGATTGAACTCTACGGTTTCATGTTCCGGAAGAAGAAGTAGGGTGAAACAGGATGCTACGTCACGCTTGCACAAGTTATCTTTGGTTGTTTTCGTAGCTGTCGGCCATTTGCCGGTCGACGTTATTCTTGGTGAAGGCGTCATTGGAGATTTCTAGAGTATATTTTAGTTTCGACGAAAATAACTGTTTTATCGTCCATATATTCAACGTTGTGATCAGTTTAATTCATATAGTGTGTTTATATTATCCAGTGTTGGTAAGTATTTAGCAATAATGAAGATTTAAGTATAAACAGAATATCCAACTTCCACCTAAAGAGGACATATTGTTGTCTGTGGCGGCGTCTGTTTCATATTCATAATTTATCTTAATAATTCTGATTTCTTCTTGATATATGTAGTTCACTAGTCATGGCTAACAGAAGAATGGGCGGAATGGGTAACAGAGGCGGAAATCGTTCATTTTCTCAACATCAACCGTTTCAAGGAAATGTCAGTCCTTGGCAAGGAAATATGTCAAATAACTTGAATCAGGGGCTGATAAATCAATTATCAAATCCTCAACAGCTTGCTCTAGCTTTGTCTAGCTTACTGCAACCTCAGCAGCAACAAATGAACAATCCACCATCGTTACTTTCTTTGAATGCATCCCCAGGTTTTCCTAACCAAGACCATGATCTTAATCGATTTGGTAACAGAGGCCGATCTGATTTTAGACGACACGAGCCTTACAATAAGGTATGATTATTAGTTATTTCAGTTATTCTAGCATCTAGCACATTCTTGGCCTCTCTCTTGTACCTATAAAATGCCATAAATTCATGTCTGCTGACAACTATTCTTCTATTTAACTAAATTATTATTCTGTTTATCGTTGTATTAATTTTATAGGTGGAGAGTTGTATCCCCAATTAATTTTTACTATATTACTGAGTTGCCTCAAGTGTTTATAATGACTATGATGGTGTATTCCAGTATTTTATCTTATTGTATTTTTATAGAAATCAAAAGTACTTATCTAATCCTGCAGAAAAGCAAATTTTCAAAGAATTTTTTCAATTCAAACAATTGGGTAAAACTTTTCATTCTGCAGTTTCCTACACATTTATTTTTGTTAATTATTATGTCTACAATCTTGTTAATTGTATATTCTACCTTTATCCAAACCACAAGGGGTAAAATATATTAATATTTTCTGTAAAGAAGTTATATATCCATGGAACAATCCAGTTCAAGAACATCTATTTACATGATGTTATTAAAAATATGCAAGTTGAAAACCTTTGTGGTCAATATTCGTCAACTTCTTTTCCTTAAAAATTGGAGTAAAATCTTTCATTTTAACTATTCTTATGAAAATGTTCTGCAATATACTGCATTTGAAAAATCATTGGAAACTACTGTTTGTAATTTATGGTAGCCTGTTTGACTTTGAAATGTGTGAATGCCAATCAACAATTAACATGTACAAACATCTAGGAAAAATATTTTCCAGGGATTGGATTTAAATAATATTGGTTGGTAATGGTAAGGATATTCTCTGTTTAAACTGGCTTGTATTTGTGTACCTAGATATAATTGTAATATATAAGTATTGTGCAATTTTTTTGATATTGTAATATCTCCCAAAATTTTCTTCTACATGATCAGATCCAATTCCGTTCACTCAATTATTAAGCTTGTCTTTTGAGTTTGACACAGTTTCCTTTGAATACTTGCAAGAATTAAACAGAAAAGTCCAACACTAATGTGTTTCATTCCCCAAATAAAATGTATCAAAATTGCATTTGCAATATTAAGAATCTTTCTGTTGTAAAGTATGTTTAGCAACAATTATCTTGCCTTGTTGTAAATGCCCAGTTGAACAATTCTATCTCAATTCTCAGATTAATACAACTGCTTTCAATCGGAATGTAAAAAGTTTTTATCATTCAATAATTTTATAGGGATCCTCTTGTGTCTGAGTAGTTGAAGACAACAAAATTAACTATAATTTCAAGATTAAGCAGGTTTAACTGTTTAACTTCATTCATGTAAGTCTGTTCTAATCAGGCAGATGGTTCCTACAATAGCTTACTACTGAAAAAATTCATATTCATCAAAAGAAGAATGAAACTATGATATGACAGTATATATATTTCTATATTGTGTAAACCTTAAAATGAATGTGGAATAAGTCCTAACTTATTAAACATTATCTTTGTAATGTATTTTTCTTATACTTCTTCAATTGTACCTCAAATTTTATATCTCAACTTGATTTCCCCATTTAAATTACTTTGTTCTCATACTCTTTTTTGTTTTAACAGGTGTATTAGTTAATTATTGAGTTGATTTGTATTGTCTACTTTAATTTTTTCTTGAAAAATTCCTCCTCCCATAGTATGTTCTGAAATATTTTTGAGTCTTGACATACATAGCATTTACAAATCTTGTCTGGAGCCTCACATTCAGAACATTAAAAAAATCCTTTGTGCAATTTTTGTATATTTTTAGGTACAATTTAAATGCAGTTGCTTAGTGACCGTTAGAGTCACCTGAAATGTATTCTATGATTTAGAACTATTAAATTGATACTGCAATGCTTTTTCATTTGATTATATTCTCTTACTTATGACTAAGGAAGACATTGCATAACTTTGACTATAAAGTAGTTGGTATATGTCAACAGCCAAATTGTCACCAAGGCCCTCTGAGGGTGCTTTATCTTCGAGATCACGAATTTTTTTCGTAAATCGACATAATTTCTCCTCTTACCCCAGTTTCTGACAATAGTTCACTGAAACTGCTCATATACTGTAAAATTTGATGTTAATATCGATCAAGAACTATATTCAGAGGGTGCTGTGATTTGCATGATTCTATGCAAATGTTATTCTGGAAAAAATATTTCCAGAAAGTAGGTACTATCTTTTGTTTTGTATTAAACTGAATTTAGATGTATGTTGTGCATGTTGTATTTCAAAAGGAGATTGTTTTTCATCCGATATTATTACCAATGATTATCTTGTGGATGTGATTCTAAGTTGTAGTTATTTCTCTTGAATTTATCATTGTAAAATTGGAAAGCTTTGTTCCTTCATTAACCGTTTTGTTGATCCAGGCGTTCAGAATTGTTTTTGTATCTTTAGAAATATTAATGTTGTCTATTTTGTAACAACAATCCTATAGAAGTAGTACTGATGGCAGATAGCAAATTGCAGGAACTTCAAGATTGATGTGATAACATGTAACATGATACCAACCCAGCACAAACGGAGAGTTGATTTTGAAGAATATCATAAAACTAATTTCTGATGAAGAACGTTTCAGGCGAAATTTTATTCTAGTTCTATTTCGAACTAGATTTATATTTGTTTTGAACATGGAATTTTTATTCAACAGCTTCTTTTATTCTACTTACAGATCTATTTTATGTTGGAAGAATATTGTTGTCACCGTATGTTATATTTCCATTGTTTATCTCAATTGCTTGATTTTTAAGTCATGGATCTGACTATATAATATAATTGACATTATAGATGTAATATATTTTCTCCCACCTTTTATTCTATTTGAAAATCAATATATCTCCAAAATTGTTCCCATTTACTTGATTTTGAGTTGTAGGTCTGAGTATGTATGCTCTGTTTTCCTCATGAATTCATCCACTAATCAGTATAATAGAATTCAGACATGTCTTGATTGATTAATCCCATCTACTTCAAAATAACGTTTCAATAGTTATACTGGGGGTACTCCTAAAAGATTTCTGATCATGTATCTGTCCATTCAATGGAAAACTGATTGAAGTACTATAAATCTGATTTCTGGTGGCACTAAAATTATTGGTATTTGTAATTTTGAATTAGAATCGTCAAGGTGGATGGCGCCAACAAGGTGATGGGAATCGAAATGCTGGAAATCGTAATAAGGGTGGCCGCGATAACAAGAAACGAAATACCCCTCTTGATAAGAAAGTTGATGACAAGAAGAAAGAAGATGCCAAAGTCAAAAAGGATGATAAATCAGATACAACAATTGACTTATCTATCGACGAAGGTAAAGATGAAGAAGGAAACGAAAAGAAGAGAGACTGGAAGGAAGAAAAGAATAATGCCGAAGAAAAGAAAGATAAGGAGACTGAGGATGGTGAAGAAAACGTGAAAGAAGGGAAAGATGGCAAATACTTTGGTGTACCGACACATTTATTGCATTGCTTTGTCTGCAGCAAAGTTATGTGGGATGGAGAATCTTTCCAGAAGCATGTTAGAGGTAAAGTTGATCAGATAGTAATCGGAAAGTGATTACAACAGTTATATCTTGGAGTTATTCAAAATATTACTTTAAAAAATATTATGTAACCTACTCGCATCGTTACAAGATGATTAAAACTAAAATTTGATTCATTTTTGGAATTTTAACATGTTATCTATGATTATAAACTGTATTCAAGCAGGGACTTTTTAACAGATCCTTTCTATTGACTTCATTTTGATACAATCAGTTTTGTTAAATAGAAAATCTAATGGTATGAATAAAATTAAATCAATGTATGTAAGCACCACACCAATATTCAGATATACAGGGTGTTTCAGAAAGACTACACGTAATTGCGGGGGACGGTAGATTTTACAAAACTAATCAGATTTTTCACATAAACTATGGTCCTATCTTCTTTCGTTTCGGAGATACGGGCTTTGAATTTAATTTTTTTTTAACGATATTTTGCTGTAGCTCCTTTGCAGTTACAGATAGTTCGTTGGAATCTGATAATCGGGAGTTTCAGAGGACGCCGAATAAGATGGTTTAGTTAGTTTCAGATTATGCGGTAGAGGGCGCTGGGTGCGCGACTTTTCGGCGTTTCTTTTAGCCTTAACTTTTTTGAGAATAATTTTTTTGTTTTCTTTGCACATTTTTCTGGTTTACAATTTTATTTCAAACAAATAAAGTAATCTTGAAAAATCTTGTCTTCCGGATGGATTCCGCGTCACAATAGCTCGACTTGAAGCCGACGTTTCGCCAACCATTACAGGTGGCATCTTCAGGGCAGGCTTGCGGCTTGAACTGAAACTGGTTCTACTGGTTTCTGTAGCCGTATTTATTGTAGGAAAAATCCTTCACGCTACATAGTTCACTGCCTTTATTCCGGTGATTAACTTCGTTCCGGCACCTGACTGCCATTGTGCGATCATGTGCGAAGTGGAATTTTCGAGGATGGGTTTCTAAATGTTGGGAAAGTATTACCCTGAGTATCCTGAGTTTTTTGTAATGTTCATATAAACGATATATCCCGAAAACGGTGGAATTTTAAAACCCTCAACAAGAGTACATATAGTTTGAAATGAAATTGTAAATTAGAAAAATGTGCAAAGAAAACAAAAGTATTCTCAAAAAGTTAAGGCTAAAAGAAACGCCGATAAGTCGCGCCCTCTACCGCATAATCCGAAATTAACTAGACCATCCTATTCGGCGTTCTCTAAAACCTCCCAGGTACCAGAATATGTTTTGTGGTTGAAAGAAAACGAGAGTTACCCGTTCGCTACGAAATTCTCCAAATTAATGAGCATATGCTTTCTTCAATTGTAAAAAGGAAATATTAATAAAAAAGTTGATTCTTCACAGGAAGGGCTCACAAACAAATGTTGGACAGTTTAGAAGAAAGCTTCCATATTACAGTCAACATTTTGCGTGAAAATATGCGATTGTCTGAAGAAAAGAAAATGATAGAACTGAGCAGAATGCATCGTTTGAATAAAAAGGTCAATCGCAAATTCCAGGATATAGAAAGTCATTGCAATATGTGCGATTTCAAGTTTTTGGGCAAAATCATGGCTCACAGGAAGTAAGTCATTCATCATTGTATTATCAAAATTTTACATCTTACGTTTTAATTACAGGAGCGAGGGTCATCAACGTCTAAAACGTTTCTTGCACCCGGACTGTGAAATTTGCACCAAAGAGTTTCCTTCACGTATGGAATGGGTTGATCATCGTTTAACTCCCGAACATTTGAGGGAATTAGCCGAATTCTTAGAGAAGAAGAAGTCAAAAGAGGATGGCGCGTCGATCGTCAAAGAGCAAGACTTGGAATTTGACTTGGAACCTTTGATGGACGAGGGTACAGAAGTTGAAGATGAAAATCCTATTTTGGAACTGAGCGAAGATTTGTCCAACTTGCAGAATCGTATCCCTGCTTTCAGACAAAATAGAGTGGTGGGATCTGAAATGCTGAAGCCATTTGACGGGTTCATGTGTGAACTTTGCAACACAAGTTTCTCAACCGATGATTTAGCCCAGGTTAGTGTATTTGAAGAAAGTTTTTGATTGATTTCTAAATTGTTTATTCATTTTCCAGACTCACTTGAAATCTCGAAGACATTATCACAAGTTCATCGAAGCCGCGAAAGCAAAATATCAAAAACAACAAGAGGAGGAGAAGGAAAAATTAAATGAAAAGAAAACAAAGGAAGCTGAGCCTGAAGCTGAGAAACAAGAAGAAGCAACAGTGGAAGAAGCCAATGACTGTTAGTATTAATTTTTCCATTTAGACTGATTCCCTAATATAATTTATCTATAAGCAGTACGCGATGTCTGCGCACGGGGCGGTCAGAGGAGCATATACAACTTGCAACCATTTGCATGTAATGCGAGATATCGGATCCTGAATCTATTAATTTACGTTATGAACAATATTTGTTCAGTGATACTGTAAAAAGTGCGAAAACGTTTCGGTCGATTTACGAAAATTTTTAGAGAATTAAGATTTGGGTTTGACTGAAACACGAATCGAAAATAGTGGAATAATGTACACTTGAAAGGATTTTCTTTTCGTTTAGAGTTTTGTCATTAATTATTAATATTGTGCAAATTCCAAATTATATTTTCCAGAAGTAGAAGTGTGTAACCTCGAATTTGTGGTACATTCATACACAATCGATTTTTGCGCGCAATTTCGGTATCGATTAAACTTCTCTGAATAGCAGGTTAATTGAATCTTTTCATTGATAGGCGTGAATTGAATCCATATTATAGGCTAGCACATCTAGTGGCCGCGGGCCCCGATTCCACGATCGGAGTTTCATTGGCCACCGGGCTCCACGCCCTCAAGGAGCTACTGGATAGGCAGTGACTCGGTCTGGCGTGGTTCCCCCGGCATGAGGCAGGCGAAGCTTCACATGAGGGAGTTCTCGCCTAAACGCTGTAAAACTCTACTCTCTATGAGCATGAGAGGCCTAAAACTAGTGAGAGGACTCCTCACTGGACACTGTCATCTGAATAAACATCTGCACACAATGGGCATTGTCGAAGACCCAGCTTGTAGTAGATGTGGAGAGGCGGATGAAACTGCTTCTCACATCCTAGCAGAATGTTCAGCACTGGCTTCTCTCAGGCTACAACATCTCGGCAGTACACATATGCCGCTTGAAGCGATAAGAGATATCAGTTCATGCAAAATCTTAGCCTTTGGCACTGCCTTAGGCCTGCTGAACTGATTCTTGTATCAAGGGGCGCACAGTGGAGCCAATCAAGCGGTCTAAGTGCTCCGAACTCGTCCGCCCCCGATTTGATTGATTGGTTGAGGCCAGCACCTCCCTCACCCCCTTTATATCCCTCAGTATACGTAGTATACGAGCCCTGTCTCAGTGAAGTTGGCCCAACTATCAAAACTACTTTTTTTATGAAATTTGTCATATTAGCGAAAACGTATTAAAACTAAAATTTATTTCTGATAACATACGATATTTTTATTTAATATTAGCCTAAAATACTAAATTCTTTTGTATTAGAAAAAAAATATCTTAAAAATCCAAAAGAACTGTCGATTAATAAAAATCAACGATACTAAATAGCAGCAAATCACCACTGCGTTATATCGCCTTTTCGACTGATTACTGCTTCTATACTACTTGGCATAGTGTCATCTGATGTAATACTGTTCCAAATTTCTTGGAGACGGGTTCGCACTTCTGGAACGGTTCTTGCGTGATTCGATCGGAACTTTTTCTTCATGATATGCCACAAGGTTTCAATCGCCGTTAGATCTGGACTACTCGACGTCCATTTTAAAACTGGGATTTTGTTTTCTAACATTCAATCTTTTACTTTTTTTGCCGTAGGGCAAGCGGCACCATCTTGTTGGAAGATACATTCAATATTGCTTCAACGCATTTGTTCAATTTGGGGTGTTGAGTTATTTTGAAGCACATTAATGTACTTACTTATCAGCATCCATAATACCTTCCACAAAGTGTAAGTTTCCCACTCCACTTGCTGACATGGATCCACAAATCATAACAGAAGCCGGAAACTTAACTTTTTTTTAAGACAGTCACTCTGAAATACTAAAGTTCTTATGACATGACTCCTACTATCACCAACGCATACTTCAAATCTGGCTTCATCACTCCAAATAATGGATTTCCATTGGTTCGGAGACCATAACTTGTGTTCTTTGGCCCACGTTAGTCTGTTTTTCTTTTGAATCTTTGTCAGTAAGGTTTCTCTTTTACCTAGAATTACTGAATTAAAAACGAATTATAAAAAAACAATATAAGCTTACCTTGTAAGTTTTAAAACCCAGTTTTTGGGCAGCTCTGTGACAAGTTGCTGTTGAAAACGTTTTTGTGGTTGCCTGATTCCATAATATTTTCAATTCGTTATAATTGGCACCTCGATTTTCTTTGATAATCCGTTTTTTTAAGGCTCTCAAGTTGGTATTGTAATAACGCGGGCGACTTTTAGTTCTGGGTTTTTGAACCACAGATACAGTTAATAATATTTCGAACTGTATAACTCGATTCGTTAACACTCGGCGATTTGGAAAGTAAGTTGATTTAAACGTCAAAATCGGCGTCTTAGCAACGTAAAATGTTATCATTTGTTTTACAAAGCCTAGCTTCATCTTATCGAAACGAATAAATAGACCATTTAACTTGAGTTGTCTCCATCATGCATTTTGGTATATACACAAATCATTTTGCAAAGAAGACAATTTCGAAATAAAAACGCTTTAAAAATAGCCGCGTCTGTTTTGTTCTTTCCATAAACTTTTAAAGAAACCAAAAATATTATATTTGAAATAAAATTTTAATTTGCTCTCAAATAAATTCACAAATATCATGTTTTGGGGTAATTATTTACAAGAAGGGCCTCACCCCCGATTTTGATCAAATTTTTTTTTTTTACAGACTACTTACGTGTTCCTTATGAACGATCAAAAAGAAACTGCGGAAATGCACCGTTTTTGAGAAAAAAAATAAAAAATTAATAATTAGCATTATGTTTATCTCAAGATATTGACCTCAAAAGCACATACAACTAGCCTAAATGTCATGAAATATGTCGCTTTCTACTATATTCCAATATTTCGATAATGAAACGCAGTAAAAATACAAACTTTGCATTTAAAGTAAATAGACAGCACATGTCATTTAATTGTAGCCTCCCTACAAGGTATTTCTTCTAGTTTCGTTTGAGAGGCTGGTGTCATAGACATCACTATTATGATATGTTTGGCCGTTCGGGAGACTCATAGAGTGCTGTATAATTGTGTCAGTACTTCTCTGCCAGCCCCTAAATTCATTTTTTGTTTTGTTGCAAACTATTTGAGCCAAAGTTTCAAGTAATGTCTTGTCAGGGTTACATGCATTATGTATAACTATTTCCTATTATCTATTTCCTTCATTCTTTTTATAGTTCCAAGTGGCAATCCGTAGGTCAAAGGTTGAAAGTGTATTTTTGGTGCATATTCTTGAAACAGCATGCGTTTTTCTTTGTGGAATGAAGTAAATAAGCTGTTCTAAACATACACTTTCAATAACCTCAGACCTACAACTTGCTGCTTGGATCTACAAAAAGAATTGGGAAATACGCTTTTCCTACCTACGGATTGCCGCTTGGAAGACATCAGGCAAAGCGGCAATTCTAGGTCTGAGGTTATTGAAATTGTATTTTTGTTACGTACATTATGTAGAACTGCCTATATCCTTTATTCTTTTTATAGTTCCAAGCGACAATCCGTAGGTCTGAGGTTATTGAAAGTATATTTTTGGTGCATATTCTTGAACAACATACATTCCTCTTTGTGGAATGAGATATATATGCTATTCTAAGAATACTCTTTCAATAACCTCAGACCTACGGATTGCCGCTTGGACCTAGAAAAAGAATTGGGGGTTGCCTTGTAGGGAGGCTACAATTAAATGGGGGTACTGTTTATTTACTAAGTACCGAATTTGTATTTTTACTGCGTTTTATCATCGAAATATTGGAACATAGTTGAAAGCGACATATTTGATGATATTTAGGTGAGTTGTTGAGTACTTTTGAGGTAAAACATGGTGCTAACTGCTAATAATGAGAAGATTTAATTTTTTATCTCAGAAACGGTGCATTTCCGCAGATTTTTCTTCTTTGATCGTTCATAAGGAACACGTGAGTAGTCTGTAAAAAAAAATGTCATCAAAATCGGTGGTGTGGCCCTTGTAAATAATTACCATAAAATTTATTGTTTTCCGCCGATATATCAGTTTTGAGCCAATTCTGAATATGCTCAAATTGATTTCAGCTGAAATGTATGACCCTGAAGAAGCTTGCAAAGAGGAGGAGAACAAGGAAATTAAGGAAGAAGAAGAAGTAGATGAAGAGGCCAAAGCTAATGGCATTAAAGAGGAACTCGATGTAAGTGTCACAACGTCCGAGACGGCCGAAGATGTGAAAGAAGAAGAGGAAGATTCGTCTGCTGAGGCGACTCCGTCGCGCCCCAAACGTGGTAACGCTAAGAATGGAGCAGGACCTAAAAGCAAAAAACCACGTAAATAATTGACGTCTGAATATTTAAACACAGCTGTTCTTGATTAGGTTTTGGTTTTTGTCCCGTTCCATTTTGAACTATTATATTGTATGGACTGTGTATGCATCTTTGTAATACGATTAGTAAGTTTACAACGATCATCTCATTTGTGTTTTTGACTTGTTTTATACAATCATCTGATGATATTCGACAGTTGAATTGATTTTTATTAAAATTTCATCAGTTTGTCTCTCGGAATGGTCGCTATTCTAATTGGAAGAATTTTATTTTGGATACATCTAATTTTAGTAAAAAAAATATCTCGTTTCAGTGATATCGGGCAATCTAATGGGATCTTTCAGATTGCTATCTAAAATTCAAGTATATTTTTGCATTCCACCACCTAACTCTAATCTATTTCAAAATGTGTCTCCTAATAAGTTATCAGAATATTATTTTCAGCATTACATTGATTCCTAAACGAAAAATCACTTTTTGTTGGTGTAATAAGACTTGTAAGGGCAGTTAAATTAATTGCTTCGTTATAAATCATAAAATATACAAAACGTAATTTGTATACCTGAATTGAAAAATTGCGTTAAAGTAATTAAGAATGAGATTACACTTTATTTAAACTTGATGCATTAACTGTAACGTTCCTATTGCATAACAACAGTATTAGTAATACTTATGATCATTTTGTGCAGTCATAATATATCAAGTTGATACATTGTAAGTTTAAAGTGTAATTTTATATTAGTAGTGATATGGATTTACCTAAATTCAAAGCCTACTTCAACGTATTCCAAATTTTTCCCATGTTGTAAGCTGGCTAATACGAGGATGTCGTGCAGCATCGATATCTTCAACAGAGTTCTGAAGAAAGTCAATTTTTCTTGAAGAATCTTCATGTGATTTAAAAAAAAAACTCAATTGAAAAATATGTATGGTATAACAGGTGATCATGGAATAAGGACACGGCCGATTGTCGCCTATTTTTAATCTATAATCTCACAGGTTAGGTTGATTGAAACCTACGTTTTACTGTATTGACTGACTGATCACTTTGAACAGACAAAACTCGAACATATTAAAATTGAAACTGAGAATTATTATCATTTTTTTTCTTGACAGATCTTCATGCACAATCTCAATATCTATGAAAGTATTTGTGATATTGATTGCCGAATGACGTTAAAATGAGACTGTAAAGATTTCCAATACCGAAAGTGATTGATTAACCTTAAGGAGGTTTCAATCCAAAAAAAATGAAATATTTCTTCAAATACACTTAAAATTGTCATGTTCCGATTTGGTGGCCACATATTTTATGCTAGTGGCTAATATTTGCTCTTAGCGGGCAATACTTTTTAATTTAATTAAAATAGAAATTATTAATTATATGATTCGTGTTGTAACTTTCTTGCTCATATAATTTTTTATTTATTATCTTTTTCATTTGATGGTAATTCTATTAGATGATGTTAGAATGATATCAAATGGACAATGTTAGCCATTAGTTTTAGCAATCTGCTATATTTAATATTAGAAAAAGTTTTTTAATGTGAAATAGTAAGTTAAAGGTTTATGTTATAACTATGTCATCAATGCTTTGTAATGCAATAAATGTACCCACCGATAGTGTAACTTTTATTAAACATATACCATACATTCTCTGTTTATATTAAAGTTGCATGTTTGAGATTCTTCGTCGTCACACTTCAGACTATTAAATTTGGCGAAGGTTTTTATTCGAATGGAAAGTTCAAAATTGGCATTGCGACCCAGAGAGGTAATGACTTATCAGAACTCTTGCTAGTGTCTCAGAACCTCGAAATCTCAAGCTTTATTGGGGTGCGTTGCCAATGCATGGTAAGAAAACTGCTCAACAAAGCCAAGCGAATCAGCATGTACTGGGATGAATATCGCTTGGCACTGACTGCGTATAACAACGCTACCAAGAAAGCGCGAAGGACCTCATGGAGGAAGTATTGCCAGGACATAGAGGATATGCCCCGCTAGACTCCACAAGATACTAGCAACCAGACCACGACAGAAAGTGGGCTCCTGTGTTAAACCACAAGGATGAAGAAACGCTGGAGCTACTGCTTCAGACTCACTTTCCTGGATCACGTTGTGAAAACGACCGTAGTATGACAGAACCGGGAGACCTCGTAGCTAGGAAAAGACCAAAGGAAAACTGGATTCTGGATGCGAGTATCGTTAACAAATGAACAATGAATTCATTACAACCATAAGTCGCCAGGAACGGAGGGGATACTGCAGCAAGCAATCGATATTCTGGCCTCCATCCTGTGTGAAATGCTGAAAGCCAACTTGGCTTGGCCTAATATGATACCGGGAGATTCCGTTTGGTTTACCGAAGGCACAAAGACCGAAAAAAATACAGGTGTTAGAATAGTCGAGACAAAGGGCCAAGGAGAAATAATTTGTTTGAACCTAGGGACAGAATTCCAAACAAAAATATTAGCAATTACAACATGTGCTCGAATTATGAGGGAGAGAGCATATGAGAATAGACAAATCACAATCATATCGAACAACCTAACAATGCTTAAGTCACTGGAGTCATACACAATCGCCTCACAATGTGTACTCGATTGTGTAAAGTGACACTCGTATGAGAGTCTGAGGAAATCAGACGCGAAGGGACTGAAATTGCCGACGCACTCATTAAAGAGGGAGCGGAACAACCCTCGATTGGACCAGAGCCACCCTGTGGCATTTCTCATGCCACAACGAAATCTGTATTACAAACATGGCTTAAGGCCGTACGTACTGAAGGGAACTGCCCCGTATGTCGCACTCCAAGCGACTAGTGAGAGATCTGCAGCAACAACAAGTGAAACATTACTGACGATCAGCAGACAAGAAATACGGAATCTTGTTGCATTCTTGACCGGACACGCCTCATGCAACAAACATCTCTGCATGATGGGTCAGCCCACAAGCAGGTGTTGCGGCGTGGAAGAAACACCCATGCATGTGCTGTGTCAGTGCACGGCCTACGCGGTTGGTCGTCGGACATACCTTGGAAACGATTAAACTACACCCGAGGAAATCAGAAGTATCAGGCTACTGAATTTCATAGAATACACCGAACTGTTGGCAAGATAGCAATGTGTGGGGACCTAATGACCACAGTGCAGTAGGGCTCCCTCTAGGAAGGAGAACCAACCTCACGGGGGAGGGGTTTTAGTAGCTAACACCCGGGGGCACGGCCCTCCGAAGCTTCTATGCAAGATTTCTCCTCTACGCAAAAAAAACCACATAAATGTACTCTAAAAAATGCAAAAGTGTTTGTCGCGCAAGAGTCGAAATTTTTGGAAAATTGTTCTTCATGAAATGAGTTGCAGAAAATTTCCATAAAATGGTAAAAGGATTTGTGTCTTGCGTTATTCCCCTGTTGGTAACTGAAACAACAAATAGACGAAATCCAGAAAACAGGTTTCTATATTGATTTTAAGATTGAACTGGTATTTACTTGTTCAAATTAATTATATTACAATTAACACTACAGAAATTCCAATCGTATCTCGTATCATGATCATAGAAAACAGATTTAGACCGATATAAAGAGGGGATTGAGACTACTTCCGGGGTCCGAGTCCCTTTGACTTTTAAATGACTGCCTAAAATTATTGAACCAATCCAATTTTTTATCGAACCCATCAATTTTTGATGAAAAACTTGGTAAAATAACATTCAATATTATACGGCGCATACCTACACTATTCTTTTGAATCGAGCTTTATATTTGTCAAACAAAGTTTCAATCAAACTTAGACATCCTAAAGAAAGACTAACCCTTGAACATCGCAATGAGATTGCTTTACAAATATGGCTCAAAGAAGATGACATTTTAAAGTGTGATGACTTATTTCAAAATTCAAAAGCAATAATTTGAGTGATTTTTCTATAAAATTTCGAAAAAGAGTACTTGTTAGTTTAAATTATTTTTAATGGATATTATTGTTTTAGATTTTATTATCGACAACAATTAAGATTTAATTTTTTGGAGAAGATGTAATTATACATTCTTTTAATTTTGTATAACTTGTAGGAAAAGACGGACCTTGTTCAAAGTCGTCTCAATTTGATCCTTTTTATCATTCAATTCAATTTCATGTAGCTTATAATTGTATTAGTCTGGAGATTCAACTATTTCAAAAGAGTTGATTTCCAATGTTCTTCAAAGCCGAACACAATTTGAGTAGTAGTCTGAGTTAGTCACATGACTTATTCTACATCATGGCATAACTAGTAGGCTATGGATACACATAAAAAGTCCTCACTATCTCACCAGGCGTCGCCACTACGGATGGCCATTTTTAAAAAAACATCGATGTATCGACATCGGTGAACAAAACCTCGATTGGTTCGATACATCGATGTACGATGTATCGATATATAAGTATAACACCGGTAAAAGGTAACCGAAAAACCATTGAGAAATTCAAGAGTAAAGTTAATTTATCTAAAATACTGATACGTATGAATAAAATAAAATACATAAAACCTTGTAGCTTAATATAAATATTTTTAACAAAACAAAAACAATTTTAAAATGATTTATTTGTATGAATATGATACAACGTAGGCTGTTTTACTTTGGGGAACCGAGAAGTCCCGTACTACGGTATTATTAAAAAATACGTAGAATACGAACACAATCTTCAATGACTTAGACAAAAAAGTGGTCTGCTGATAGCATAATAACTTAGTAAGCCTCTATGTAGTAAGCAATGAAATCTGGAAATACTTCAGTTGAAATCTGTGGTGATCAATTGTAGAGAGTTCGATGTTCCCGTTAATACATCGATGTAAACGATATATCGATATGTAGAACATCGATGGAAAAACATCGAATTTTTAGTCCGATATATCGATGTCTTTAAAACATCGATGTATCGTTGCCATCCCTAGTCGCCACCAGTTCTCGCTCTCGATGCCTATAGACGCAATACAACCATTCTGCTGCAATTTGTAAACATTGAATATTTATTTATTCAGAACTGTACAATAGTTCATATACAATTAGACATAAATATGAGTACATCAATATGCATGAAATTATTTACTTTGCTCTACGGTGTAAGGTATGATTTTGAAATCGAGTTGAATATAAATCCTAAGGAATATCAATTTATGACTAAGGTTCCATACACTCTTCTACCTGAATAATTTGAAAAATGCCGTCGTACATTTCTTTAACAGCTTCGTATTCGGTTAAACCAAGTCTTCTTTTATTAGAAATATCGTAGATTCCTTCAACTGCTTCCGTATGTTCTCCAGAGGTTCCACGAACTTGTAAATGATACTGTTCAGCTATTTCATCTAATTTTTCTTTGTTGGCCGAAAGTTTTGGTACATGGATGTGGACTGATGCTCTAATAGTAGTACCTTAAAAATATGTACTGTCAGAAACGTTACGCGACACTAAAATATGGCGTCTGCGACTTCTAGAATTCTAGAAAATTGCCATTAGACAGATGTTTGAAGTTCTGATAACCTAAAACAAACTACATTCGGAGATTGATTACGATGCCTTAATTATAATCATGTTTCTAGGTTTACATCAGCATTAGCATGGTAAGTACTTATTTTCACGGGTATAAATTTATTCTATTCAGAAAAGTTGAATGAAAAATACATATATTCCTAACTTTTAACAGGTTGGGAAATAGGTATTATTAAATTGAGCACCCTAACCACTAACAGATAGAACTTGTAAAGGAAATTACCGATCTGAAAAGAGTGATGTGTCCTGTGTGAGTCTGATCTGTGTCCGTCGCAGCAGGACAAGTCTAGCATGCTGACCTTATTTCCTTGAATTGTATGTATTATTATCATCAAAACACGATGAACGATGAGTTGCTAATATTTATAGTATTACAATATAATAGTATATTAGAACTAGTTTCATTAGGCCTGATTTTAGAGCACGAGTTTAGATTTGGGAAGCGGAAGTGCTCTAAAATACTTCAGCTGTTTTTTCTTGAAGGACCGTGTTCAATGCGCTTTGAAACCAAACATTTTCTTGTCGAACCAGTGACGTCAGCATTGAATGCGGTTGAATCTAATTTCAATGCATCCCTAAGAACGGTTCGAAATCCAAAAGCAATAGAAGGGAGGGGAACTGTCAGATAATAATTCTCTCGGTCGCTCTTCTCATGAATGGATGGGTATCTGCGTGCCTGATTTATACAAGAGAAAGAAATGACTATTAAACCAGTCTTAAGGATTCTTGTACCGAGCCTCGCATCAATATAGTTCATATATGCTCCTAGCGGCGAACGAATTAACTGTTGATTAACCGAATTCAATGTTCAACCTACATCGGTGGTTCTGACAGAGATGGTAAGGCTTCCGGTAATGGCATATTGCTTCCCGATTTCTAAACTTCAAGCGGCAGAGTATTCGCAGGCTAGTTTGTTAAACTTTTGACGGGTTAGTTTTTAAAATTTTAAAGTGCATGTACAGTGTACACTAGTGGATGGTAGCTAGTTTACTTAATAATGTCTCGTTCGACGGACAGGAGCGTAGCTAAGTCTTTCGTGGCGCCATCTGTGAGAAGAGAGGATGGGAGAATTATCTTCTATACTTCAGAGAACTGATTCAAATCGGCTCAGGCTCTTACTCTATTTAAATTATCTTTATGCCGGTATTGCCGGTAATATGTAATCACCAAAATCCAGTAAAGCCGGGTTGTACCAACGTACCACGTCGTTCAGCAAGAGATGAATGTTGATCTGTAGTTTACGTATAAATTACGTTGTACCAGACGTTCAGGTTTATCTTTAGTTCAATATTCCGGTTCAGTTGATCGCTCAAAAATCAAAGTTCAACAATTTCGCATTGACAATAATTGTCAATTATTACTTCAAGTGATTATAATTGGATTTTGTTAGAATTAAAAAAAATGGAATTAGATATGATTACATTATGATGAAGAATTTGCGGAATTAGTAGAATTGGTATTAGATCCTAGAAATCCCCAAATATTTGCCGAGCGACTGAATCATTTTACCAAGTGAAACGATGATGAGTTTAGGAAAAGATTTAGGTTATCAAAAGTAGTCACGTTTATAATTGAAGAAATATCGGAAACTATTGCAAACGTTTCGAATAAGAGAATTCCTACTAGATAATGTATCAGATTTCTTACATTCAATCTTATCTTCATACTTCATCACCAAACCTATCAGAATTGTTTCTTCTTTCAAATACAATTCATCCTAACACCATTAAAGCAAGAATTAAACTGAATCAGAAACACCTCCAATGTTACTGTGCATGTAGGGTTACCAGATGGTCAAAGTGAAAAAGCGAACATTCCACAACCGAGCCCCCCATTTCAGGATTACTGTAACTAAAAGTTTTTTAATAAATCAAATTGCCACCGATTCCTCTCCCTACAATTACTTTCCTTGATAAGTATCAATTCATTCTCAAAATGAGTATGAAATTAACAAATAGGTTAGGAAAAAAAACTCATCATAATATGGCAATACTAATAAAATATGATAGAATGTGGAAAAAATGAAACGTAGCGAATGTACGGTAATAATAACAAGAGATAAATTCTTACCTGTTCTTCTGTGCAGTTGCGATTTATTTGAAATCAAGACGATTCGATTTATAATGAAAAACACGACACGAGCGAGACGACAAAACAACAGTCTGCAATTGCAATTGATTACAATATCCGACAATATTAATATGATCAGCTGACTGAAGCTGAATAATCTGCGCATACAAAGTCAATGTAGTGTAGTATATTGATCGATATATTACGATACGTGAATATATCGATTGAGAAACAGCTGATAATTTCCCTAGTTCGCAATTCTTATTTCTAGTGCCTACCAACTGTCAGGCAAAAAATATATTCATATACTAATGCAAGATACGATGAAAAAAGTTGATCTGTCCAATCGAGTGAAAAAAGCGAACATTTCGCTGAAAAAGCGGACAAGCGAACACGGGACAAAAAAAGCGAACATGTTCGCTTAAAAGCGAACGTCTGGTAACCCTTTCAGTGCATACAACTACTGTTAGCATTGTCATTTATATACTTTGATATTATAAAGCTTAATAAATCCTAGAAAATGAATAAAATTGAGAAAATGCCACAATAAGTTTATTTTCGCAAGTTGGACGAGAACCGAATTACAGAACATGAGAAATCGAAAATTAATTTGATACTATAGTTTCACAAAATCTAACAAATGACAGATAAATGACACTTCACGGTTACCAACATCAATAAATTTGCGTTCAACTGAACTTTTGTTAACATCGACTGGTACAACGTCTAATCGACTGAACGGAGTTCAGTTGAACTACGGATCTTAACAGCACCAGAATTCGCATATCGTTATAGATGTTGACCGGCCCGAATCGTCCCAACTCATGTAGACTTCGCTACATCTTACTAACGTAATAAGCAAGTAAAACAATGCGTAAAAAGTCTGGCATTACTATTTCGAGCGTCAACACTCAACAGCACCGTTTGGAGTGTGGCGTGTTCGCCATTTCGTAGCTCGACTTGGATAGGATAGCGAACACGTTTCCTTTGTCTTCCTGAATCGAATATTCATTAGAGAAATTTAATTTGAATATGCACATATCTTGAGTGAGAGCATAGTGTAAAAAAATGCCATCATTATTTCCGGGATTCCGTCATTCCTGTAACACGAAATTGGACAAAGTTTACCTCGATACCTCTGGCTTTAGTTGTGATGTTGCAAAAATAAGCAATGAATCCTCGGAATTGATTCTGTATATCAACTTTCTATTTCTAAACCCTCTCAATAGCTGCAGACTTTGAACAAGATGTAATACCCCGGACGAGTATTTGATTTGTCTTTGTTAATTAAAATATCACTCACCTAAATTTGAAGGACAGAATGTTAAAAAACCCAATCTGCAACTCCTTGCAAATTTTGCCATTCGTTCTAAATAGTCCACCCCATCTACTAATCTTCTGTATACCTCCCCTAAATCTCCTCCAGGCTGCATCGATATTATACGAACGTGATCTTCTTCGTTCACCCAAACTAAAAACGTCTTTTCTGGGTTGAGAAATATTCCACGTCCTGTAGGCCAGAAACGACAGGCATTTGCAGTTTGTAAGAACCGATCGCCTTCTTTGAATAGGTAATGATCGTCGATCAGTTGCTGTCGTTCCTCTGGTGTCATCGTTTCTAACGAATAAAACTGCCCTTCGAATTCGCCAGCGAGATTGGACAGGACCGTAGTCATTTTTTTTTCTATCTCTGTGTATTCTCGTTCTGTTAAGCACGGATTGAACGGAAATCCAGCCAATGATCTTCCACAGCGAACTCTGGTGGATATGATGTATTGTCCTGTAGGATCGAGATTTCCTAAAGTGGTAACGTCACCCCAATCCGTAGCAGGATGCTCGTCATCAGTACTAAAACCCAAATGATAATCTTCTATGATGGGATCGAAGAGTTCAGAAAATACTGTGTAAGCTTCCGCATCAGGGGCATATATTCCTACACCAGAGTCAAAATTCGCCAGACCTACGGAATTTTGTTAGCATGAGAAGAAATGTTCACTTTATTCCATAAATGCCTTTGGATATATTTTGAAATTACTAGGACACTTTATATTTTATGGTAGTGATTCGAAATAAATACTAGGTCATTGGAGGAGCTGAAAATAACTCACCAGATTGAATACAATCTAACAATGTGGACCCATAACTAGTTTTTTTTTCTTTCAGATTGTCGAAGATTTCTCTAGTCAAATATTTTTTTAGCAAAGATTGCGAATCTGATTCGAGAAGTTTTTGAAATCCATCTTCCAATAGTCTGAGCACTTCGGGGCTCACTTTTAATCTAGCACATTTTATCATACATCTTTTACATCGTTCTTGGTTCATTCTCAGAGGCAAAAAAATGATTTCTGGTACATTAAATTTGTCAAAAACTTTTGGGATGTCACATATCATTTTTGACACAACTGTCAATGTTTTGCAATTGGACAAACTGCATTTTCAAAAATTTCTAAATGACTCGTTGAAAATTATGTCTGTATTAGTTGAGTGCATAATAATATCTAGGTACCCTAGTAATAAAGTAGTTGATAAATGCCAATAATCGTGCAAACAGAAGGTCGGTAATAATGGAAATTGATACGTTGTCACAATAAATTACTAGGTTTACATGGGTAAGAGAAATTTTCATCAGTTTATCATATCGTTTGATAGCAGAAATAAATACTTGCATTTTCAATTTTTCTGGAATTGATATTAATGTTGCCTTTATCATTATGTTTCTTCATCCCCCTGGGTATATATAGGTTGCAATCGAATTTAAACATGTTGCGGAATAATGTCGTTTGTAGTATCTTACTCTAATATCAATTCGGCATCTCAAATGGCTGTCATTAATGAAATATCATGAATTAGACATGGTCGTCGATAGAATTATTAAAGGAAAGGTCCTTTTCGGAATGTCGACTCACTAGCCTTACATTACGTTCTCTCACCTCTACAACACTCATTGAACTATTTTTAGTCACACTAGACTTTTTTTTATACTGTGATTAAGTCTAGTGAACTATACTATTGTACTAGATATTGTCCGCGGGCTACGCTAATACCCGTAGTTCGGCTCCGCTGCCACCCAAGTTCAAATGAATAGAAACAGACTTTTGCGCCGCTTCGTAACCGTGGACGAAACACACCAGAGACCAAAGAACAGTCGAAATAGTGGACTTCTCCTGGCGAATCTGAGCCGAAAAGGGCCAAAGTGGGGTTATCGGCCAACAAAATCATGGCCACGGTTTCTTCAGCTGCACTGTAGCAAAGCTGCCTTATTAATTATCAATTAGAATTCATTCAGTTATCAAACATGCTGCTAAAATTCAAGCTGGTTCTAAAAACACCAATGAACGTAAATTGAAATAGGATATTCTTTGTTGCCGTTTATCACGGACAAGTCAAGTACATGAGTTCATTTCTTAGTACGACCGTCCCATCATAAATTAATACAGTTTGTTCTTAAATCTATGAGACGGAAACGAAATGTACAGTTTCTGAATCCTCGTCAAGGAAGTCATAAATAACGTATCTAACAGAAATTGTTCTAAAGAAAACAAGTGCTTTACAGTATATTGGTAGTTGAGACATATTTTTATGATCTAATTCCAAACAGCACGTTGATCCCTTGATATGGTTCAAACAAAGGTTTTCACCCTGTCTTTTCCTTTGAAGCTACAATCTATTCACGTAACCATAACATAAGACGTGCAGGACGCAGTCGTTTCTTATTAAATATGTAATTAGAATATTAAGTTGATATAATTTTCACTCATATCTAAATAAGGTCATAAAATTAAGGTCCCTGTCAACAAAAATAGAATAGTTCTCTTATATTCAGCTCACTAGACTGGGGCAAGTATCTCTCTCTCTCTCTCTCTCTCTCTCTCTCTCTCTCTCTCTCTCTCTCTCTCTCTCTCTCTCTCTCTCTCTCTCTTATTGGGTAAAAGGTACTACCCCCAAACATATTACTAAAATAGGAGACTGGTTATCCAAGATTATAAAAAACCAAACTCACCACACTAAAGTCAGATATATTTTGATTTCTTGAGTTAAATCCTGCTTTGACTATTTCACGAATCACTTAAATCATATTTTATAACACTTTCCAAGTTTTCTAGTTGAGCTTGCGTTGTGGTGTTTCTGGTAGAATTTTCGCTAAGTTCATTTAAAATCAAATCAAATTGCTTAATACATACAATTTAGAATTCCTTGAATAATTAAATCATAACCGGGCTGAGTTAAATTAGTTTTCGTTTCATATTTAGGTTCTAATAAGGTTAATTTAAAATTAGGGATTGATTAATTGTTTTCTAAATTTAACATAATTTCTTAATTAATACGTTAGTTTTACTTAATTTTTTAACTTTTATTTTTATAATTGTTTTATTTCTTTACTATTATTAAATATTTTATATTTGTTTTGATTGAGAGTTTTTCTACTTAGCGTAATTTATAAACTACCTACGATCACACAGTATTAATGTTAATGTGTTAGTGTCTCAACCAAATAAGAGCGAGTATTACATATATCTATTAACCGTATTGTTGCCTAATTTGCCTAGCTAATGAGAAACCCGTGATATCGGGTCACTTCCTGGTTATCGGTACACTTACTGCAAACTGCAAGTTATGTTGATATTAATTAATCAAGGCAAATGATATATAAGAATGAATTTGATAAAATAAGTAAATTGATAACCTTTATTAAACAAAGTAAACCAGAGAAGGGCTCGTTATTACTGCACACGGTATTGTCCATATCAATTACCTTCAAAAGGGCAAAACGACCATCGGCGTATATTATGCAGAGCTGTTGGATCGATTCGACGCCGATTTGAAACGAAAGAAAAAAGTGCTCTTCTACCAGGATAACGCACCAGCGCACAGGTCCGCAATGGTACAATTACATGAATTGCGCTACGAACTGCTTCGTCATCCAACATATTTTCCAGATTTAGCCCCCTGCTATTTTTATCTATTTCCAAACTTGAAGAAATGGCTCGGCAGAAAGAGATTTGGCACCAACGATGAGGTCATCGCTGAAACAAACGCCTATTTTGAAGGATTGCCGAAATTGTGTTATTTGAAAGGGATCGAAAAATGTGAAAAACGTTGAACGAAGTGTATCAGACTACAAGGCGATTATGTTGGGAAATAAAATAAGTTTTGACTAAATAACGCTATTGGAAACAAAAGCGTATGGGGCCGGGGTCATCATCATTCACTTGGTCTACAGACCATACAGGAAATTTTATACTGATTCATGTAATGCTTTGTTTATGAAGGTGAATGATATATATATACTAATAATAGAAGATTATGCTGCAAATATGCATACTCATGTGCTTAATACCATATAATATTGCATGATACTGTTCAATAAGGATATATAATTCCGTGGGTATCATACGTTTTGTACGTTAGTATAACACCTGTAAAGTGTGAAACTATTTATACCGTATAATTCCATATCCCTGATCCAAATATTGCCTTATTTCTATTAATTGAGAAACAACAACTCATGCAAGTATGCTATTTTCTAGACACCTAAGAATAATATCTTGGGAGTCGTGTCTGGAGAATAGGAACTGTTCAATAAGTTGCCAAATAGTAAGAATATTTTTTAACTTAATAAACCGTTTTTGAAAAATAAAATTTCCATTTATTTGATCCCAAGCATATTTTTAATAATTAATATTTTCGGCCAATGAAACGCGCAATATGTGTTTCTTGAAATTTATTTATTCTCGACATCAACAGTTTTGGTTATCAGCTGCGTTAATTATACTTTTCAATAATTCTGTTTAATTTTAAAATACATGTTTTTGTTATTACATTCAACTTTATGAAAATTTATCAATTTATCTAAAACTGATACGCCACTGCTTATTGCTTGTAAACATTCTCTATCCTTTTTATTGGACAAGATTATGTCTTCCACGCAAAATTATCAGACTATGCCGCTTCTAGCCTCCTATTTCTATGATATACATACAGTACATATATAATGTCTATGATGGTCCTACACATAAATATTATATATTTATGTATATATAATATCTATGGTCCTACATCCTACATAACCAAATTAGAGCACGTTGAAATTTCGACTTTATCACGGAATACGAATATGAACATCGAAGGTATCGCGGGGACGGCGGTTCACAGGATTACAGGGGAAAATGACCAACTCTACAATTATTGTTTAATGTCTTTGAATCTATGCATATTAATGTCAAATGTCAACTGTCAGAATAAAAGATCAACAAGCTATGCACATTTTTAAATTCTGCTTAGTAAATAAATAGATATACAAATTTTTCCAAAACATTCAATACAGCATTGGCTCTATTAAGATTATATTATATTTGCAAAAATACTGATAATACTTTTATGCTACGCAAACTCGAAACAAAAAAACGATGTCCGTTGAAGATGAACTCGAACTTAAAGATTTATTGTTTCAAACACTGAAAAGTAATGGATGTCTCGCTAAAGTCAGGGTACGTATTAGAATTATCATTTCATGATTTATACTTAAAGAGAACAATTTCAGGCTCACCTCCGGGCTAGTGTTTTCCTTGCTTTGGATGAAGAAATTAAGGTGAATGTTTACTTTGATTTATCTGGCTTATATATTTCTAACAGGGTTTTTTGTAGATGAGTTCTCAACAGCCCTTTTCAAACAACAAGCTCAAGTCATATCTGGAAACTTCAGATGGTCAATTAATGTTCTGTGTGGTGAGAGAGTTCCTGGAATTTTTCAATTTAGAATTCACAATATCTGTATTTGATCCTGAATCCTACTCAGGAGTTGCATATTGTTATGAAGGGAAGAATAAGATTATACAAGATTTGGGGTTGAATTTTGATGAGAAAACAGTTCCTTTATTGCTACAAATATTTAAACTTGCTCAAAGAAAATCAAAAACATTAGAAGTCAATCTGAACCTTGCCAAAGAAGATGTTGATAATTCTTGTGATTCTAAAGAAAGCGATCACATATTAGAGACGGAATTGAGTTGTACAAATATAGATAACAGTGCTAATAACTCAGAATTAGAATCACATATTTCTTTAGAAGCACTGGAAAATCCCACAGATGACAGCAAGCAGATTCTGAATGAAACGTTCAATATTATAAGACCCAGCAACAATCACCAACATAAAATGGAAAGTACAGAGGATAACTCTGGTGTGCATATATTGGACTTAAGCAGCAAAGAAAATGCAACCTCATCAGTAGATGATAGCTTCTTTAATAAAATAAATGATTTGACACTTGTGCAACATAATACTAATGAGGTTTTAAGCTCTATATCTGAACATAGTAATGATGAGATTAAACCACCTGTTTTGAAAGAATCTGTATCCAAATTTGATAATTCGTTAGATAAATTAAAATTCTCTCCACAAAAGTCTGATAAATTAAAATCAAAAAACTCGCTGCCTGATTTATCTCCAATGAATCCAAACAAGACTAGAGCAAGTGGAATATTGCCTTCTCTATATAGCAAAGAATTAAAAGATAAATCTAATGTGAGGGAACAGAATACTTTCATTGAAGCAGATACTTCATTTGAGGAGGAATTTAGTTCAGAAAGTGATATGAATTCAAATGCCCATCAGGGTGACTTGATTTCAAAGAGACTGAATGAGGTTCTTAATAATAGTGTTGCAGATAAATCAAAGAACAGCTTGAGTTCTTTATCTGATCTGCCATCTTTAACATCTAAAATACCATCTGCTGTTAATAGTTCTAGAAAAGAGAGGAATAAAAAAATGAATTTACAAGATATCGAGACTTTTCTGGATGCTGATATTGAATATGAGGAAGATTTTACAACAGAGAATGATGCCAATAATATGAAGGCAGATTCAAAGACAGTATTGAATGATTCAAGAACTAAGAAAGAAAGAAATAGTGATACTGACAAAAATTTACAATTTGTGAATACAAAAATTCCTTGCAATAAGTCCACCTTAAGAACTAATATCAAATTGAAAAATCAAGACAGAGATTTCAGTAGTAAAATCAGTAATGATCATAAAGAAAATAATTTAAATGAAAGTGGTACTAATAATGAGAATGTTTTTGATGTTACTAAATAGTGAAGATATCATAATTTGGTATATTATACATTTATTTTTTGTATTTTTAGTAAACCACTCATATCAATGTTTCAGTTATTCCTTTATTTGTGAGAATTTTACAATATTTTATAATAACTTCAGTATTTGTTGATGTTTAGGCATATGAACAGTTATATGTTTGTATATTTTATGAAGAGAAATAATACTAATTGTTAATGTTTGATTTGTGCAATTATTCCACTTACTATTGGAATCTCTGAACAGTATCAATTTTGATAATTATGTTTCCCTAAGTGTACTTAATTAATTTACTTATTTATTTTTTGATTTTGTTTTAAGATGTAGGAAAAGTATGTCTAGTTTTATTTTTGAAATGCTTACATGCATTTATTTACTACTTTTTATCCATGTCTTAACAGCAGGTTTGATAGGTACAGTTTAATGACTTAGGATTATTTATTGAACATGATTTCTCTTTATTCTTGACAATATTGCAATTGCTAATTATACATACACAATTTTATATCGATTGAATAAGATGTTTATTTTATAATAATGTATTTTTATTTCAACAAATTAACTTAAGTCTATTACAAAATTTCTCTTATAAAGGATTTTCCAATAGGGACGGGTAGATTTTGTCAAAATCTAAAACTTATCATTGTTGTAGGGTTCTCCCCTTTTTCAAATACAGGTCGATATATCGATAGTATTCGATATTTTTTCTCCAGACTCGATAGTTCGATAGTAGCAACTATCGAGGTTTAAGCAAGCCTAGATTTTGACAATTCATGGCAGCCATGTTATTTAGGCTGCATCTGTCAAATCTATTGTTTATTATTCAGTCATTCAAGACCACGGTCGTACATACAGGTCTGGGAACTCTATTGTTTCATTGTTTGACATGAGTCTTACATGCTGCCAAACTCGTAGTCCCTCGTTCAGCCACCAGCTAGCGCTTGGATCGCAGTATGGCAACAATCACATTATTAAGTAAAATAATTTTTCTCGTAACGCAATATTTACTATTCTGATTTGAGAGAGGAATAGAACTGTTAATCTTGTCAAAATGTATTACTCACCTTAAAAATAACTTGCCCTTTTTCGCACATATAAAAGACCTCGTTAAAACGATATCTACGGAATCGCAAGCATCCACTTTTTTCGCATTTCCTCATGTTTCGGCACTTTAAAACAGAAGTTTTTTTGCTTTACACTTTTGTACCCAGTTTTGCATTTCGGCACAATGCACGGTTTCGTAATTTATTTCTAAAATCGCCGGTATTCCTTATGTTTACATGTCAACAATGACAATTGCCGGAGAACGGTCATATACGTGTCAGAGATCATTCTTCTACTATTGCGCCACCCGTTGGTACTACGCAGCAGTTGACGCTCAGCGGACTCACTTCTCATATAGGAAACAGCCTCGAGTTCCCAGACCTGTATGTACGACCGTACTCAAGACAAATCACCATAGTAAGTTACAGTGTCGAGCAACGCGTTCAAATGATAAAACTTTATTATCAAAATGGCATCACCGTCAACTGAGAGCGCTACCGATCTATGTTAACAAATTTCTTTTGGCCCAAATTGGATCATATGGATGTGGACGATATATGATTTCAGCAAGACGGCGCCACGTGCCACACAGCTGATGCCACAAAGGACATTCTGCACGAGCAATTTGAGGGCAGGGTTATCTCACCCAGAGGCGACGTGAACTGGCCACCGAGATCGTGCGATTGAACCCAGTTAGATTTTTTTTGTGGGATTTCCTCGAGTCGCAGGTCTATGCCAATAGGCCGCAAACGACCGGTGCACTCAAAGTCAACATAACCCGTGCCATTGCTCAAATTCAACCTGATCTATGCGCCATAATCGTCGTAAATTGGACCTCTCGAATGCGCGCCACCCACCGAAACCGCGGCGGCCATTTAAACGATGTATGATGTAATATTTCACACATAATGTCATTAATAGGCCTTCCAAATAAAACAAAAAATTCTATGATATCTCACACACAACTTGTTTTATTCAATTTTAACATCTACCCGGCCTTAATAGAAAATCCATTACTTTGTTCAATCTTAAGTAATAAAAATATGATTGACCCATTATATTAATTTAAAAGGAAAAGTTCAGAAGTCCTCATACAATTCACAACTTATGAGCTTTCGTCAATGTTTCATTATTACCATCTTAAACAGTCAACACCAATCATTGTTTATTATATTTAGAACATAATAAAGTACGAGTTCACACTGTATTCACTAGAAATCAGAAACAATCGCCTTTTAACCACAACAAATACCAGGGCCGGATTTAGAGGTCTGGAGGCCTCGGGGCAACAAAGGAGTGGAGGCCCAAATTATTTTCCAAATAAAATGGAAAATTTTTTCAGTCGAGTTTTTCAATAAATAATTTATTGTGAAACCAAGTAAATTCTTTTACTATTTAACAAACATATATAAATATAATCGGAAACAAGAATTATCTGAAATTAAATTTTAGCGTTAACGAACGGAACCTTCCGAGCTTTTTTCTCGCCGAAAAATCGTTGATGATTTCGCCGAAATTCAGTTCCCGAAGTAAGTCACTTTCAATGCTCAGGAGAAAAAGCTTTGATAGACGGTTTTGTCCCATCGTCGTTCGAAGCCTATTTTTTTATAATTTTCATTTTTGAAAATGAGCGCTCTCCAGTGCAATTTGGTACCATCAAAACCAATTACATTCTCAATGCAATTTCAAGGTTTGGGAATATAACTCTGAAATTTTTGTTTGAGAATTTGGTAGTAAAATAGTTCTGGAGATTGGTCTTTTCCGAAGTCCTTTTTGTATAAGTCGATCAAAGACACAAATTGATTGACTGATTGAAGTGAACAAATATAGATCAATGATTTCTGTCAATATTTAAGAACAATATAATTATGTTTGTACAAAGGTAAAGGTAAAACAGCGAAAAAAAAATATCAAAGGAAAAGTTGTTTACTAGTGTTTACTAGTCAGAATTTAAAAGATTTTTTTTTCAAGTCTATTGTGGAGGCCCCCCTAAATTCGGCGTTGACAAATACTGTTAAACTACTGAGGACCTTTCAGCTACCAAGTTCCATTCATCAGTTTGCTCTGATGATGCTACTTGTTTATTCAATATCTATCCTTCAAATAATCCAGATCTCAGCCGGTAGATCAATTCAGATAGTTGATCAATAAGGAAAGTAAAAAAACAACTATTAAAACAATTTAATTAATTATACTACAAATAGAAATTTGGGCAAATATAAAACTGCCAGGGGTTTCTATTAAAAAAGGGAAGTAGCCACATTACAACACCCAAGTCCGGTCATACATAATATCAAATTATGCAATATTCCCACTAATGATCTTATTGATATATCCTAGATTATTTCAATCACATTCGATTTCGCTCTTGTTGAATTCTCGTACCATATGTTTTGGACACAAGATTCCATGAATCCATGTACCTATCCATACACATTGCAATACATTTCTAAAATAAAAAGTGTCAACATGTAAAAGCTTTCGATTCACATATTGTATCTAAAATTATTTAAATGTTCAAATTCTTTAGATTGTTGAACCTACATGAACACATGACATCGCTCTCAACAAGTTATACATCAAATACATTTTCATTTTGCTGTTTTAATGTGAAATAAAACTATTATCAAGCGAATTTATTAGAAGTACGAACCTGTTCAGAACTATCTAAAGATGTACCTGGTTTCGATATACATTTCTTAAAGCATTTTTCGGTCATTTTCTATAAATAAAGACATTGCATTATCTAAAGTGTTCATAAGGGGTTACCTAAACATACCGTTAGAAGTTCTTGTGCATTTGCTACGGCAATTTGTTGTTTTACTTGGTCCATGAGTTCATCTTTTTGTGCACCAGATAATCCTGCTGGCAGTGCATCTTCCATTTTATCTTATTTAAAATATAATAAATGCGGCTGAATTGTATGATACCGCTGAGGTTATGTGACCGATACCGTGATACCGATGGTCACATAGAGACATAGATAGATGTGGAAGTTGTGGAACCTTGGACTAGCAATGCATTAAATTCAATATATGAATTGACATAGAAAATGAGTTCAAATCGACGCATGGACGTGGGAATTTGATTTTGAACTATAACAATTTGGGTCTATCTCCTAGTGTGTAAAGCTTGAATAATTTGTCATGGTAGAACCATAGAGGTAATATATAATTAGAGGAAAAAGCACCATAAACGTCAGTGTTAAATGGTAATTTAATTTAATTATAATAATTAAGATTCAAGAAACAAGTAGTTACGAGTTTGAATATAAAGTAAAGCTCAATAGTTAAAGTCAATACTGTAATGTATTTCATATTTGGGTAAGTAGTAATTCCGCGTGAACTTATTAGAATTACTGCATTAGTAAGTATTTTCATAGACTTGCAGTAAAAGTGCACTAACGGCATTTGTGATGATTTTGCATTATTTTGCAAAGATTTACTAGTTTTTGTCAGAATTTTGAGAGCATTCCGTGGACACCGAGGTAAATTGGTGTTCTGTACTAAAATTGGACGTTTCATGCATAGATAACTCTACTACCGTAGTACAGTAGTAGAGTTATCTATGGTTTCATGTTCAGGCCTCTAAAAGAACTGATGTTTTTCTTTGCGGTAAAATTCGAGTATTTTGTTCCACGCTTTCGAGTATTTTGTGCAATTTCCAATGGCAACAAAGGGGATGATCCTCAAATTGCACATTCGAACTTACGAATTTTTAATCTGATCATAAATTTCTATTTGGAATTCAGATTAAGGATTTAAGAATACCTAATGAAGAGTAGTCCTCGGGATAGTTTAACAAGTAATTTTGATTGTTTTTTCTGCGCATAGTAAATAAGAAGTGATAAGAATAAAAACAGTTCAGGACTTTTCTGTTTAGTAGTTAGGTTACCTCTTGAGAGAAATAAATGTGACTAACGACCTGTAGGATGACTAAATATGCTGATTCCATTTCTATGTTTTACGCGTGTAAATCAGAAAACTAATAACGTGTGCATGACCAGGATAATACCAAGATTTATTAAATCTACGCGTATTTGAAGAAATATAATCTAAATAATAAAATATAGGGGTATTAGTAATAGAACTCTTTGCTGTGACTTGTGAGATCTAGTTGTATTGAACGAAAAAAATAAATACATCATATTTTTCACTTCATAATTTATTGATTTAGATGGCCATGTCAAAATCAAGGGTTGGTGCTATTTCAATTTTTATATTGATTGCCATAAGCTTGATCATCAGCAAATTGTAATATATTAAAGTAATTATTATATAAATAAATAAATATGAATGATAAACCTTGCATGGAGCAGGATGATAATGGCGTTATTATAGATTTCTTGGTAAAAATGAAGAATATTTTGAAATGTGCAATGATTACCCAAAGTTGCTCTGTATCTGACATCAGAAAGCAGCTAGATGTTTCAATATGTCCGAAAAAAGAGAAGGTTTCTATTCTCGAGTTATTCAGATTGTATGACAAGTTATGTATATGGGATAAAATAATAATGTACACAAAAATGATTTTGAACGTCATATTACATAAATGTAAGTATGAAACCAATAATGAAACTGCTGAAATTGTGAAGAAATTCGAAGCTATGAAAGAATGTATGCTCACGTTTTCCGAAATCCCATGTATTTCGTCTAGTTATAATAAAATAATAGAAGCATTTGTAGTAACAGTTTTGGACATGCAGAAGGGAATACACATGACGGAATACATGAATAAGGTAATACATTTTATACATTCGTATCAAAAATTCAGAATAGGCGCGGGCGACTTGTGTATTCTTGACGTAAGCGTTATTTCACTTGCCTAACGTAAAGATCGCAAAGTCTATTGCCGATTGAGAAAGAAAATAGCGGCAATCTCGAAATAGGCAATTATAGTTTTATAGAACACATAGAATGAGTGAAAATTGTATTATCCAAATTAGCACTTTGACTTTGAGCACTACACGAGATCTTTTTAATTGCATTCTGCATTATAGTCCAGTCAAATCAGACAAATAATGGCCAAAATAAAGAGAAATTAGTCGCTGGGTTTTTTGTTCAAATAGTTGGGGTCAGGAAACATATGCCACCAACGCGGGGGCTCGCAAGCTGTAACTTGTGCGTTGGTAGCCATATGTATGTATTATTTCGCGTTTTTTGACATTTTTTGTAAGTTTTGTCGTGGCGTGGTTATAGATCGACGTGTCTGTGAGTGTGAAGTGTGAATTATTCTCATAGAAAACAGGACAACTATAAAGATTTTCCTGTTGTGTTGACGTATTGTAAAGGATATGGTGTCATAGAATAGAATGTCGATTCTTTGTTGACTCGATACTATTTCAAAATCTAAAAGTTTAAAGATCACCAATCACATTCTAAAATCCATTCATTTACATAATATAATAATTATATTTTTCCACTAAATTAAGTATTACTGGTTTTATAAAACACAACGTAAATGTAAAGCAAGTGTTACATAATTCAATAAATTTGGTATGTATCATAACTTCAAATTCACACACTAGAGATTGTTTCCCACCAATATATGTAATGAAAATTTGATATCTCTTTCAAGAATTCAAGTTGGAGTAGGGATATAAATTAGTTTGTAATGGATCACAGTTTTAATATCCCATATGATTACAATAAATCATGCTTTATTAAAAAAACAATCGAATTGTTCGGTAGGTTTATTTGTATAACCATAACCTGTTCTTTTTCATTTCATAGAGTTACGAAATATCTAGTAAATTGCATTCGAGACCACGGTTATATATACAGGTCTGTAAGCTCTATGTTTGACATGAGTCTCTTACATGTCGCCAAACTCGTAGTCCCTCGCACAGCCACCAGCTGGCGCATGAATCGAAGTATGTTGTCAGGATGTCAGGAATAGGCGCCATATCGTTCAAACCATAGAGATCATATAGTATAGAGGAGTAAAGCCCCGTCTTAACGCGAGAAGGTTTCAAAAACTTATCCTTTCCCCACTCCGCGGACATTATAAGGGGACGTTCGACGTTACCTCTAACTATAGTTACGTGCGGTCATCTAAGCGTGCGGTTGTAGGCGGGTAAGGGGAACGAGTTAAAATACCACAGAGTGGAGTACGGATAACTCATCGCGTTAGATCGAACATATGGTACGCAACGAATACATAGGCTATATAGGGGCTTTACTTCTCTATACTATATGATCTCTATGGTTTAAACAGTTGTCAGAAAATACTCCTACGTGACGACTTTTGGTACTACGGGCCAGTCGACGCTTAGCGGACTCACTGCTCACATAGGAAACAACCTCGAGTTTCCAGACCTGTGTATACGACCGCGGGGTACACTAGTTAGAATCACGGTCGTATATACAGGTCTGGAAACTCTATGTTTGACATGAGTCTCTTACATGTCGCCAAACTCGTAGTCCCTCACTCAGCCACCAGCTGGCGCATGGATCGAAGTATCTTGTCAGGATTAGGCGCCATATCGTTCAAACACGGTCGTATACGTGCCAGAGAACATCCCTAGACTCATGCGCCACCCTTTTGGTACTACGTAACAGATGACGCTTAGCGGACTCACTTCTCACATAGGAAACAGCCTCGAGTTTCCAGACCTGTATATACGATCGTGTTCGAGACAAACTTGGATCTCTTGCCTACTATTTATTTAGAAATTATTATTGATGTTGTTAACTTAAACTTTATTGTTATCATTTCTTTATAGATTTCTCTATTTGAATTATGTAGGCATATGGTTTCGGAAATTGGAAAACTAGAAACTTATGCTACTTTTGTTTTAAATCATACTTGTCGTGCTGTGATGAAGTCTCGATTACAATTTCAAGAATTGGGACATGGCTCTAATTCAAATGCTGTCAATACAGAGATTCTTCTAAGATATCTAGACATTTTTCAAGAGTTATCGCATCATTACCCCATCCCAAGACTATTAACTATGTTGGGGAATTCGACTCGAGGTGAATTTAGATTGTTTTTGGAAGATTTGATCCACAGACAACATGTTCCAAAATGTCTAATCTTTGTTGCTAAGTTGCACATGCAAATTTTGAAGTGATGAAATTATATGTGATTTTTTCCTTTAGGTTAATGAATAAAGTGTACTCACAATAGAATAGTGTATATGTAGGTAGCACAGGCAAGAAATAAAATGTATTAATTTGTTTTTTATTTGTATCTGTAAATAAATGAGATTGAATTATAGGGAAAAATCCAAAGTATTCTATGGCTGATGTCGTCCGGGTACACCACGGTCGTATACACAGGTCTGGAAACTCTATGGTTTACTTGAGTCTCTTACGGGTCGCCTAACTCGTAGTCCCTCGCTCAGCCGCCAGCTAGCGCTTGGATCACGAAGTGGTAAAACGATTTCTATCCGGAATCGCAAGCATCCACTTTTTTCGCATTTCCGCATCTTTCGGCACTTTAAAAACAGAAGTTTCTTGCTTTACACTTTTGTACCCCGTTTTGCATTTCGGCACAATGCACGATTTCGTAATTTGTTTCTAAAAACGCAGGTATTCCTTGTGTTGACAAGTCAACTGACAGTTGTCAGAAAATACTCCTACGTGACGACTTTTGGTACTACGGGCCAGTCGACGCTTAGCGGACTCACTGCTCACATAGGAAACAACCTCGAGTTTCCAGACCTGTGTATACGACCGTGGGGTACACTAGTTAGAATCACGGTCGGATATACAGGTCTGGAAACTCTATGTTTGACATGAGTCTCTTACATGTCGCCAAACTCGTAGTCCCTCGCTCAGCCACCAGCTGGCGCATGGATCGAAGTATCTTGTCAGGATTAGGCGCCATATCGTTCAAACACGGTCGTATACGTGCCAGAGAACATCCCTCGACTCATGCGCCACCCTTTTGGTACTACGCAACAGATGACGCTTAACGGACTCACTTCTCACATAGGAAACAGCCTCGAGTTTCCAGACCTGTATGTACGACCGTGGTTAGAATTAACAGAGTACATTGACTCGTAAGATGCCAATTCTGGTTTTAACTTATCCATAATTCATTAGTGAATTCAATTGGTGCATTTGATTAAAATTTTTTAAGATGGATTGCGACATGTTGGAAGTTGTTTGTTATGATGAAATTTAGACAGTAGTTTCCGTGTAAAAAGACTACTTTCAGTTCAAATTTCATCCAAATCGCTGAAATTTTACCAAGTTAGCCGAAATTCGTTTTTTTTTAATTTTATTCATATAAATATCTATATCAGGAGGGCAGGTGAACGAATCTTCGTAAAATTTGGACTGGAGGTTCCCTGAACGATGCCAATACAAGGATATCATTTTAGTTTCTTAACTAATCACCGAAATAATACAAACAATTGTTAACTGAAAAATCGACCTCAAAAATGTACAAAATGTTGCACCCCTTTTGGAATGTAAAGATTTTGGAATTTTGTTGATTTCATCATAACAAACAACTTCCACCATGTCGCGCTCCATCTTGAAAAATTTGATGATATCGCATTTATTTGCACCAATTGACTCCACTATATTTATTATCGCATTTATTTACTATGATGACTGGCTACTTGGTAGCTCAGTACTTTAACAGCATTTAGAGTTTGCTAAACACTCATTTGCCAAATCAGATAATGAGCTGTCATTCTCAAGAAATGTGCGCCTGAATTAACACCAATTTTCTGCTGGTTGTTTACCCTTTCATACAAACTTGGTAAGTTTCCTTCCAGCTGGAAGACAGCTAGAGTCCAACCGATTCCAAAAAATGGAAAGAAGTCCCTTCCCAATAATTATAGACCCATTGCACTATTATCTGTGATCTCTAAAGTGATGGAGAAAGCAGTCAAGATCGAGCCCATCCAATACCTAGAGAGATCAACAGGAGACCTATGATTGCCTACGTAACAGATGTATAGTAGAAATCTATTGAAAAATATGGGGAAATCTCTAGCTGTAGCATTGGATATTTCCAAAGATTTTGACCGAGTCTGGCACCAAAGCCTTCTTGGGAAACTTTCGTCAAATGATTTGCCGCCGCTTCAACGTTGTCGCTTACTATCGAGTTTTCTCTCAGATAGATCACTAAATGTGGTAGTTGACGGAGTATCCTCAGATACAATGGCTATCAACGCTGGTGTTCCACAGGGATTTGTATTGGTACGAACTTTTTTTCTGCTCATCTCGGAACATTATAGGTTTCACTCTCATGTAGTCAAAGTATAAAGATCCCCTGGCAGCCTTTCATTTTCTTATGGAGATTTGTGAAATCTGAAATTTAAAGATTTCAGGAATCCGAATATTGAGAATTCGTGAGTGAAAATAGCGGCGAGACATTTAATAATGGGCGTAGGGGTTTTATGATTGCATTTGCATCATTCTCTAAGACCCTATTGAAAAAGAGAATGGCGCTTGTATAGTACAATATGTAGCAAATAACATCAATAATGACAGAATTTTTCATGGCAAACAGTGTAAATAAACATATGGGAGACGCGACCAAATGTTTTTGTTATTATTATGCATACACATTGAAAACAAAGGTTTTATTGATTTAATTCATTCCGATAAAACTTTGTGATAAAACGATCAGGTATCTTAGATTGATAAATCTTATCAATATCTATATACCACCTGAACTGGAGGTATGTTGAGGGATAATTATCGATTCAGCGAAAATAATCATCCGGTAACAAGTGATCGACATACGAGTTAAAATGAGTTTCGAGAGTGATGACAAATTGGTACTGAAACCTTCAACAGAACTTATTCCTGATGAATACAAGAATTCAGTAGGTTCGGAATTGGTGCATTTGTTTCTACGGTATGAGGAAAGTGGTGAACCTTTCGAAATGTGCATGAAGAACTTAGGTATCAACATTCCGAAAGAAAATATTCATCGTCTTGACAATGACGAATCGGTTATTGAAACCTTAAACAAAAGTATGTATTCTGAAACAATAGAATTATATTTTTTCACATTTCTGAATCATGGAATATAATATGTAGTGAAGTGTACATTCCATCATTATCTAAAACACCATTAGTATTCACGTAAAGATAATTACATGAAGGTTAGATTGATGAAAATATGCATTGTTAATAAATTTTTTTGAATGCCGTTGGTAATATTTATAGGTACCTATACGTAATAATTGGCCATTTCGAAAATAGTTATCCTCGAAATGAGGCTGGTTGTAACTTTATTTTTGATTTCCAAATTGGCACTCACTCGTTTTTAAATGAAGCTAGAAGTTGCAGGATTGTCTAATTCGTAAAATTAGCTTGCATGTAAAAATATATCGATAGTATGAAGTTGCTGGATAGAAACAAATGACGGAGCCTTTCAAATGAAACATATCAGGAGCTGTCAGTAACAGTAGCGTGGATATAATTTTTTCTGTAATCGCTCAAGAATGCCTACTTTCTCGGAGCAACTTCAGACCCCAAAATACGCTAATTTAGTATTTTAGTCCGTTGTTGAGCAACGAACTTTCCTAGACCAAAAACGGTGTAGGGAAAATTTTTGCCGACCTAGGCAGTCAAAATCGGTCCCTTCGATTTTTGATATACATTTTATACAGTAAATAAATACACGCAAACAACCAACTCACATTGAGAACATTTATTGAATATATTATTACACATTTGGGACGTTTATTCTTCGGCAATAATACTAATAGTATTAGCAGATTTCTCCCTTTGAATATTTTATCTGCTATGTCTACTTTATATGTAAAATATTCCTCTATATATCCTTCGGCAACGGTTGAGGATTTCCATCCCCCATGCATCTTTAAAGCAATTAAATCTGCCCCAGCATTAACCAAAATTGTCGCAGAGAACCGACGGAGACAATGTCGTGTATATTCATGTGCATATGGCAAATTAAAAAATTTTGCGACAATTTGAGGCATTTTGCCAAACTGATGTATTCCCACTACTTGCCTGCAACCTTTTCCATTTGAATGTTCAAAGAAAAATTTCTGGAAGACATGCAACATATTTTCTATACAATGGCATATAAGTTTCGTTTATCACAAACGATCTTGGTTTGTTGGTTTTATTATCGGGTATTTTAATCAAAAGCTTAGATCCAAAATCTTCTATGTCATTCAAATTCAATTGATATAGTTCATCACGGCGAGATGCACCCGCAATACCAAATATCAAGGCAACCTATAAAGTAAACACTACATAAATACCTAGGTAATTTTAAAATTCTTATATTCTGAACGTACCTTTTCATTAAGTATATATAATCTGGTGCTTGAGTAATAAACGTTTCAATTGGTACCTCTGAGAAATCTTTTGAATTCTTTGGTTTATAGTTGTCACTTTGACGTTTCAGGAAAGCACGAAATTTCGAATATTTTGTAATATCAATATCTTCTTTTGTACTAAGTGTAGCTCTCAGCATGGAGTAATTTGACCATAACGTAGATAGCTTCAACTTCGTGACACCAGTAGATCTGCGCTTGCGGAACACAAGTTTGACACTAATCATCAAATCCTTTTCGAAAATACTAAAATCCCCCGAGCCCCAAACTTCTATCAGCTTCTATTCAGTATTGTATTGTTTTCGGGCGCGGTAGCTCCGTTTCGAGTGGTATTTGTGACATCCTTCTTCAGTTTTGCAAATGGAATTATATTATTTTATTTAACCATGATGACAACCGTGTGTTTCTGGTCATAAATAGATACCAGACGTATATATTTAACTTGCACAAGTGTCCCGATTTCTCATTTTAAGATTCATGTGACGTCATCGATGTGCAGTGAAGTCTATTTTATGCTTAGCAGGTGTCAGTATGAAACATGGCTATATTATACTGTGATTAATTTCAAAAGTCGATCTGACAGCAGATGTCAGAGCGGTTTCTAAATCATTTGCAATATATTTTCTGTTCCTACAATCATTTTCATTTGACCCGCAAGAGTGAGGGAAGTCACGTGATCATTGGTCACAGCTTTTTTGGTATTGAGCTCAAGCATAATATGCCTACTTGTGCACTGACGAAAGATAATTTCAGCAACAAAGATTGAATTACCTTGAAAAATACTGTATATTGCGAAAATAGATAAGTTCAAGATACTATCTCAATAATGTTTACAGGTCAAGTACGAATCTGTTTATATGAAACTTGTCATCACTTCCTCGAACTTTAAAATTGATTCTAAATCTATGACGAATATTTAGCCACAACAATACTTTTCAGTAATTGAAATGTTAGTAAATACGATAGGGTTATATTTCTTGTATTATAGTCCAATTTTGTTCATGATAATTGAAGTTATTACACACTCCTCGATTGATAAAATTCATTGAAGTAGGAATCAAAATACTATAGTCTAACGAAACTAGTGGGTCTACTTGGTAAATAGATAAATAAGTAGTGTGCGTGGTGAAGTTACTCTTCGCAAATCCTTTGATTTGGTTACTGATTTTTATATAATTGTTTCACATTTTATAAGATACTCTTCGCATTTGTGTAAAGATAATGAAATAAGTTATTTATTTCATTATTTTTATACAACTAAATAATATTTAAATTAACAATCTTGATGAGAAAATATTACAAAAACAAATTTTTCGTTAAAAGTTAAAGTACGGTGTAACGATTATGTTGAAATTTGGATGAAAGCAGTTTCAAATTATCTTAAATTTATTGTAAAAATTCTCAAAAAGGTCTTGGTGCCAGATTCGATCAAATGCTAAGGAGCTATCCAATACTACAGCTATAGATCTACCATATTTTTCAATAGATGTTTGCCCTATATGTGTTACGTAGACAAGAACATCTCCTGTTGATATCTGGTGACGGAAGTCTTAGTCGTTCACGATTTTGGTGCTCTCTAAGTTTTGGACGAGCTTGATGTTCACTGATTGTTCCATTATTTTGGATATCACAGGTAGTGGTGTGATCAGTTTATATTCATTGGAAAGAGTCTCATATCCTTTTCTCTGGAATTGGTTTAAATGGAACTGTTTTCCAGCTGGAAGGATACACACCAAGCTTTGAGGAGATCAAACAGATTGTACCTGTTCGTTCGCAGACGAAAAACAATTTCAGCCATGTGGTTATCGGTAGTAGCAATATTAGCAGGGACCTTCCCTTGGGGATCCAAAGTAGAATTTGGTCTAAACATTTCAGTAAACATGTTGGTTTATCTTAAGGGGTTTCATTATCTCTGGTTAAGATTGTCTTCGGGAACGTACAAAACGAAAGGGAATCATTTGGCACAATGCTAGTTGATATCAGCGATTCGTGCGGGTTCATTGATTAGCTTCTCGAGGCCATAGGTAACGCCGAAAGCCTATCGTCATGTGTCTTCCACCTTATTTGAAAAGTTCAGCAAAACGGTGTTGTGAACATTTAAATAACTCATAATGCTGGATAATTCTGTTGAATCAGGCCAAGTTTCAGAGGAATAACATCAAAGAAGTTTGGTTTGCTCTGGTAATCATTAAAGCAAGTGGAACTATTTAAAAGTATTTGTTATAACATACAGCGTAACGTTTTCCGTTCAAATTTTAACTATTACATTTGTACGTGCAATTTCAATGGGAGTTTTTTATATATCCTTTTAACGGAATCTATTCCCATAATTAAGATTGATTATTTTAACTCTATTCCCTTAATTAGATTAGGTAGGTAGACTACTGGAATTTCCCTTTCGGTCTTCAAAATATTCGAAAATCTTTTGGAATAATTGGATTTTCGAATATTGAGGTACGTTCATCATTCTTAAGCAGTTTCATTGAACGATACTCTAGTAGGATTTTATTCTCAATGCCGAAGGTCCGATTTTCTAGTTGAATTATTCATTCTCAACTCCCCAACTCATTAAACTGTAACTTTTCGACCCACGTCAGAAGTTCTTCTTTGTATCAGTGTTTTAACAGGTAACAAAAGGGACTCTGCCTCAGTCTGTTCTATATTGCATTAAGTTCCTGAACAAATAGCCGCTGAATATTGTATTAATTACGTTCCGTAAAACAATAATGTAGGCATGTAACGTATCGCTCTCTTCTTTGACATTTGGCTCGATTTCCTATTTTATGTTACTAGTTCACTTACTAAAGCCAATGTTTGAGGTTGAGCCTAATCTTAAGGTATTTGGAGAAAAGAAAAATCAATGAGACTTTTATTTTGTCAAATAAGGATTCATAAGTATAGATAAAATCGTGAATGACCGGCAAGATCACTCCACGTGGGGGTTGACGGAGTATTCTCCGATACAATGGTTATTAATGCTGGTGTTCTGCAGGGATCTGTCTTGGCACCAACTTTGTTTCTGCTCCATATAAACGTCACGTCCACAGTTTTGCAGATGATGGTAAACAGAGCGAGACAGAGACAGGTTGACGCAATTATTAGAGATCCGGCAAAGATTTTGAAATGGGGATCTGATAATCTAGTAGAGTTTAATGCAACCACAACTCAAGCTTGCGGATCCTATAATTATTACTATGATGGATGTCAGATACAACTATTCCTATGAATATTCCATATTCATGCTCGGGATTATCACCAACAGTACCCTCTCATGGGACGATCATGTGTGATCATCCATTGCGAAAACCGCTTCACAAAAATATGGTTTTCTATTCCGTGCCAAGAGCTACTTTGCATCCCAGCAGCTCCTCATAATCTAGAAAGCATAGAGTCCTGGAGTACTGTTCACATGTTTGGAGTTCGACTCCCAACATATGCTTGAAGCTCTTGGATTATATTTAGAAGAGAGCTATTCGTCTGATTGATGATGTCACACTTACGAGTTCATTGGCTTCTCTAGAACATTGTAGAACGTGGGAGACATCTTCCTTTTCTATAGATATTTCTATGGTCGGTGTTCATCAGAAATCTCGTCTGTTGTTCCACTACGATAGATTCCAGATAGGGGGACTAGACGATCTCAAACTAGCCACCCTTTCATTGTCAAGGACCTGTCGACCTACTTCTTACCAGACTTCATTTTTCTATCGAACAGCAAAATTGTGGAACTCTTTACTTAGTGAGGTCTATGCCTATAACCTCCAAACCTTTACGAAAAATTTTAATGCCTATCTAACATTATAGGATTCCCTCTCGTGTAGTCTAAGTATAAAATAATTTTTTTTTTAATTGTAAATTTTGAGGGGTTACGTTTTTAATTGCTTCGCGATACGCAGAAGTGGTATGGTGGTGCTTGAATACATACGAAAAATGAATAATAGAGTTTGTTAAATTCTTATCTTCAAAGTTACAACCTATAGCTGATCCACAAAATCTAGGACAGGCAGATTCACGGTCAGCTTGAACTCGATCGGATTTTGCTCTTACCTGAAATCGACCAGCCTGCGGTCCAATATTAAATATTTTGAATGTTGTTGGCCCAGCTTCTCGCTCTAAATATCCAATTACGATTGACGTTGATATATAGATCATTAACTTCCCTCATCCGTAGGAACCGAAAACTATTGCGAATGATTAGAAACAGATGAAGACGTAGGAAGCAACTACCAACAGCGATCTCCCTCTAGAGGCATTCGCTGTAACGCTTTATCCTCGTCAAAAACGGATACACCGTTTCAACATTCACAATAATCATATAGATTGAGTCAGATCGAGCGGTGTATAGGATTAATACGAGAGTATGGGAAAGCAAGGCGTATTGTATTGTTAATAAGATAAACAGAAGAAGAATTTGTGTTATGCGATATTGGGAAAGAGGGAATGTGCATTGCACAGATCTAAGAAGTAGAAATGGGGTGCTAATCAGCGATCTGTTGTTATTTACAAACTGTTGTTTCATAAAAGCGACCACGTAACTGTAGCATATTTTGTCTAATATCAAATAGCAACTACTATTTTGTAACTCTTATTTTAAACAGTTATTTTGAGATTTGAGATAGAAATAGCAGTAATAAATAGCACTTGTTATTAGGATTATGATATTTATATTCAGAAATAGTAGTATTTCCCGTCCCTAGCTGCTTAAAATTCGATGAAAAATACTTTGGTGCGAACATTTTTACCCTAGCTTGAGTTATTAACTAATCTTATCTTGAGAGACTTTATCTAAACTCAAATTAGATGTAGGAAGCTTTTATTTTAAGATATGATCACAATTAGCCAGATCGCTCTGGTTTCGGAGAATTGATAAAAATAAGTAAAAGTAGGTATTCTAAACATAGGAAGTTTACTGTCAGAAGTACCGACTTTTGGACAACTTTCAGGTGCATGAGTGAATATTGGGGGAAAGGTAAAATGTGTCCGCCTTTTTTAGGTTCTCGGCCGATTCCATTTTGAACCCCGCCCCAAAATTTGCTATCATAGACACTCACATTAAAAGATATTCTCAGAATAATGTTTCTAAGTTGAGCAACTCCAAATTTGAAAAACACCAAAATCGGTCTTGTCGTTACTTAAGGGGTTTTGATATTCACCTTATGAATCACTCCCAATTTGTTTCAGGGTGGGGACTTATTAACTGGCAATACATCGGGCTATTTGACTCAATGTGTATTCTGGTTTTCAGATTCCACCCTGTATACTTTATTATTCATACTAGACTAAGGTATAATGAGAGTGCTTTGTTATAATTAAGGGAGAGTGGAAGTTACACTTCGAGGACGGGCACATAATTAGATATAGCGTGTTTTTGAAATATGTTGTCAAAGATCTGTTGCTAATTCGCAAATAGTGACAGTTAAGTTGAAAAGCTTATTTAAGCTTAATACAAAGAACAGTGCTTCTAGCTCATAGCCTACAATGCATTTCTAATCAAAATTTTCAGGATATGAATATAGAACATATTTCAATAACTAATCAGTAGGTAGCTTATAAACTGAGTCAATATCGTGACATTGGAATGATAATTTGTAATGAATGAATCCATAAAGGAGATGATAATAGCACTATGAGTACCGAAGTACAATATTTTGTTATCTAAATATCTAAACAATAATCTATCGATTATTTCAATACGTTTCTATATTGCGAATTCCGATTTCGAGTGCAGGTTGCTCTATTTTAAAATGATGTCCCAGTTGTAATCTTGCAACCGTCACCAGCCGATAGTACATCGGAAAATATGTCATTCAAAGTTTGGTTTAAAAAAAGGTTTCTCTAGGCCGCTGCCACGATTTTGTAAAAATTTGACTCAAATACTTCTCAAAATATATACCTTTTATTGAACACTAGAAATAATCTAAAAAAAAACAGCTGTCTAGAACTATTAGTTTGTAGTGTTACTGAAATTATGAATATGATCGGGAATCAATAACGAGTCGAGTGTATGTCATTTTCGATTACACATATCGATTATTTTCTTATATGTTATCAGACCAGAAAAACTTTCTTTCTGATAAAATTGAAACAAAGTTGTGAAACTAGAGATTATAGTAGGGTACTCTATATAAAAGTACATGCATTTTTTCTTCCAGTTCTCGTTTCGGAGAATTGATAAAAATAAGGCGGTCTCAGTAGATATACATTCAGGTTGAAAAGTAGGTATTCTAGACATAGAAAGTTTACTCTCAGAAGTACCGACTTTTGGACAACTTTCAGGTGCATGAGTGAATATTGGGGGAAAGGTAAAAAGTGTCCGCCTTTTTTAGGTTCTTGGCCGATTCCATTTTGAACCCCGCCCCAAAATTTGCTATCATAGACACTCACATCAAGAGATATTCTTAGAATAATGTTTCTAAGTTGAGCAACTCCGAAACTGAGAAACACCAAAAACGGTCTGTGTCGTTATTTAAGGGGTTTTGATATTCACCTTATTAATCACGCCCAATTTGTTTCAGGGTGGGGACTTATTAACTCGCAATACATCGGGATATTTGACTCAATCTGTATACTGGTTTTCAGATCCCACCCTGTATACTTTATTATTCATACTAGACTACGGTATAATGAGAGTGCTTTGTTATAATTAAGGGAGAGTGGAAGTTACACTTTGAGGACGGGCATATAATTAGATGTAGCGTGTTTTTGAAATATGTTGCCAAAGATCTGTTGCTAATTGGCAAATAGTGACAGTTAAGTAGAAAAGTTCATTCAAGCTTCCATTGCAAGCATACAAAGAAAAGTGCTTTTGCTTCATAGCCTACAATATGTTTCAATGCATTTCTAATCAAAATTTTCAGGATATGAACATAGAACATATTTCAATAACTAATCAGTAGGTAGCTTATAAACTGGGTTAATATCGTGACATTGGAATGATAATTTGTTATGGATAAATCCATAAAGGAGATGACAATAGCACTATGAGTACTGAAGTACAATATTTTGTTATCTGAATATCTAAACAATAATCTATCGATTATTATAGTTTTATTTAGATTTAGTTTAGATAATAATTGTTAATTTATATATTTTTGTATGCATCGTCCTGATCTTTAATTGGGTTTTATACCTGTTGATCAGAGTAAAATTAAATAAATAAATAAATAAATAAATAAATAAGTGGGGAGTGCCCTTTGTGGGCATCCTCTAGTTGTGCAGATGGAAATAGATTCTTGCCCTATTTCTGTCTGCTATTCTGGTAGAGAGCAGTTGAGACATCCATCTGGTTGTCGTAACATCTACTCATCTGTCTTCTAGTGCTCTTTTGACTGCTTCATGTGATGTATTGTCAAAAGCCCCTTCTATAGAAGGCTTTTCTATTTGTGGCTTTCTAGACATAAATGTCACAAATTATAGTTTCCTTACTCTCCAGGTCATCCTGGATTTCATCTGCCAGTTGCCCCAATGCGGTCTTTATAAATTTGCCCGTCTGGTTAGCATGCTGGCGTGGGTGCATTGACACTCGTTTCAAGATTTCTGTTCTGATATAATTATCAGTGGCTTTCTCTACCTTTTATCAGACGAACGATGTGAGACTGATGGATCGCAGGGATCTGGAGTGTGTTGTGTTCCATTTTCCCGTTTTGGAAATGAAGTTGACCTTGGCCCTTTTCCATACGGATTATACGTGTGATACGTACTAATAAGCAAAAAAAGCGGTTGTCAATATGGTTAAGTGAAATATAATAATTTCATCCGAAACACTGAAGATGGATGTCAAAAATCACACTAAAACAGGGCTACCATGCCCAAAACTGATACAATTTCTATTTCCACCCCTTTGAAGTCTTATATTAACTGTCTTTATCCTTTCTTACACTTTCATCATTAAAAAAATACGTTTGTTCCCGTATAATAATTACAAAATTTAGTACGTTTGTCATCGCGGAGAACTGTCTGTAACTGGACATATGCATGTAAAAAAAAGGAAAACTCGCAAGAATCTTACTTTGGAACAAAAAACGTGATTTTTACTCAACTTCTACAAGTTGGGTTTTCTATCACTTCCGATCATTTCCGCATTTAGTTCTTTTACCATTTCTATTGACGTCATTACTAACCCATTGCACAAGGTTTCATCGAAATTCATTTTGTAGAACTCAAAAAGAGACGTTGGTCATTTTAACGCTTTATTGACAAGCCTAAAAGTTATTGGATAGGTGCATTCCTGGCTCCTAGAATATACAACAAGCTCTATGAGAGAGCGAAACAGCTGTTTAGAACTATTAGTTTGTAGCGTTACTGATCGATCTAGACTAGAGAGACCTTATCATTGTTATCTGGCAGAATTTCTCAATTGTTACAACTTATACATGTTCATGAATGTGTTGGAAATATGTAAATATGAATTTCTTTTGATAAATCGTATTGTATTATAGTTATTAGTTGAAAGTTGTGTACAATTGAAATTGTATTACGTATTCAATTTGAATGAATTAGATATACGTAGTGAACTCTGAAACTATGGATTATTTTGGATATGTTCTAATAATAAAATGTTAGTCGTGGTATTTTTTATGGATTGTTTTATTTGTTTATCGTATCAATAGTGTGAATTATGAATATGATCGGGAATCAATAACGAATCGAGTGTATGTCATTTTCGATTTCACATATCGATATATGTTATCAAACCAGTAAAACTTTCTTTCTGATAAAATTGAAACAAAGTTGTGAAACTCGAGATTATAGTAGGGCACTCTATATAAAAGTATATGCATTTTTTCCTTCCAGTTCGAGAAAACTCTGAAAACAAATCCAAACTCATATTACTAATTTGGGGTATAACCGTGGATCATGGTAAATTTCAAATGGAAGATAAAACCAGTATTACTTTCGAAGAAATTTGGGTCAAGTTCACAGCATCCTTGTGCCCCGCACTAAAAGATAAACCGAAAATATTTATTTTCAATGTGAGTATTGAATATAATTATAATTATGATTGTCTGTTTCTATATAAAGTTCATGTTATAAGAGGTGATAAGTTATCGACAACAATTATAGTATGAGAACTGAGTGATTTATCATTTTATCACTATTAAGGGAGGGGGAGCATTGCGGTCTCTTCGCACCCATTGTCACGTGTCACCTAGTGGAGCGTCTCCCCCAGGTGTACGATTCCTGAAAGGTTAACACCATTGTAACATGGCTCTCTCTTGAAGAAAATCAATATGAATTTAGTTGAAGAATTCATATTATTCCTAATCCTCAATCTATTCATTTATTGACAGTATGGCCATTTAATTAAGAGAACCATGGCACGTTGAAGTTTGATCCCAATCATTGATTAGCTGGAGCAAACGTGAAAAAAATCAGTGCCAGTTACCCTTTTTTGTCACAAGACACTTAACATGTTAACACACTGGAAGGGTGAACGATAATATTAATTAGATAAACTCGTACTCAAAAAGAATAATAAAATTTAATAATAAAAATAACAATTAAATTAATAATGATAATAATAAAAGAATGTTTATTATAATTAAAGATAATGAAATTGAATATTATAGTTATTAATAATAATTACTAATAAGAATAAAAAATAAGATCAAAATCTAAACTCAATTGGAACAAACCTAGATAATCTAAATTAACTAAGAAACAGAAAATAAAACTAAGACTATTCAATTCATACCCAACCAGGATGAACCTAGGAGATCGAAATTAAATGAACTGATTTGAAAGAATTGTTGAACTTGAACTTGAATAAAAACTAAGAACAACAAAATTTGATTGAAAATCTAAAACAACTCTGACTTAGCGAAATCCACCCTTCTTAGCAAAAATACTTTGAAGACACTATCAAGTTAAATCAATTGAAATTGACTGTCACATGATTTCTCAAGAGAACAATTCAAGCTAGAAAATATAACTGAAGGTTTTTCGCATTTCGGTTGATATTTATAATGCGTCCTCTACAATTAGGGAAGGAATTGTTTAACCAATAAGCAGTGAAATGCCTCTCTTGAGGTCTCTAGTTTAGAATGTTTTAAGTGGGGATTTCTAAGCCTATCTGTCCTTTTCTAAATATTACTAACTGATTTGAAAGCACATATGATCATTTCAATATGATTCTAGTCCCACAAAAATATCGTTTGGTCAAATTTCTCGGGTTTTCCGGGAAAGAGGGTGAATTTTTCATTTTCCGAATTCAGATTCTGGTTCAGCGGACCTAAGAACCCCCTTGATACCAAATTTCAGAAATATTGGGTTGAAAGATCCTGAGATATTCCATTTGTTATATATACATTGTCAAATGAAAATGGTTTTTCCTAGTTTATTAATAGGAGAAGTCATGAGTGCGCTTATTCACCAGTCCACGGATGATCTAGAAGCGAAACCCAACACAATGCAAGAAGAATTTTTCAATTCGGTTTTGTATCTCAAATTTTAAAAGTGACCACGTTTTTCTCACATTTTCGACTGAACTATTTATGACTTTGCTTGGAATCAATTGTCCCATTGTTTTTGCGCTTTTAGATTGAATATCTTCCCTATATACGTCCCCTGAATAAGATGCAGTGTCAGTTTTCTTGACAGAGAAAATGTGTAGCTTTCTCTATTGGCAACTATTCAAAAAAGACATAATGAAATTGTTATTCTCAAAGTACAGATTAAAATACAAAATTCTTCAATTTAGTGAGACAGTATGAAATGAAACCTTTAGCAGATAAAAACCGGTCTTGATGAAATTTTGCAATAAATTTTCGGCTCCTACGAGTGGGGGAAGTCACGTGATCAATTTATGACAGCTTTTCCCGTAGTACGTATGAATAACTTTTTAAGCGTTGAGCGGCTGAAAAATATTCCACTGTCGCAATTGCCAATGTCTATGACTCACCAATCCAATACTAATCAGATAACGAGAATCAACATTATTTTCTTCCAGACTATACATCCTCATTCTAAAAATACGACGGATTCAATGCAATATTCCAAAGAGTCTGCAGCTGCATATGAGATTCCAAATGAAGCAGACATGCTTCTAATATTCAAGTATAATGATGGTATGTATAAAAAAACTAGAAATGTGTTGTCGCTTGGATATAGATAAATAGTGTTGGTGTGGAAAAGTTACTCTTCGCAAATCCTATTTGGTTACCGATTTTTATACCGGGTGGGCCAATCAAAACGAAACACGGTCGATATCTCATTTACCGTTCGTTGAAAAAAAAATCGCTCGGACCTGTCGATTTTTATTTCCCAGGGCAAAGATTTTGCCCATATCAACAACCTTGTCGCTTCAATCCCAAAATCTTGAATAGAAATAGGGATCGAGTGGTACCTATCTTAAAGGTAATCGAATTCTCTGTTCAATGCATCTTAGTTTTACAAATTTGATGCAGCCGTGTTTGAGAAAATACGAGAACAACAATGAAAACAAAACGATTTCTCAATGATTATTGCTCGATGAAGAAATGTTAAAGCCCCTTGATTTTTATCTCGGAAAAGTAGTCTTTTGTGCATAATTTTCAATTCTGCCACTACAACTCCCGCAGGGGTGAGCTTCAACCGTTATATTAAAATGGAATTAAAATTCGTGTGATATCATATTTCAATAGTCATTAAATTCTCTTTTCAGCAATTATTCATTAACTTTAATTTCTGTTTATTATTTATTTTAATAAGAAAATGTTTTCTACATCCCTCAATCGATTTATCATTGAAAAAAGGTAACGCAAATTCTAATTTTATCGTTCGAAGAAAAAATACTTCATTTTGTCTGCTGTGAAATTCAGTTTTTGTAAAGAATTTATAAATTTTGCAGTTCCTTAGAAGTTCCGAGTATTTACATTTAATTCATTTCAATTTGGTATCTCGCAGGGTTTTGTCTGTGACTAAACTTCATTTTGCTCTGAAATGGTTTATTCTACTGCAGAAAAAGTATCACTGATTGAACCGTATTATGAAAATGGTAGATGAGCTTATATTGCAGCACAGGTATTCAATGAGATGAATTCAGGTAAAGATGTCAACCGAAAATACATAATTGAGCTGGTAGCAAAATTTAGGGAAACAGGATCAGTGACACACCGAAAACCAATTGCTCCAAATCGAAGGATAGTGGGAAACGAAGCAGTGGAAGTTGCTGTTTTGGACCACGTCAATATGGACCCTACATTATGCACCAGGAAACTATCTGTAGTGTGTGGCATATCTCATATTCGCATAATTTTGAAGACACATAAATTTCACCCCTACAAAATTCATCTTGAACAACAGTTAAACGAAGATGATTTTGACAGACATTTGGAATTTTGCGAGATTATGATGAACGAGTTTAGTGTTCAACATTTGTTTTTCTGATGAGTGTTGGTTCTTTCTAAATGGGACTGCTAATCATCACAATTGTCGATATTGGCCTTCACACTCAACATCCTGAGAAATTAAATGTCTGGGTTGGAATGTATGGCGATTGTTTAATTGGTCCTTTTTTTCTCCCAGGATATCTAAATGGAGGAATGTATCTGCAATTATTAGAAGACGCTATCGATCCTGCGTTGACAGAGACGCTTGAAAATAATAACAATTACAATGCCGAAGAGTTGACATTTCAACAAGATCGAACGTATCCTGTTAGATGGATCGACCGGAGAGGATCAACAGAGTGGCCTGCAAGATCACCTGACTTGACCCTCTTATATTTTATTCTATAGGATCACTTAAAAAGTAAGCCACAGTCATTAAATGAATTACGTCAGCGGATCATTGATGAATGTCGGGTCATTACACCAGAAATGCTTCATAATGTCAGGGACAGTTTTGAATAAAATCTCTATTATTGTATGAAAGCAGGAGGCCAACACTTTCAGCACCTATTATCATGAACGATGAATAAGCTAAATGTATATTTAGTGTGTCATCTTTTTTTGTAAACCTAAACCATACCGTAAAGCTAAGCTCAAAAAGAATATTTTTTTTCAGAAAAACAATGTTATTACATAAAATTAACGTAAAAATCAATACAAATGTTTTATCAGTGTTGACTTATTAACTAACTTAACTACCTACTTAATTCTTAAAAATTGTTAGAGCGTGAGAAGACATTTTGATGACCTTTCAATTGTGGTATCATTTGACTTTTAATCCCATTTTAATTTGAGGGTTGAAGCTTACCTCTGCGGAAGGTTTGAGAGGCAGAGTTGAAAATAAGCAAAACAACTTTTTTCTCCCTATAAAAATCAACGGACCTCAACATTTTCTCATCGATCAATAAATTTTTTTTCATTGTTCTTCCCTTATTTTCTCAAAAACGGCAGCATCAAATTTGTGATACTGAGATGCGTTAAACAGAGAATTTACCTTTGAAATAAGGTACCACTCGACTCCTATTCCCATTTAAGATTTTGGAGGTAAAGCTCACCCCTGCGAGGGGGTGAAAGTTACAATGTTGATGATACGGGCAAAATCATTCCTCCGGGAAATAAATATCGACGGGTCCGAGCGATTTTTTTTTAAACGAACGGCATATGAGATATCGGCCCTGTTTCGTTTTGATTGGCCCACCCGGTACAATTGTTCTACATTCCCCATTTGTGTAAATTACTTATTTTATCATCTTTCAAATTAATAATGATTATAAGAATACACACATTTTCGAGTCTAGTGAGAGGAAGTCCGATATCCCAACCCATAGACCACACCACCACTTGTTATAAACTGTTGCAGAACGGTGTAAGTTTAAGTTTACTTCAATAATTATTGTCCTTGTTGTTGTTGGACGATTTTGTTGAAATTTGGGTTTGTCGCCGAACAGCAAACACTTTTTTGTCAAAATTTGAATGTGGTAGGACTTTTAGTTTTCCAGTGACATTCAAACAGACAGACGGACGGATTTTTTAAAAGTTGCTTAAAATTCGATGAGAAATACTATGGTACAAGAATTTTAGCTCTAGGACTTTTTTTAACGATTTTAGAAATAACTTGAGTTAATGCAATACACCCTTCCGACTTCGTCACGAAGAGTATGTTAATATCATGTCATAGATATTAAACCAATGCTTAATCATTGAGTTGATTTTGGTACTTCGGTAGATAAAGAAGATATCTGATTTGTGGAATCACCTTTAATATGTTTTTAGATTCGATATAGAACAAGGACATTGATAAGGTATTCAACTCATTCTTTTGTCATTAGTCATCATTGATGTAAAATAAGAAATTCAAATCATTACTAACTTATGAGAAAGACGAAACAAAATCATCATTTGGACGTTTAGGTACTTTTAGGCCTTTTTAAAAAGGAGGGATTCTATACCTCAGGATACGAAGATGACCTATTTGAGATAGTTCAATGCGATCTAATGCAGCGAACCCTCCAAAGTTGGTGTATAGACCACTCTTTGAACGTTAACCCACCAAAGACTCCTTCACGAGGAAAAGGAAAATAGACGAGTTTCGAATACGTAAACTACTCAACACTACCCTAACGTTATTGTCGGAGGTTAAATATCCGAGTACAATCTTTGACAGCAAGCTTACATGGGGATTTCATCTCACTGAAAGCAAGCATCGCTCTTTGGCAGTGTAGGAGAGCGATCGAAAAAACATGGGTACTATGATATCCCCAAATATAGCAGTTTGACTACTACTACAGTCATAAGACCCTTGATAACATACAATAACAACAGTACTCCAATCGGAAATCTGTGCTATCCACCACGTGACAATGTAATATACACCCATTACTTTGTTTTAATTCTTGTAATTTATTAACTTTCTACTACTGACCCTCTCCATGACCAACCTCACAGCGCTCCTCTGGTAGTGCGTGTCCTCACGGCTTCCAGCAAATAATCGGAATTTGCATTCAGGCAATTAATCTTAACTTTCAACTACTTTATTCATTATTATGATATGCTGCCACCACTTACTTATTTTAAGAGGTTAAGCAGGAACCCTCCGGTACTATCAATGCTTATCACTTTATAGGTAAACTTTGGGTTGTTTTATTTATTAAATCAAACCAATCGACTTATGACCTGGATTTATTGTCAATAATTTTAGTATGACGAAATATAATTATATGGATATTTAGAGAATATTACAACTAAACTAAATGATTACTAACCTCTACCGTTGTGAAAACATAAACGAAAGGAATAGTGGTTTCTGGATTGAATCTCAAACAAGAGTCCCTTACAACCCTTTACCACATTAATACTCTACTCAGCGGAAATCCTGTAGTACCAGTCTAACCCAAACAGTTGTAATTAGATCTAAGACTTACCCCCTTGTTGTTTAACCTTCCCCTAACACTCACTAATTTTAATTCACCGGTCAAGTCGGTGCCAATGATATAGAACGAATTTATTTATTTAACGATGATAACACATCGGAGTCCCCGGCTGTCCTCTGAACTGAGCTACTTAACAATTTAATTTATTTACCACATTACACCTTAATCACGAAATTTTATCTTTTTGAGAAAGGACTGAATTTACTTCGGCTTTAATGATACGCGTCTTGAGTATGGACCGGCCCGAACTGCCTTCTTCCCTCTTGTAGAAAGAGTTTTATCAAAACAGCCCAGCCTCTATACCCCCTTACTTCTCAACCCGATTATACCTTTATTTCCAGCTCCCTGTTTTCGCTGATGTCATATTTTTCATTGATAACATCTTCGTGTGAGTTCAGAGTATCGGTTCATATCTTCGGCGGCAAAGGACTTCCATTGTTTCAATCCAGACTAACATTACCGCCTTAACTCGATAAGATTATCGCACATACCACAGGCCACCTTGATAATGAGAAGCTACGATTTCCCTAATTCCGATTTATTACAGGAAAATAAATTCTGAACAGCTAAATCAGGGGTGAAGAGCTTTAAAGGATGAATTTATTAATATGCATATTCACATTATTACTACTATGTTCAGGAAAATTCTATGTTATGAAAGAAACTAAACATCAGGAAAGGTTTAGCGCAATGAATGGGTAGGTGTTTTTGCTGATAATCTCCTTGGGCTTGTAGAATCACCTAATGTTTTAAATGGTAAAAAGTATCTAGACTTTTTACAAAATACTTTACCGGATTGGAGATGGGAAGAAGCGGTTAAATTGATTGGCCAGAAAGGACTCTCAAGCAGCTTTACAAGTTTACAACGCCAACGTTTTTATCCACTTGTCAAAACACATATTACCCTGAATTAAAAAATTTTCATAAAAATCGCTTCACCACCTTTGGCACAAACACAAGTTCCTTGACAATCAACAGATAAATAACTCACTCAATAAAATCGTTTCTTAGCGTAAGAACCCCATTAAACCTTCAGTAAACAGAATGACGTCTGAATGAACTATTTCGCCAGGTAAATGAAATGGTTCCAGGAAAATACTAAAAATAATAATAATTGAATCAGCTTGCTTGTCCGGTGTTTTTTTGGCTTAAATTGGTACTGAGTTAACCTTGTACATGGTGGGATGTACGAAAAGATATCGAGTATTGATGAAATCAATATCTCATCATGTTAAAGACGTTACAGTAACTTAACCCAAAAAACTAATGCTATAGCATCCAGATAGTAACTTGTTCTGCTTCTATCTAGTCTTGAAAACGGGAATAAAATGAATTCTACAAAACAATAACTAAAATTTATAATTATTTCTTTATAGATCTTAAAGGAAGTAAGAAGTTTATCGAAAGTTTATGTTCACAAATTGGAGAGCTTGGTAAATCAGAAGACCTGTTCACTTTGGTTTCAATAACCGATAATGGAGACAGCCCGCAACCAATAATAATATCAACAATGTTGAAAAAAATGTATCTCGTCGAAAATGTTTTGAGAGGCCATTATTTATCTTTAGAAGAATATCAGGAGAATATCACCAATGAAATTGAGCAATTGAATATACAATTGGAAAAGACAATTGAGAAAAAAGTGAAGCCAAAATCGTCATTCGCACGTGTATTCAACAGATTTGGTTCATTCAGGAATTCAAAAAATAAGACATCACCTGAATTGACGACCGTTGATGTTGCTGAAAACGTCAGAAGGAATGTAACGAAAGATCGGTTCATTGAAAAAGGTGCGAAGTTGAGTTCAAATGAACCCTCAACTCCTACTCATGGGCATACTAATGCAGCCAAGAAAAAGTCAACAGCGAAACAAAGTGAAAAAGTAGGGAAGGCGTCTCTAACTGTTCCACGAGTTTCTACCACCACGCGCCCAAGTCTAGACAAGAGGGGATCAAATTCCTCTCTAAGCAAGATTGAACCACGAAGATCCGTTACAACATTGCCGCCACCATGGCGTCATGTGTAGTTGTAATTAGGTATTGTTTATTAACAACTAAAATATGAGTATTTAGGTAATATAGTAATTTTAAATCATAATTTTATTGTTATATATCCCTGAGCAAGAATAAACATGAATGATTCACTTATTATTGTAATATAATGATGATCTTAATAGATACAAAGTAATGTAATATTTGATTGAGGAAGTTACTGTTTTAGCGAAACTATAGATACATTTATTTATTAAACTAGTGAAAATCGAACTTTTAATAGTTATTTTATTTAAGAATAGTCTAAGTCATCTTCATCATTAAGAAAAATTAATCTATATTTCACATAGAATTGTGGTTCATTGGGCGAAGATACTTTGAACTTGTTTATACTTATACCCAGAGCATTTCTCAATCAGTTCTGCTGAAGAACCAACATACTATCACCGGCTGAATTCTCAGAGTTTGTCAGCTATAGCCATAGAGATCAAGATATAGAGTTCTTGAGTCCCATAAGCGCAATGTTTTACAAAAAGACCCTCTCTAAGAAATTTGAAGGCAGACTTTCTCTTTGTAATTCTCGGGCCTCTTTCTCGCACGTTCCGCCTACGCGGAACATATCGGGACCGAGTAGAAAGAGATAGCCTGCCTTCAAATTTCCTAGACGGAGTCAAAAATATAGCACCTTCAAAAACTCTATTCTTCATCTCTATGGCTATAGCAGACTCTGACTATAGTAGATTTCCTACCCTACTCATTCAGAACTATAGAACTTGAGCATAATTTATCTATGATCAACTAACATTTCAGAAGTTTATATTCACATAAATATAGGATTTTGACGGGACCAAAGTAGTGTAATTGGACAACATATTTGTTCAGTTGTCAAGTTCATATAGTCTTAGTTATATTCATTCTTCATAATTAAAAAAATTTAATCTATATTCACGCCTAGACATAGAGATTTGACACTTTGGTTGGTCTCTTTTTAACACATTTTAGTTCATTCCGTGTTGCCGCTTCTATTAGAAAGACGCAGATACTTTGAAATTGTTGTACAATTTTTGAGATATAGATTATTTTATATTTTTTATTGACAAAACATTACTTTAGAAAAATCTTCATATCTTCGTATTTTATGATTTTCAAAACCCAGCTCTCGATTGTAATTAACGAAAGTCCTAAGGCTTTATATGCCATAATTAAATCTTAGGTGCAGTATACTTAAATAATTTTATTTCGGTCGGTTAGAAAAATCACAAACAGCTTCTTTTTAATACAATGCCCTGTATATTATTTCGTATTCGGAAAGCCCTTTAAATTAGTTACTTCTCTATGTATACAGGATGTCCCATAACTTATCCGCCATAGAACCACAGGTGCTAGAAATCAAATTAGGAAGATTAAGTCATAAATGTGTTGGCAAATGTTATACAAGGTATTGAAAGTGAAACTTAATTTTCGAAAATCTACAATAATTTTAAAACGGTTGAAGATATCAAATTCATAATTGAAATAGTTGGGTTTTTGAAGAATAAATCCGAATTCGGTACAAGTTCCTTGATGGTGCTAGTAACGTACTTGTGATGAATTAAATCCTGCATATTTTTTACCCTGTAAAGCTGGGAATGTTTTAGCTTCAATCTAGAGCAGGGGTCTCTAAACATCTCAGCCTTAGGGCTATACTGTTTACTCCAGTTGCAGTTAGTTCCAAGGGCCAAAACAGTTTTAATGTTTTTGCCATTATCTGTGATTTCTAAACTAGTCGCCAAGTACGTGCCCCGACCGCAGCATATGCTTGCTAAATTCGCTAGTTCATTCTTTATTGAGTACTGTTACTTTGTTGTCACGACCGCGACACTTGTGGACACCTGGTGGTCACACGCGGAAATAGGTAGTGATAGTACCTTTCATCGCTAAATAGATAGCGCTAGTATTACTTTCGAAAGTGCAGTAACAATTAAAGATTCACGAATAATCTCGTTGTTTCGAGAAAGTTCTGGTGTATTCCAATCACTTGTAGATTGCAGTAGTTGGAGTATAAAAAGGCTCAAGGCTCGACCGCGAGTTCCGGCAGAAAATAATACTGTTTTAATTACAATTACGTCAAAATTTTTTCACACATTTTAAAACATGTGAAATATTCAGCCACACTACTGAGACTGAGTTTCTCGTCGATTTTGCAATGGAAGCTTCGAGTGCTTTGAAGATAAATTTTGACACTCTTTGACTTTGATGTCATTGCGAATGAAATTAAGATTCTTCAAAATCCTTTTGATACTGACATTGAAACCATAGTTTCGGAACTTCAGATGGAAATTATTGAGCTGCGCAGTGATATAATTAAGAACAAATATGAAAACTCATCTTTGTTGAAATTTTATGAGTATTCCACTGTTACTTCTTCTTCAATAGAATAGTGTATATGTAGGTAACACAGAGGCAATAAATAAAATGTATTAATTTGTTTTTATTTGTATCTGTAAATAAATGTGATTGAATTATAGGGAAAAATCAAAAGTATTCTATGGACGATGTCGGCCGGGTACACTAGTAAGAATTGATATAGTACATTGACTCGTAAGATGCCAATTCTGGTGTAAAGTTAGATAGTTGGCAACGGTCGTCCCTTGGGAATCAGCCCTTAATGTTGGGCGGTTTGCCCTAAACTGACCCGTGGTCCTGGTGAAGGCATAGGGGATTGAAACACAACACTCACAAAAGAGTTACTTTACTTAAGGTAGAGCTTGACGCCATTACGACTTAAAGTCTCGCTTTACATAATAATAGCTTGTACACCTAAATGAATATGAATACTATATCTATATGAATGATTTCATGTCCTACATAAGTATATATATATATTATAATCTAATGTGATATTATTGTTACTATGTCCTAGTTATCTAGTCTAAGAATTCAAGGTATCTGTGCCACACAATATGTTTAATATATTAACACAACATAAACATATTGCTTGTGTGAGATCTAAACATATACTTAATAACATTACTAAATAGAAATAAGGTCGCCTTTTATAACTTAGGGATTTTAGGTAATCTCGTATAGGAATGGAAGATTCCTATACTACACTGGTTTTAAATTGTTGATAATTTATTTATATTATCGCATTTATTTTACTATGATGACTGTTTACTTGGTAGCTAGTATTTTTAATGGATAAAGGTGATTCTTTCTTATTTATATTGTTATAGTGTATCCAGTGTTTAGAGTTTGCATTCGCCAAATCAGATAATGGGGATTGTTGTTCTCAAGGAATGTGGGCCTGAATTAACTTCCGCAAGTTGTTTACCCTTTCATAGAAACTTGGTGTGTTTCCTTCCAGCAGGAAGATGGCTAGAAACCAGCCAATTCCGAAAAAAAGGAAGAAGACCCTTCCCAATAATTTAGACCCAATGCATTATTATCTGTGATCTCTAAAGTGATGCAGAAAGCAATCAACATCGAGCTTATATCTAATACCAAGAGAGCTCCAAAATCGTGAACGACCGGCATAATGACTTTCGTCAATAGAGATTAACAGGAGACCTGCTTGCCTACGTAACCCTGGTTTGGCAGAAATCTGTTGAAAAATATGGGGAATTTCTAGCTGTAGCGTTGGATATTTCCAAAGACTTTGACCGAGTCTGGCACTAAAGCCTTCTTGGGAAACATCCGTTATATGATTTGTCGCCTCAACTGTGTCGCTTACTATCGAGTTTTCTCTCAGATAGATCACTCCATGTGTTGGTTGACGCAGTATCCTCCTATAATATTATGAAGTCTTCCATATCCATGCTCAGGATCACCACCAACAACCTCTCATGGAACGATCATGTGAGGTCCATTGCAAAAACCGCTTCACGAAAACTTGGTTTTCTATTCCTTGCCAAGAGCTACTTTACATCCCAGCAGCTCCTCATAATCTACAAAGCACAAATTCGACCTGTCCTGGAGTACTGTTCACATGTTTGGAGTTTGGCTCCCAAACATATGCTGAAACTCTTGAATTCTATACAGAAGAGAGCTGTTCCTCTGATTGATGATGTCAAACTTACGAGTTCATCAACATCACTAGAACATCGTAGGAAGGTGGGAGATATCTCTCTCTCTCTCTCTCTCTCTCTCTCTCTCTCTCTCTCTCTCTCTCTTATCTATAGTTATTTCCATGGTAGGTATTCATCAGAAATCTCTTCTGTTGTTCCACAACGAGAGCTTCCAGATAGGCGGACTAGGCGAGCTCACAGTAGTCACTTCTTCATTGTCAAGCTCGAGACGTGCCGAACTTCTTCCCACCAGACTTCATTTTTCTATCGAACAGCGAAGTTGTGAAACTTTTTACCTAGTGAGGTTTGTCCCTCTCGAACAGTTAACAAACATTAAACGATATCTAGGGCGTCAGTACGCCACTGGGGTCCAAGGGGACCTCAGTGAGTTTTCTTGATAGCATATACGTGTTCAGCGACCCCAAAACCCCACGAATAACTAATTCGAGTCCGTTTTTTTATTTATCTCAAGAAGTGCACTCAGAAAAATGCATTTTTTGGCTGTAGAAATGCAATGAATTTTTTTCGCAATAAAAAATACCGGACAAATTTTCTAAATCACTTTTTGAATCGAATGCAGGAATCCGCATCTCAATCCATCCAACAGCGCCGGGTTTGGAATGTGGAATGCTTTATTTCCTCGACTACTGTAGAAATCATCAAAATAGGTTCTGCCAATTTTTTGTTTTTCACATTGACCTTTTTTCTGCTTCATTTCCTCGACTACAGATGAAGATATGAATCATACCAAGTGTAGATGCTGTGATCTGTATCATCAGGAATGGCATTCTGCTTTTGTCATTATGAGATAATTAACTATGATTACCGATCACAAATATCTAATGTTTTTCAAGATAATCATGGAATTGCTTGCGTTTTTCATACGATCTATTCCATTGCTCACACCAAATGAAAGTAAAGAAGGAGAATTAACATCCGGTAAAGTTATAATTCATAGAGCTGCATATACATCAGTCGGCTTTGAAACAAGATATGAAATTTAACTACATCACTTAGCTCAGTGGGTTGATACCGTAGGATGATTCAAATATCATAGATCACTTAATACAACTATAACCACCAAACCTTCAAGAAAAATTCGAATGCCCATCTGCTTTCATTCCATTGCTTGTTCGCACGATGTTAGAGCGGCTACGCAAGATCCCCTGATTTGGCAGCCTTTTTCTTATGGGGATTTGTGAAATCTGAAATTTACAGATTCCAGGAATTCGAATATAAAAAATTCTTTGGTGAAAATAGCGGCGAGATATTTAACAATGTGCGTAAGATTGCATTTGCATCATTCTCTAAGACCATATTGTAAAAGTGAATAATAATAATCTTTATTTTCCTGTTGACATTTCATGGAATGTATAGAAAATAGTCACAGTTACAAATGATAAAATGTCTTAATTAAATAAGTAAAAAGCAGAGCGCGTACATTTAAATCTAAAATAATAAAATTCAATATAAAGTTCAATATGATTTAAAAGTAATAGCATTTAGCATGTTCATTATATTCACTCAATGTATAAAAACCATTTTCCAGTAGGAAGGATTTCAGACCAATCTCGAAAGAGGAGATAGAGAAACAGTTTTTAATATGATCTGGAAGGTTATTGAATAATTTGACACCCATATGGCTCAATGAATTTGGTCCTACTTTAAGCCTCCTATATGTGGGCCAAATTTGCTCATTTTGTCTTGTGTCATAGTTATGTATTTCTCTGTTTGTAGGCAAGTTTTCTTTATTCAAAAATACGTATAAACACATTTCCGAAATTAGAATTCCTGTAAGGGTTGAAATTTTATATGTTTTGAATAATGATCTGCATGAATAATTGCGTGGTACGCCTGCAATGCACCTGATTATTTTATTCTGATACGAACGAATACATCAGAGGCTAGAGCAGACATTCCCCAAAGGCAAATTCCATATGCTAATCTGGACGCAACATGTCCAAAATATATAGGTAGCAGATGATTTAAATTTAAAATATGTTTAATATTTCTAAACAGGTAATTAATTTTAATTGAGTTCGATTTAGTCATTAGATCCTGGCAGTGCAATTTCCAGTTTAAATTCGTATCTGTGGTTAGTCCTAGAAATTTTATATTATCCGCGCAGTGTAAAATATTATTATCAATGCTTAAGTTTAATATTAAGTCATTCTTATTCTGGTATGAATGTAGTGTGTCTTAGATACGTTTGGGTGCAATAAATTTTGGGTAAACCAATTGGAAAGCGCCAGAATAGCTTCCTTACAATTATTTTGTATTTCTGATTTCTCACCCGTGATTATCACGGATGTGTCATCACTTCATCAGCATATATAGATGGAGATGCTGTAGGTGGTAGAGGTTTTTCTAGATCGTAAGTAAGAATAGTTTAGGTTCCATAATTGTGCCCTGTGGTATTCCTATATCTGTTTCTAAACAAGTGAAATTCACGGATGTTCTTACATTCCCTGTTAAACAGTTTATCGACACATATTGTTGTCTGTTTGCAAGAAAAGATGATATCCAATCTAGAGAGTTGCCTCTTATTCCATATTTCTCCAATTTGAGTAACAAATTTTTATGGTTAACGCAGTCAAACACCCTGCTGAGGTCACAGAAATGTTTCACCTTTATCTAGCGAGGTTATGATATTATCAAATAATTGATGTGCTGCTGTCATAGTTGAGTGATTCGTGCGGATTCCATGTTGATTTTTGGAGATGATATCAAATTTTCCAATAAAACTGTCTAGTCTATTTAGGAAGGGATATTCAAAAATCTTTGAAAATACAGAAGATAGCGCCACTGGCCTGTAGTTTTCCATTTTTTCACTATCATTTTTTTTATGAAGTGTTATTATTTTACTTTTCTTTAGTACCTCTGGAAATTGTCCATTTTCAAAATATGTGTTTACTAAGGGCGCTTGTATATTGTATAGAACAGTATGTAGGAAATAACATCAATATGACGAAACTTTTCACGGCAAACAGTGAAAATGATCATATGGGAGGCGACAAAATGTTTTTAGTTGTTATTTTGTTTATATTCATGAGATGCACACGCATTGAAAATAGAGGTTTTATTGGTCAACTATCGAATATTGATTTAATTGATTCCGATAAAAGTTTGTGATAAAACTATCAGGTATTTTAGATTGATAAATCTTATCAATTCATATATATATATATGAATATATATATATATATATATATATATATATATATATATATATATATGTATATATATGAATATATATATATATGTATATATATCACCTGAACCGGAGGTATGTTGAGGATATTGATCCATCGAAAATAATCATCCGGTAACAAGTCATCGACATGAACGTTGAAATGAGTGAAAAAGATTACATATTGGTACTGAAACCTTCAACAGAACTTACTCCTGATGAATACGAGAATTCAGGCGGTTCCGAATCGGTGCATTTGTTTTTACAGGCTGAGGAAAATGGTGACCCTTTCAAAGTGTGCATGAAGAACTTAGGTATCAACATTCCGGAAGAAAATATTCATCCTCTTGACAATCGCGATGCGGTTATTGAAACCTTACACCAAAGTATGTATGTTAAAACAATAGAATTATATTTTTGTCACATTTCTGAATCATGGAATATAATATGTAGTGAAGTGTACATTCTGTCCTTATCTAAAACACCATTAGTATTAGTGGCTTCTGTGAGTCGGAAAAATATGAAAATATTTCAGAGCCTAACGAGACTCTGTAAATTTCGGTTCAAGACATTGGTTGCGCTCTACCCATCCTCAGTCTGTTGGATTGAGTTCTCTTCCTAACCAGCACTGACATTGCAGATACACTCGTAATGCGTGCTGTCTTACCGAGTCTTCAGTGGGAGGAAACGAACAAATATTCATGTCTCTGGGCCTTGTGCGCATATATTCATATCGAATAGAAAAAATGGAGGTGACGCAGTTTTTCTCGAAATATGTCGGTATATCCGAGTTTCACCCCTTTCGGGGGTTGTTTTTGGCCATTTAAGAGGTGGGGTTGACTCGGAGAAATTCCAAAGTACCGGCATTGTGTTCAGCATCCTCGAAAACGGGAGGTGACGCAGTTTTTCTCGGAATATGTCGGTATATCCGAGTTTCACCCTTTCGGGGGTTGTTTTTGGCCATTTAAGGGGTGGGGTTGACTCGGAGAAAGTACCGGCACGGTGTTCAGCATCCTCAAAAACGGGACGTGACGCGGGTTTTCTCGGAATATGTCGGTATATCCGCGTTTCACTCTTTTTGGGGGTTGTTTTTGGGGGTGACGGTCAATTCAGAAAGAGTTTAAGCCACCGCCATCGTGTTCAGCATCCTAAAAAACGGAGGAGGGACAGAGTCTCGTTAGGCTCTGAAATATTTGATTTTTTTGGCCTTTTTTCCGACTCACAGAAGCCACTATATGTACCTACATAAAGATAGTTACATGAACGTTAGATTGATGAAAATTTGCATTGTTAATAAATTTTTTAGAATGCCTTTTGTAAATATTTACGTAATAATTGACCATTTCGAAAATAGTTATCCTCGGAATGAGGCTGGTTGTGACTCTTTTTGATTTCCAAATTGACACTCACTCGTTTTTAAATAAAGCTAGAAGTTGCAGCATTGTCTAATTTGTAAAATAAGCACCCACGTAAAAACATATCGATAGTTTGAAATTGCTGGATAGAAATAAATGATGGAGCCTGAGTGGGAATGTCTTTCAACTGGAACATAACAGGAGCTGCCAATAACAGTAGCGTGGATATAATTTTACATGAAGGAACACCACTAACTTGTTCCTTCTGTTGCTATCAAACTAAAATTAATGTTCTTCGCAATATTGGTTCTAACTTTACCATAAATAAAATTGGGAGAAGTAATTGCTGAATTAACAAAAATCTAAAGGGATTTTGTAGCTCTTGTAGTTATCTGTTTTTCGTGTTTACTCCAAAGGAGTTTTTTACCTAGTGTAATTCCCAGATATTTCACCTCTTACTTCCACTCAATAAAGCTGTCATCCAGCTCAACGGTTTTGAGGTTAGGATTATTTTTCCTTGTAAAGGCAACAAAGGTGGTTTTTGTGGGATTGACACGTTAAGTCCCATAAATTGGCAACATAGTATGCCGAGGTCGGTCAGATCGCAGAAGAGGTCTGTTTGTTTGTGTTGCTAGAGATGCATAGAGTAAGTTTAGTAGGAAAACGTCCGTTTGTTTGTGTCGATCATTTGATCTAATTGTGTTCATTTGTGTTGAGCAAACTGCTCTAGATTCAAAAGATCATACTAAATCTACTCGACCGAAAACGACGGAGCAAGAAGAGTAGATCATTTTATAAGTGGTTTACATAACCTGAAACCAGAGTTCTTTATAGTTCGGACTTTTCGAGTACCTAGATAAAATTAAAGTTAACGAATTCAAAAATGTCAGCAGCTTCACGTTTTACGGTCTCCAACCTCAAAATATGAGGTTTGATGACTCGCAAACCATAGGAACACCAGAATCGACTTATTATTGTCAATATTCAATTTTATGTTAGCTAACAAACAAATAATTTACCACAAGGATGAAGTAATTATGATATTCAACTCATTTCAACAAGTAGACTTACAATTCTTCTGAAGATTTTGGTATATATTAGAGACTAGAAATTTGTTTGAAATAATTTGAAATTTATCAAGACTAAGTCTGAAATGCATTTTGAATTCTTGTTCGTTATACATGGATATGAACTAAAATATTGATATAGAGACACTTTAAAGAAACATTTGTTATTGTTTCATGCGATACTCTTACTTCAAAATAATTTTCAATACAATTTCTATTAGTTAAAATGCCTTCTAAGATCTTCAAATCGTCTATTTCTCCATCTTGAGATGAACCAGAAGAGAATGTATCATCTGTCTTCTAGTGCTCTTTTGACTGCTTCATGTGATGTGATCTCAAAAGCCACTTCTACGTCTAGAAAGTCACAAATTATACTTCACTCCCCAGGTCATCCTGGATTTCATCTGTCAGTTGCACCAATTAGTCGAGGAAATAAAGCACTAAAATAGGCCAAATCTGGGAAAGTTGGCGCAGTTGGATGGATTGAGATGCGGTTTTCTGCATTCGATTCAGAAAGTGATTTAGAAAATTTGTCCGGTATTTTCCTTTTGCGGAAAAAATTTGTTGCATTTCTACAGCCAAAAATGCATTTTTCTGAGTGCACTTTTTGAGGTGAATAAAAAAACGGACTCGAATTGGTTTCTCGGGGGTTTTGGGGTCGCTTAACACGAATATGCTATCTAGAAGGTTCCCTGAGGCATGGCCGGATTTAAGGTGGTGGAGGCCCCTGGGCCCAAGTTTAGGGGCCCCCACATTTGTCAGAGGCTGAAATTTTTTTTATTCAGTATACACCGACTGTATACTGAATGCAATTTCAATGCATTTTAAAATGTTCTTGGAATAAAAAATCTGGACAATATATATTATTTAAAGTACATAAATATCAATAACTTTAAACAGGTAGTTTGACTTTGTGCCGATCTTCTTTTCGATTCATTGTTTAGATCTTCATGCATATTTTTGCTTGGAAAGATTTACGGCGGTAGCCATGCAGTAACAAAAACTAGGAACTTATCTTAAATACGGCACCTATAGATTTATAATAGCAAAAAATATATTGCAAAATCTGTACATGCAAATGTTGCACTAAATGACGCAAAAAGACGATATTATATATTCTTTATTGATTACCAATGTTCTCATCAATACTATTGTTAACGATACTATTGATTACTATATTAAATAATTGTCATACGATTTCTGTAATAAGCAAATTTTTTTTCTTCACTTGATCTTTGGTGGGCCCCTGGGCCATGGCCCACCCGGCCCACCCCTAAATCCGGCCCTGCCCTGAGGTCCCCTAGGACCTCCCCGGGAGTATCCGGGCATCCTGACGCCCTAGATATCGATGAAATTAATTAAAAAAGTATTTTTAATGTTTTTCAAGTATTCAAGAGGTCATATAAAGGTTGCTAGTGATGATTACGACGTGAAAAAACTCTTCTGCAATACCTGGCGTACTCTGAGTCCGGGTAACCACGTCATCTTCTAGGAATTTATTAATTTTTCTTACTTAAATGTAACAAATTCTACCTCTCGGGGGTTTTAAAAATCGTCGATCACGATTATGACACTCACGAAAGCTCATGCATAGTCGTGATCCTGAGAACGCAAACTACGAATTTTTATTCTTATTGGTATTTTCTCAATACATTAAAAAAATATATCCCTATTTGAAAATTCCTAAACTTCAATATACATATTTATATATATATGTATGCAATTTAAAAAATGTAATCATACTCCGGTCCAAAAATAGTGTAACGTAAATAAATAATACTATGAATTTATGATGTCAAAATATCTTGCATGTAAAATTAATATTACATAGATTTAAATAATATTCATCATCAAATTGAAAAAATAATAAAGCACTTACCAGATATATATTACATTAATCTATGCACAGTTGAAAAATTTCCAAATAATTTAATCTTGAAATTTCAAGAATCGTTTTCTCATTTTGCTAAATTACCATTTAATAAGTCAGCTATATAAACACCTTGCAAGTTATAATGATTTTACTTGAAAGATATTTATACTTCATAAATTAATGGTATTATTTTTTTTCACGTTAAATTATTTTTGGACTGCAGTATAAGAACGTTTTTCTATATATATATATATCAATAAATATCAAAAAAACTCAACAGCGTTAAAAAAACACGAGACAAATACTAAACATAAATTCAATTTTGAGCATTTCGACATAATAGAAAAAGAACAAAATGAGAAGAGTCGAATATTTTTAGAAATGGTACACATCAAAAAAAATCAAAACTGCGTAAACGATAAGACCGATATGAATAATCTTTCGCAAATATATAATATAATTCTTTAAAGTAACTAAATTGAAATAGTCCAGTCAAACAGACATATGATACAAGAGCCACATGTTAGCAATTAAATTTTAATGCAAACAGGCAGTGATATCTAACAAGTGTAACAAACGGTCAACCAGCAGGGTATCTTACCCTTACATTCAGAACAAAAACCCATTCTGCAAACTGTGTTCAGTCTGAATTTCAAAGCCATGATGAGTGTGTGCTTCCGTAAAATCAACTCACGTAAGTAAATTAAACATACTAGTCACCAATATCAGAAAGATCTCAAACCCCAACATACGCAAACGAAATCTGTTGGTATTCTATCACGTAATAAGTATATTCAAAATTCAAATAATTCATGAAAAATTAATTTATTTTGTACATAATCACCGAACTAAGTTAGTTATTATGTTATTATACACATAAATTTTAAATATGAAACTAAAGTCAATGCTCATAACAAACTGAAAAACTTTGTCATAAATACAGATTGTGCATACAGCTAATTAATATAAAAATATTTTGTTAAATTTCAGTTCATAATGTAAACAATGAATAAATTCCTGAAGAAGGCGAAAGCCGAAACGCGTCGAATGAAAAGATTGTTTCATTGAGATAATTCATTTAAAATTGCTGAAAAACCTAAGAGAACCCACAACTTACTTTAGATAAACCAGCAAAAGAAAACCACAGCGAATTTATATATATATATATATATATATATATATATATATAAATAAATAAGAATAGATACACGGGGCTCGAAAGACCCTGAAACAGAATTTACAGAACATTGCGAGTGTCACAGTCGTGATCAACAACTTTTAAAACCCCCGAGAGATAGAATTTGATACATTTAATTAAGAAAAATTAGTAAATTCCCAGAATATGAAGTGGTTACCCGAACTCAGAGTACACCAGGTATTGCAGAAGAGTTTTTACACGTCGTAATCATCACTAGCAACCTTTATATCACCTCTTGAACAGTTAACAAACATTAAAAATAATTTTTTAATTAATTTCATCGATATCTAGGGCGTCAAGACGCCCGGATACCCCGGGGAGGTTCAAGGAGACCTCAGGGAATCTTCTACATAGCGTATTCGTGTTCAGCGACCCCAAAAACCCCCGAAAAACCAATTCGAGTCCGTTTTCTTATTCACTTCAAAAAGTGCACTCAGAAAAATTCATTTTTGGCTGTAGAAATGCAAAAAATTTTTTCCACAAAACTTTCTGAATCGAATGCACTTTCTGAATCGAATGCAGAAAACCGCATCTCAATCCATCCAACTGCGCCAACTTTCCCAGGTTCACTGGTTTATTTCCTCGACTAAATGCGGTCTTCGTAGATTTGTTCATTTGGTAAGCATGCTGGCGGGGGTGCAGGAGTACCCATTCCAAGATTTCTGTTCTGATATGAATTATCAGTTGCTTCCTCTACCGTTTTCAGGACGAACGACGTGAGACTGAGTGGTCGCAGGGATTTGGGGTGGGTTGTGTCACTTTTTAGAAATGAAGGTGACCCTGGCACTTCTCCATACCTCGGATTATAAGTGCGATACATAACCAGAAAACCACGGTTGTCATTATGGTGAATTAAAATACTATAATTCTATTCGAAACGCTAAAGATGGATGTCAAAAATAACACTAAAACATGGCTACCGTGCCCAAAATTAATACAAATCTTCACCACTTTGAAGTTTTATTTTAATTGTCTATATCATTTCTCAAACTTCATTAAAAAATACACATTTGTTTCGGTATAATTGTTACAAAATTTAGTACTTTATCGCGGAAAACTGTTTTTAACTCGGACATATGCATGTAAAAAAAGAGGAAAACTCGCAAGAGTATTAACATCTTATTTTGTTATTTTGTACCAAAAAAGGTAGGTATCATTTTTTTTGATATTTACCCAACTTCTAGAAATTGGCGAACCCGTTCATTTAATTTTTTTTACCTGTTTTATTGACGTCATTACTAGCTCATTGCACAAAGTTCCATCGAAATTCATTTTGTAGAACTCAAAAAAAAGGTTTTGGTCATTTTAGCGCTTTATTGACAGGGCTAATAGTTTTTGGCTCCTAGAATATATAAAAAGCTCCATGAGAGAGGGAAACAGTTGCCTAGAACTATTAGTTTGTAGCGTTACTGATCGATCTAGACTAGAGAGGCCTTATCATTGTTATCTGGCACAATTTCTCAATTGTTACAACTTATACATGTTCATGAATGTGCTGGAAATATGTAAATATAAAACCTGAATTTCTTTTGATAAATCATATTGTATTATTGTTATTAGTTGAAAGTTGTGTTCAATTGAAATTGTATTAAGTATTCAATTTGAATGAATTATATATACGCAGTGAACTCTGAAACGGATTATTTTGTAATTTTCTAATAATAAAATGTTAGTGCTGGTATTTTTTATGGACTTTTTTATTTGTTTCATTATCTTATCAATGGTGTGTGCCTTATGAATATGATCAAGAATCAATGACGAATCAAATGTATGTCATATTTGATTTTAAATATCGATTATTTACTTATATTTTATCAAATCAGAAAAAGTTTCCTTATAAAATTAAAAAAAAGTTGTGAAACTATTCGAGTTTATAGCAGGATACTCTATATAAAAGTACATGCATTTTTTTCTCTTCCAGTTCGAGATAGCTCTGCAAACAAATCCAAACTCATATTATTAATTTGGGGTTCATCCATAGAAGATGGTAAATTTGAAATGTGTGAAGATCAGAAAAGTATTAGGTTCGAAGAGATCTGGACCATATTCAAAGCATCCTCGTGTCCCGCACTAAAAGATAAACCAAAAATATTTATTTTCAATGTGAGTATTTAATATAATTATAATTATTATTATCAGTTTCTATATAAAGTTTACGTTATAAGAGGTGATGAGTTGTCGACAACCATCATATGTGTGCCAAAATTAACGCTAGATTCGAATTTGCCGCCATTTGTGCAGTAATTTATTGGCAACCCTGAAAAAAACAGTTTGACAGCTGACAGTTTAGGGTTAGTAAAAATGGAGCGTTACACAAATATACTAAATATAACTGAATGCTGCTGTATGTACTCAAATTTGCCCCTCGCCGAAATGCTCAACGGTTGTAAACGTATGTACGAGTCAAAATCTTATTTTATTTCTCAACATAATCTGCTTGTAACTCGATAGATTTCGTCCAACGTTCTTATAATTTTTCGATTCCTTCCAAATAATACGATTTGGGCAGTCTTTCAAGATGGGCGTTTTTTCAGCGATGACCTCATCGTTAGAGCAAAAAGCTCTTTCCGCTGAGCCATTTCTCCAAGTTTGGGATAGATAAAAATCGCAGGGGGGCAAATCTGCAGAATATGGTGGATGACGAGCCAATTCGTAGCTCAATTCATACAAATCTGCCATTGCGACTGCGGACCTATGCGCCGGCGTCGGTGCGTTCTCCTGGTGGAACAGCACTTTTTTATTTGCCAAATGCCACTGATTTTGCTTCAAATCGAAGTCGAATCGATTCTACAGCTCTGAATAATATACATCAGCGATCGTTTTACCCTTTGCAAGGAAATCTATATGGACGATACCGTGTGTCTCCCAAAAAACTGTCGCCATAACTTTGTTGGCCGATAAGCCCACTATGGCCTTTTTCGACTTCGATTCGCCAGGACAAGTTCACTGTTTCGACTGTTCTTTAGTCTCTGGTGTGTTGTGATGGATCCATGTTTCGTTCACGGACACGAAACGGCGCAAGAAGTCTTTCTTGTCTCGCTTGAACATCCCCAAACACTCCTTCGAAATTGTCACACGCTCGCGCTTGTTGTCAACAGAGAGCAAATGCGGCACCCATCTGGCAGATATCTTTCTCATATTCGAAAATGTATGAAAAATGTTCCGTACCCGTTCGGTTGAGATGCCCATAGCCTCAGTAATCTCGTTCAATTCAACTCGACGATCGTCCAATATTTTACCATGGATCGACCAGAACGTTCGGCGTCCTTTGTGGTCATACTACCGCAATGAAAATCAGTAAACCTCTTGTTGATCGTTCCAATCGATGGTGATGAGTCCCCATAATGTTTACTAAGCGAGCTTGGGTTTGCGTAATGTTTTTCCACGTAAGAAATTATGTTGAATCAAGACGTGAAATTCACTTTTTTCCATGTTTACAAAAACCTTCAAAGTTGCTTGCATTCGATGGGTGTCAAAACAGAATTGAATGTTCAAGTCTGAAAATTTTAATGCGTTCCAGTTAAGGATGGTACATCACAAATGTCACATGGAATTTTCGATTGTGGCACCATCTGTTTTATTATTTCTCGTATAGGTGTTAATATGTTATTTCCTTTCAAAGATCTTAAGATCTCATAATGATTATGATGAATATCTATCGCCAAGTTTATAGTGAAATTCTGTGGCAATAAATGCCAAAATGCGAGAAATAATTCGAGGAATCAGTAGTCTCGTGGTTTTCAGTGCAACGCAAGTACGCCAGTGAAGCTGAAAGATAAACCGAAGATATTTATTTTCAATGTGAGTATTGAATATAATTATAATTATGGTTATCTGTTTCTATATAAAGTTCACGTTATAAGAGGTAACGTGTTTCCGACAGCAATCATAGTGTCCCAAAAATAACGCAAGATTTGAATATGCCGCCATTCGTGCAGTAAATTGTTGGCAACCCTGAAAAAAACAATTTGAGAGCTGAGAATTTAGAGTTAGTGAAAATGGAACGTTACCCGATGCAACAACGTGTTTTCATTATTGAACAATATCTCAAAAATGATGAAAGTTTGGCGGCCACATCTCGTCAACTGTGAAGAGATTAATTGGAAAATTCAGGGAGACCGGTTCAGTTGGAGACGCTAAACACATTGGTCTTCCAAAAACAAGCCGTTCAAATGTCAATATCGAAGCAGTGCGTGAGAGTGTTGGTGAAAATCCCAGAACATGAATTCGGCGTATGGACAAGAATTGCAAATTTCAAGAAGCTCTCTACACTGTATACTCACAAAATATCCGAGTCTCCACGCTTACAAAATTCAATTAACGCAACAACTGAAGCCTAATCACCATGCACAGAGCAGAGAGTTCGTTGAATGAATTATTGAACATCAACAAGTGGATGCTGATTTTTCGTCAAAATCATCCTAAGGGATGAAGCACATTTTCACATTGATGGCTTTCTTAATCTCCAAAACTGCCGTGATTGCCGAAAAACAATTGCATCCCAACGTGTCACTGTTTGGTTCGAAGTTTGGGCTGGAGGCATCATTGGACCATACTTTTTTGAAACGGTGGCTGGTCAAGCAGTGACTGTTACTGGTGCTCGATATCGCGACATGGTAATACAGTTTTATTTGCCGAAATTAGATGATATTGATGTGGCCAGTATGTGGTTTCAACAAGACGGTGCCACATGCCATACATCCTGTGAAACAATTCAATTACTGCATGGAACATTTCCTGGTCGTGTACTCTCTCATTTCGGTAATCAGAATTAGCCCCCTAGATCATGTGATTTAGTACCATTAGATTTCTCTTCATGGGGTTATTTGAAGTCAAAAGATTATATTAACAACCCTACAACCACCCGTGCAATACAGGAGGAAATTGAACGTTGCATCAACAAAATTCACATTTATGCAGAATGGTTATGGATAATTTATACAAAAGAGTGCGTATGTGCCAGCAAAGCCGTGGGGGCCATTTGCCCGATTTGTTATTCCATAAATCCTAGGTACTTTATGATCCAATAAAAAAAAACAATCTAATGACTAAAAACTGTGTTTTCTATTTAATATAAGTCTTGCGTTAATTTTGAGACACCCATTATAAGAACTGAGTGATTTATTATTTTATCATTTATTGCGGACCCTTTATGCCTAGGCCGAAGCCCTTTGCACCCCTTGTCACGTGCCACCTAGTGGAGCGGTTCCCACTCAAAAGTGTACACTCGGCTACCAAAAGCGGTTCCCGCTTGAGTGTGTTCACCATGTTGTTGCTTAACCAATCCTCTTTGTGGGGTATACTTACACGATCCTCCTTACCTAGCAATTCAACAAATACCAGTAATTCACGTCTAATCGGGTTCCTTGATAAAACGAAAAAAATTTATTCGGTACTATCCGGAAATTCAACTCTACATCATTAATTTACTACCGGAAAGTGGTACAATAAATTTCTAGAACGGAAAGTGCGACTTAGCGACACTTTCCTCTTTTAAAAAAGATCTTACGAATTTTGATAATTTTAACACAATATTTTAGTCCTACTCCTTTATGGATCAATATTACCCTTGCTTCTGTGCTTTTGGATTTGAAATCTTCCCTGTCTACGTCTCCCGAATAAGATGCAACGTCAATTTTCTTGACAGGGAGAATGTGTAGCTGTCTCTCTTGGCCACTATTTAAAAAACGACTTAATGGAATTGTTATTCTGAAAGTACAGATTGAAATTTAAAATTAGTAATTTTAGTTATGAAATGAAACCTTTAGCAGATCTTGATGAAATTTTGTTTCTAATCACTTGCAATAAATTTTCGGCTCTTACGAGTCCTTTCCGTAGAAAGTTTGAATAAAATAACGTTGTGCGGCTGAAAAATATTCCATTGTTACAACCGCCAATGTCTATGACCCGGCCAATCCGATATTAATAAGATAACGACAATCAACATCCATGTTAACCATTGCATCACCCATTACATTAAATGGAATAATATATTCCAAATCCAAATTGTAGTGTATGTTGGGTAATAAATACAGACAAATCTTTATAACGAATACATTATTTTCTTTCAGAATATCATCTATCCTCCTTCTAGAAATGCGACGGATGGATCACTTTTTAAGGAGTCTCCAAGTGCGTATGATATTCCAAATGAAGCAGACATGCTTCTGATAATCAAGTATAATGATGGTATGTATAAAAAAACTAGAAATATATTGCCGCTTGGAGATAGAAAAATAGTGTATGTGGAAAAGATATTCTTCGCAAATCCCACTTGGTTACTGATTTTTATATAATTGTTCAACATATAGTCCATTGGAATTTTCATTTTTTGTGTAAAAATTTGGAGCATCATACAGACTTGGTTCTTTAGGAAGATTTCGACTTCTAGAACACTAATTTCACAACCCGCAGATGAACGGAGAGGTAATTTTGAAGATATATAGAGTGGTCCAATCTATACGACACGATCTCTCAAACGAAAACGCTTGAATATTTTGCGGTGATTTTTTTACACTTATGTAGACTCTTTGTGGGCATAATTTAGCAATATTTTTCAATATACAGGATGTTTCAAAAAAGTTTAGATATCAAAGTTATACGTTCTTAAATGAAATAAGTTAAATTATCTAACTTATCTTCATAGTTCGGAAAATTTATTTCTATATCTCTTCACCTACGACCACTTTTATCGGCTTAAATTTCAGAAAGTATTATTAGGGATTTTTTTTAGAGAAAAACATGACGTATTCTCATTTAGTATAACGTTAAACTCTCCAGTACCGATTTTCAGTGTTCAAAAATACAGGATGTCCAAGAAAAGGAAATTTACTTTCATCAACATTAATACAAATTATTAAACAATATTATCGTTAAATTGACAAATGAGAAATTTGTAAAAAATGTAATTTCCACTAAATTCCCGTATACTCTATATTATATAATATAAACCTATATATATATAAGTTTAAAGTTTTATGCCTAATTGGCCACAATTTCGTGTAGGTACATTAAGAGATATAGAATTAAATTTTCTAAATTATAAAGATAACTTAGATAATTTTAAATAGGATTATAAAGGTGAATAAACGTAAAATATTGAACCATAGGCGGGATTCGTACCCACATTTTTGGATGTCTAGTTCAGGGTGTTTACCAATTACACCACTTTGGTTCCGTCAGATTCTTATGTTTAGTTCAAAACGACTGAGCTTTAGATGAATGTGCATGAATAGTTATCTATAGCGGAGCATCGAATCGCATTGTGTTTATCAATGATACTTCCTTTCAGAGGTTTATATTTACAAAAATTTTATAAAATTTTGAATATATCGAAAACTATTCGAGATATGTATTAACAGAAGAGCAAAATTGTAGAGGGGAAAATTTCCTATTTTTATGTTACAAGTCATTTTTTTTTAATTGGGTATTTTCACCGCTAGAACGTTAATAGTTAATCAGTTTTTCAAGTGATTTTTCACATTTTCAGTGTGAAATAGTAATTATAATAATAACATTTTTATGCAGCCTTTGCTCGTTCCACAATCATTTATATTCGCTTCTTCCTCCGACGATGATGCTTCAAGTGAATTATTCAGCAAGCTCATATTATTATATTACTTATTTCATTATCTTTACCCAACTAAATGATATTCAAATTAATAATGATCATAAAAAAAAATTACAAAAGAAACATTTTCGAGTCTAGTAAGTGAGAATTCTATATCCCAATCTATAGACCGCACCACCACTTGTTATAAACTGTTGAAGAACCGGGTAAGTTTAAGCTTACTTCAATAATTGTCCGTGTTATTGTTGTTGTTGTTTGCCACCAAACATCAAAAAATGTTGTGTCAAACTTTGAATTTGATAGGACCTTTAGTTTTCGAGTGATAGTGTAAACAAAATTTCGTGACATTCAGACTGACAGACGAACGGATTTTTTCAAAGTCAAGAATTTTTGCTCTAGGACTTTTTTTAAAGTTTTTAAAATAGCTTGAGCAGATACCCTTCCGACTTCGTCGGATAGATCTTATTAAGCCAATGCTGAATCAGTGAGTTGATTTTGGTATTTCGGTAAATTTAGAAGAAATATGGTTTGTGGAATCACTTTTAACATGTTTTTATTAGATTCGACATAGAACACGGATATTGTCAAGGTATTCAACTCGTTGTTTTTATCATGAGTCATCATTGATGTAAAATAAGAAATTCAATCATTACTAACTTATGAGAAAGACGAAACAAAATCATCATTTGGACGTTTAGGTACTTAGGCCTTCTTAAAAAGGAGGGATTCTATACCTCAGGATACGAAGATGACATAAACCATCTTGCTAATAGGAATATTTGAGATAGTTCAATGCGATCCTAAGCTGAGAGCTCTCCAAAGCTGGTGTAAAGACCATCCTTTGAACGTTAACCCACCAAAGACTCCTTCACGAGGAAATGGAAAATAGACGAATCTCAACACTACCCTAACTTTATCGTTGGAATTAAAACACCGAAGTACAATCTTCGACAGCAACCTTACATGGGGATCTCATCTCACTGAAAGCAAGCATCGCCCTCTGGCAGTGTAGGAGAGCGATCGGAAAAATATGGGGAATATGATATCTCTAAATATAGCAGTTTGACTACTACTACAGTCATAAGACCCTTGACAACATACAATAACAACAGTACTCCAATCGGAAATCTGTGCTTTCCACCACGTGGCAAAAAAAATTCTGAATAGCTAATTAAAAGGGTGGATTTCTTAATATGCATAATTCACATTATTACTCCTATGGTGAGAAAAATCCTATGTTATGAAAGAAACTAAACATCGGGAAAGGCTTAGCAGCAATGAATGGATAGGTGGTTTTACTGGCAATCTCCTTGGGCTTGTAGAATTACCTAAAGGTTTAAATGGTGAGAACGATCTAGACTTGTTGCAAAATACTTCACCGGATCGGAGATCATAAGAAGCGGTTCAATTGATTGGCCAGCAAGGAATATCAAGGAGCTTTACAAGTTTACAACGCCAACTTTTTCATCCACACGTCAAAACACATAATACCCTGAATTTAAAATTTTTCACAAAAATCACTTCACCACCTTTGGTACAAACACAATTTCCTTGACAATCAATAAGCAAATAACTCCCTCAATGAAATCGATTCTTAGCGTAATACCAAGCTAGGTCCCAATTAAACGTTTAGTAAACATGATGACGTCTGAATGAACTATTTCGTCATGTGAATGAAATGGTTCCAGGCAAATACTAATAGTAATAATAATTGAATCAGCTTGCTTGTCCGGTGTTTATTGGGCTTATATTGGTTCTGAGTTAAGCTTGTACATGGTGAGATGAAAGAAAAGATATCGGGTATTGATGAAATCAATATCTCATCATTATAAATGAGAAATAATCACTCTTATCCACTAAAAATACTACTAAAGAACTGAGGACCTTTCGGCTAACAAGTAGCAATCATCAGTGTAAACTAGATTATGAATAAAAATGTGCCTGTTTAAATACTATTTAGGAATAATAATGTAAACAATGGATTACATTCAGCTGGAGATAAATGGGAATCTAATGAATTGCTTTTTCTTTTATACATTTCCATCTCTTCCAAATTACCTAGATATTTGTCTGTATTTGTTTTAAAAGTGATACACTTTCTTGAGAAATGGTGTGACCGTATTTAAAATATGTTCGGCTGCCGCAGATTTTCATATCTCATCATGTTAAAGACATTATTTTGCAGTTACTTAATCTATAAGCTAATGCTGAAGCACCCAGATAGTGACTTCTTCTGCTACTATCTAGTCTTGAAAACGGGAATAAAATGAATATCTACATTCTACAAAACAATAACTAAAATTTATAATTATTTCATTATAGATTTTAAAGGAAGTAAGAAGTTTATCGAAAGCTTATGTTTACAATTTGAAGAACATGGTAAAACAGAAGACCTGTTGTCTTTAGTTTCAATAACCGGTATTGGAGACAGCCCGCGACCAATAATAATATCAACAATGTTGAAAAAAATGTATCTCGTCGGAAATGTTTTAAGAGGCCATTATTTATCTTTAGAAGAATATCAGGAGAATATCACCAATGAAATTAAACAATTGAATGAACAATTGAAAAAGAAAATTGGTTCAAATGAACCCTCAACTTCTACTGTAGACAAGAAAATAATCCAATTCCTCTGCAAACAAGATCAAACCACGAAGTGAAAGGCTGCCATGGCGTCCCTGAACAAGAACAAACATGAATGATTCACTTATTATTGTACTTTAGTGATGATCTTAATAGATGATTGGCAAGCAAGAAGGGAATTTTATTCATGCTGCATGACAAAGTTTGAGTAACAAATTTAATAGAATCAGCTAATACGTGATGGAAATCCATTCTAAACTTAAATGAAATAACTATTAACAGTTCGATTTTCATTAGTTTAATAAATAAATCTGACTATACTTTCGCTAACACAGTAGCCTCTTCAAATAAAAACTTATAATCATTAAATTTTTCGTATTGTACGTGCTAAAAAGTAACAGTTAACATTCTTTTCAAAATTTAAAATGTCGTTTGTGAAAGAAATTATTAGTGAACGCGGAAACACTCAAATAGTGTAAGAAAAATTAGAAGTCTATCTAAACATCGATCTTCAACTAATGAAACTTTCAGGAGGTGCATTAAATTGCCTAAAAGTAAGGCTTATGGGTATACCATTAAGGAATCAGGTAGTTTTGTTGTAACAACATTAACAACTCAATATAATCACGAAGCTTAAGAAAAAATTGCTAGAAAAGTTCTCAGTGTTGCCTGCAAAAGAAACGCGGAAGAAGAACCTACAGAGAGACAACTAAAATATTGCATGGAGAATTAGCTTCAAATGATTTTCCCTCAGATTTTTCTTCAGAAACATTGACTTCCCGGCACCTAAAATGCGTTAAAGACAATATGTAGGTGGGTGTTGTACTTTGGAACACTTTTCCGATTTAAATAATGCATATTATTTTTTAAAAATCATTTGCAAATGTCATACATATAGGAGTTCCAAGGTACAAGATCTATTTTTGTTTCGAAGTAAAACTCACGGTCGATATTTTGAGGAGATAAATGCCAAGGGCAAAACAGATAGTACAAATCACTCAACCAATATTGCTCAATTTAATGACAATATTAACATCCTCTTGTTATTTTTTAAACTTCATCAATTATTAAGGCTCAGTTTAATTGACAAAATATTCACTAAGATACCGTCAGAAAGATTACAAATCATAAAAACTGAAATAATGTCAAATGTCAGCTTAAATCTACTTTTGATCATCTATCATCACATGCAAATACCAAACGAACTATTGCTTCAAGGTACTTACACTATGCTCGAGTTACAACACTCTCGAAATATGGTTATTCATCTACAAAAGTTAGTCAGAGACACATAGGGAATTCAAATATCCAACGTTTCAAAACTCCTAGGTTCTAGGGTTCTAGGGTTAGTATTACTCCGTATCAATCCAACATGAGTGATCGTGAATATAAATTAAGGTGTGGTTATTCTTAGGTTTTCTTAATGAAACATCATTTTCTTTTGACGCTTTCCAGCGCTTCCACCTTCTTCATTCTTATTGATTCACATTGATATAATGTGTATATTTTATTATAGCACACTCACTCATCGTAAGTTCAAATTCAGTCTCAAAGAAGTTTATAAATACTTATTTATGTTATTTTTTTTTGTTTCCTATCACCACTGAAAGCGTTTCGGAATGCTTGACGGAGGGTGGATAAAAGCTAGGGCAAAACTACATTTAAAATGTTAGTGTACTAAACTTCCATTCTAACAATGCTTTTCTATTGGCGTTATCACTAACCCATTGCACAAGGTTTCATCGAAATTCATTTTGTAGAACTCAAAAACAGATTTGGTCCTTTTAGCGCTTTATTGGCATGACCAAAAGTTTTTTGAAAGATGCATTCCTGGCTCCTAGAATATAGAACAAGCTCCATGAGAGAGCGAAACAGCTGTCTGGAACTATTAGTTTGTAGTATTACTAATCGATCTAAACTAGAGAGATCTTATCATTGTTATCTGGCAGAATTTCTAAATTGTTACAACTTATACATGTTCATGAATGTGCTGGAAATATGTAAATATAAAACCTGAATTTCTTTGAATAAATCAAATTGTAGTTGCGAGTTGTGTTTAATCGTAATTGTATTAAGTATTCAATTTGAATAAATTAGATATACAAAGTGCACTCTAAAACTATGGATTATTTTGTATATGTCCTAATAATAAAATGTTAGTGCTGGTATTTCTATGGATTGTTTTATTTGTTTATCTTATCAATAGTGTGCATTATGAATATGATGAGGAATCAATATTGAATCAAGTGTGTGTCAATTTTGATTCCACATATCGATTATTTGCTTATATTTTATCAAATCAGGAAAAGATTTCTTCAGAAAATATTGAAACAAAGTTGTGAAACTACTCGAGATTATAGCAGGGTACTCTATATAAGTGCATGCATTTTTTCCTTTCAGTTTGAGATAGCTCTGGAAACAAATTCAAACTCATATTATTAATTTGGGGTACATCCATGGATTATGGTAAATTTCAATTGAAAAATAAAACCAGTATTACTTTTGAAGACATATGGGTCAAGTTCACAGCATCCTTGTGCCCGGACTAAGAGATAAACCGAAAATATTCATTTTCATTGTGAATATTGAATATAATTGAAAATATGATAATCTGTTTTTAAATGAAGTCCACGATATAAGAGGTGATGAGCTCGTCCCGATGACTCAGCCGCACGACCACCATGGGCTAGGGATTGGGATCACGCCCAATCAACGCGATAGGATGACACCTACCTGCCAGTACATCCGGGGAGGTAATTCCTCGAACCCCACTGGTGAGAGCGGGAATTGAGGTGTGGGTATTCTTAGGTTTTCGGCAGTTTATAACTATACATCTTAATGAAACATCATTTTCTTTTGACGCGTTCCAGCTTTTCTATTGACGTTATTACTAACCCATTGCACAAGGTTTCATCGAATTTCATCTTGTAGAACTCAAAAAGAGATTTTGCATCTTAGCTCTTTATTGACAGAGCCAAAATTATTTGGAAAGATGCATTCCTGGCTCCTAGAATATAGAACAAGCTTTATGAGAGAGCGAAACAGCTGTCTAGAACTATTAGTTTGTAGTATTACTGATCGATCTAAATTAGAGAGACCTTATCATTGTTATCTGGTAGATTCTCTCAATTGTTGCAACTTATACATGTTCATGAATGTGTTGGAAATATGTAAATGTAAAACCTGAATTTCTTTGGATAAATCGAATTGTATTATAGTTATTAGTTGAAAGTTGTGTTTAATTGAAATTGTATTAAGTATTCATTTTAAATGAATCAGATATACAAAGTGAACTGCGAAACTATGGATTATTATGTGTATGTTCTAATAATAAAATGTTAGTGCTGGTATTTTTCATGGATTGTTTTATTTGTTTATCTTATCAATAGTGTGCACTATAATATGATCGGGAATCAATAACGAATCAAGTGTATGTCAATTTCGATTTCACAAATCGAATATTTTGCTTATATTTTATCAAATCAGAAAAACATTCCTCCTGATAAAATTGAAGCAAAGTTGTGAAACTATTCGAGATTATAGCAGGGTACTCTATATGAGTACATACATTTTTTCCTTCCAGTTCCAGATAACTCTGGAAAGAAATCCAAACTCACATTATTAATTTGGGGTATATCCATGGATTATAGTAAATTTCAATTGAAAGATAAAACCAATATTACTTTTGAAGACATCTGGGTCAAGTTCACAGCATTTTTGTGCCCCGTAGATTCTAGGGTTAGTATTTGTCCCTGTCCATCATTCACCGTGAGTGATCTTGAATATAAATTACGGTGTGGGTTTTCTTAAGTTTTCAGCAGTTTATAACTTTACTTCTTAATGAAACATCATTTTCTTCTGACGCGTTCCGGCTTTCGCCTTCTTCACTCTTATTGATTCACATTGTTATAATGTGTATATTTCACTCTAGTACACTCACTCATCGTAAGTTTGAATTCAGTCTCAAAGAAGTTTATAGATACTTATTTTATGTTCAAACGCAAATAAAATTTGAATTGTATTTTTTTTTGTTTCCTGTTATCACTGAAAGCGTTTCTGAATGGTTGAATGGTTGGCGCGGAGGGGGATAAAAGCTAGTTCCAAACTAGTTTGGAAATTTTTGTGTACTAAACTTCCACCCTATAACAAAATTCCCATGATTTTTTTTAGAAAGTCCCACATTTGCACTAGACTCCCACGATTTTCATCTTAGCGTAGACCACTGTGAGGGTGGTTTGTCCCTTGGGTTACCTCAATTTGTAGCTACTTCCATTTGGAGAGTTCTGGGTTATTTTTGACAAATAAGTCCCAAACAAATATTTATCACAAATAGGCTGAATGCTGCTCTATGTTGTAATAGTTGTGTATATGAATATTTTACTTCCTTCGTCCACATGGTAAATTCAATCCATTTGAAATTTTGATACAAGCTAGATATGACTTTCGAAATTTACTGGCATGTAAATTCAATGATGTACCTTTAGCCGTTTTCGAGTTCTTGAGCTGAGCGTTCCGTCGAAATACTCGACGCTATTTGCTGTGCTTCGCGCACTGTTCGGTACGCTCACTATCTGGCCGACTGAATTTACTAATTCAGGTGAGTTTTTAGCCTAAATTCGGAAATTTAAATGTTGATGGTCGGTTAAGGTCGATGCGGGATTGGTTGGTTGGTATTGGTTGAGATGGTAGCGCGCTTATTATATAGTTCAGTACACTTAGGCACTTAGGCTAAGACTCTTGTACACTATCCCCTGCTACGTTTTTCGGGAGGTATTTGGATACCCCGCTACTCGGCAGAATCCTAAGATCTGTTTTACGCTTAGATCCTTTATGTCATCAGCCGTGATGATCCTGGACCGCAAAATCTTGCTCTATCTAAGACAGCAAAATTCTGCTGCAACTCTTGTGTTTGTTCTAGACTCAAATTGTTCCGGGCTTTGGCGAACCACAGGACTTTGATTCTGTCCTGCGGTTCTAGGAGCACCTTTTCAGGCTGTCCCCTAACTAGACGGGCTTGGTCTGTACTCCATCTCTTTGAGGAGCCATAGCAGCTAAGCCTGTAGACCGGGAGAGTCCTCATCGCCACTGATAGGTGTGGCATGCTCAGCAATGCCCTCAATGCTGCAGTCGGTGTAGTTTTCCTCGTAATCAGTTCGGTTATTCTTCACCATACTAGGACTGTATGAGTCTTGGGATAATAATAGCTGAGTAGATCTACATCAGCGCTTAGGTCCCAAGCCCCGCTTCATGTCAATTGCTCTCCTACACTGCCAAAGGATTATCATAGCATTTTGGCACCTAGTCTCTAGATGCCTCTGCCCGAGTAGTTTTTTGTCCAGGGTGACTACCACATATTTCACCGTCTCGAAACAGTCAACTGAATTACCCCTGATTACCATCTTCTGCAGAGGCACATTTTGTACCTTCTGGAGAAGATGATAATGGTAGTAGCTTAATGGATAGTTTGTTCTCTCTACTCCACACTTCTGTAATTATAAAGGATTGTTGAACAAGCCCCTGCAAGGTATCCTCGGAGGCTCCTCTGGAGAATATGGCGATGTCATCCGCATAGCCTACCGCCTTAATACCAGCACGGTTCCACCTTAATAGTAGCTGATCCATTACCAAACTCTATAAAATTGGGGAGAGTACCCCACACTGTGGACACCCTTCTGATACAGATTATAACCTCGTGGCTGACGCAAAAGTCGCTTACGCGAAACACGAGTGAGTGTAGCGAACGAAGTCCTTCCTCCTTTCAACCCATCACTAACTCACTCCGTTTTAAACCTCCAGGCATATGCGTAGAGTACTAACTAATATCCCAGTAAAATCTCAGAATGAATGTGATGAATACCTATCACCAAGAGCTCTTGAATTTTATAATGAAACCTGTGGTATCAAAAACCAAAATGCCAAAAATAATCCTAAGAATTTGCAGAGCTCTCGTAGTATTTGATGCGCTTGTAATCGTCACGATATGACTATGTGAGGTCATGTTTTTCTTCCCTGTCTGTAATTTCTAGTATGCAATATTCCATCATGATGAAATCCTATGACATTCATATTTAATATAATCTATAAGCATTTGACACACGAAAATGCTGTGCGATTCAAACTTATTTTATTTCTCAACATAATCTCCTTGTAGCCCAATACACTTCGTTAAATGTTTTACTAATTTTTCGAACCCGTCCAAAAAATAAGATTTCTGCAAGCCTTCAGAATAGGCGTTAGATAAAAATTGCGGGGAGCCAAATCTGTAGAATATGGTGGATCACAACCAATTCGTTGCGGAATTCATGCAATTTTGCTATTGCGACTGAGGACCTGTGCGCCGGTGTGTTCTCCTGGTGGAAGAGCTCTTTTTCTTTGCCAAATGCGGCCGCTTTCGCTTGAAATCGGCGTCGAATCGATCCAACATCTCTACATAATATACGTGATCGTTTTGCCCTTTATAATGTGTGCATCCCAAAAAACTGTCGGCATAACTTTGTTGGCCGAGAAACCCACTTTGGCCTTTTTCGGCTTCGACTCGCCAGGACAAGTCCACTATTTCGGATATTCTTCAGTCTCTGGTGTGTTGTGATGGATCCATGTTTCTTCCGCGGTAAAGAATCGGCGCAAAATGTTCTCCTTCTCGCGCTTGAACATCGCCAAACACACCTTTGAAATTGTCAGACGGTCGCGCTTGTTGTCAACAGAGGGCAAATGCGGCACCCATCTGGCTGATAGCTTCCTCAAATTCAAAAATGTATGCAACATTTTTAGTACACATTCGGTTGAGATGCCCATAGCTTCAGCAATCTCATGCACTTAAAGTCGCCGATCGTCCAATATCATACCATGGATTTTATCGACGATTTCTGGCCTCAATTGGATGACCAGAACGTTCTTTGTCCTTTGTGGTCACACTACCACAACGAAAATCAGTAAACCACCTGTGGATCATCCCAATTGATGGTGATGAGTCTCCATAATGTTTAAGGAGCGATGTTTTGGTTTGTGTAAAGTTTTTCCACGCAAGAAATAATGTTTAATCAAGACGAGAAATTCACAATTCTTCAAGGTTGCTTGCTTTCGATGGGTGTCAAAACAGAACTGAATGACATATCAGTATGGAAATTTTAATCCGTTCTAGTAAAAATGATACATCACAAATGTCACATGGAATTTTGAATCGTGGCTCCATCTGTTTTATTTTTCAGGGACTTGTCACCTTGCCCGTAGTAGAGCTTCATTTCGCAATACGGATAAAATTCCATATCACAAAGTAAAGAGTGACTGTCTGCATGGTTATGCTTGTCGCAATGTTTGACGAAGTGGGAAATTAACTTCAGCAAAGTAAAGAGAAGAATAGTTCCATTTAATTGTAGCATAGTCCTGTCAGAATTCCAAGAACTGATGAAGATTGCGATAACACAAAAAAAAAAACAGAAAAACGATTTGTGTACTTATTTTATTAATCACAACACGAGATAATCTACACAAATATTTGACTTTCAATGGAAGTTGTTTCGTATGATGAAGGGATTGATTGAAATATGATAATCATCAAATAGAAGTATTTATATTTATATTTCGAATTAGAATAGATTAATGTTTTTTTTGAGAGCAGTGAATGATCAATTGAACTGTTTTCTATTTTTTATTTTGAATAGGAATTTCACATCCAGCAACGCGATTGTGGTGTTGGAGGTGATATCTCAGGGACGAAGCCAGGTTTTTCTTGAAGGTGGGGGGGTGTAGAAAACACACACACCCACATTAATAAATGTATATGTACATAGAGATATATATATATATATATATATATATATATATATATATATATTTGTATGTTTTCTTGGTATATTGGTTCGTATATATACTGATAATGAAATAAAAATTCTGTTTTGACGTTTCGACAACGTTTATTGCCTTTATCAAAATTGTTGATTGAAATTAGTGTTTCCATGTAATTTAGAAAAGAATAGATGATTTCGATTAATGAAATGCGTCTGCAGCCGACTTGTGTTTTAAGATCCAATTAAAATTGCAGAAAACATTGGATCGGTTGTGTGTGAAAGAGTAATGTATGGCTAACTACAATTTGAAATAGATTGAATTTGATTAAATACAAAACATTCCAATATTGTACAATTATAAATATCTATGAATTATTGTATGAATTAGTTACTCTATGATGAGTATTTCTATCATAACTATTCAAGTTTAAGATAATTCTATGGAATTTAACCTCAAAATTGTTATTCTATAGTGTCATAGTTAAATAATACTTCATCTTTTTTAGGTTGAATTTTAAATAGACAATGGAAAGTGGCACTTCAAATTAATAAAATTTTGTTAAGTTTGAATTAGATTATTGTACAGTTTCGAAAGATTGGAATCTATTTTGTCATTTACACAATTGTTCTTTTTAATTTGAATAGATTCTAATATCAAACGTTTGTTGTCGTTTGTTTCAATATTTAAAATTTTTGTATTGTTGTAGTCGAAAGTATGGTTAGTGTCTTTCACATGTTTATTGAGCGCAGTTGATGAATTTTTGGTATATTTGTGGTCATTTAATCTTTTTTCGAGGTATTGTGAAGATTGGCCAATATATACCTTTTCGCAATCTTTGCAAGGGATGGAATAAACAGTATGGGTTATTTTTTTGAAAGGTACGCTGCTTTTTAATTTTGTAAAGAGACTTTTCTGATTTAAATAACTCTTATGACATATATGTAGGTCATAAGGTTTCACTATATTACAAATTTTCTCTGAAAGTCCACTGATATATGGTAGTGATATGTAATGCCTATCATTAGTTTTCTCATTATTGGTATTGATTCCACCAAATGAGTTATAAAATTTATGAATTTTGTCTTTAGTTATCGAATTTACTAAATCAATGGGATAACCATTTCTTATTAAAGTTTCTTTTGTTTTTGTAATAGATATAGTTCTCAGTTCAGGAGAACTTAGTCGAATAGCTCTATCTATTAGATTTATAATAACATTTTTCTTATATTTTTTAGGTATATTAGAATTGAAATTAGTATACCTTCCTGACCAAGTAGGTTTGGTATACCATTTTGTTAGAATTTTGTTATCATTTGATTTTCTTACTAAAGTTAAATCTAAAAAATTTATTTCGTTATGATTTTCTAATTCAATCGTAAATTGTAACTTATGGTGAAAGGAATTGAAAGAATTCAAAAATTCATTACATTTGTTTTCATTATCAGTATATATACGAACCAATATACCAAGAAAACATACAAATATTACAAATGGTTCAAGAATATCAACAAAAGAATATATATATATATATATATATATATATATATATATATATATATATATATATATATATATATATATAAGAGATATAGAATTAAATTTTTTGAATTATGAAGATAACTTAGATAATTTAACATATGATTATAAAGATGAATAAACACCCTGGACTAGAAATCCAGAAATGTGGGTTCGAATCCCGCCTATGGTTCAATCTTTTACGTTTATTCATCTTTATAATCCTATGTTAAATTATCTAAGTTATCTTCATAATTCAGAAAATTTCATTCTATATCTCTTAAGTTACACACACGATAGTGGCCAATTAGGCAAAGAAACTTTAAACTTGTTTATAATTAACCAGAACAATTCTCAGTCAGTTCTATTGAAATATATAAGAACCGGGATGCTGTCATTTGAATAAGAACTGTCAAGTAACTGCCAACCATAGCAGTACTAACCTACAATCCTTACTTCAAAAAACGACTGAACTTCAGATGAATGTGCGTGAATAGTTGATCTATGGTAGGGCATCGAATCGCATTGTGTTCATCAATGATCTACTATCCTTTCAGAGGTTTATATTTACAAAAATATAAAAATCTAACAGGACCGAAGTGGTGTAATTGGTAAACACCCGGGATTAGAAATCCAGAAATGTGGGTTCGAATCCCGCCTATGGTTCAATCTTTTACGTTTATTCATCTTTATAATCCTATGTTAAATTATCTAAGTTATCTTCATAATTCAGAAAATTTAATTCTATATCTCTTAAGTTACATACACGATAGTGGCCAATTAGGCAAAGAAACTTTAAACTTGTTTATATATAATAAATAGGGTGATTCCTTCTGAAATCGACCACCCTATCCTGCACATTTTTTCTTCTACGTTTGCATAAATAAAAATGTACATCCGTGAAGCTTGGACGGTCTACTTTTAGAATACAGCGCGTTTCAGCGATGGGAGGCATGAAACAAGGGATGAACATCCATCAAAAATTTCATAAAAAGCTTGGCAAGGTTGGCGAAAATTTCACGATGCTTAGCGACCCAGTGGAAAGTGTTTGTTAGGGTACCAATAACAACCCCCTGAAATTTCTATTTCCCAAAGTGGGTGCAACCCCTTTTTTTGGCCAAAAAGGTTTTTTTTGACATTTTTAAGGGTAGTTTAGCGAAAAAAAATTAATATCTCTGGTTGTTTTGAAAATTAAGAAACCAAAGTAGACCTCTTTTATTGTCAATGTCCAAGGAACTTTCAGTCCAAATTTCAAGTTGATCCGACCACCCCCTCCCCGTAATAGGTATATATATACTCATATATGCAAGGAATCTTGCGTAAGGGCTAAGTCGGTCATTATTCAATCGATTTGGCTTAAATTTGAACTGAAGATAGGTGTTATGCTCTATTGGATAGTTTTCTAGAAATTCAACTTTAGGTAAATTTTTTAGTTATCTTTCAAATCAAGATATCTCATGTCATTTACATCCGATCTGGATCTGCTTTGCGGGAAAATGTAGGTATTCACATATAGTCTTATGTCATGGAACTCAGTTTTTATTCTTTTTCTGGCCTATATTGGCCATTTTCGGTATTAATATCCCCAAAACTTGGGTCAAATTAATTAATATTAAGTTTCTAAAAGTGCGAAATTTCGCAATTTTATGAGAATATTATGAGGCACAAAAGTTGATAGCGCTTTAGGCTCCGGGATTTTCACGTGGCCTATCGAAATTAGAAGGTTCAAATTGTATAAAAACATGATTGAATGAACGCCAGACGTCCTATGTAATTAGCTATGAACGTAATCATTTTGATGTTTCCCTCGAGAAGCTCGCTACGCGTCAGATAGAGTTTATACATTTTACCTCGTTCTTGTTATGTTTCATGCCCCGTGAGGGCGGCGCAAGGTTTAATAAAGTATTTCGCCTGTGGGCCGCTAGCTTTCACCAGCTTCGGGTATATTTTAGTAGCTAGAAAATTCCCTTTGGTACGTCGCACGTTAGACGCGAGTAGCTAAGACTTGAGAGTACCTGTTTCTATTTTAATTAAAGTTTCCTATTTAATGAACTTTTATCGAAAAAAGAAGTGCCGTCGGGCACGGTCCGATTTCTAATCTAATTACATGGAGCGAAAACGGCACGCGAAAAGTCGTCGTAGAACCGTATTAGGTACAACCAGTTTCCAATTTTCTAACTAGCCAGCTACGCGCTCCTCACGTGAACGTCAATCGATTTATCTCAAATTGACCAAAATGGCCAATATAGGCCGGAAAAAAAATAATTAAAAAATGAGTTCCATACCATATGCGAATACCTACATTTTTTCGCAAAGCAGATCCCGATCGGATGTGAATGGCATGAGATATCATAATTTGAAAAATAACTAAAAAATTGACTTAAAGTTGAATTTCTGGAAAACTATTCAGTATAATATACTGAACTATAATAAATTTAATTATTATATTATGTGGAATATTTTTTGAAGCTCTTGAAAGATGAATATTTCAAAAGGGGCGGGATGTTGAGGACGTTGAGAACTCCGTGTTGGTCGTTGTAGTTATTATTCTAATAAGATGGCAATAACCGATCGGTGGCAGCAAATGTTTATTGCTTTATTATTTCGATGTCCTTAGGACAAAGCTTTATTAGGGTTTAAACCCCGGAATTTCCAGAGGTCGGTAGTTCTTCGTTCACATTTTAAACATCTTGTTTCAGTAAGTAAGTAAGTTGTAATTAGCAAGAGGTAGCAGTTTGGTTTAAGTTATTTATTCGGCAGATATTATAGGAGAAACATCATTATTGATTAAAGGAAAACGTTTTGAAATTGTCAGTTTAATAAAAGATTGTGTGATCCCTCGAATTCACACTGGTCCTTAGAAGAAGTGGTACAGCAGTACAAACATACTAACACACACAACATTTCAATGTGATAGGTATAAAATTTCGGGGGGGGGGGTCAACTGCCGCTTCTGCCCCTCGCTGGTTACGTGCCTGTATTTTATCAACATTAGATCTTAACTCCTTCACCAATTCCAATATTTGATGTTGTTGTTCTTGTAACTTAAGTATCAAATTTCTTTCTTTATTTCTGTTTAGATAGAACTTCTTCTCCAATGTAGATACAAAAATTGGCATTTGCTTCGCATACCGCTTTCTGGGAGAATCGGTTGGTCCCATTTCATCATAGTAATTTTTACAGATACACTTCGATGTACGCAAAAGTAATTCCAATACATGATCTCTTCTGCCATAAGTGGAGAAGTTTCGACATAATTCTTGTATGAACCAAGTGCCATCAATTTCATTTCTAAATGAGACATGACCTGAAAAACCATTAGAAAATCAAAATAAGTCAGATACTCCATTAGAAGCAATGACACAACGAGAAATTTGCGAAATATTTCGAAACTTTGTCTCTTAAATTTGATGATATTACTTAACATATGAATGATAGTTGATGAAATTTTACCTTCTAGTGTGCTGTAGACCCATAACATATTGGGATAAATATTTTCCTTCAAAAATGTTGTCCGAGGTGCTAATGATGCTGTAGAATCCTGTTCCCCTAAAATGCACCGGGATGTTCCTTTACATGCCTACAGAATAAAGGTTCTAATTAGGTTAAAATGAAATTGAAGAGGTTGGTGATTGAGTTATCCCTTATTTTTGTGATTGACAATTTTCGAAAAAAACAAAGATAACTACTTTGTTACAGGTCGAGTCAAACTACAAAATCATGCTAAATCTGGTAACTTTACAAACAAGCACGTTTTTTTATCATTTGGGATTATCTTCCAAAAGCAGAACCGCACATATGTCAGATATTGGGAAATTATGTGTTTATAATGGGTAAATTGTGCATTTATATTACTTAATAGAAAAAAATATGTATATTTTGAAGCAGAATAAATAAGTTGTCGAGACGATCTGTCATTCGTAAATGACGCATGTACATCAAATAAAATTTTTGGTATTATTTTTTGAAAAGGGCTTTCCGTCTTGCCACAACGAATTAATGAAAGTATTGAGTCAAGTTGATAGTTCTGAAGGGATTGAAAGGTTTAAGCAAGAAAGCAATTTATTAAATTCAGATTGATCTCCAGCTCATCATCATTCTCATTATCAATTTCTATAGGTTGATTGCCCATGAAGCATTTGTCTAAGGTTGAATTATATTGCAAGCCCATTTTATCATCGTAACTCTTGACGTCATCATCCAATAGAAATCCTTCCAAGTAATATTGTGCTAATGGCTCTTTTATAGCCACTGAATTATTTCGCTTAAGTATTCTGAATTCTTCACGAATCTGATGGATCGTAGGTTCGGGGGCAAATACATCCCCCTCAGTATCTGCGGGATTATACACGAATTCTTGTCCCTCACTTACAAGATTTGGGATTGATATGCTCTCCATTTGTGTTGCCGTAGAAACAAAACTTTCAGGTTTAATCAAAGAATTTTTTTTGATTATTTCAGTGTTTTTCGCAATTTTCTCCAGAGACTTTACGTTCTTGAACACATTATCTAGAATTGCATCATGTTCAGCTTTACCCAATTTCACCGGTACATATTTTTTTTCCTCACAACTCACAAATTTTGTTAATTTTTGTTAGATACATCCACGTCTATGCTGAGTTATTTGAGTGCTTTAAATGTAAGTATACATACATGTTAGATGTATACAGGGTATTCCACGAGAGCCGTTCGTTAGAAGTTTTCGGGGTTAGAAAAAAATTAGAATTCTGAAATTTTGGGTTCCAGGGTTATCTAAGATTTTCTTTCTTTTCAAAATATTTTCAAGATCATACTACTTCTGGTGAGAAGTCGCCATTAACTTCCTTATTTTAAATGGAAGACTCGGTATATTATTTCATTTCTAGATTCCTGAGAAAATTTCATAGTGGATTCCATCAGGTTTTCCTATACCTTATTCAATTTTTTCTTAGATATCTTGATTTTTTTGAAAATTTTGACAGATGTAGCGCTGTTTTAAGCATTGCGCCCTTTAACCAATTTAGATTGGTGGAAAACGCTTCTGGGGTAAACGGAAGCACAGGAATGATTCTTTCGAATGCCATATTGACAACTGATTTATCGCATACAGGGTATCCAAAATTTAATGACCAATTACATCATTTCAAAAGTTAAAAAAGTTCGTTTTTTCAAATAGGACACCCTGTATTTTATTGGATGGTCGGATGCAGAATTTGATTCTGCATCGATTTGCTATAACATTCCCTATACCTATTTCCAGTGGTTTTATTGTTAATCCATATTTTTATCAAAAGGTGATCAAACTCCAAATGTTCTACCAAAATTTAAATGCGGCAAGATATCTGGAGATACTGAGAGGGTTTGTTAGTGATTTTCTACATGCCCTACCTCCACGTGATAGAGCAAACAGTTGGTATCAGCTTGATGGTGCTCCAGCACATTCCACTATAGCTGTACACCGGCAATTGTCACTGATGTTCGAGGATCGGTGAATTGGCCCGCGAGGACCTTGGACCTGGCCACCCAGATCACCCGATTTGACCCCCTTGGATTTTTACCTCTGGGGTCGCATAAAACAACTAGTGTACCGTAGGCCGGTACAAACTAGAGAGGAATTGTTGAACCGTGTTCACCATGCGCTTACCAATATAAGTCCAGACGAACTTCGGAGGTCTGTTTCGCGAGGAGTATATGACAGAGTTATTCAGTGTTTGAACCAAAATGGAAGTCATATAGAACAATTATTGTAATTTTACATTCTCTTATTATTTTATATCATTATGTTCCAATTTTTTGTTTTTATTTTATATTTCGTTCTAAATGTTATGTACTAATGTCATGTTCTAATTAAAGTAAATTTTTTTACCGTTTCATTGATGTTTATTTGGCTTCGAAAGGCAACCGATGTTTCGGTTTCTGCCAAAAAACCACATTAAAACAAAAAATATGGATTAACAAGAAAACCACTGGAAATAGGTATAGGGAATGTCATAGCAAATCGATGCAGAATCAAATTCTGCATCCGACCATACAGTAAAATACAGGATGTCCCATTTGTAAAAACGAACTGTTTCAACTTTTAAAATGATGTAATTGGTCATTAAATATTGGATACCCTGTATGCGATAAGTCAGTTGTCAATATGACATTCGAAAGAATCATTCCTGTGCTTCCGTCTACCCCAAAAACGCTTTCCACCAATCGAAATTGGTTAAAGGGCGCAATGCTCAAAACAGCGCTACATCTGTGAAAATTTTCAAAAAAATCAAGATATCTAAGAAAAAATTGAAAATAGGTATAGGGAAACCTGATGGAATCCACTATGAAATTTTCTCAGGAATCTAAAAACGAAATAATATACCGGGTGTTCCATTTAAAATAAGGAAGGTAATGGTGACTTCCGGTGTAACCGGAAGTAGTATGATCTTGAAAATATCTGTATCCAACTAGGAGATGAGCTTACCTGAAATACGAACATCTTAGGGATATGAGTTATCATCTTGCAGGCGGCGAATTTCTTCCATAACTCATCTGCTTTGTAGCATTGATCATAAGCTTCTAAGTCATTTGATGCACCTCCGTTCGTTAGAACAAATACTATTATCGAGTTAACTTGAGAGAGGTCTTCTGCTAGAACTGTAGACAAAAAAGTTGAATATTGTGGAAAAGAATCTTTTTCATTTTTCAGTTTTAGTGTATGCTTCCAAGAACACTTGAGACGTTTACCACTTTAAAAACCTGCTGAGCAAGGAAAATAACTCCAATAACCATAAATGCTCCAAATCTTTGTTATATACATTTTTGATAAAAAGGGCATTCTACTCGGTAGAAGAGTTTCTTTAAAGTTGAAAATGCTCACAGTTTCATATTTCCTTTTGTTTTTATAATATTTTTAAATTTTTCATAACCTGTTTGTGGTACATAAGTTCTACAAAAGCCTCAATGCAAAAAATGCTAATGTATTATTGAATGTTTAACTTAATTTAGATGTTTATCACAAATATAAATGTATGAATGTCAGGTAGATGATTTTATTCATCCCGATCTTTCACTCATATGAGCTGTATGACTAGTCTAATATGTTAGGTACATCTGTCTATTAACACCTGTTATAACATATTTTGTATAGCTACTTCAATAGATGAATAAATATATTCCTATTTCTATAACATATTAACTAAACTCCTGTGGTGCGTATCCCTCACTCTGAACCATCTGAAAAGGAAGATTAGTAATGGGAAAAGTAACCTTTTAATCGTAGAACTGGGGTGCCACAGGGCATAATTAGTGGGAACATCATAATTTCTTATATACCCATATAAAGGATTCAAAGAGTGGCTCGACTGTAATGTACCATCACACAATGTGACGGGGTAAGTATAGTCAAGCAACCATCAGAATCTTTCTACTTACTCTTATCAACTTCATCAAATATTTCTTGTTTGGTTCTGTCTAAGAATAGGAATCTCTCTTCAATGTTGAATCCCAGTCTTGAGAAACAAGTAATTATTGTTTCGACATCACGTTTTGTTCCGACACGCTTGTTCAGATGATAATTCTCATACTTTTCTTGATTGAATATGATGACCAATCCTGGCTCAGAGCCTTGTCGCTCAAATTCCAATTCATCCTGTCTGTATGATTTATTCTCTTCGAACTTTTTCTCTTTGAACTTATCACTCTTCTCTGGATTACAGATAATAAGAAAACTATTAATGTTAAATGACATGAATTTTTTTATTGGGAAGAGCTTATCTAACCAAACCGGATGTCTAATTTTTAATTTTTGTATTCAGCTGCTTCCTTGGAATTAACTCATGGTATATTCAGAATTGTGAAAAATTTGATTAGGCAGAAAACGAACATCTTTTGAGCACATTATGAAAATATTCATCTATAAATAGTATTGACATTGAGTGACTGGAGTTAGCTGGTCGTTAGTTCGGTCCTGCACAGAACAGTCGGCTACACCCCATCCCTGCACAATAGACACCTTGTACGTGCTTTACTCGAAATACCGAAAAAGCCGATAAAGCCTCATGCATGTGGGCTTATACCATATAAGGTTAGATAAGTTTGCTAAGCTATTATCAAAAGCAGTAATATTAAGAATATTTTACCCTGGCATTTCGCCAGCCATAACAGTTGGCATCTTCAGAGCAGGCTTGAGGCTTGAACTGAAATTGATTCTTCTGGTTTCCGTAGTGGTATTCATCATGGGAAAACAACCTTCGCGCTACACAGTTCACTGCCTTTTTTCCGGTGGTTAACTCCGTTCTGGTATCTGACCCTGCCTTTGTGTGATCATGTGTGAATTGGAATATTCGAAGATGGGTTTCCAAATGTTGGGAAATATCCTGGAGTCACGGTTTAGATTATTTGGATGTTTTAGGATTTTCATCGCTTCAAGAATTTTTCGTTGATAGAAGTTTGGGGGTAGGGCTAGGATTTCAGTATTTTCGAAAAGTACATGACTATTATTAGTGTCAAATTTATGTTCCGAAAGTGCAGATCTACTGGTGTCACAAAGCCTTACACAGCGCTCATGTTCTTTCACTCGAGTAGCTACTGTACGACCTGTTTCACCAATGTAGACCTCACCTTAAGAACAGGGAATGCTATAAACACCTTCCAAATGGAGAGAAGGTATGGATCTTTGATATAACTGAATATAAGAGATCGAATTTTCAAAATCCTCAAGAATCATGATATTTCTACTCGAATTCCACACTTCCAAAACTATCTCAGATTCACAAATCTATTAAAGATCCTCTTCCTCATCTTCATTTTCAAGGTGCTTATAGAATTCCCTATTCTTGCTGTAAAGTCTACATTGGTGAAACAGGTCGTACAGTAGCTACTCGTGTGAAAGAATATAAGCGCTGTACAGGGGTTCGTGACACCATTGGATCTTCACTTGTAGAACACAAGTTTGACAATATTCATTAAATCCTTTTCGAAAATACTAAAATTCTATCCCGACCTACAATATTCCATCAGCGAAACATTCTCGAAACGATAGGAATGCTAAAACATCCAAATAATCTAAACCGTGACTCAAGATATTATCTTACCCACATTTGGAAACCCATCCTGGAAAATTCCACTTCGTACATGATCATACAACGACAGGGTCAGGTGCCAGAACGGAGTTGACCACCGGAATAAAGGCATCAAGCTGTGCAATTGTGATTTTTCAAGATTAGCTATCGGCGGAAGTCTACTATTCAAGATTTCGATTGTTTTATTTTCAAATATTTCCAAGCCCCAATATTCTATCAACGAAAAATGTTTGAAACGATAAAAATCCTAAAATATCCAAATAATCTAAACCGTCACTCAAGATTTCAACCTTCCCAACATTTGGAAACCCATTCTCGAAAATTCCACTTTTCACATGATCACACAACAATGGTTGGCGAACCGTCGACATCAACTCGTGCTTTTGTGACGCAGAATGCATACGAAAGCAAAGAATTTTCAAGAATATTTCACACATGAGAATCATGCTATGTTAGCATGTATATGGGTTCCTATTTTAGCTAGTTCATTGGTGACTCCAATGATGTATTCTTCATCCAGAAGAAAATCTGGCGAATTGAGATTTATCACTGAGCATCAGGCCAAGATAAATGTGTTGAGCATCTCAAGACAGATACGACTAGTCAAATTTTATTTCCATTCTATGTTTGGTTCATCCTAGTAATATTGAACATCCTGCATATATGAAATAATTTCAAAATGCATGCTGCTAAAACATCGACACCATGTTCTTGATAGACCACCCCATGACATAGAGTATAATTATCGTTTTAGCTGTTTCTATTTAAACTTCAGAAACGACATCGCGACTGCGGAACCGACCCTTTAACTGTTTCTTCAGGCATTAGTAGTTTCTTTGTATACAATATTCATATATAATACCACAAGAGCTTCAAAATTATCGGGTATTTCCAGATAGGTTCGTTGCAAACAAATGAAGGAGTCAAGTTTTTCAGGTTAAAAAATCACGAGCGCAAAGCGCGAGTGATTTTTCCTGAAAAACTTGACGACTTTATTTGTTTGCAGGGAACCTTGAGGGAAATGCCAGATAATTTTGAAGCTCGTGTGGTATTCGGGGGATTATTTTTCCGTCCCAAATGAACATTTCCTTTGACTTTTTTATCGATGGTGGACAGAATTCAACCTGTCAGTTTGAAGTTTTATATATAGCAACTACCAGAGAAAATATTCAAAAAATATTCAGTATAATTCCATGTAGGTTGTACCACGTGACGTCGAATGGTGCAATTCTATTGGTCGATATTTGGGTCGGAAAAATAATCTATAATACACTATCCACACATATACACACATACTTTGGCTACGTGAATAACTAAGTCTAATTTACCTTCTCATACAAACTTGGTGTGCTTCAATCAATCCCAAAAAGAGGAAAGAAAACTCTTCCCATTGCACAACTAAGACTTCCTAGACGGAGATCCCGCGAAAATCTCCGTAAGTATTCGAAAATAGGGCATTTCGAAAATATCCAATTTTGATATAATTTGATTTTGCTTCCGTATCACTAATAACAAATTTGGTTATCCTATTCATTATAATTTTGTCCTCAATGGACATATTTACTTAGAGGGGGAGGGAGAGGGCTGTTGTCAAATGCTCAAATTAAGAAAATAGAACGATTTCTTCCTGCTAGACTTCGTTTTTCTATAGAATGGTTGTGAAACCTTTTGTTCAGTGAGGTACATATTCCACATATAATATTATGATTTAGTAAATTGGAATTATTTTGTCACACTATTGGGCAGCCCATTGTTAAGAAAGTTCCCCCCACGTTGGGCGCCTATTATTATGAATTCCTGGTTTTATTATGCTTTTTACGGCTCCACGTTTGGATGCCAATTGTAATGGATTGCAATTAAATCTCGAGCACAACCCACGTCGTTCCACGTCCAACCTAGAATGTTTTGTTGAGTGTGAAGGGGTAATAACCTCCAATGTGTAAATTTTATGAAGGAATAGATCAATTTAATTATTAAATCATAATCAACTTCAAGTCAGTGAAACTCAATAAATAAAATTAGTGAAATTCTTATTGTGTAAAAAAGGGGAAAAGTATTTCCATATTAAAGTGTAGCAGGAATTTCATCATTTCACAACAAGACACAACAATCGAATTGTCAAAAAAAGAAATAGTAAAGTTAGCTTTGTTTCGTACCTTTTTTTTTAAATGTATCCAATCGAATACACAAATATCTTTGCGCTAAATGTACTAGATAGAATTATCATGCCTAAGTTCAAATGATTCTCAAATACATTACTAATAGGAATTGTTGAACTACAGGTATTCATGAAGATGTTATAAGATGCTGAATGAGTGTGAGTTGACGGTTTTGACTAGAACCTAAAGGTCAAAACAGCTGTCAAACTTTCACCTGCTTTGTTCAGATGCTTTTATCATACAGTTTTATTCTTGAATAATAATAATATGCTTAAAACTCACCAATTTCTAAAGAGTGTTTTTTGGCAGGTATAGCAAACGGCGTACTGTGATGAAAAGGAGACGTATCTGTCACCGATTTCATGGTATTTGCAGTTCTGGTGAACACATTAAACTGAACCTCGCTAACTGATTAAATTTATTTTTATCAAGAGATTATATTGAAGGATATCCATTTGTTATTGTTATGTGCGTTATCTGATAGCTATGTAATATACGATTAAATAGAGGCATCAAGAAAAATCGTTGTGGAACAAAGCCATGATGTGCCTCAACTATTTAGTGGAATTGAGTAATATGGTGAAATCTTAAGAAAGCGTAGTTTTGAAATCATTGCTCTATGAGATCTTCGAGGCTTTTACCCGATTTGGACCTGATATCCATGACAGAATGTCTAACCAAAGGTGATCTCCAAAAAAAAAATTGTACAACTACTCCCCTTGAAGAATTGGAGAAGGAATTGTAATCGTTCAAAAAATAGTTACTGCTTCATAACTTTATGTTGGTACAATATGTTCAGTGAAAAATGGGCAATATATGTACTTCAGGAACAGCTTCCTTTCATGAAAATAAGGTGATTCAAATCAACTAGTCCCAGTACAATTTTCCATCCAAGAGGTTAAATATAAAAGAATGAAAAAAATTTTACACCGGAATTTGTTAACTTTCTTAGATAATGGTAGTCAAATTTTGTGAAAAAGTTCTTATGCTGGTAAATACGAATATCTATTAGTTTCTTGCGTTAAATCTAGCAGGCATTATGAGCGCATCTGCCACTGTCTCATCCCCTTTAGATGTTTTGTAGAAGATAGGGATTGTTGAAAAGTGATTTAACAACATTAGTCTTTTTGCTTGAGAAAAGGTACACTTGATGCATGTCGGTGCTGCTAAAGTGCGTCATTTTAGAGATTACGGAGTTTAAAGTTAATGCTAACATGTATGAAATACAATAATTTGTTAAATTAGTTTCAATTATAAATTAAGTTCTGCATTTTTCAATATTTTGACTACATCAGAGGAAAACCTATAATGTTCGAGGAACATCGTGTGAGTCAGCGGGAGAAGATCCACAACTTCGCCGATAGAAAGGAGTTTGGCAGGTCTCGAGCTTGACAATGAAGTGGCGACTAGCCTGAGCTTCTCTATTCCGCCTACCTGGAATCTCTCGTGGTGGAATAATAGACGAGATTTATGTAGAACACTAACCATGCAAATATCTATATATAAATATATACTAGAAAGTCGGTTAGTACGCTGCACATATGCCAAAAGAGTCAAGATGGAGTGAGTAAGTGAGCCGAAAATGAAATTAGTGAAAATCAAACTATCTTATTTATTTCATTCGCTCATTCTACAGTTCGCTACGCTTACTCCGTTTCAAGTAAAATAGTCCGTTCGCTACGATCACTCCGTCATTCGCATAAGCTTCCTTCAAGGGATAACAGAGCCAGGATTGGATTAGTGATTCTTCTAAATGGCGAGCACACCAAGTCTCCGGAGGAGACACTGAGACTCATAATGTCGGTTCATTTTCCTGGCTCCGGAGACAGAGCTCTGACAATCGAAAGAGTCGATGGATAGAGTGACCGCGGCAATTGCTGACTTTCGTCTGTCCTCCGACATTGTCAATTATGACAAGGTGAAGTGGGCCATATCCGAGTACGCACCGTATAAATCATCAGGCGAAGATGGAATCTTCCCGTCTCACCTACAAGAGGGTTTAGCTATTGGTTATAATATTCGGATTTTGTATTGCTACAGCCATTATTTCAAAGTTATGACGGGCAGTGAAAGTTGGGTTCATTCCAAAGGCGAGAAAAACTAATTATGCCCAAATGTTTGATGAAACCCAATTTACGTCTTAAGTAATTATTTAAGAAAATGGAAAATTTTTGAAAAAGCTAAGTCGTTTTTTCCGAAATTATACATTCTATACCTTTTCGAGCATATTGATAATACCCCAAATGAGAGAAATTACAGGTGGATTTTGCTCAAATCGACAATGATGCCATTCATTTTGGTTTTATGTTTGAATAGTGCATGTGACTGTATTTATTCTGGTCATAGCTCAACTCCTTTATCACACTCTTCGACACGAAGTCAGACAAGTAGGTATATTGTATTTAATCAACCTATTCCTAAAATCGTTAAGCAAAGTCCTAGAGCGAAAATGGTTACGTCATAGTATTTTTCATCGAATTTTGAGCTTCTTTGAGCCTGTCTGGATATCCGTCACGAAATATTGTCCCCTTGACAACTCAAAAGCGAAAGGTCCTATAATAATCAAATTCTAACATAGAATCGTTTGCTATTTGTTTTCAAACCGTATTGTTTGTCAAAAAAATCATTAAATAGGTACACCTTCTTCTGTGAGGTTGAAAAAAAAATCCCAAAGTATTAATTAAATCAATTCTAAACTTTCACATTAAATTGAAGTAGATTTGAAGCTGCTTTCAGTCAAATTTGAACAGAATCATTCAACAAATACAACAATTAAAACAATTGTTGAAGTACACTTGAATATAACATCGTACATTAACAATATATAACCATATACCTGGCTCTTGCTCAGTAGACTCATGTTCGACTTCCAGAAGTGGAAAATCTGTTTTTGTATATTTTCTCAAGAACCTCATTGATTTGAATATTATTTAGTTGTGTAAAGATAATAAAATGAATATCTTAATTGTTTCACTATCTTAACACAAATTCGAAAAGTCTTATAGAATGTGGAACAATTATATGAAAATCAGTTATCAAATCGATTGATTTGCGAAGAGTTACTTTGCCGTACACATTATTTATCTATTATACAAGCGGCAACACGTTTCTAGTTTTTCATTCTAGCGAGGGAAACAAAAATCTTTTCGAAAATCATTTCATGTAGTTTGTATGAAAAGAGTACTGCTCCGAGTACTCTATGAATAAGCTTCTGGTTTGCAGTTATTCAACTTTGGATGCTTACATTTATATTTTCAGTAGAATAATCGCAAATATGACATTTAATTCAGCAAGATTATGTATATTAGAAAGTCACTAATGAGTAAAAGCTGATTAAAACTGGTAGATACAAATATCACACTCCTTTTGAGAGCGGTCAATATTTGGAAGTACAGTTTGAAAGCTTTCCAAAGTATATAAATAAGAGTGTAAACTGTTATCAGTTTAATAATAATCTCCAAATAATTTACAAATAATTCATATCTGGGTCACAAAAAATAATCAAAAAGATGAATAAACATGCAAGTGGGTGAAAATATTTGCAATAATTTAATATTTCTTAACTTTTTTGTGAAAATTTTGGTCATTCCACACAGAACTGCCGTAGAATAACAAACGATGCCATCGAGAGATTCATATTACCAAGCGTCGGGGGTGAGTAAACGGCGGCAACGTCTTCAAAAGAGACCCTGCCAGTTCCATATTGCGTTCGTTCTCAAAGGAGGATAGCAGATGATGTCATCAGGACACCTGACACCTCCATATTTTGCCAGAGCGTTCTTGAAGGGGAATAACAAACGTTGTTTTCGAAACGTTCTTATCATCTAGCGTATATATATATATATTCTGCATGCAGGAAAGATTCGAAAAGAAACGCGTGAACAATTGAATATTCATTATTCTATGTACATATAGAAATAAAAATCACTATCTATACTAGACGTCAACAGATGAAGTCTCCTTGAAGAACGCTCTGACAGAATATGGAGGTGGCAGGGACTCTAATGGAAATGTTGCCGCCATTACGCGCGGTAGTTTGAATCTTTCGATGGCGTCGTTAGTTATTCTTCCTTCAATTTTCTTTAGTTAACCCTCCCTGTGGCTCTTTGATTTAATTTTCTCGAAGGTTTTGTTAGTTATTCTCTTTCAAGGACACTGGAAAAATATGAAGGTGGCAGGTTGCAGAAAAAAACAGTTGCCGCCATCAACCAGCCCCCGACGCTCGGTAATACAGATCTCTCGATGGAATCGCTTGTTATCATCCTACAAGAACACTCTGGACGTAATATGGAGGTGGAAGAATTCCTGTTAGAAAAGTTGCTATGTTAGATGCTAAGTAACTGGGTTATTTGGCCCCCTTTTTATACGATTTTATACGTATAAAATCGTATAAAAGAGGCGCCCATCTGACCATTTTACGTATATACATGTATATATATATATATAATGTGTAGAACTGGATTCTCGGGTATTGATCCGCGTTGTGTGGTTTCGGTCCTCAAAAGGACCAATTTCACGACGTTTCGGCAAAGTCGCATTTGCCATCTTCAGGTGATTCGACCGTAGAGTCTGGAAAATCTAGGCGAACTGACGCTTACTTGGAGGGACAGGTATTTATATCCCCCGTTATGCTTGACCTTTGGACTTTCGAACTATTTCACGCTTGGTTGATTTCTACGTGTTTGGCTCCGAGTGACACGTTTGGATGACGTCATTGCGACGCTCGAATCAGCCGGAAAGTTTCCGTGACCTGTTGCACGTGCAATAGATACCTCGTTCTCTCTTGTTTTTGGTTGTATCTTCCGACTTTCTATATATTTATATATATGTTTCTTCTTAGGTTCTCGCGGACGTAATGTGTAGAACTGGATTCTCGGGTATTGATCCGCGTTGTGTGGTTTCGGTCCTCAAAAGGACCAATTTCACGACGTTTCGGCAAAGTCGCACCCGCCATCCTCAGGTGATTCGACCGCAGAGTGGAAAGTTCGCCTAGATTTTCCACTCCACGGTCGAACCACCTGAAGATGGCAAACGCGACCCCGCCGAAACGTCGTGAAACCGGTCCCCCCGGGGTCGCGTTTGCCATCTTCAGGTGGTTCGACCGTGGAGTGGAAAATCTAGGCGAACTTTCCACTCTGCGGTCGAATCACCTGAGGATGGCGGGTGCGACTTTGCCGAAACGTCGTGAAATTGGTCCTTTTGAGGACCGAAACCACACAACGCGGATCAATACCCGAGAATCCAGTTCTACACATTACGTCCGCGAGAACATAAGAAGAAACATAATTAACCTCTACGGGGAGGAGGTTTTCCATCAAACAAGAAGTTTCGAGAAGTTGAGAACAAAGAGATCGAAACTTTTGTGCGACCTTACCTTTCTACGCCGCTGCCGGGACCAGAAGATTATTCCAACCTGTATGAAACTTTCGTATCACACAAAGACAACTAGTACGAAGAACATCTTGAGAAGAACGAGTTTTGCACTGCTTCGAGATGCCATTCACCAAACAAGAAGAATTCTGGATGATACTGACAGCAAGCTACTACGTGTTCACCTCTATCTCAGCAATGAAATCAATCCTTCACTTTGGGAAAGAATTGACCAGCTTGCCGAGTTCAGAGCAGAGAAAAACACTGAAATAACTATAGAGAAACAGAAGAAGAAGTTCAATCATCTGAAAGACACCCAGAAACCTGAGGGAGACAGCACAAACATAGATCCTGTCAAAGTTGTCCATAACTTATCCGACCATTCTTTGAATAAGGCCTCCATGGATGTCCTTGCTAAAGGTTTTAACTTCGCTATTGCACCGGCACGCATTCCATTGGAAGACATCATTTGCAACGTGGAATCTGCTATAACTTCGCTGCAGGATAAAAGTGAAGCAGAGATTATTCGCCAAGATGTGTCGCGTATTCTACGAACCTCGAAGCCACCTAAAAGGAACATTTCACACGACGAGTTCCTAGCACTGAAAGCTCTTCGAGAGAACGAAAGCATCATCATCCTACCAGCAGATAAAGGAAATGCAACCGTTGTCATGAACACAAATGACTACAGAACCAAGATGGCTGCGCTATTGGACGATCCGACTTACAAGAAGATTAGGTCTGATCCCACTACATATCTAGAGAAAACAACGAAAGCGAAAATCAAGGCATCTCCTATCGATCCTGAGTTACAGTTACATCTCATTCCAAGAGAAAAATCATCCAGATGTCCGAAACTATATGGTCTCCCAAAAATACACAAGCCAGCAGTACCTCTGAGACCAATAGTAAGCTCTATCGGCTCACCATCACATGCATTAGCAAGATTCCTAGCCAAGAAGTTACAACCGCACGTTGAGACAGCATCATCGTATGTGAGGAACGCGGAACACTTTATCGAACTTCTAGATATGCAAATAGTAGGATATGACGACAAATTAGTAAGTTTCGATGTAGCATCCTTGTTCACACAAGTACCCATAAACGAAGCCCTAGAGATCATCCAACATAAATACAAACCGGAAGGATACATTATTGACTTGGCCAAACACTGTGTAGCCAATACTTACTTTATGTACGAGGGACAGCGATATAGGCAAATCGAAGGAGCACCGATGGGATCACCAATCACACCAGTGATCGCAAATCTTTTCATGGAGGATTTTGAAATTAAAGCTCTTAACACAGCGCAACTAAAACCCAAACTTTGGCTCAGATATGTAGATGATATTTTCGTTATTTGGCCACATGGAGAAGGACAACTAAGAGGGTTTCTCGATCACCTGAATGGAATCCATGATCGGATAAAATTCACAATAGAAGCCGGAGAGAACAACCAATTACCATTTCTAGATGTTTTGGTAACAAAGAAAACTGACGGCAGTTTGGGACATACAGTATTCAGAAAAAAGACCCACACGAACCGATATTTGAATAGTAACTCGCATCACCATCCATCCCAGCTACAATCAGTCGTAAATACCCTCATGACAAGGTCAAAACGTCTCGCTGATGCGGAGAACTTCGATGGAGAAATGGAAACCATCCGAGCAGCCCTTAGGATGAATGGCTATTCAAGAAAACAGATTCATAACTCTCAACGCAAAAATGAGAAGGATGTCAACAATAAAGATCAACCAGTGGGAAACGCTTTTCTACCTTACATAAAAGGCACAACTGACAAAATCTGCAAAATACTGAGCCGTCATGATATCAAAACAAACTTCACAACAGAAGGGAAAATCAAAAATGTTCTTCGGAATCCAAAAGACAGAATTCCTCTAGAATGCCAAGGAGTGTACGAGGTGCCATGTGGTAATTGTGAAAAGACATACATCGGACAGACCAACAGACGCATTGATGTGCGAAAGACTGAACATGCAAACGCTGTGTCGAAAAACGAAACCACGTCTTCACTAGCTGAACATGTAAGAAGTACTGGCCATATGATCAACTTTAGCGGCACAAAGACTCTAGCCAACATTGAACACTTCTACACCAGAATAACCAGGGAGGCAATAGAGATCGAGAAACGTCCACATAGTCTTAACAAACGAGATGACGGACTAAGATTACCAGCAACATGGAAACCCGCTTTAGAAAGTCGGAAGATACAACCAAAAACAAGAGAGAACGTGGTATCTAGTGCACGTGCAACAGGTCACGGAAACTTTCCGGCTGATTCCAGCGTCGCAATGACGTCATCCAAACGTGTCACTCGGAGCCAAACACGTAGAAATCAACCAAGCGTGAAATAGTTCGAAAGTCCAAAGGTCAAGCATAACGGGGGATATAAATACCTGTCCCTCCAAGTAAGCGTCACTTCGCCTAGATTTTCCAGACTCTGCGGTCGAATCACCTGAGGATGGCGGGTGCGACTTTGCCGAAACGTCGTGAAATTGGTCCTTTTGAGGACCGAAACCACACAACGCGGATCAATACCCGAGAATCCAGTTCTACACATTACGTCCGCGAGAACCTAAGAAGAAACATATATATAAATATATAGAAAGTCGGAAGATACAACCAAAAACAAGAGAGAACGTGGTATCTATTGCACGTGCAACAGGTCACGGAAACTTTCCGGCTGATTCGAGCGTCGCAATGACGTCATCCAAACGTGTCACTCGGAGCCAAACACGTAGAAATCAACCAAGCGTGGAATAGTTCGAAAGTCCAAAGGTCAAGCATAACGGGGGATATAAATACCTGTCCCTCCAAGTAAGCGTCAGTTCGCCTAGATTTTCCAGACTCTACAGTCGAATCACCTGAAGATGGCAAATGCGACTTTGCCGAAACGTCGTGAAATTGGTCCTTTTGAGGACCGAAACCACACAACGCGGATCAATACCCGAGAATCCAGTTCTACATATATATATATATATATATATATATATATATATATATATATATATATATATATATATATATATACATATATATATGTTTCTTCTTAGGTTCTCGCGGACGTAATGTGTAGAACTGGATTCTCGGGTATTGATCCGCGTTGTGTGGTTTCGGTCCTCAAAAGGACCAATTTCACGACGTTTCGGCAAAGTTCGCCTAGATTTTCCAGACTCTACGGTCGAATAACCTGAAGATGGCAAATGCGACTTTGCCGAAACGTCGTGAAATTGGTCCTTTTGAGGACCGAAACCACACAACGCGGATCAATACCCGAGAATCTCGGTGATTCGACCGTAGAGTCGAATATTGTTATGATTTCGTTTCCGATATAAAATAAAATGGTAAAATTAGGATTTACCGAGACATTAAAAATAGAAAAGTTAAATAAGTATATACTATGGAATTAAAAACATTATTCAAGAAATTAGAATGAGAGATTAAAGATTGTTCTATAATAAAAACCAATTTGTAATGTAGATTGTAAGAGTGAAAAGAAGAAATAGGGAAAAGTGAATAAACGTACAGTGCTACGAAGTGAGAAAATCATAATTCAAATGATTTAAGACTATCTGAAGATAGCAGATTAAGATGTGTCAAATTACAACAATGCTAGACAAGTGTCAGTCCCAACAATGGGAATAGCTGACTAGATATTCAGAAATAGTTACCTCACTGGTCGATGAGATGAAAACAAGCTTCCTTCTGTGGGCCCTATAAAAGGCAAATCAAGGAAAAGCTAGTGAGTTCGCAGTAATATCTAGGCAGAGGCTATGCTCCTCTTGCAACTCACATAGTCAAAAGTTTAACATAACTGAAGTTTTACCATTACATCTAGGCAGAAGCTGTGCTTCTCCTGCAACTCAAAATATTTTACATAACCAAAGTTTGCCATCAACTTCTGAAAAGAGAATATCCCTGTGCAATTCAAATTAAACATCGGAGTTGAACCTAACCTCGACTACAACAACATAACCGAAGTTTTATTAGTACTTCCTACGAGGCAGTTAAAGTGTTAGTAAATTTTCCAGTTCAACTTCAATGAAGGTTAACATAATCAAAGTTATTTAATGAAACAGCATCGAAGAAGCCAAGTCCCGATTGCAGTTCCAGTTAAAATCAACCAACAAAGTTTTCATATCTTAAAAAGAATAGAAACCATTATCAACAAAGTATCAACAAGTTCCTAAATTAAAAGGAGTATCAACAAGTGTTACTTGTGAATGTACGCACATAGTTTATAGCATAGTAAATGTGTTTAATGTGAATTCTCAAGTAATATAAGAAGACATTAAAACCAACGAAATATTACCAACATTTATCCCAATATTTAATACCATATAACAAGTGATTCCATTTATAATTCATCATTGTGTAGGAGCATCTGAATATTAAAAATAAGCAAGTAAATGAACATTCACTTAGTAGTTATATATTAGATTGAGGAAATTGTGAGGTTAAATTGTAAACACAGAAAATTTTTAAAGCATAAAGTTAAATTGTAAACATAGACAGATTTAATAAGATATAAGGTTACATAAATAAATAGATGACCAAAGTTTTAACATTTTAAATAAGGTTTAATTTCATTCCATATAATATCAATTCAATCAAAAATAAATTCATAAAAATTAAGAGCTAGCCGGAGGAAGAAAATCAGATAACAAAAAGAAATTAACAAATATAATTAAGAGTTTCATATATTAAATTGCCCAACAATAAGGGACAATAAAAAGCTAAGTGGAGAGTTATTGTAATAATTGTCACCACAACGTGGGGCAATCAAAACTCAGTGAAGCCTTTTTATAACAATTGTCACCACAACGTGGAGCAATCAAAACTCAGTTTAGCTAATAGTTAATAATTGGCACACAAACGTGGGGCTAATTAAAAATCAAAGTAAGTAGAGATTTCTTAATAATATATATGTATATATCCGCGTTGTGTGTTTTCGGTTCTCAAAAGGACCAATTTCACGACGTTTCGGCAAAGTCGCATTTAATTAACTGTTTTGCTAGTTCATCATTCGTTTTTATACGAATTATCACGTAAATTACCGTCTATAGGGCTCGTTCCTCTCAACCACCACACCGAGCTCTTAAAAAGTACATCCGCACCTCTTAATTTCTAACTTCGTATTGCCGCACCACAGCGTAGGAGCCTACCAGCCTTGCGCTGAACACCCAACGAGGTCTAGACCTCGTTGTGAACACCACTCGGAGAATACCCTTCAACTCGGGGAATCCCCACTGCCCATTGACACCGCCCTTTGATAGATGACAACAGATCAACTAAATATCAACTAACATATATAATATATATATCACTGGCTGAGCTCTCAGTTTGTCAGCTATAGCCAGACTCTGACTATAGGCACGGCATGATATTCACAAATTCACAATTTGATAACTTGGACCGGTCAAGGTCCCAGGTAAATTTTAATATTTTGAATATTTATTGCTTATTAAGGCTAGATAGGGGCTTGTTCTCAAACTTATAATCATTATATTTTTCGTATTGTACGTGCTAACAAGTAATAGTTAAAATTCCTTTCAAAATTTAAAATGTCGTTTGTGGAAGAAATTATTAGTGAACGCGGAAACACCCAAATAGTGTACGTTTTTCTAAACGTCGATCTTCAACTAATGAAACTTTCAGGAGGTGCATCAAATTGCCTGGAAGTAAGGCTTATGGGTATACCGTTGAGGATTTAGGTAGTTTTGTTGTAACTACATTAAAAACTCAATATAATCACGGAAATTGCTAGAAAAGTTCTCAATGTTGCCTGCAAAAGAAAAGCGGAAGAAGAACCTACAGAGAGACCAATTGAAATATTGCTTGAAGAATCAGCTTCAAATGGTTTTCCCTCAGATTTTTCTTCAGAAACATTGACTTCCCGGCACTCAATTTTTTTTTTGTTTCCTTTTACCACTGAAAGCGTTTCGGAATGCTTGGCGGAGGGTGGATAAAAGCTAGGGCAAACCCACATCGAAAATGTTTGTGCACTAGACTTCCATTCTAACAATACTTTTTTCTATTGACGTTATCACTAACCCATTGCACAAGGTTTCATCGAACTACATTTTGTAGAAGTCAAAAAGAGATTTTGGTCATTTTAGCGCTTTATTGACACGACCAAAAGTTTTTTGGAAGATGCATTCCTCGCTCCTGGAATATAGAGCAAGCTTTATGAAAGAGCGAAACAGCTATCTAGACCTATTAGTTTGTAGTATTACTAATCGATCTAAACTAGAGAGATCTCCTTATCATTGTTATCTGGCAGAATTTCTCAATCGTTACAACTTATACATGTTCATGAATGTGCTGGAAATATGTAAATATAAAACCTGAATTTCTTATAGAATTAGATATACAAAGTGCACTCTGAAACTATGGATTTTTTTGTATATGTTCTAATGATAAAATGTTAGTTCTGGTATTTTTATGGATTGTTTTATTTGTTTATCTTATCAATAGTGTGCATTATGAATATGATGAGGAATCAATATTGAATCAAGTGTGTGTCAATTTTGATTTCACATATCAATTATTTGCTTATATTTTATCAAATCAGGAAAATATTCCTTCAGATAATATTGAAACAAAGTTGTGAAACTATTCGAGATTATAGCAGGGTACTCTATATAAGTGCATGCATTTTTTGTTTCCAGTTCGCGATAACTCTGGAAACACATTCAAACTCATATTATTTATAAGGGGTAGGTACATCCATGGATTATGGTAAATTTCAATTAAAATATAAAACCAGTATTACTTTTGAAGACATCTGGGTCAAGGTCACAGCATCCTTGTGCCCGGACTAAAAGATAAACCGAAAATATTCATTTTCATTGTGAATATTGAATATAATTGAAAACATGATAATCTGTTTTTGAATAAAGTCCACGATATAAGAGATGATGAGCCCGTCCCGATGAATCAGCCGCACGACAAGGGATTGGGATCACGCCCAATCAGCGCGGTAGGATGACACCTACCTGCCAGTATATCCGGGGAGGGAATTCCTCGAACACCACTGGTGAGAACGGGATCATATCCAAGTCCCTACTGGCTCTCTGTAGTCAGTGCCCGAGCTGAAACGCAGTTCACCCGTCGATGGTGAAGGATTGTAGCCCAACTGCAACACCCGCTAGCCAGCATGCGGTCTGAGCCCCTCTACCCCTGCCTACTCATGTTCAGTGTTAAACAGCTTTCGTTTGACGAGTAGCCGTCGGCCTCATCTCATCGGCCTACCACATATCATTGCCCTGGCCGCGAATCCATTACCCAGAAACCTGGAATAGGAAACACAGACACCGCGATTCAGGAGTAAAGTCATGTGGTGCAGCATTTATCCACGCAGAAGCAGCCGTTTTATTCGCCCCCGGCGGAACTACTCTAGGCGGACCCACTACGTGCGCTGCTTGTTAGACTATATTATTTCCCTTTTTGGGCTATAGCCAACTCCACCTCCTCGTGTTACCTGTTTCACAAGGAACGTTTGACGAGTCACCATTTGGCTTCGTTGAAATAGCCTACCACATATGTCTACCGAGCCCATGAATCCATTTCGGCCATAATTCTGGGATAGAAAGACACGATATCATTCCAGTGGTGAAATGTATGTGGTGCCTAGTTCGCCGGATCTTTTGCAGTGGCAACTGTTAGTTTCGCCTCGAGGGGTTACTTATCTCGAAACCCGCGCAAAGGACGTTGCTTGCTGAAGCTACTCTTGGAGTCACCCGGACCATGTAGTTCTCTCTCTCTCTCTCTCTCTCTCTCTCTCTCTCTCTCTCTCTCTGTGTCTCTCTCTCTCTCTCTCTCTGTGTCTCTCTCTCTCTCTCTCTGTCTCTCTCTCTGTCTCTCTCTCTCTCTCTCTCTCTCTCTCTCTCTCTCTCTCTCTCTCTCTCTCTCTCTCTCTCTCTCTCTATAGGTATCTATCATATCTTTATAATGCCACACTCACCGCATGTGCGCCCCGTAAGTATACATGTATGTATATATACTGTTCTAGATACTGTTCCCAAAGGTGGGGTAGCTATTTACCAAAATAATAATAATGTAACTAATATTATGACTCCGAATATTGAAATAAATATTGCACACGTTAGCGATGTTAATGTTAGGCGCTCATTTGTTGGAGATATTTGTGCGTGCTTATGCAAACTTAGAAATGGCCTACACATAGTCATGGTAGCAATTTACATTTCTCCGAATCCAAAATTGGACGAGGTAGAGCATTTTATTCATCGCACTTTACTGGAAAACACTGAAGAAGGGTCGAAAATACTTTGTACAAATTGTAATAAATTTCCACTTATCTTTGGCACGCGATTTTAACATCAACTTCGCTGATAAAAAATCAGAGCGGTTGACAACTTTTCTTTCGGAACAATTGAATTTGAAAATGAATAATGATCCACAAGAATCCACAACAAAATATGGGACCACCATTGACGCGGTATTTTCCAGCATATCAAGTCTCAAACTTATGTTTTTTATTTCAGTTACCATAAACCTATAGTTTCAATGATAAAAACTCCTGAATAACCTACATGTACTGATAATAACTGTGGGGGTTTTTACGCCCCCTGCCTACCCGTCGTTAGACTTTAGACATGCTACGTAGTACCCTCTCCTACTTAACAGCACGCCAACTGCCCGACAGAGACCTACGCCTATATTGAAGAGGAGGCAGTCTTTTGAACCGTCCGGGCCCCTCTCCCCCTTTCTGGTGTTATAATTCATAACAGCTCCAGTTTGACGAGTCGCCGTCGACCTCTCATCATCGGTCTTCCATATATCGTTGCCTCGGCCGCGAATCAATTTCCCAGAAAGGCCTGGCATAAGAAGCACCGACACCAGACTTTATGAGTAGAGCCATGTGGTGCAGCATTCTACCCCCGCAGAGGCAGCTTTTGTTCACCCCCAGCGGAGTTACTTTAGGCGGACCCACTCCAGGCGGACCCAAAGTGGAGCTACTTGCTAGACTCATAGAGGCCCCTTCTGGGCTATGGTCAATTCCCCCTCTTCGTGTTACCTGTTTCACCAGGAACGTTTGACGAGTCACCGTTCGGCTTCAATCAAATAGCCTACCGCATTGTCTACCATGCCCGTGAATCCATTTCGACCAGAGGACTGGGAAAGGAAGGCACGAAAGATGGTTTTAGTGATGAACTGCATGTGGTGCACAGTTCACCGGATCTTAGGCATTGACAACGTTAGTTTCTCCCCGTAGGGTTACTTATCTCGAGAACCACGAAAAGGTGTTGCTTGCTGAATCTACTCCCGGCCTAGCGCCGGACCAAATAGTTCTCTCTCGAGAACCTACATGTATTGTAAGATAATAAAAATATTTTAAACGATATTAACTTCTCATTTATTCAATAAAAGAGAAAAAATTGTTTTCTCATCGGTCACCGCGCTCAAAAAGTGTAGCTTGATATAATATCAAAGAAAAAACATGAATTAATATCGAAGAAAAAAAAATACTGCATAAATAAAAAATAAATAAATAATTATTTTCTCATTATTAAGGGGGTAGGATATTGCGGTCACTTAATACCTAGGCTGAAGACCTTTGCACCCCTTCTCACGTGTCACCTAGTGGAGCGGTTTTCACTTGAGTTTGTTCACCATGCTCCCCCAGGTGAACGATTCCTGACAGGTTAACACCATGTTCGTAATATATATTATTTAACGCCGGCTTAGTGCAGCGATTCCCACTTAAGAGTGTCCCCCAAACTCCAGAGGTAGACGGAATTGGTTCTCACAGGAGTGTTGACGAGGTGGGTGAGCAGTCACCTATATCCATCACTCAATCGGGACCGGGTAGGTGGTTAGTGCTTAGAAATTAAGCACATAGAACAAACTATTTTCCGCACATCCACTAGTATTTTTCATAGATATTCTTGTTGAATACTCTATTGTAAGTTCGGGTTTTACTTGTGTGAGTGTATATTATTTGAAGATCAGGAATAGGCCTTCCTTTCTTTTTAATCGAAAGTATTTCCTCAAATGATAACGGGTTTTTTAAAAGATTTTGCACTCAATTAACTTCCATCATTGATAATAAACGCACTTCAGACTTCACGTTTTCGAATTGAATTCACACACTGTACACTATGAAGACAACACGTTTACTAGGGATACGATTCTTTGTGCCCCAAACCGACGGTATAAGCGTGTATGGCGAAGATAACCGTAGTCAGCCGAATCATACTTGAAATAGGTACACTTCAGATATTCCCCGGAACATAGTTAGCATTTCGCCCGACGTGCGGAATAAAATAATGCACTGAATAACATGCGAATTTCTTTCTGTATTTATCTTTGTAGTTGGGTGAGTACGTGCAATTGTGCTCTTTAGTACCAGCCGCCACTGTTTATACCTCAGGATACGAAGATGACATAAACCATCTTAATAATAGGAAGATTTGAGATAGTTCAATGCGATCCAAAGCGGGGAGCTCTCCAAAGTTGGTGTAAAGACCACTCTCTGAACGTTAAACCACTCCTCGACGAGGATACGAAAACTACTCAACACTACCCTAGCGTTTACGTCGGAGGTTAAATATCCGAGTACAATCTTCGACATCAAGCTATTTATCTTCAGAAGAATATTAGGAGAATATCACCAATGAAATTAAACAATTGAATACAGAATTGGAAAAGCCAATTGAGAAAAAAGTGAAGCTAAAATCACCACTCACACACAGAAATGGTTCATTCAGGAATTCAAAAAATAGGACATCACTTGAATTGATGACCGTTGATGTTGCTAAAAACGTCAGAAGGAATGTAACAAAAGATCGGTTCAATGAAAAAGGTGCTAAGGTTCAAATGAACCCTCAACTTCTATTTATGGGCATACTAATGCAGTCAAGAAAACGACAACAGCGACGCAAAGTGAAAAAGTAACGAAGGCGAATCTATCTGTTCCACAAGTTTCTACTATAACACTCCCAAGTTGGGATCTAATTCCTCTCTAAACAAGGATGAATCCGTTACAACATTGCCGCCGCCATGGCGTCCTGTGTAATTGTAATTATGTATTGCTTATTAATAACTAAAACATGAGTATCTAGATAATATAGTAATTTTGAATCTTAATTTTATTGTTTTATATCCCTAGACAAGAACAAACATGAATGATTCACTTATTATTGTAATAGAATGATGATATTAATAGATGATTGGCAAGCAAGAAGGGAATTTTATTCATGCTGCAAGACACAGTTTAAGTAACAAATTGAATAGAATCAGCTAATACTTGATGAAAATCCATTCTAAACTTAAATAAAATGAATATTAAAAGTTCGATTTTCACTAGTTTAATAAATAAATCTGACTATAGTTTCGCCAACACAGTGGCCTCTTCAAACAATTATTACAAAGTACTGTAATATTTGTTTAAAGAAGTTACTGTGTTGGCGAAACTATAGATTCATTTATTTATTAAACTAGTGAAAATCGAACTTTTAATTTTATTTAAGTCATCTTCATCATTAAGAAAAATTGAATTGTATCTCTTAATGCACTTACATATAATTGTGACTCATTAGGCGAAGATACTTTGAACTTTTCTCAATCAGTTCTGCTAAATAACCAACATAATATCACCCGCTGAGCTCTCAGAGTTTGTCAGCTACAGCAAACTCTGACTATATTGGATTTCATACACTCCTCAAGCAGAAAGATGGAACTTTAGCATAATTTATCTATGATCTACTAACATTTCAGAACTTTTGTTCACATAAATATAGAATTTCGACGGGACCAAAGTAGTGTAATTGGACAACATCCTAGTTTAGTTTTTAAGTTCATATAGTCTTAATTATATTCATTATTCGTAATTGTAAAAAATTAATCACACCTAAACATGGAGATTTGACACTTGGATTTGGCTTTAGTTCGTGCCGTGTTGCCGTTTCTATTAGAAAGTAGCTAATACTTTGAAATTTTAAATAGAACATCTGCTGTTATATTATATCGAGGGAGCAAAATTGATCTTGAGGAAAGAATTTTATATAATTTTTGTCATCATATCCTTATTACTTATTTGTATAAATAATCTTAATTTTAGTTTCATTTTCTATTAGTATAGGTTTTTTTTTCTCTCTCTTTGGCAATATAAATGTCTAATATAGATACAGCTTTTGATATTCTTGAAAATTATAATTATGGTGTGAATGATACGGAGTGCATGAACTTTGCACAGGTGGTGAATTACTTAGATATAGAAAATAATACGCAGAGCTTAACAGTATTACATTATAACATCAGAAGTCTGAAGGCGCATTATGACGAGTTATGTCTAATTTTGTCGGAATTAAATAATAACAATGGTATCAACGTGATTTTAGTATTCCTGGTTTTACTGTGTATTACAATGAGGGCGCGTTTAATAAATGCGATGGTGTCGTTTTATACGTTAGGGAAGATATTATAGCTGCATTAAGTACCATTCAACTAAGCGAAATTACAGTATTAGAATGTAAGTTAGAATTTAATAGAAAAAAAATTACTATAATTGGAATTTACAGACCAAATAAATCAAATATGAATGTTTTCGTAAATGATCTGGATTGCTATATCTCAAATATGAATAAAGATGATATAATTGTTTTCATAGGAGATTTAAATATAAACATTGATACCAAATCTGTGACAAATAAGCATAATACGTTGTCATACACAAGTATGATGGAAAAAAATGGATTTCTATCACAAATAAATTTTCCAACATATGTAGATGGTGTATTCGCAACTATTATTGATCATATTTATTTGTATGAATCAAATACTCAAAAATTGAGTAATGAATTTAAATTTAAATCAATAGTATTCCATAACTCTATGACGGATCATTACCCACTAATTTTTAATATAAAAACTCCAGAGATAAATAAAAACAACAAAACTGAGGATGTTAATTTTATAAAAAGAATAGACGAAAAGAAGCTTTTAAATATCATTAAAAATACGAATTTTTCCGAAATATTTAAATCCACTGATTCACAGCTATGTTCTGATACATTTTATATAAAGGTTCTGGGGGCCATAGAAAACTGTACTGAGATTATATCGGTTAAAAATAAGCAACTAAAACTGAAGCCCTGGATGACTACTGGTATTTTAATATCTATTAGACATAGAGATAACCTAAAAAGGAAAGTAATAAGATACAACCTGAATAAAGAACTAAAACAGGAGTACAACAGATACCGTAATCATGTGACAAATATAATAAAATTAACAAAAAATGAGTACTAGAGAAGCAAATTAAATGAAGTTTCACAAAATTATAAAAAAACTTGGAAAATAATAAACGGAATCACAAATAACCCTAAAAAGAATACAACAGCACAAATAAACAAAATTGTTAATAATAACACAATTATAAACAATCCTCAGCAAATTGCAGAAATGTTCAATAATTATTTCACGGATATAGGAGAAAAACTTACTGCTAATTGCAACACCGAGAATGAAAGCTCTGCACACTTAATCACAAATGGGAGTAGTAAAAATAGAGTATCTATGTTTTTGGAACCAGTAGACTATGTAGAAATTGATTATAACTAACTTGAGGAATTCGACTGCTCCAGGCAAGGATGGTATTCATACGAAAATTTTGAAACTTTTGAAATTTTACATAAGTAAACCGTTAGAACATATAATAAATACAATTTTTGAAACCTCTATCATTCCAACACAATTTAAAGAGAGTATCATAGTGCCTATCTTCAAAACGGGAAACAGAGAAAGCGTTGCGAACTACCGTCCAATATCATTAATGAACAATATACCAAAAATAATGGAAAAATTTTTAAACAGTAGAATCAATGCATTTCTACAAAAAAATTCGATTCTATCACATAATCAGTTTGGCTTTCGTGCAGGGATAAGTGCAACAGACTCTGTACAGACGTTAACCTCGTACATATTAGATAATTTCAATGTTGATACAAAAACCATTGTCATTTTTCTCGACCTTCAAAAAGCATTCGACACAGTGATGCATGCAAAATTATTGAAAAAGTTGGAACACATAGGCATTCGCGGTTGTGTGCTTCAACTAATAGAAAATTACTTAGCAGAAAGACATCAACAAGTCAGAATAGGTAGCACCCTAAGCTCTAGACAAATAATTAAAACCGGCATACCTCAAGGGACGATACCAGGGCCAACACTATTTCTTATATTCATCAATAATTTTCTTTTACTTGGAAATTACACAATATTGTCTTATGCAGACGATACAATTGTAATATGTGAGGGCGCAACCTGGAACGAGACTTGGGATAGAGCACAATCAGCTATGAATGATATAAAAAATTGGTTGGATGCAAACAATTTGAAATTGAACAATTCCAAAATTAAATTTATAGCATTTTCGCCAACGAAAGCAGGACAGTCACCCATCTTGGAACCCTTAAAAATAGAAAACTCCACAGATGTAATTGATCAATCAGATTCTATAAAGTATTTGGGAATATTTTTTGACAAATATCTTAAATGGGAAAACCATATCGATTTTCTATCAAAAAAAGCAAAAAACTCATATATAGATTTTATTCCCTCAGGAGCATACTAAATAAGAAAAATTTATTGACTATTTATAACAGTCTGGTTGTATCAATCTTATCTTACGGTGTGAATGTTTGGGGCTCTGCATATAATTACTCCTTGAAACCATTACAAATTATACAAAATTATGTGATTAGAATAATTTTTTCGATCCCCGCAAGGACAAGCATTAAACTTATATTTAAACAAGAATCATTACTAAATATCAAAAGTCTATATATGTTCTCAGTAATCCAGTCAATACATAAAAAAAATAATACTGCAAGACTAAATCATCCTTACACAACTAGAACCATACAGAATAGAGAATATAAATACCAAAAATTTAATAAAACTGTTTGTCAGAAGAGAAAAGACTTTATTGGTAAAAGATTTTACAATTCACTTCCTGTCAAATTGAAGAGCGCTACTAAAACACAATTTAAAATTCAAACTAAATTATACATTATACAAAATTATAATTTATTAAGCTCATTACTTAAATAAAACCCGACATCATTCCACCATATTTATGAATTTGTATATTTTGTATTCTATATTTTATCTTTTATCTTTCAACCTAAATTTTTTTCCTTACATAATAAGTACTACAATTGGAAACAAGACATATATAAAAAGTTTTAGTACAGAATGAAATGTTGGCACAGCACGAGATTTTCTCAAGTGCCACAGATACATGTAAAATTATAAATGTAATTTGAAAATAATTTGAAATAAACTTGAAACTTGATATTTGAATTCTTTATTCTAAATATCTATGCCTACGTTGTAAGATTCTTGAGATATTGATTATTTTATATTTTTTATTGACAAAACATTACATTGGAGAAATATTCATATTTTATGATTTTCAAACGCCAACTCCCGATTTAAATCAACCATAGTTCTAAGGCTTTATGTCCCGTATAAATAAATCTTATGTGCAGTATACTTGAATAAAGTTATTTCGGTCGGTTAGAAAAAGCACCAGAAGTACTTTTTTTCATATGCAATGCCCTGTATATTATTTCATATTCGGAAAGCCCTTCGAATGTGCTACTTCGCTATGTATACAGGATGTCCCATATCAGATCCGCCATAGAATAACAGGTGATACTAGAAATCAAATTAGGAATATTAAGTCATAAATCTGTAAGCAAATGTTAGTTATACGAGGTGTTGAAAGTTAAACTTAATTTTAGAAAATCTACAATAATTTTAAAACCGCTGAAGATATTAAATTCATAATTGAAGTAGTTGAGTTTTCGAAGGATAAATCCGAATATTTCTACGGAAAGCGTTGCTGAATGCTGGACGGAGAGGGTAAAAGAAAGCTAGGGCAAAACCACATTAAAATTTTTTTTGCACTAAACTTCCACCCTAACAATAATTTTTTCTCTTGACGTTATTACTAACCCATTGCACAAGGTTTCATCGGAATTCATCTTGTAGAACTCAAAAAGAGATTTTGCATTTTAGCTCTTTATTGACAGGGCCAAAAGTATTTGGAAAGATGCATTCCTGGCTCCTAGAATATAGAACAAGCTTTATGAGAGTGCGAAACAGCTCTCTAGAACTATTAGTTTGTAGTATTACAGATCCATCTAAACTAGAGAGACCTTATCATTGTTATCTGGTAGAATTCATCAATTCTTACAACTTATACACGTTCATGAATGTGTTGGAAATATGTAAATATAAAACCTGAATTTCTTTGGACGAATCGAATTGTATTATAGTAATTAGTTGAAAGTTGTGTTTAATTGAAATTGTATTAGGTATTCAATTTAAATGAATAAGATATACAAAGTGAACTGCGAAACTATGGATTATCTTGTGTATGTTCTAATAATAAAATGTTAGTGCTGGTATTTTTTATGGATTGTTTTATTTGTTTATCTTATCAATAGTGTGCATTATGAATATGGTCGGGAATCAATAACGAATCAAGTGTATGTCAATTTAGATTTCACAAATCGAATATTTGCTCATATTTTATCAAATCAGAAAAACATTCCTTCTGATAAAATTGAAACTAAGTTGTGAAACTATTTGAGATTCTAGCAGGGTACTCTATATGAGTACATACATTTTTTCCTTCCAGTTCCAGATAACTCTGGAAATAAATTCAAACTCATATTATTAATTTGGGGTATATCCATGGATCATGGTAAATTTCAATTGAAAGATAAAACCAATATTACTTTTGAACACATCTGGGTCAAGTTCACAGCATCCTTGTACCTTGGACTTAAAAATAAACCGAAAATATCTATTTCAAATGTGAATAGTCAATATAATTATAAATATGATTATCTGTTTCTATATGAAGTCCACGTTATAAGAAACACAAAAAGAAATTGAGGAAAGAAATCAACAAGAAGTCTCGGTTTTCATTTTTTCTAGTTATGCTATCTCGCTTGTGCCGTATTTTGTATATCACCAAATGAAATCTCAAATCTTCCGGAATGTGCACCGAAAGTTTCATCATGACACAGAGAGGCTGAAGTGAGTCCTATCTAATAGGAGCGGCAACGCGTTCGAATGTTAGAAAGAGGCACCATAGCCACTTATATAATTAACCAACGTTTCAAAACTCTAGACTCTAGGGTTAGTATTTCTCCCTGTCCATCCACCGTGAGTGATCTTGAATATAAATTACGGTGTGGGTTTTCTTAGGTTTTCCGCAGTTTATAACTTCACATCTTAATGGAACATCATTTTCTTTTGACGCGTTTCGGCTTTCGCCTTCTTCATTCTTATTGATTCACCTTGTTATAATGTGTATATTTCACTGGAGCACACTCACTCATCGTAAGTTTGAATTCTCAAAGAAGTTTATGAATACTTATTTTATGTTCAAGCGCAAATAAAATTTGAATTGTATTTTTCTTTGTTTCCTGCTACCACTGAAAGCGGTTCTGAATGGTTGAATGTGGATAAAAGCTAGTTCCAAACTAGTTTGGAAATTTCCGTGTACTGAACTTCCACCCTATAACAATAATTCCACAAAATTCCCATGATTTTTTTGGAAACTCCCACATTTGCACTAGACTCCCACGATTTTAATCTTAGCGTACACCACTGTGAGGGTGGTTTGTCCCTTGGGTTACCTCAATTTGTAGCTACTTCCATTTGGTGAGTTTTGGGTTATTTTTGATAAATAAGTCCCAAACAAATATTTATCACAAATAGGCTAAGTGCTGCTCTATGTTGTAATAGTTGTGTATATGAATATGTTACTTCCTTCGTCCACCTGGTGAATTCAATCCATTTGAAATTTTGATACAAGCTAGATATGACGTTTGAAATTTACTGGCATGTAAATTCAATGACGTACCTTGAGCCGTTTTCGAGTTCTTGAGCTGAGCGTTCCGTCGAAATTCTCGACGCTATTTGCTGTGCTTCGCGCACTTTTCGGCACGCTAACTATCTGGCTGACTGAATTTACTAATTCAGGTGAGACATTGGAAATTTAAATGTTGATGGTCGGTCAAGGTCGATGCGGGATTGGTTGGTTGGTATTGGTTGAGATGGTAGCGGGCTTAATATATAGTTTCAATTTTGTTGAATGGGTATCGATGTTTTGAATTGACAAATTGCATATTGTGTTGGAAGTATTTGGAAATTCGATTTTACCTGATACGATCCAGCCTAGCTTTGTTTTTTGTAAGCATGGTTGGTTTTTATGTGATTGTATTTGCCCTATACATAGAAGATTGTAGAATATTTCTACACCTATCAACATATCTATATTTTGAGATACATAAAATTCAGGATTGGCAAGTTTAATGTGTTGTGGTATATGAAACTTACTTTTGTCTATTGATATTAATGGTAGATTTTGTGTTATTTTCGGTAAAACAAGGCACTTTTTATATTCTGTGTAGTCCGTTACTCTAGATTTGAAACAAATAGTTGTGGAAAATTTGGCACTTATAGTCCCCTGATTTATACCAGATACAGGAATATTTGCCCTGTGTTTAGTAATACCCAACCGTTTCGCGCAAGCCTCAGTAATAAAATGAGCTTGTGAACCACTGTTCAATAATGGTTTACAAGTTATAAATTTTCCTTGCTTATTTTGAATTTGAACAAGAGCAGTTGATAAAAGTGTTTGACTTTGAGTTGTATATTGCGAACTCAGATTTGCAGTAATTTGTGAGGTGCTAGCTTCCTGGTTCATTACCTTATCAATGTGTAGTATAAAGAATTATGTTTCTCATTGCATTTTTTGCAAACTACCAAAATTGCAATTACTTGCAGTGTGATTGCCACGAAAACAGTTTAAACATAAGCCTTTGGATTTTATCAATCGTCTACGTTCTGAAATAGACAATGCTAACAACTTCTCGCAGTAATTAATTAATAATAATAAAGATTCTTGACCCAGAATGAATTATATATAAAAATTCTCGGGGAATAGGTCGCATTAACACTCTGTTTTAAATGTTCGTTTTTACGTACATTTCGGTCTCACGATCATCATCAGAAGACTTATTACTTCAATATCCCGATTACTTGGAACTAATTGTATTAACACAAAGCGTCCTTATCGCACAAATTTCGTTTGAATGCCAACGTCGCCGAAACGAACAGAAACATGAAATCGGAATTATAACACAGGAATGTTACAGCGTAATATTAAAAATCCACTATGTAGTAGAATTATCAATAAATATAATAATAATAATAATATAATAAATTAAATGAGGATTATCAAAAATTGCACAAGAAAATTTCTTTTTAGTTGATACATGTGTTAGCTTTTTGAGAAATCCTTCTTTAAATCGATTGTTCTGATGACTGTTTTGAATAGTTCGAGAGAGTGGTTCATTTTGTTTGAAATGTTTGTTCAATAACTTGCATCTTCCTTTCAAAAAACTAATGAATTGTTCTGAAGATGGCAGCGAAGTTTTGGGTGCATTTTCGTCCCAAATCCGTAAAGTTGATGAATCTAGCTTTCTTGTCATTAAGAATATGATTAATGTTTCCCAATGATTTTGATTGATCAATTCTAGAGCTCTAGTATGTTTGATTAATCCATCTATTAAGTGACGTGTAACTCACTATAATTTTCCTGATTTATTACTGGAACATCACATAATTTTGGCATATGATTTGCTCCAATATAAGCCCTATCTTCATACCTGTTAACTAGAATTGTCCAAGCTGATTCGTAATTTCGAGCAGTAAGTTCTAACGATTTTAATACTGCAGCGGCCTCTCTGCTTAATGCAGATTTCAAGTAGTGAAATTTGTCTAATTGACTAATTGAATTATTTTCATGAATTAAGTTTTTGAATGTAGAATAGAATGGAAGCCATTTATCAAATTCGCCATTAAAGTTAGGAATGCGAACATCAGGTAAGCGAATAGATTTTGTTTGTGGAACTATTAATGTACTTTGTTGATTATTTGAATATGATTGCATTACTGATTTGATATCGGCTACAAGAGCATAATAATTGTTTTCGAACAAGTCTGCTTCTTCGCAATTAGTCTTCGTAGGATCTAAATTCTCAATTGCTAATTCGATTTGTTCATATGCATCAAGGGAAACAATGAATTTGTCTAATCGTTCCGCATGCTCAACCACTTTGTCGGAATTGGAATTAAAAAACGTTCGTAGTTTTGTTGCTTTTGATTTTAATTGTGATCTCTTACTTATTAATTAATCAATGGTTAATAATTATAACTGAGCATTATTCATTTTGCTAGTTGAATTGTTAAGTGTGAATTTGTGTTAATAACTTGATGTTTAAATGAGGATGTTTGGAAAATTCTGGAAGACTAACGGGATAGATTGGAGACTCACCTTTTGATGTTGGTTGTTATCCGTATTTGGGCTTCAATGTCTGCTACTTGGAGTTGATTACCAATCGATCACTAATACGCTAAAATACTTCTGTCTTGCTAGTCAGTTTTCCTGTTACCATCCGGCTCGAAGCACCATGTAATGTGTTGGGATCGTACACCAAGGCACTATTTTAATAACTGACAGTTGTTGAATATTTTTGAACGGATTTAATTCTTACACTCAACAATATATTAATTACATAATGTCGGTTCATTTTCCTGGCTCCGGAGACAGAGCTCTGACAATTGAAAGATTCGAGGGACATTGTCAATTATGACAAGGTGAAGTGAGCCATATCCGGGTACGCACCGTATAAATCATCAGGCGAAGATACAATTTTCTCGTCTCTCCTACAAGAGGGTTAGCTATTGGCTATAATCTTCGGATTTTGTATTGCTACAGCCGTTATTTCAAAGCTATGTCGGGCAGTGAAAGTCGTGTTCATTCCGAAGGCGAGTGAAACTGATTATACCCTAGCTAAGGTATTCCGAGCTATCAGTCTAACTTCATTCCTATTAAGGGCAATGGGGAGATTGATGTCAGACACTTAAGAGATGGTCTAGTGAAGGACTATCCCTTACACTGTCATCAACACGCCTACCAAGCTGGCTTCTCGACTGAAACGGCCTTGCATCATCAAGTCACACGAATAGATGATGCTATGGCTTTAGAGGAACACATCCTGGTAGTATCTATGAAAGGGGGGCGTTCGATAACACGTCCGGCGAATCTATTTGCTCATCCGCTGAGGAGCATGGTATCTTTCCGACACTAGTTCGGTGGAATGAAGCCATGTTATCCAGGCATGCGATGAAAGCGCAACATAGCGCATGCGTTGTACAACCCATCGCTACAGAAGGTTGCCCAGAAGAAGGTGTCCTATCTCCGCTTCTGTGTGTCTTGTAGTCGATGGACTCTTGGAGGAGTTGTAAGAGGCAGGGTTTCATGACCAAACCTATGTCGAAGACTTTGGGCGGCAGTTAGGGACACTGTGGGAGCTACAAAATACACTGCTCGACATGGTAGAGCGCTGGTGCCGTACCGAGGGGCACAGTGTCAACCCTGATAAAATGGAAATTGTACTGTTTACCAGGGACCGTAAGCTAGGCATAGTGCCAGACATTACTCTCTTTGGCAAGGTTCTGTAACCCAAAGGGTCGGTGAAGTCTCTGGAAGTAATCCTAGACTATCAACTGATCTGGCGGAAACATCTCGGATATCGTGTGAGGAAGGCCTTTGCGTCCTTCTGGGCGTGCAGGAGAGCTTTCAGCAGCACATGGAGATTACAGTCAAGTATCCATTATTGGATCTATACCGCTGTGAGCAGGCCTATGGTCACCTAAGCTGCGGTCATGTGGTGAACGGGGAAAAGGACTGGTTTGTCCCAGCGTTTGAACCGACTGCAGCGACTTACATGCATAGGTATATTGAGTGATATGAGGTCAGCTCCAACGAAAGATCTTGAAGCTATCGCCGGATACCTCTTATATATCAAAGCCATGAGAACGGCGTATAGGTTGAAGGGCATAGGTTTGTTTTTCTATTCCTAGCCAAGAGCTACCTTACATCCCAGCAGCTCCTCATAATCTACAAAGCACATGTTCGACCTGTACCGTTCACATGTTTATAGCTCAGCTCCCAAACATAGGCTGAAGTTCTTGAGTACTATCAAGAAGAGAGCTATTCGTCTTATTGATGATGTCACACTTACGAGTTCATTGACCTTTCTTGAACATCGTAGAAAGGTGGGAGTTCTTTCCCTTTTCTATGGATATTTCCATGGTAGGTGTTCATCAGAATTCTTTCCTGTTGTTCCACCAGGAGATACCAGATAGGCGCACTAGGCGAGCTCACAGTATTCACTCCTTCATTGTCAAGCTCGAGACCTGTCGAACTTCTTCCTACCAGACATCATTTTTTTTATCGAACAGCGATGTTGTGTAACTTATCATCTAGTGAGGCTTCTCCCTATGCCTTTAACCACCAAGCAATCAAGAAAAATCCGAATGACTATCTTCTCTCCCAACATTCCACCGCTAGTTCACACGACGTTCGAGCGGCTACGCAAGAGCCCCTGATTTGGCAGCCTGTCTCTTTTCCTATGGGTATTTGAGAAATCTAAAATTTACAGATTTCAGGAATCCGAATATTGAAAATTCTTTGGTGAAAATAGCGGCGAGACATTCAACAATGTGAGGAGGGGTTTCATGATTGCATTTGCATCATTCTCTAAGACCCTATTGTAAAAGTGAATGGCGCTTGTATAGAAAAGTATGTAGCAAATAACATCAATATGACAAAACTTCTCACGGAAAACAGGGAAAATGAATATATGGGATGCGACCAAATGTTTTAGTTATTATTTTGTTTATATTCATGATATGCACACGCATTGGAAATAAAGGTTTTATTGGTCAACTATCGAATATTGATTTAATTCATCCCGATGAACTTTGTGATAAAAGTATCAAGTATTTTAGATTGATAAATCTTATCAATTCATATATATATATAAGTTATATTCATAATTCAGAAAATTTAATTCTTTATCTCTTAAGTTATATATATATATATATATATATATATATATATATATATGTATATATATCACCTGAACCGGAGGTATGTTGAGAGTATTGATCCATCGAAAATAATCATCCGGTAACAAGTGATCGACATAAGAGTTGAAATGAATGAAGAAGATTACGAATTGGTACTGAAACCTTCAACAGAACTTACTCCTGATGAATACGAGAATTCAGAAGGTTCGGAATCGGTACATTTGTTTCTACAGTTCGAGCAAACTGGTGAACCTTTCAAATTGTGCATGGAAAAGTTACGTATCAACATTCCGAAAGAAAATATTCATCCTCTTCACAATCGCAATACGGTTATTGAAACCTTACACCAAAGTATGTATTTTAAAACAATGGAATTATATTTTTGTCACATTTCTGAATCATGGAATATAATATGTAGTGAAGTGTTCATTCTATCCTTATCTAAAACACCATTAGTATGTACATAAAGATAGTTACATGAACGTTAGATTGATGAAAATTTGCATTGTTAATAAATTTTTTCGAACGCCGTTGGAAATATTTAAGTAATAATTGACCATTTCGAAAATAGTTATCCTCGAAATGAGGTTGGTTGTGATTTTATTTTTGATCTCCAAATTGACACTCACTCGTTCTTTAATAAAGCTAGAAGTTGCAGGGTTGTCTAATTTGGAAAATAAGTTCCCACGTAAAAACATATTGATAGTTTGAAATTGCTGGATAGAAACAAATGATGGAGCCTTTCCTCCTTTCAAATGTGAAAATCAAACAAGAAACCCACTAATTGCTATCTTTCAGTATAACAACTTTTTATCCAACATACAATCAACCAAATAATGAAAATCACAAATTCTAAGGACCGTATATTATTCATTTTACTGGCTATTGCAGTTATTCTCTAAATTTTCAACACCATTTATTTGAATGACCTATGATCAATTGATGAAATGTCCTCCCTCATTTTCGTAAAATATCGTTCGGACACTCCTGGGGATCAAATGTAGATGATTGTAGGAACATGAAATATATTGGAAATGAATTAGAAACCGCTTATAAAAAATGTTATATCATACTCTATGTTACATTGAAATTTTAAACAAATGTTGTATATAATATATTTCACATTTCTATGTTTTATACTGACTGTCAGGTTGTCTTTGGAAATAATAATTCACAGTATAATACAACCTGTTTTATACTGACACTTGCAGGCACATAACCTTTCAAAATATGTTACAGAGTGAAGGAATAAAATAGACTGCGACTTCACATCAATGACATCATTTCAATCTTAAAATGAGAATTTCCGACACTTCTGCAGTTTATATACGTGTGATGTATGTATGTTTAGTGTTGGGGATGTTTGCACACTGCGACCTTTTGCTGCTGTGCCCTTCAGGATATCTCAGCGGCAATAGCAGTTCCCTCCAACCCTGTGGCTTTGAGAAAATCCAGTATGTCGGATGGCTCCGCTTCTATTCATCTAGGTATAGTGCCCTTGGGTTTTGCAAGGTAGTGCATTCTGCGAGGATGTGGATGGAAGTTTAGTCCTTCTTCTCGCAGTACCTGCACTGTTCTTTTACTATTAAGGTGCCCTTTCAATCGGCGGTGCACTGTTAACATTGCCGTTGGTATTCGGAGTTTATTTTTACTTAGGTTGATGCAGTCATTAGATCGCTTTTGGTTGTAGTTTCCCAGAAGTATCGTTGCTTGCGTCAGTCCTTGCAGACCTATCCAGTGGTGGGATCTTTTGTTGTCTACTTATTTTTTAAGTTCTTCCAGTATTGTTTGTGCTGGCACTTATCCCGCAGACGGTTGCATGTCGCACAAATGGTATCACTGTCCTTTTTCTGTTAGATCGTCTGCTTTTTCGTTACTCTATACCCCAGTGTGTCCCGGAACCCATAGGAGGACATTGACTTCTCGACATGATGACTATTTCCTGTCTGCGGAGGTCTTTTGTCTTTATTGAACTGGACTTTCTAAACCGTGAATCTCCGCATGGAAGAAAATGTTTGAGGATTTGCCTAAGCTTTCAGAGTATTTGGTTCCAGGCCCATACACTCCTATATTCTAGTTGATACCATTTGATGGCCTTTCTACTGAGTCTAGGGATGGAGTTTTCGTCCAATTCCCTTTTTCGACTTAGTTTCATTTTCAAATTCTTTTGCGAAGCTATACCTTTTTCTCATCTTATCTTGGTTCATATTCCAGGTTTGCTGATTAGGGGTCCATATTTATATTTGGTGGTTTCCTCTCCAGTCATTCTATAGGTTGTCTTTATCGCCATATTTTTGACTACTATAGGGAGGGGTGTGGCTTAGGTTTACTTCTATAGGAGGCAATGGGCATGTTCTGAAGGGAACCTGTTATGCATACACAGGCTAGTCTTCGGATTTTCGATAGATTTATCCTTCAACTAACCCGGCTAGTTTTGCTACCCCAGGAGTACTGACCCATATGTGATGATTGGTCTCACTATTGCTGTGTACATCCAACGCAAGGTGTTATCGTGTTTTCCCGCAAAGATTCTGTACACCATTAGGGATTTTGTAGCTCTTGTAGTTATCTGTTTTCCGTGTTTACCCCAGAGGAGTTATTTTACCTAGTATAATTCCCAGATACTTCCACTCAATAAAGCTCTCATCCAGTTCGATGGTTTTGAGGTTGGGATTCCTTTTCCTTGTAAAGGCAACTAAGGTGGTTTTGATGAGATTGACACGTTAAGTCCCATAGATTTTGGCAACATTCTTTAGTATATTTAAGGCCTCTTTGAAATATGTCGCAGAAGACGTTCTCGAACTTACCTCTTCCGAATATAACAGAGTATGCCGAGGTCGGTCAGATCGCAGAAGAATCGGTCTATAATTGAGCTCCACATAAGTTGGGAGGGCCACTCCCCCTTGTGGGCACCTCTAGTTGAGCAGATGGAAACAGATTTTTGCCTATTTCTGTCTCTGCTTCTCTGGTAGAGAGCAGTTGCGACAGCCACCTGGTGGTCGTACTATCTACTCATCTGTCTTCTAGTGCTCTTCTGACTGCTTCATGTGATGTATTCTCAAAAGCCACTTCTATAACTAGAAAGTCAGAAATTATACTTTACTCTCCAGGTCATCCTGGATTTCATCTGTCAGTTACACCAATGCGATTTCCGTGGATTTGTCCATATGGTAAGCTTGCTGGCATGGGTGCATGTGCACCCATTCCAAGATTTCTGTTCTGATATAAATTATCAGTTGCTTCCTCTACCGTTTTCAGGACGAACGACGTGAGACTGAGTGGTCGCAGGGATTTGGGGTGTGTTGTGTCACTTTTTAGAAATGATTTTTTTTATGATTTTTTCCCAACTTATAGAAATTGGCGAACCCGTTCATTTAATTTTTTTTACTTGTTTTATTGACGTCATTACTAACTCAATGCATAAAGTTCCATCGAAATTCATTTTGTAGAACTCAAAAAATGGGTTTTGGTCATTTTAGCGCTTTATTGACAGGACTAACAGTTTTTGAATAGAATAAAATAAAAAGCTCCACGAGAGAGGGAACCAGTTGTCTAGAACTATCAGTTTGTAGCGTTACTGACCGATCTAGACTAGAGAGACCTTATCATTGTTATCTGGCAGAATTTCTCAATTGTAACAACTTATACATGTTCATGAATGTGTTGGAAATATGTAAATATAAAACCTGAATTTATTTTGATAAATCATATTGTATCATAGTTATTAGTTGAAAGTTGTGTTTAATTGAAATTGTATTAAGTATTCAATTTGAATGAATTAGATATACGTAGTGAACTCCGAAACGGATTATTTAGTAATGTTCTAATAATAAAATGTTAGTGCTGGTATTTTTTATGGACTTTTTTATTTGTTTCATTATTTTATCAATGGTGTGTGCCTTATGAATATGATCAAGAATCAATGACGAATCAAGTGTATGTCATATTTGATTTTCCATATCGATTATTTACTTATATTTTATCAAATCAGAAAAAGTTTCCTGATAAAATTAGAACAAAGTTGTGAAACTATTCGAGTTTATAGCAGGATACTCTATATAAAAGTACATGCATTTTTTTCTCTTCCAGTTCGAGATAGCTCTGCAAACAAATCCAAACTCATATTATTAATTTGGGGTTCATCCATAGAAGATGGTAAATTTGAAATGTATGAAGATCAGAAAAGTATTAAGTTCGAAGAGATCTGGACCATATTCAGAGCGTCCTCGTGTCCCGCACTAAAAGATAAACCAAAAATATTTATTTTCAATGTGAGTATTTAACATAATTATAATTATGATTATCAGTTTCTATATAAAGTTTACGTTATGAGAGGTGATGAGTTGTCGACAACCATTATATGTGTGCCAAAATCAACGCTAGATTCGAATTTGCCGCCATTTGTGCAGTAATTTGTTGGCAACCCTGAAAAAAAAACAATTTGACAGCTGACAGCTTAGGGTTAGTGAAAATGGAGCGTTACAAAAATATACTAAATATATCAAATGCTGCTGTATGTACTCAAATTTGCCCCATGCCGAAATACTCAACGGTTGTAAACGTATGTACGAGGGCAAGATAAGAGTCCCTGGAAAATGAAACGAGAAATGATTTACTTGGTCGAAATCTTATTTTATTTCTCAACATAATCTGCTTGTAACTCGATACATTTCGTCCAACGTTTTTATAATTTTCCGAATCCTTCCAAATAATACGATTTGGGCAGTCTTTCAAAATGGGCGTTTTTTCAACGATGACCTCATCGTTAGAGTAAAAAGTTCTTTCCGCTGAGCCATTTCTTCAAGTTTGGGAATAGTTAAAACTCGCAGGGGGGCAAATCTGCAGAATATGGTGGATGACGAGCCAATTCGTAGCGCAATTCATACAATTCTGCCATTGCGACTGCGGATCTATGCGCCGGCGCCATTGCGTTCTCCTGGTGGAACAGCACTTTTTTATTTGCCAAATGCCACCGATTTTGCTTCAAATCGGAGTCGAAACGATTCCACAGCTCTGAATAATATACATCAGCGATCGATTTACCCTTTTCAAGGAAATCTATATGGACGATACCGTGTGTATCCCAAAAAACTTTGTTGGCCGATAAGCTCACTTTGGCCTTTCTCGACTTCGATTCGCCAGGACAAGTCCACTGTTTCGACTGTTCTTTAGTCTCTGGTGTGTTGTGATGGATCCATGTTTCGTCCACGGGCACGAAAAGGTGAAAGAAGTCTTTCTTGTCTCGCTTGAACATCCCCAATCACTCCTTTGAAGTTGACACGGTCGCGCTTGTTGTCAACAGAGCAAATGCGGCACCCATCTGGCAGATATCTTTCTCATATTCGAAAATGTATAAAAAATGTTCGGTACCCGTTCGGTTGAGATGCCCATAGCCTCAGTAATCTCGTTCAATTCAATTCGCCGATCGTCCAATATCATACCATGGATTTTATAGACGATTTTTGGTGTAGTAATCTCAATTGAATTACAAGAACATTATTTGTCCTTTGTGGTCATACTACCACAATGAAAATCAGTAAACCACTTGTTGATCATTACAATCGATGGTGATGAGTCCCCATAATGTTTACTAAGCGAGCTTAGGTTTGCGTAATATTTTTCCACTCAAGAATCAAGACGTGAAATTCACTTTTTTCCATGTTTACAAAACCCTTCAAAGTTGCTTGCATTCGATGGGTGTCAAAACAGAATTGAATGACGTTCAAGTCTGAAAATTTGAATGCGTTACAGTTAAGGATGGTACATCACAAAGGTCACATGGAATTTTCGATTGTGGCACCATCTGTTTTATTATTCCTCGTATATGTTATTTCCTTTCAAAGATCGTGAGATCTCATAATGAATATGATGAATATCTATCGCCAAGTTTATAGTGAAATTCTGTGGCAATAAATGCCAAAATGCGAGAAATAATTCGAGGAATCAGTTGTCTCGTAGTTTTCAGTGCAACGCAAGTACGCCAGTGAAGCTAGAAGATAAACCGAAGATATTTATTTTCAATGTGAGTATTGAATATAATTATAATTATGGTTTTCTGTTTCTATATAATGTTCAAGTTATAAGAGGTTACGAGTTTCCGACAACAATCATAGTGTCCCAAAACTAACGCAAGATTTGAATTTGCCCCATTCGTGCAGTAAATTGTTGGCAACCCTGAAAAAAACAATTTGACAGCTGATAATTTAGAGTTAGTAAGAATGTAGCCTTACCCGATACAACAACATGTTTTCGATATTGAACAATATCTCAAAAATGATGAAAGTTTGGCGGCCACACATCGTCAACTGTGAAGAGATTAATTGGAAAATTTAGGGAGACCGGATCAGTTGGAGACGCTAAACACATAGGACTTCCAAAATCAAAGCCGTTTGAATGTCAATATCGAAGCAGTGCGTGAAAGTGTTGGTGAAAATCCCAGAACATGAATTCGGCGTATGGACAAGAGTTGCGAATTTCAAGAAGCTCTCTACAGCGTATACTCACAAGTGCCACTTAGCGACACTTTCCTCTTCTAAAAGAGATCTTACGAATTTTGATAATTTTAACACAATATTTTAGTCCTACTCCTTTATGGATTTACTTGAAATCAATATTACCCTTGCTTCTGTGCTTTTGGATTTGAAATATTCCCTGTCTACGTCTCCCAAATAAGATGCAATGTCAATTTTCTTGACAGGGAGAATGTGTAGCTGTCTCTCTTGGCCACTATTTAAAAACTACCTAATGGAATTGTTATTCTAAAATTACGGATTAAAATTTAAAATTAGTAATTTTAGTAAGACAGTATGAAATGAAACCTTCAGCAGATCTTGATGAAATTTTGTTTCTAATCATTCGCAATAAATTTTCGGCTCTCACGAGTCCTTTCTATAGGAAGTTTGAATGAAATTTAAACGTTGTACGGCTGAAAAATATCCCATTGTTACAACCGCCAATGTCTATGACCCGGCCAATCCGATATTATTCAGATAACGACAATCCATGTTAAACATTGGATCACCCATTACATCAAATGGAATAATATATTCCAAATTCAAATTGTAGATGTTGTGTAATGAATACAGACAAATCTTTATAACGAATACATCATTTTCTTCCAGAATATCATCTATCCTCCTTCTAGAAATGCGCAGGATGCATCGCGATATCTTAAAGAGTCTCCAACTGCATATGATATTCCAAATGAAGCAGACATGCTTCTAATAATCAAGTATAATGATGGTATGTATAAAAAAACTAGAAATATGTTGCCGCTTGGAGAAAAATAGTGTATGTGGAAGAAATCTTCTTCGCAAATCTCACTTGGTTACTGATTTTTATATAATTGTTCAACATATAGTCCATTGGAATTTTCATTTTTTGTGTAAAAATTTGGAGCAGCATACAGACTTGGTTTTCTAGGAAGACTTCGACATGCAGAACACTAATTTCAGAACCCGCAGATGAACCGAGAGGTAATTTTAAAGATATATGGAGTGGTCCAATCTATACGACACGGTCTCTCAAACGAGAACGCTTGAATATCTTGCGGTGATATTTTGTACACTTATGTAGATTCTTTGTGGGCATAGTTTAACAATATTTTGCACTATACAGGATGTTTCAAAAAATTTTAGATTTCAAAGTTATACGTTTTTAAATGAAATAAGTTAAATTATCTAAGTTATCTTCATAGTTCAGAAAATTTAATTCTATATCTCTTCACCTACGACCACGTTTATCGGCTTAAATTTCGGAGAGTATTATAAGGGATTTTTTTAGAGAAAAACATGAAGCATTCTCATTTAGGATAACGTTAAACTCACCTGTACCGATTTTCAGTGTTCTAAAATACAGGATGTCCAAGAAAAGAAAATTTACTTTCATCGACACTAAAACAAATTATTAAACAATATCATCGTTAATTTAACAAATGAGAAATTTGTAAAAAATTTAATTTCCACTTATCCACTGAATTCCCTCATACTCTTTATTTATTTATATATATATATATATATATATATATATATATATATATATATATATATATATATATATATATATATATATATATATATATATATATATATATATTGGGGGCATTTATCGTTAAGGCAGCACAAAAAGCTGCGGAAGAACTTGGTCTCGAATTTCAGATCAGTCGAGAAGGCCGACTAGAGGGCAACCTCGAGCTCCTACCTTCTCGCCTGAAAGCCCAGATAAATGCCGCGGAGCAAGATCTTACGCTCAGGCGGCATGTTGACAAGCCGATACACGGTGTTTTCTATCGAAACATCGAAACGCTCGGCTTGTCAACTAGGCTGACCTTCGGCTACCTAAGGTCAGCCGGGCTTACATCCGAGACTGAGGGATTTACCGCAGCTTGCCAAGATGGCGTAATTAACACCTTGGTCTATCGCCGCAATGTGATGGGTGTGCAGGTCCCTGATGTCAGCTGCAGGGCCTGTCGAAAGGTGCCTGAGACGCTTTTCCACCTTCTGTCGGCATGTCCGGCAAAAGCGGCCTCGGCGTACACCCATCGCCATAATGCGGCCCTACGGGTGCTGTATTACCATCTAAGGCACTCGTACGGAATAGACCAAGAGCCGGTGCTGCCTTACATGCCAGGAGATATTGAGTCCGTTGTCGGAAACGAAAAATGCCAGATCTTCTGGAATTATCCGTTTCCGACCGTCAGGTCCATACAAGCAAATAGGCCTGACGTTGTCCTCCTCGATAAACTAATCAAGACTATGTATGTCATCGAATTCTCCGCTCCGGCAGAGAAGAACATAGTCTTGAAAGAGGAGGAAAAATGGACAAAATATCAAGATCTCTTGTTCGAGCTCCGCACGCTATACCCAGGCCACAAGGTCGTATTAGTGGTTCTGATCATCGGTGTTTTGGGCGGAATTCGGTCTTCGCTGCGTTCAAACTTGAAGATCATTCCGGCCTGTAGGAACTCGGCGCAGATCTTGATAGACCGGATGCAAAAGGCAGTCATTCTGGGTTCAATTAGAATACTTAGGGCACACGATTTAGGAACCTGAAGCTACTTACCGACCGGTGGGGAGGAGTAGCTTCGGTTAACCGCCTTTTAGGTTTTTCTGGCGCGACTGCTGCGATGTCGTCGGAGCTCGCAGCAGCCCCGACCAGGTTTGAATGTATATATATATATATATATATATATATGTATATATATATATATATATATATATTAGGCAATACTTGACCAATCTTTCTTGTCGTGTTGAAACTTGTCTCAATGTTGTGTTTTTTGAGAACTCATAACCAGATCAGACCGACTTACCGACAATGACCACAAACAACAAGAAATGCAGACAATACAAACCACGCTACAACAAAACGGGTTCTCAAAAGACAATATCCGACGAGCACTGAGGCCACGACGCCAGACAGATCGAACCACAGAAGAAGAAAAAAGAGAACCTGTCGCCAAAGCCAATCTCCCTTACTTCAAAGGTACTACAGAGAAGATCAGCAGAATTCTCAACATTGAGACAAGTTTCAACACGACAAGAAAGATTGGTCAAGTATTGCCTAACGCTAAATCCAAAATAAATCTGGGGTTCACGAAATACCATGCAAAGATTGCGGAGGAAGCTACATAGGACAAACTAATAGAAGAATCAACATTCGACGTGAAGAACACCGCAATGCAGTCGCAAAGCAAGAAACAACATCATCACTTGCCGAACATGTGAGAAAAACTTCACATGAAATCGATTTTGACAACACCCGAGTCCTAGCCAGCCTGGAGCACAAAAGAAAACGCATTATAAGAGAAGCTATCGAAATCGAGAAACGACCTTCAAATCTCAATACAAGAAATGATACACAGAGATTACCAACTGCTTGCAAACCAGCCCTTCAACCACCCAGGAGAACAGTCAACCAGACTAATTCAACGGACCGGCAAAATCGCTCGAACGCAACGAACCGACAAAATCCCTCGAACGCAACAGACCATCAAACTCAATCAGACGCATCAAACCGGCAAAATCATCCAGATGTAACAAGGATACATAAAAGACCAACAGGATCAACGGAGATCAGTTAACTCGAAGCAGAGCAGCAGCCCTGAAGAGAAGACATTGTCGAAACGTCAAAACAGAATTTTTATTTCATTATCAGTATATATACGAACCAATATACCAAGAAAACATACAAATATTACAAATGGTTCAAGAATATCAACAAAAGAATATATACAAGCTTGAAGTGTAGGTACATTAAGAGATATAGAATTAAATTTTCTGAATTAGGAAGATAACTTTGATTATTTTTCCGACCCAAATATCGACCAATAGAATTGCACCATTCGACGTCACGTGGTACAACCTACATGGTATTATACTGATAATTTTTTGAAAATTTTCTCTGGTAGTTGCTATATATAAAAAACAAAACATGATCCAGTCAAATTAACCACACGTCAAACTGACAGGTTGAATTCAATTGTGAAAATTGGAGATTTTGCATGAAAATGAGTCGATTTGGAGTTTGTTCTCTGTCCACCATCGATAAAAAAGTCAAAGGAAATGTTCATTTGGGACGGAAAAATAATCCCCCGAATACCACACGAGCTTCAAAATTATCTGGCATTTCCCTCAAGGTTCCCTGCAAACAAATAAAGTCGTCAAGTTTTTCAGGAAAAATCACTCGCGCTTCGCGCTCGTGATTTTTTAACCTGAAAAACTTGACTCCTTCATTTGTTTGCAACGAACCTATCGGGAAATACCCGATAATTTTGAAGCTCTTGTGGTATTATATATGATTATTTTTCCGACCCAAATATCGACCAATAGAATTGCACCATTCGACGTCACGTGGTACAACCTACATGGTATTATACTGATAATTTTTTGAAAATTTTCTCTGGTAGTTGCTATATATAAAAAACAAAACATGATCCAGTCAAATTAACCACACGTCAAACTGACAGGTTGAATTCAATTGTGAAAATTGGAGATTTTGCATGAAAATGAGTCGATTTGGAGTTTGTTCTCTGTCCACCATCGATAGAAAAGTCAAAGGAAATGTTCATTTGGGACGGAAAAATAATCCCCCGAATACCACACGAGCTTCAAAATTATCTGGCATTTCCCTCAAGGTTCCCTGCAAACAAGTAAATAATGTACAAAAAAAACATTTTCGAGTCTAGTAATTGGGAATCCTATATCCCAATTTATGAACCGCACCACCACTTGTTATAAACGGTTGAAGAACCGGGTAAGTTTGAGCTCACTTTGTCCTTGTTATTGTTGTTGTTGTTTGCCACCAAACATCAAAAAATGTTTCTCAAAATTTGAATGTGATAGGACCTCTAGTTTCCGAGTGATAGTGTAAACAAAATTTCGTGACATTCAGACTGACAGACGAACGGATTTTTTCTAAGTCAAGAATTTTTGTTCCAGGTCTTTTTTAACGTTTTCAAAATAGCTTGAGTAGATGCAACATACCCTTCCGACTTTGTCGGATAGATCTTATTAAGCCAATGCTGAATCAGTGAGTTGATTTTGGTATTTCGGTAAATTTAGAAGAAATATGGTTTGTGGAATCACTTTTAATATGTTTTTAGATTCGACATAGAACACGGATATTGTCAAGTTATTCAGCTCATTGCTTTTATCATGAGTCATCATTGATGTAAAATAAGAAATTCAACTCATTACTAACTTAAAAAGGAGGGTTTCTGTACCTCAGAATATGAAGATGACATCAACCATCTTGCTAATAGGAATATTTGAGATAGTTCAATGCGATCCTAAGCTGAGAGCTCTCCAAAGCTGGTGTAAAGACCATCCTTTGAACGTTAACCCACCAAAGACTCCTTCACGAGGAAATGGAAAATAGGCATATCTCAACACTACCCTAACTTTATCGTTGGAGTTAAAACACCCAAGTACAATCTTCGACAGCAAGCTCACATGGGGAACTCATCTCACTGAAAGCAAGCATCGCCCTCTGGCATTGTAGGAGAACGATCGGAAAAATATGGAGAATATGATATCTGTAAATATAACAGTTTGACTACTACTACAGTCATGAGACCCTTGATAAGATACAATAACAACAGTACTCCAATCCGAAATCTGTGCTATCAACCACGTGGCAAAAGAAATTCTGAACAGCTAAATCAGGGGGACGAACTTTAAAGGGTGGATTTCTTAATATACATAATTCACATTATTACTCCTATGGTGAGGAAAATCCTATGTTATGAAAGAAACTAAACATCAGGAAAGGTTCAGCAGCAATGAATGGATAGGTGGTTTTATCTCCTTGGGCGTGTAGAATTACTTAATGGTTTAAATCGTGAGAGCTATCTAGACTTGTTACAAAATACTTCACCGGATCGGAGATCGTAAGAAGCGGTTCAATTGATTGGCCAGCAAGGAATATCAAGGAGCTTTACAAGTTTACAACGCCAACGTTTTTATCCACTTGTCAAAACACATACTACCCTGAATTTGAAATTTTTCACAACTTTGGCACAAACACAATTTCCTTGACAATCAGTTAGCAAATACCTTCCTCAATGAAATCGATTCTTAGCGTAATACCAAGCTAGGTCCCAATTGAACGTTTAGTAAACAGGATGACGTCTGAATGAACTATTTCGTCAGTTAAATGAAATGGTTCCAGGCAAATACTAATAGTAATAATAATTGAATCAGCTTGCTTGTCCGATGTTTATTGGGCTTATATTGGTACTGAGTTCAGCTTGTACATGGTGGGATGCAAGATAAGATATCGGGTATTGATGAAATCAATATCTCATAATTATAAATGAGAAATAATCACTCTTATCTACTAAAAATACTATTAAAGAACTGAGGACCTTTCGGCTACCAAGTAGCCATCATCAGAGTAAACTAGATTATGAATAAAAATGTGCCTGTTTGAATACTATTTAGGGATGATAATGTAAACAATGGGTTACATTCAGCTGGAGATGAATGGGAATCTGATAAATTGCTATTTCTTCTATACATTTCCATCCCGTCCAAATTACCTAGATATTTGTCTATACTGTCTTTTAAAAGTGAAATCGGCTGCCGCAGATTTTCATATCTCATCATGTTAAAGACATTATTTTGCAGTTACTTAATCTATAAACTAATGCTAAAGCATCCAGATAGTGACTTCTCCTGCTACTATCTTGTCTTGAAAACGAGAATAAAATGAATATACACTCTACAAAACAGTAACTAAAATTTATAATTATTTCATTATAGATTTTAAAAGAAGTGAAAAGTTCATCGAGAGCTTATGTTTACAATTTGAAGAGCGTGGGAAATCCGAAGACCTGTTGACTTTAGTTTCAATAACCGGTATTGGAGACAGCCTGCGACCAATAATAATATCAACAATGTTGAAAAAAATTTATCTAGTCGAAAATGTTTTAAGAGGCCATTATTTATCTTTAGAAGAATCACAGGAGAATATCATCAATGAAATCAAACAATTGAATAAACAATTGAAAAAGACAATTGGTTCAATTGAACCCTCAACTTCTACTGTAGACAAGAAAAGAATCTAATTCCCCTTTAAACAAGATCAAACCACGGAGTGAAAGGCTGCCAGGGCGCCCCTGAACAAGAACAAACATGAACGATTCACTTATTATTGTAATATAATGATGATCTTAATACATGATTGACAAGCAAGAAACGAATTTTATTCATGCTACATGACAAAGTTTAAGTAACAAATTTAATAGAATCAGCTAATACGTGATGGAAATCCATTCTAAACTTAAATGAAATAACTACTAACAGTTCGAATTTCACTAGTTTAATAAATAATTTTGACTGTAGTTCCGCTAACACAGTAGCCTCTTCAAATAAATATTAGAAACAACTGTAATATTTATTCGAAGAAGTTACTGTGTTAGCGAAACTATGAATATATTGATTCATTAAACTAGTGAAAATCGAACTTTTAATAGTTATTTTATTTAAGAATAGTCTAAGTCACCTTCATCATTAAGAAAAATTAATCTGTATTCTTAATGTACTTACATACTTACATGGCATTGTGGCTCATCAGACGAAGATACTTCGAACTTGTTTCTACTTATACCCAGAACATTTCTCAATCAGTTCTCTGCTATTGAACTAATATATATATATATATATATATATATATATATATATAAACAAGTTTAAAGTTTCTTTGCCTAATTGGCCACTATCGTGTATGTAACTTAAGAGATATAGAATTAAATTTTCTGAATTATGAAGATAACTTAGATAATTTAACATAGGATTATAAAGATGAACAAACGTAAAAGATTGAACCATAGGCGGGATTCGAACCCACATTTTTGGATTTCTAGTCCAGGGTGTTTACCAATTACACCACTTCGGTCCTGTTAGATTTTTATATTTTTGTAAATATAAACCTCCGAAAGGATAGTAGATCATTGATGAACACAATGCGATTCGATGCCCTACCATCGATCAACTATTCACGCACATTCATCTGAAGTTCAGTCGTTTTTTGAAGTAAGGATTGTAGGTTAGTACTGCTATGGTTGGCAGTTACTTGACAGTTCTTATTCAAATGACAGCATCCCGGTTCTTATATATTTCAATAGAACTGACTGAGAATTGTTCTGGTTAATTATAAACAAGTTTAAAGTTTCTTTGCCTAATTGGCCACTATCGTGTATGTAACTTAAGAGATATAGATATACTATCCTTTCGGAGGTTTATATTTACAAAAATATAAAAATCTAACAGGACCGAAGTGGTGTAATTGGTAAACACCCTGGACTAGAAATCCAAAAATGTGGGTTCGAATCCCGCCTATGGTTCAATCTTTTACGTTTGTTCATCTTTATAATCCTATGTTAAATTATCTAAGTTATCTTCATAATTCAGAAAATTTAATTCTATATCTCTTAAGTTACATACACGATAGTGGCCAATTAGGCAAAGAAACTTTAAACTTGTTTATAATTAACCAGAACAATTCTCAGTCAGTTCTATTGAAATATATAAGAACCGGGATGCTGTCATTTGAATAAGAACTGTCAAGTAACTGCCAACCATAGCAGTACTAACCTACAATCCTTACTTCAAAAAACGACTGAACTTCAGATGAATGTGCGTGAATAGTTGATCGATGGTAGGGCATCGAATCGCATTGTGTTCATCAATGATCTACTATCCTTTCGGAGGTTTATATTTACAAAAATATAAAAATCTAACAGGACCGAAGTGGTGTAATTGGTAAACACCCTGGACTAGAAATCCAAAAATGTGGGTTCGAATCCCGCCTATGGTTCAATCTTTTACGTTTGTTCATCTTTATAATCCTATGTTAAATTATCTAAGTTATCTTCATAATTCAGAAAATTTAATTCTATATCTCTTATATATATATATATATATATATATATACATCACTGTATCAATGTTGCATCCCTTCATAATCCTTGCATATTGCGTCCCCTAGAAAGAAGCACGATAGGATAAATCTGATTGAAGTATATTGAAGAGCGCAACATGATGAGTGGAGCACGATAATCCAATTTTTGCTTCAATGATATTTATACTATTCATTTCACTGGCTGAGCTCTCAGTTTGTCAGCTATAGCCAGACTCTGACTATAGGCACGACATGGGACCGGTCAAGGTCTCAGGTAAATTTTAAGGGTGCCTGAAACTCGTTACACGAAGCTTCATGTGGTAAGAACAGTGAGGGTGGACGGATGTTAATCATTACGGCTAATTGAATATTTATTGCTTATTAAGGCTTATAATCATTATATTTTTCGTATTGTAAGTGCTAACAAGTAGCAGTTGACATTCTTTTCAAAATTTAAAATGTCGTTTGTGAAAAAAATTATTGGTTAACGCGGAAACACACAAATAGTTTACGAAAATTATAAGTTCATCTAAACATCGATCTTCAACTAATGAAACTTTCAAGAGGTGCATTAAATTGCCTAAAAGTAAGGCTTATGGGTATACCATTGAGGAATCAGGTAGTTTTGTTGTAACAACATAAAAAACTCAATATAATCACGAAGTTTAAAAAAAAATAGCTAGACAAGTTCTCAGTGTTGCCTGCAAAAGAAAAGCGGAAGGAGAACCCACAGAGAGACCAACTAAAATATTGCATGAAGAACTAGCTTCAAATGGTTTTCCCTCGGATTTTTCTTCAGAAATATTGACTTCCCGGCACTTAAAATGCGTTAAAGAAAATATGTTGGTGGGTGTTGTACTTTAGAACACTTTTCCGATTTTTACATAAATTTTAAATTCATTCTACTTAGGAATGAAATCGACCTGGCAATCGGAAACAGTCATTCCTAGATACAATATTTCCAGAATTAGAATAATTTATTTAAGCCAAACTTTTGACAAAAAAATATTTACATTTGGCCTGAAAGTGATCCATGGTACAAAACGTTCCTGTACTATGGATAATAACCTGATGTACCCTAGAACATACGTTATTTAGGAAATAAATAGGATACAAACTACCAATGAAGAAAAATCACTTCATTCAATATTTCTAAGAAATTAAATAATGCATATTATTTAGAAAAAAATATTTGCAATTGTCATACATATATGAGTTCCAAGATAAAAGATCTATTTTTGTTTCAAGGTAAAACTCACGGTCGATATTTTGAGGAGATAAATGCCAAGGGCAAAATAGATAGTACAAATTACTCAACCAATAATTTAACGGCAATATTAACATCCTCTTGTTATTTTTTAAACTTCTTCAGTTATTAAGGCTGAGTTTAATTGACGAAATATTCACTAAGACACCGTCAAAAAAATTACAAATCATAAAAACTGAAATAATGTCAAATGTCAGCTTAAATCTACTTTAGATCATCTATCATCACATGCAAACACCAAACGAACTATTGCTTCAAGGTACTTACACTATACTCAAGGTACAACACTCTCGGAATATAGGTATTCATCTAGAATGTTCCATTCAAAATTTCCAAGTATCTGATACTAATTGGAGCGGCAACACTGTATGTTCGAATATTTTAGAAAAAAACTCAAACTCTAGACTAGTTCTAGTATTAATCCGTATCAATCCAACGTGAGTGATCGTGGATATAGATTAAGGTGTGGGTATTCTTAGGTTTTCGGCAGTTTATAACTTTACACCTTAATGGAACATCATTTTTTTTTACGCGTTCCAGCTTTCGCCTTCTTCATTCTTATTGATTCACATTGATATAATCTGTATATTTTATTGAAGCACACTCACTCATGGTAAGTTTAAATTCAGTCTCAAAGAAGTTTATAAATACTTATTTCATGTTATTTTTTATTTGTTTCCGTAACCACTGACAGCTTTCCGGAATGCTTGACGGAGGGTGGATAAAAGCTAAGGCAAAACCACATTAAAAATGTTTGTGCACTTAACTTACATTCTAATAATACTTTTTTTCTAATGACGTTATCACTAACCCATTGCACAAGGTTCCATCGAAATTCATTTTGTAGAACTCAATAAGAGATTTTGGCCATTTCAGCGTTTTATTGGCACGACCAAAAGTTTTTTGGAAGATGCATTCCTCGCTCCTGGAATATAGAACAAGCTCCATGAGAGAGCGAAACAGCTGTCTAGAACTATTAGTTTGTAGTATTACTGATCGATATAAACTAGATAGACCTTATCATTGTTATTTGGCAGAATTTCTCAATTGTTACATTTTATACATGTTCATGTGTTCATGAATGTGCTGGAAATATATAAATACAAAACGTGAATTTCTTTGGATAAATCAAATTGTAGTTGGAAGTTGTGTTTAATCGTAATTGTATTAAGTATTCATTTTGAATAAATTAGATATACAAAGTGAACTCTGAAACTATGGATTATCTTGTGTATGTTCTAATAATAAAATGTTAGTGCTGGTATTTTTCATGGATTGTTTTATTTGTTTATCTTATCAATAGTGTGATTATGAATATGACCAGGAATCAATATTGAATCAAGTGTGTGTCAATTTTGATTTCACATATCGATTATTTGCTTATATTTTATCGAATCACAAAAAGATTCCTTCTGATAAAATAGAAACAAAGTTGTGAAACTATTCGAGATTATAGCAGGGGTACTCTATATAAGTGCAAGCATTTTTTCCTTCCAGTTCGAGATAACTCTGGAAACAAATTCAAACTCACATTATTAATTTGGGGTACATCCATGGATTATGGTAAATTTCAATTGAAAGATGAAGCCAATATTACTTTTAAAGACATCCGGGTTAAGTTCACAGCATTCTTTTGCCCCGGACTAACAAATAAACCGATACTATTTATTCTCAATGTGAACAGTCAGTATAATTATAAATATGATTATCTGTTTCTATATACTTACGTTATACGAAATATAAAAAGAAATTGAGAAAAAAAATCAAGGAGAAGTCTCGGATTTTATTTTTTCTAGGTATGCTATCTCGCTTGTGCCATATTTTGTATATCACCAAATGAAATCTTACGTCTTCCGAAATGTACACCGAAAGTTTCATCATGGCACAGAGAGGGTGAATAAGTCCTTACGCATAAAGATAAGTGCACAAAAACAGAATAATCCATTCAAAATTTCAAAGTATCTCATACTTTCTAATAGAAGCGGCAACACTGCGCGTTCGAATATTAGAAAGCGGCACCATAGCCACTTATATGACTAACCAACGTTTCAAGATTCTAGACTCTAGGGTTAGTATTACTCCGTATCAATCGTAACATGAGTGATGGTGAATATAAATTTAGGTGTGGATATTCTTAGGTTTTCAGCAGTTTATAACTTCACATTTTCTTCTGATGCGTTTCGACTTTCGCCTTCTTCGTTCTTATCTCATCGTAAGTTTAAATTAAGTCTCAAAGAAGTTTATAAATACTTATTTTATGTTCAGACGCAAACAATAATTTGAATTGTATATATTTTAATTTTTTTGTTTCCTATTACTACCGAAAGCGTTCCTGATTGCTTGGCGAAGGGTGAATAAAAGCTAGGGCAGAGCCACATAAAAAAATTGCATGAACTAAACTTCCATCCCAACAATAATTCCACGGAATTCTCATGCTTTTTTTCTGAAACTCCCACATTTTCACTAGACTTCCACGACTTTCATCTTGACGTACACCAAACTACCTCCATGTGGTGCGTTTACGGTTATTTTTGATAAATAAGTCCCAAACAAATATTTATAACAAATAGGCTAAATGCTGCTCTATGTTTTACAGTTGTGTATATGAATATGTTACTTCCTTCGGCCACATGGTAAATTCAATGCATTTGGAATTTTTTCTATTGACGTTATTGCTAACCAATTGCACAAGGTTTCATCGAAATTCATTTTGAACAACTCAAAAAGAGATTTTGGTCA